>OY757015.1:126248248-126848248 GCA_963580285.1 Lucinisca nassula | reverse complement strand
ATTTTTGACCTCGTGAGCTTGACCTTGATGTTTGGCCTACTTTTTAAAAACTTTGACATTGGCCATAACTTTCCATTGGTAAGTGGTAGGGCTTTCATATTTCACATGTGTATTTCTTGTCACATGACCTTTCTAATGGTACCATAATTTTTGACTTGTGACCTTGACCTTTGACCTACTTTTTAAAAACGTTAACATAGTCCATAACTTTTAATTTGTAAGTGATTGGGCTTTCATATTTTTCTTCTTTTCTTCATAAACAAACATAAACAGTTACATATATTCAAGCACTTACCTATGCAAACACACATGCATGCATGCACACAGACACACATGCATGTATGCACACACACACACATGCATGCATGCAGACTTACGCATGTATATATGCATCCATGAATTCAAACATGCACACAAACATGCACTTATGCATACATGCAAGGATGCACACATGCATGCACACTCACACTCATACATGCACACACATGCTTGAATGCACACATACATGCATGTGCATGCACACACACTAATGCATAAATGCACACACTCCATATGCATGCATGCATTCAAGCACCATGCATGCACACACTGCATATGCATGCATGCATTCAAGCACACATGCATGCACACACTCACTCATGCAGGCATGCATGCACACATACATGCATGCACCCAGACATGCATACATGCACATTCATACATGCATATTCACATGCATGCACACACTCTCTTGCATACACATGCATGCATTCATGAGTGCATGCGCATGAGCATGCAGATGTGCATGCACTCATGTATGCATGTACTCATGCATGCATGCACACACACTAATGCATAAATGCACACACTCACACATCTATGCATGCATGCAAGCATTTGAAAAAAAAATCAGAAAAATTTTCTTTGGTTATGGCCCGTGGAAAATTTGGCATTTAGGAGCAAGCATATGCTAGAGGGCATTGTGTTTTACAAACACCATTTCTAGTTCTTTTTATTTTAGACCATGTAAAAATTATAGGTCTTTTTTTAGTTTTAATGTTACATATTATAACATATCAAAAATCGAAAGCTTTTGAGACAGGTAGTGTTCAGGCCTAGATCTAGCCCGATATGCACACTGAACACCAGCAAGAACCCGACTGATACATAACTAAAAACCTGACTGACTTGACGTGATCAAGCTGGAAGTTTGATATATTTCTGAGCATTCCACAGGCTTTTGTTCTCATGTTAATACAGTTTCTGCTTATATCATTAACTAAAATGTTAAAAGTATATCAACATCTGTTGGACACCTGAACCCACACCTGCAGGGTACTATGTACTTATATAAGGGCTAAAGTGCCCACATGATTGGCATAAATGGAAACATGCACCCATATGATAGACGTTTTGTAGATACATTTTAGCTTTTATGTAAGCTGCACTTGTTTTTTCCTGCCAAATCTAATTTGAATAACAGTACATGTTATCTACAATGTACAGTGTACATAATGCATAACTGTAAGGCCAATTTTGAAATATCAATGGTTTTGATTTGGCTCCAATGTAAATATCTATATGTATGCTGCAATTGTTTGTTTGTTTGATTTGTGGTTTAACGTCCCGGTCAACATTGTATACATGTAGGTCATTTTTGAGACGTTGCTTCCAATTTTGTGTTTTTTTTACCCGACATTGAGATTAAATGACGTCTCAAGCCCTGTCGCCCAATGAAACCAATAGGGTTTATAAGCATGGACGGTCTGACTCGCACCACTTTGCCTGGACAGGCTTAGATCCTCTAAGCGGTTGACCAGTACTTGTGTGCGGTCAGTTCAGCTCTGCGTGGAAGCATCCTGCAGCCCGTCTATTTCTTCAAGCCCCGATGGGCGGGAGCCGATATGGTAAATGTCAAATACACAAGTGCAATTCTACAATTATTGATTAATAATATAAGTTGAAAGGTAAAACATCCCAATTTCCTAAACGTTAAAGCTAATACAAGTATAATGTTTCATAGTCCAATCAACAAAATCCCAAATACATTTATTATCCATTCAACAGCATATTGGTCATATGAATTCTTACGACTCGTCAGTGTTGTTTCAACTATTCATGTAACATGCCTCTGTAGTAGAAAGTGCATCTTTTACAATCAATCAACAATTTTTATGTCCCCGCCATTCGAAGAATGGTGGAAAGGGCATATAGTGTTGCCCCTGTCCGTCCGTGCGTCCGTTCGCACCAACGAAACGACATTTAGGGGACAAAAATTTGGACAGTTAGACACTTAAGTATATATTCGTGAGTTCAAATGGGGTTTATTCCGAAATTTTGGTACTTAAGTGGCAAAAATTCGCTCTTAGGTGGCTTGCCGCTTAAGAGAATTTGCCGCTTAAGTAGTCAATATGCCGACGTCTAGCCACTTAAGTATCCATTCGTAGAGATGTCCGTGCGTCCGAAACTTAAACGCAGTCAATAACTTCCTTATTTCTTGATGGATTTTAAAATTACTCGGCAGAAATGTTAACCATAATGAGACGACGTGTCACGTGCAAAACCCAGGTCCGTACCTCCAAGGTCAAGGTCATACTCAGACGTCAAAGGCCAAAAAAGGGTCTGAAACTTAAACAGAGTCAATTACTTTCTTATTTCTGGATGGATTTTGAAATTACTTTGCAGAAATGTTAACCATCATGAGACGATGTGTCACATGCAAAATCCAGGTCCGTACCTCCAAGTTCAAGGTCATACTTAGAGGTCAAAGGTAAAAAAAAAGAGCCAGAAACTTAAACGCAGTCAGTAACTTAATTATTTCTGGATGGATTTTGAAATTACTTTGAAGAAATGTTAACCATCATGAGACCTTGTGTCACGTGCAAACCCAGATCCGTACCTCCAAGGTCAAGGTCATACTAAGAGGTCAAAGGTAAAAAAAAAATGGTCCTAAACTTAAACTTCAATAACTTACTTATTTCTGGATGGATTTTGAAAGTACTTTGAAGAAATGTTAACCATCATGAGACGATGTGTCACGTGCAAACCCAAATCCGTACCTCCAAGGTCAAGGTCATACTTAGAGGTCAAAGGGAAAAAAAAATGGTCCGAAACTTAACCTTTCTATGGATGAATACGAACATAGACACATTTTCAGGCGGGGGCATCCGTGTCCTATGGACGCATTTCTAGTTTGATCATTAAAATCGAATGCTATGTAACTACATTACAATATCCTCAGACCTTTTCTCAGTAGATCATGATTTTTTTTATATTTAAGTTGAAAAAGTCTGGTTTTGACATAGAAATATATATGTATGTGTATAATGTTTTAGACTTACCGTATTTATTGTATGTATTCGGACAGACAGGCCTGAGCAAACACTCAGCCTCAGTGAAGACCCAGATGAGACGCCACTGAATTCGGCATGCATCAGAGTTTACACTGTTTAATTGTCACTCATCCAGTCATCCCGCTTTTCTTAGACCACAATATAGGGTAGTAATTTGTACTTGTTAAGGTTTTAGAAAAAGTATGGTAAGGAGTTGAGGTGTTTGAATGCTTAGGGTAAAAACTGTACAATTTATTTTCTTTCAGATTTTGGAGCCTCAAGTGTCATCTGCTCACTATTTTGAAGAAATCATGTATGCTGCTGTACTAGATATCAGATAGTTGAATCCACAATATAAGAATGAGTTGGTTCAAGCGAGGTCGGAGTGAGTCTGGGAAGTCTCGACAGTCTAGTGACACCGTCAGCTGTAATAGCAATGAGAGCCATGAAGGCCGTAGCCGTCGAGACACGGACCCTGCCACTTGCCTTGAGGTGTTTCGCAACCACTGGGAGCAAGCCTATGAATTTATCGCAAGCAAGATGGACCCAGATGAAGGAAAGTGCACAGCAGATGAAATAGATGCTGTCAGTTCTAATTTCGAACAAATGGTTACCCTCCTGGCAGAAGAGGAAGGGGAGGGTGGGCAAGGAATGCCTGGACCAATACTTCATTATTTATTAGAACATGAAATATTAGAGAAATTCTGTGGTTGGTGTCACAGGAACTATGACAGCACGGGAAAGCTTATCAGAGAGCAGCTAAGAATGTTCGAACACTTGATTAGCCAATCACATCAGTTGTTATTGATTCACAAGCCCGTTATCAGACCTCTACTCAATCTTCTGTCTTACTGTGCTGATGGTGTCTGTTCACCGGAGATTGAGCCTAGTTTAGTGCTTGTTTTACATCAAATTTGCATCAGTATATCAAAAGAGTCGGTAATATTAGAGAGCTTTTTCAACATGAATGCCGATCACGGGCCTACAAAGTTCCTCATATTTTCGCTTCTGATTCCTTACCTACACAGAGACAAAGCTCTTGGGCAGCAGGCAAGAGATGCTTTACTACTGATCATGGCACTGTCATCCAAACATCCTCACATTGGGAAATACATTGCAGAAAATTCTGATTTCTGTCCAGTGAGTATTATAGTTTACATTATGTACATGTGCCATACTGATCCTAATGATTGGGACAGACAAGCCTTAGCAAACAGTGCAGACCCAGCTCAGACTGCTCCTGAAGGAGCAGTCTGATCAGGGTCTACACCGTTTGCCAATCCGTGTGCCCATTTTAGACTCCTTGCTGGATAACGAAACAATTTGTTAAAATTTTAGGTGAATTACAGCAAGTCCTCAAGGTGTGCAGTTTTTTTTTAGGATTTTTACGGTATATATTAGCCAGCAAATTACAAAACCTAAACTATTATAAAGTTATTTGATGGCTATTTGGACAATAGTTGAAACTGTTGCCCCTCAGTGTTGTGAACGACCTGAAGCACTATTGCCAGAGGCTGAAGGCCAAGGGCAATAGTGCTTCAGGTGGTCCACAACACAAAGGCAAAAGTTATGACTGTTGTCTTAACAGCTGTCAGATATCTGTTTTATTACCCAATCCAGCATACAGACTTTATTGATGCTTTCATTTGTGATCTGAATGACTCGGATGTCATTGTTTACATTTCTGGCGAGTGATCTCGTGCAGTTGCATAGATATGGCTCCTCGCTTGTACTGTGTTGCGCATCAAAATGATGCTAACCAAAAAAAGACTGTCCAATATCAACAGATATTTGATGATGATATAGTTCAGGTTAAAACTGCTATAGCTGAAAGTCATAACAATTTATAGAGTTGGGTAAAAAACTGTTTAATTTGTCTCTCTTTGGATAGCCATAGGCTGTAAAGGGGTGCTTACGATCAGCCAAAGACTCGGGACAGACTTGTGGATGCACCGACTGAGTCTTCGCTTGTAGTTGCACAAGTCCTGTTGTAGGCTTTGTGTGCAGGCTCATATTTCTGAGTCTTAAAAATGGCAAAACGACATAAAATAAAGTAATAAAAACAACTCATTGAGGTACATGTGTTTAGAAAAAAAATATAAGAAAGCTACCAAGTGCTACAGTTATGTAGTGATGGTAGAACAGCTTTCTTTTCTTCATTATTGTGCACTTGTACAGGTCTTTCTCGGGGGCAAATTCTTTTCTTTATCCCAATTGTATACTAGTAGACTTTTCCATTGCTATATTTTGTCATATAAGGTGTGGTAGGCCTACTTTTTCATTCTTATTCCATTTTTGATGGAAAATTCTGTTATCAAATAGTGCATGCCCTGATCTGGGCCTGCACTGTTTATCAAAGTACCCCTATAGGAGTTTCCTGCATGCAATGGGTTAAGAGATGACTAATTTGAAAGAGGGACAAAAGTATTTTTAAAAGAGTTGCCTCTCCTGAAGCTTTATCCATCTCATGAAGTACTAACTTGTTTAACCCTTATCCCTCTGGATAATTAATTTAGCCACACCGATTTCTGACTTTGAACCCATCAGGTTACTTGATGTAATTTATTCCTGCAAGTTTTCAAACTAGATGTCAGATTCAGCAGCCATCTGATCTTATTCTACACTGTTTGCAATGGTAGGGGTTGTCATGAACAGCAGAACAAGGGTTAAAGGATCATTAGCAGCAGAATTCCTGTTTTGTTTTGTGAGTACACATAGACCTTTATAACTAAGGGTTTGGATATAACACGATTGAAAGATGGATCCCAAAAATGTGTAGATTTTATAGAACTTGTCATTGAGATTATGCAATGCCCTGCATGTACAAAAATAAATGTTCAGTATTTGGAAATCTCCTGACCATTAAAACCTTGAAGGGCATGCTACATGTAGCTGTTTATCCATTTTAGTACCAAATGGAATCTTCCTCCTTATATATAGCAGGAGTCCATTTCAAAATTTAGGAGGTGTCAGGTTGTGTTTTCATCAAAAATTATTTGGTAAATGACTGAACTTTTAGCAAACAGTGGAGGCCCTGATCAGATTCCACATTCTGCCGCGTCTGATCTGGGCCTGCACTGTTTGCCAGAGTACCCGTTTTGAGTTTCTGGTACTAAATGGGTTAATTAAAATGGCCTTTTGATGAAGTTAACCCTTACCTAGCTGTTCACAACAACCCCTGCCTTTGCAAACAGTGTAGATCCAGATCAGATGGCTTCTTTGGTAGCCATCTGATCAGGATCTACCCTGTTTGACGTTCAGTTTATGAAAAAATAGGAATAAATTACATCAAGTAATCTGATTGGTTAAAAGTCAGAAATGGGTGGGGCTAACTTGATTATTCAGTGGGATAAGGGAGAAATTAAAGGAAATAATAACATAAGTACAGATAGGGAGATTTTTGTATTGGAGTTTAATGGCCCAGTTAACACTATTTTAGGTCATTTTTGAGCCGGTCAGTTTACCTATCCACACTTTTCCTGGGCAGGTTTATACATAAGCGGTTAACCAGTACAGTGCTCATTCTTTCGCCAGAAACTGACAACTGCCCTTCTTGAATCAACGGAACGTAGAAAAGATTTCATGATCAGATCAATCTCCACGAAAAAATATTGCCGACCTCGGCAGGTATCGAACCCACATCCTCCTGATCACCAGTCAGACGTGCATACGACTAAGCTTGCACATCCAACTGAGCTACCAAGGCCAGAACAGATAAGGAGAAGTCACAGGGATTATTTTGAGACGATTTTATATCTCCATTGCTTGTTAGAATCACCTCAACAAGGTTCTAACTAGTACCCACAAGGCCACAGCATACATTTCTAACATGAAATAAAACAAAGTAAATAATCAATTGATTATCGCTGCTGCCTATCCTTACCTTACATAGAACTTTGACTAATAAGAACAAAATATATTAAGACAAAACAATGAAATCGTATACTTAAACGTTATCTTGCTGAATATATAAATTAGCCACACCCATTTCTGACTATTAGCCAATCAGATTACAGGAAATAATATTTTCGCACACATTCACAAACTGAATGACAAACAGTGTAGATCCTGATCAGATGGCTTCTTCAGAACCCATCTGACCTGGATCTACACTCTTTGCAAAGGTAGAGGTTGTTGTGATCAGCATGATAAGGGTTTACAGAAAATTAAAGTAAATAGATGTAATAATCAGAGCTCTCACTAGGATTTAGAAAACAGGATTCCAGGAATCCTTCCTTGTAAAAAATTGGATTCACAGATAAAAAGTTGGATTCCCACATAAAAAGTTGGAGTTCTGATCTTGATCGCGCATATAACATAGACAAAAACTTCTTATTATCAGGCTACATGTCCATATGAAAAACTGTATACTTTCATGGCTCCCAAACTATTTTTTTCTGATAAATGCATCTATTTCACTAATGTGTCTTTGAAGCACCAACAATCTGGTGTGTTGTAGAAATATTAGGAAAATAATGTTACCCCAGTAACCTCTCCCACCCCCCAATGCAGTTGCTCCGATTTATTCTCACACTTCTAGTCAAATAATGCCAACATAAAAATAAGGTTGTATTAGGATAACAGCAGATATAATGTAAACCCAGATCAGAAAAGCAGCATTCCATTCAGCTATATTTGTGCTTTCAAATTCGGACGTATCTGTACGCGACAGTAGCTCAATTATTTTTAATTGGTGTAAACAAATACGTAGGGGAAGCATCCTGACCGTGTCTGACTTCCTGTAATTGTTGAAAACGATTGTATTTTGAAGAATTACAGACATTTTTGTCACCAGTAAACGTCGAAACACACTTTGACCGAGCGATAAAAAGTACAATCATGTAGTCGCGAAAATACATAACATTAGTAATTCGTCAGTTATATATATATCGTCTTCGCCGTAACCCTGGTTTAACTAAACGTGATATTTTACCGACTCATGCTAATCCGTTGATGATATGAGCTTACATCAATTGGTAAACTAATTAATTGTAATCCGTAATAACACGGGGATTAGCGCGGCGAGATTAAACAGGTACAATCATTTTTAACACATGCCGCAAACCGACCACTTTCCAATATCGTCTCTCCCACTGACAGGTGCAAAAATTCCTGTCAATATAGGTCACGCCTACTGATTTGTGGCACCTGCCGCATTTGATCTTTTATTTGTATTGCATAAGCGGCCTAAATTAGCTTCTGAATTTACCGCTTCTGTAATTTTGGACGTGTGTCGCAATAAAAGCATGCGTACACAAGAATCGCCGGCAGTGAATTTTACGCGTACAACCGCAAAAAGTTGGCGTAAAATACGCAGAATCCTGCGTTTCCGAGAGCTCTGATAATAAAAACAGTACATGTACGAGACATACATATTTTGTACACAAAAAACCACTGCGTCAAATTAGTCTAACATTATCATTCTATATGAAATTACAGGTTCTGGCTACAGGTCTTAGTGGACTATACTCTGACTTGCCAAGGAAGATAGAGATTCCCTCAGAAGATTGGTACAGAATAACAGATGAGGAGGTCGCCCAGATACCAGAGATGTCCATGTTCTTAAATACTCTGGAATTCTGTAATGCCGTGGCGCAGGTGAGGGTAAACATTTCATCCTTGAAAAATTCAATTATGTGCCCCCACGAAGGGTGATGGGGACATATTGTTTTTGGCGTGGATCCCGTTTGCATTGGCATTCGCGTCAGCGTAGCCTGTTTGAAGCACTATATCTTCTGAACTTATTGATGGATTCTGACCAAACTTGCATATTTACAACAGTGTCTCTTGAAGGAATCATTGAAATTTGGTCAAACTTTGTACAATATATCATTAGGGCCCCGCACTGAAAGTGTGGGTGCCCTATAGTAATCACTCTGTCTGTCCGTCTGTCCATCCACAAATTTTTTTACTACTCCTCATATAGCGCTGCCGGGGCCCTAGTCAGTTTCACTGACAGCTCTAGTTGCAACCTACCAAAGATTTGTTCAGAGTTTGGTGACCTTTAATATATTTTCAAGGGCACAAGCCCCCAAAAACTGTCAGATTTGGCTTTTCTGCACCTTTTCACATGAATAAATACATGTAGTTGAAATTTAGTCGTAATAGGTACAACATGTCATTGCAATCTGCCGAAGATTTGATTAGCATTAGGTGACCCTGACCTTATTTCCAAAGGCACAGCACCCCCACCCTCAACTGTCCATTTTGGCTTTTCTGCACCCTGACTCATGAACAAATATATGAAATTTGCTCAACCTGGTACAGTATACCATTGCAACCTAGCAAACATCTGATTAGATTCTCATGACCTTTACCTTACAGTACAGTCTTAGAAATCTTATTATCCCTCACGATCGTGCATGAACGAGAAAAGGATTACGCTTCGCGCACAACCCTCGCAAAACCCACGCTAGTTCCACGCTTGATCCACGCTTATTTCACGTTTGTCCACGCTCGTATCTCGCAACCATCGCGATCCACGGAAAGCCTTCACGCTACACGCTTAGGTCCACGTTGGCCCACGCTACTCTCGCGCATCAATTTTTATCGAAATACATGTACATGTATAGGTTTTTGTTCATTAATATAACCCAATGGAATAAAAATAAAAAAAAAAACATTATGAATGGTTAAGTACCGTAAATTACGACTAAATGACCCGGTGAAACAAAGCATGAAATGATTATAGTGCTTCTGTGACTATGAAGAAAGAGATAGTGTTTGGTTTCCTTAAATTGGGAATTAAATTGGCAATCAAACATACATGTAGCTATCCGTAGTATTATTTACTCTCCACTCACGTAACAAACAAGTATGCTTAAGCTGCAGATAATTACATGTATGATTGATTGGCCTGGTCAAACAAAATATCGCCCAAAGAAATTTAACACCAACTGACCCGGTGAAACAAAGCATGAAATAATTACAGAATTAGGTTTTAAATGGTCCGAGACGATGAAGAAGATCGCGATGAGGCCCAAAGAAATTAATCACTTAACTTGTTTTGGAATTTTGAAGAAATATTGTGTAATTGAACCTAATTTTTTTCTCCGGGTACTCCGGTTTTTGGCCCTACTCTGATTAAAAATCGGCTTCATTACGAAAACACGCCTATAAAATACAATGCCACCTTTATCGCCGAAAAAAGTTAAAATTTTAAGGTGAAAACTTGTAATATTTTTCTTATTTCTGCTGAAAATATAGATTGTGGGCACTCGTTAGAACCGCCTCATCGAGTTGTTGGTGAGACGTAAAGCTGAAAGACTCACTTTACTGCTCGTTCAGGACTTACTGCCATGCGCTGGCTCAAACTACAGTTAGCGAGGCGATTCCATTTTTTGTAGTGTTTGTTCGTCGCTGCGATACATGTAAACGTATCTGTGACGTGACCAGCGTTATTTACGTAAACAGTTCAGATCCCAATCTGAATGCCCGATGATTGTCTCTGATCAGACCTCGCGGTTGTGCAGGCTGATCAACTCTTGTCAGGCTCCAATCTGAGTCTTTACCGGTCATGCGAATCTTATTGTATTTGGCTGGCGCTCGCTCGAACTTTGCTTCGTGTTTAACGAGGGGATTCCATTATTTATAATAACAATCATGACATTTATATATGTAGCATACATTGTAATAACTCCTGTTTACGTGTGTGCGTGTTTTTTTGTTGTTTTTTTTTTAAACTGTGTAGATCATGATCAGATGCCTACAAAACGGAAATGCTTTTCAAACTGCACATACGGAAAGGCTGATCTACGCTGGTTAGGCAGGATTTGCAGGTTAATCTTGAGTTTTTGCAGGTCGTGCAAGCACTGGGTCTGATGGGTTAAAGTGACGTTCACAAGAATGATCAGCCATGACTTTAGCATACATAATTACGCCCCGCCCATCGGGGCTTGAAGAAATAGATGGGCTACGCAGAGCTGAAACCGACCGCAAACGAGTACTTGCTTGTTTATAATGGCCAAATCGAAATCGTTCTTGATCACATAGCAAATTGTTCCCAAAGCTCTAGATATCTATATACACCACAACCTCTTGGCCCCCGCCCATCGGAGGCTAAAGATATAAATGGGCTGCATGATGCTTCCACGCAGAGCTGTATCCGACCGCACACGGAAACTGGTAAACCACTTAGAGGATCTAAGCCTGCCCAGGCAAAGCGGTGCGAGAAGGACCGTCCATGATTATAAACCCTAATGGTTTCATTGGGCGCCAGGGCTTGAGATGTCATTTCATCTCAATGTCGGATAAGAGTCCCACAAAATTGGATGCAACGTCTCATAAATGACCTAGACAGTGTTGACGGGGACGTTAACCCTCAAATCAAACAAAAACACAAAACATACATAATTTTTGTTATTTGCGTAAACAGTTCAGTTCCTTAGGCCAAAACAAATTATATGTGTGGTTCCTATTACATGGTTTTCAAAAATAGGGTAGGTAGGTAGGAAAATTATTTTATTTTTTATTTTTATTTTTGTTTTTCTCACCTTCTATACTATGCTACACACTGCACTTATTTTTGTTATATTGTTTTGCTTTTGTTGTATAATTGTACTTGAAAACATTGTAAACAAATAAAAGTATAATAAATAATGCTTAGTTTTCATCCATATTGTCCTAATTGTTATAAAAATAAGGGTGTTCTTCAGTCAGAACAAAGTATTTTAATTGGACATCCTGTGTATGTGTTTGCCTTTTACAAAAGGTCAGCCTTTGGGACTTGCTGTTCTAGTGAAGGTTGCTTTATCTTGAATAGTGTTGTAACTGTTATTGTACCATATATACATTGAAGATAAATGTAAAAGTGCAAAAGATCAAGATGAAATGACAGAGTAAACGGATATCAGAAAGTTTCTTATAACGGCTTAATGCTGCAAATTAAACATCCAGCAATAAGCACCAGCAGAAACTATTTTATATAGTGATTTTAGTCTATTCAAATCGTAGTCCTTGCGCCATTTGTATCTGTCTTACTTGGTCTTAAAGCTGAACATGATAGATGGATAGATAGATAGATAGATAGATAGATAGATAGATAGATAGATAGATAGATAGATAGATAGATAGATAGATAGATAGATAGATCTCACAATGATTCTGAAAACAGGATTCCAAAATCCTTCATTTTGAAAAGTTAAGTTCCTGATCTTGATTGCACAAAAAACATAAACAACATTTCTACACACATGTGTGCACTGCATCATAGTTGCATGTTTTCCTCACTGCCTCTTTCATGACTTCAATCCAAACTTGTACAGTGTGGAAACTCAATAGAACCATGCCATTGAGGTGGTTGTAATAAGAAACCACAATGTACCTGTATGTTCTGGAGCAGAGAATGGGAAAAAATATATCCCCAGTTAAGTCTGCTTTCCCCTTTAACTAGGGGCATGCAAGGGTGTGCAGGGATAAATAAGTTCTGAATAGTTAGATCCTCCGGAAGCAAAGAATACACCAAATAAACGAAAATAGCAGACTCGGTTTTATTGAGTCTGTTCATCTCAATGTTGGGTAAAAGTTCTACAGCATTGGAAGCAACGTCTCTAAAATGACCTTTACAGTGTTACAGTGTTAACGGGAACGTTAAACCTCAAATCTAATGACCAAAATATAACGTCATGCCTGTTTAAAGAATGGATATTTTGGACACTTTTTTAGCAATAGATTGTTGCCTGTTTGATGGTTTACCGCTAATCCCGCTGTTTATTGTTCCAAATTATCTCACTTTAAGAGTTGATGACCAGTGTACATGTAAGTGATACCAGTTAAACGATTAGGTGTGAAAGGTTACCTGACCAGTGTTATCATGTGCATATACGGCCAGTCTGATCGGCGAGTGTCTAAACTGTCCGAGAAATGAAACCTTGTGAACAATAAACTCATATCAGACTGTGCAGAACTTCCAGCTGATCTGAGTCTTTTCTGTGCGCGCATACGCATTCACTGCATTTCACAGAAAGCATTTCTGGTGTCACCACCATATGACATCCTAGCTCATTTACTACCGTTTTTGTCGGACATATATTACAACAGGTTAAACTGCTTCCTGCACTCACGAAAAAAATTTTCTTTTAACGTAAGATTAGCC
Source organism: Lucinisca nassula (assembly GCA_963580285.1). NCBI lineage: Eukaryota > Metazoa > Mollusca > Bivalvia > Lucinida > Lucinidae > Lucinisca > Lucinisca nassula. The sequence goes on along the minus strand of OY757015.1, from coordinate 126,834,844 downwards.
TGTACATCGAGCTCTTCGTTTGCTGCTCTCTGCATATCCCAGAAGCCATCGATACTATAACAGGTTTGAACAAAGAGCAAAGACTGATAAGACTGCGCAGGCTGATCTGTGACTTCACCTGTCGCACAGTTTTACTGTCATGTTTTCCAAAAATTGGATGCGAAGACCGTGTGTGCAAACTATCGATGACGTGTTATTGAAAAACGTGGGAAATTTTCCGACTGCAACAAATGCACGTTCAAAATGACGGCGGGAAATTAAGCGCGGCATGACAAAAACTATATATGTGTGACCAGCGAAGACTACGACCATCCTGCGCATCTGTGGAGGCTTAGCTTTCTGTTCATGGAGATAGTGAAAATACTTGAGAGATTTACACAAGCTGTCTGCATTATTTATGTTTGTTGAAGCGTGCACACTTGTCTGATTATCGCTACAGGTGGTAAAACATGATTTCGATAATTTTTATTGTCACAAAAGTAATCTGATTATTGAGAGGGGTCATACCGTCACGGTCTGCATACCGCAAGAAATGTGCCCCATTGTCCTTTTTTATGCGTCCGAGACATGGGTTTTATGCATCTTGCGCTTCCGAAAACAAATTGCATTCAAAATTTGTGGGTTCCGACCGCTTCCTAATTTTGCCTCTCTTACCGGTACAGGGAAAATACCTGTTGATCACAGGAAACAACAGACGTTTTACCCTCTGGTAGTAGTTTTTTCTTATTTATTTTGTTTCCGGTGGTGGTTCTATTGGCTTGCAAGAACGGTCTTGAATGTGCCAAGTACTGGAGATTTTGGATTATAATTATGGGTTACTTCAAAGCGTCGGCTTCTTCAGAAGTAGCCACGTGCCATATCCCTGACCCATTTGAACAGTAACTGGCTAATTGTTATTGATTAGCACAGGCCACTGACCGTTAACTGACAGCTCGCGGCAATTGATAAAAAAAACAGCTTTTAAATAGCGATACTTACGAAATGCATTTTTATTCTAGGCTCACAGTTATTTAGAGACAAACACGGATGTTTTTGATTTTTTTTTTTTTTTTTTTGGCAGACGCACACCATTTTCATGCGTAAATACGACCAGATTGTCCTTTAATGAAAGCGCTTTTTAATGAATATGTACTTAAATACTTTAACCATGAAAAATTGAAAGACCGTTTTTGCACATAAAATGTTTGGAATATTCATGATAGAAAAAATAATTAGGGTCGGCGGGAAAAAGCTAGGCACGGTCGGGTAACCGGAACCACACATATATTTTGTTTTGGCCTTATCCAAGTATCAGACGAGGTTTTCGTCGACTGATCAGTCAGAACTTTCTCGCTACACAGCTATCTTTATCACCTCACCGAGGCGTTTTGCAAAAAGTTCAGCCTTTTTCCTAAGTTTTACCGTCCAAGTTCGGTCACCATAGGCTAAGACATTACGAAAACATGCCTATTGAAATACATCGGTAAAATTTTACCACCCAAAACGGAATTTTTCAGATAAAAATCCTGATAATTTATGCTCAAAACATAGATTGTGGGTACTCGTTAGCACAACCTCGGCGAGGCGGTTGTAACGGGTACCCACTATCTGATGCATCTATATAAGAACATAAAGATTAACCCCTGTAAACCCCAGCTTCGCTATATAAAAGTGGGATTGAAGGGGGTCATAACTATATAGGCATGCATTTTTGCGTGATGAATAAAAAAGTAGTTGCATTCACAAGGTTTGTGACAGTTTGAAGGACGGACGAATGGACGGACGAACACCAGTGACGAAAATAATATACCCCCAAAAAACAATAACCAGTGACACCACCCAATGAATCGTATACCCTTTAGCTGAAAAATAAAATGTCGTAGCCGGAGCTGACTGGTTTTGGCCGTCGGTCTCATATTCAGCATGTTTTAAAACAAACCATTGAGATCGTACATTAGCTAGCGCTCGACATGAACAAAGACCCAGAATAACATGCACTGTTAAAAGTAAGTGTTTTCGCTAATTTCACCATAGATAGAAATGCGGCTACTTGTGACGGACGGACGAACAACAATGACGAAAATAATATACCCATGTTTTTTTCTTCAAAAAAAAAACAACAACAAAAAAAAAAAAACGGGTATATTAAAATCAACAGCATACCCCTATTTTAATCAGTAGACTCGACCAATGAATCGTATACCTTTTTTACTGAAAATAAATGTCGCAACCGGCCTCATGTTCAGCATATTTTAAAACAAACCACTGAGATCGTACATAAGTTAGCGCTCGACATAAAACCCGTGCTACTACAAAGACCCAGACGGCCCCCGCCCATTGGGGCTTGAAGAAATATATGGGCTGCATGATGCTTCCACACAGAGCTGAAACCGACCCGCACACGAGTACTGGTAAACCGCTCATGCAAAGCGGTGCGAGCCGGCCCGTCCATGCATATAAACCCTATTGGTTTCATTGGGCAACAGGGCTTGAGATGTCATTTCATCTCATTGTCGGGTAAAAGACAAAGTCCCACAAAATTGGAAGCGACGTCTCCCAAATGACCTTTACATTGTTCAAGGAGACGTAAAATCTTTATCAAACTAACAAACAAAACAAAGACCCAGAATAACATGCATTGTCAAAGGTAAGTGTATCATTTCACCATGGGTAGAACTGCAGCCACTTGTGATGGCTGAATATTGATCAGACTGCATGGATGCGCACGCCAACCTGGAAAACCGTCCACGAAAGGTGGGTGCGTGTGTTATTTCAGCGACTTCCAGTGTATTCATAGGCGAAAGGCTCATAGACATATTACGCATGTGCGTAAAGTAAAAAAATACTTGCCTTTCGGGAGCAAATTCTTTCCGTCAAGAGTAGCATCCCATCTCGGAAAAGGTTTTTATTATTACACAGCACCACAGAAGTTTTAGGTAGATTGACAATCGACCAAAAGTTACGAAGTGCAGAAGCTTTACGATACTAATTCTAAATGATTGTCACTAATTTGTATGAAATCCAGGTTTGAGACGCCAAGTTCTGCAACGGAAGGTCAGGTGGTTTTTCTCCGTGTACTCCGGTTTTCGCCCACCTATGATTAACGATCGGCTCGATATGAGTGAAATAATCTTGAAAGGGCCGTAAAACCCAAACCAAAAAAAAAAAAAAAATGAAATCCAGTTAACGGTTTATTAAAACCGCGCTGTTCGTATCAGTGAGGCCAGAGTAGTGTGTAAAGGTTTACCTGCAGAATCGATCTGGTCTGGAAATGGCAAACAGGGTAGATCCCGGTCAGACGCCAAATAAAGGGCCTCTGATTAGAGTCTGCATTGTTTAGAGTTAAGGCATTTAAGGGATTAACGAACAAATGTCTGAGCTCCCATCCTGGGCCATTTTCCCAGCCTACACTCAGACAATCATTAATGCCTCGATTAAACCATCTTATTGGAATGCTGTTTTCATTATTTCTCCATTTGTTTGATTTGGAGTTTAACGGCCCAGTCAACACTATTTTAGGTCATTTTTGAGCCGGTCAGTTGACCTATCCACACTTTCCTGGACAGGCTTAGGGGAGACCGGGGCTAGTCCGGCCCCGGGGCATGTTCGGCATATGGCTACATTTAGCATGTCAATCAGGTTATTGAGCTGGGAATCATAAAGTGAAGTCATTTATGACGATTTTATCTACTTCAGCACATAATGACCGCCTTGAAGAATATAGCATAGATTTTGGAACCAAAATCTCGTTTTCGTGCATGCTGAGAAAATTTTCCATAGCTGTTTTAGTTTTTATTTTTCTTAAGAAGTGTTATGATTCCGATTTAATTTCTATACATTTATTACGGTACAATAATGCGCTTTAATGTAATATAATATTTATTTATTTTCCTGCACCCTAAAAGGGTTATTTCACGTGTTGTTTCTGCAAAGTATGTAAGGGGCAAGTTCGGCCTTTTCAGTTGGGGCAAGTTCGGCCACCATCACCCGATCGCTACGACTAAAAATAGCCTTAATCGGAAAGAGACATAAGAAGGCGTATACCGGCCTTACATACATACACAGTTTTCGAAGACCCAGCTGTATTATAGTCATTCCAAAAGTGAACGTTTTCTAAAATGGGGCCGAACTAGCCCCGGTCTCCCCTACTTTTCTCAACTTCAGTATTAAAAACTATTCTAAACTTTCAGAAAAGTTTATGTTTTAATTACAGAATTGAAACTACATGAATAATGCGTTATATATTTACATTGCTTTTCTCCCTATAAGTTAGTTCTGCGAAATATTTTAATAGTTCAGGAAAGCTGCTGTGAGACGGTCTTGTCCAGTTGGGTGGCCGAACTTGCCCCTTAGCGGGGCAAGTTCGGCCATCATGACCCGGTCTCTTTGACTAAAAAAATACCCTCTATCAGACAGAGACATAAGAAGGCATATACCCGGGCTAGTACGGCTTCATTGTACCTTACTTACATATATAGTTTTCTGAGACCTAGCTGTAAGAGTCACTGAAAAAATGAACGTTTTCTAAAAAAGGGCCGTACTAGCCCCGGTCTCCCCTATACGTGTAAGCGGTTAACCAGTACAGTACACATTATTTCGCCAGAAACCGACAGCTGCCCTTCTTGAATCAGCGGGAGAGAATGACCGTAGAAAAGATTTCATGATCAATCTCCACGAAAGAATGTTGCCGACCCCGGCAGGAATCGAACCCGCGTCCTCCTGATCACCAGTCAGATGCGCATCCGACTGAGCTACTGAGGCCGGTGTCATTATTTCTCCATTAACCCATTTCAGACTGGAAACCCCTAAACGGGTACCCTGGCAAACAGTGCAGGCCCAGGACAGACGCCACAGAACGCGGCGTCTGATCAGGGCCTACACTGTTTGCAAAAAGTTCAGCTTTTTTCCTAATCAATTTTGAAGAAAACACAACCTGACATCCCTAAATTTTTAAATGGACTCCTGCCATATATAAGCTGGAAGATTCCATTTGGTACAAGTCTTTAAACCGAGGTCCCGTCTCCGTATGACCTTAGCTGTTGGCGGGACGTAAAACTAAAACTCACTCACTCCATTTGGTACAAAAAGGGTTAAACATCCCTCGCTTCTCGTGAACAACCTGTGTGACAGATTGCTTTTTTCCATGCGCTGTCTCCGACTGAGCACATGATTCCCACGCTTTACCAGAGTTCGTCATGTAAGCACGTGCAGTTTTACCACACTACGTCATAATAGTGAGCACGCGCACAGTTATTGCGTGTGAAAAGGCACTTACAAGAACATAATCGCTCTTTTGAGAATTGATCTGTGCTGTCTGATCAGAGCATTTGCTGTTCCTGTGAGCATTCTGATCTCTGGGCTATTCAAAGAGCAACAAGTGAAGACTTTGACCAAAGTGGATGCATAGACTGGGGAACAGGTAATTCGATAAGACGTGTAACCATTGAATACTCAGATCAGCCTGCGCATCCGTGCAGTCTGATCAGAGCCTTTGCTGTTCGAATAAGCCTACTATGTGGACTATTCAAAGAGCAACAAGCGAAGACTGGACATGTTGTCTAAATGCGCATGCTGATCTGATACTTCTGTAATAGAAAAAAGTCTTTGTCGTGCGCCGGCTCATGTACAAGGAAAATGTATAAGAATGCGGTCTACATGTGTGTCTGTTTTAGTTTTTCGTCCCACCAACAGCTAGCTAATGTCATACAGAGCCGGGACCTCGGTTAAAAGACTCATCCGAAAGTCTGGAGAGGCCCGGGATTGATCCGACAATACCTGGTTTATGAGGCGAGTAACGTAACAACTATACACCGGCTATTATAATTTATTCCTCAATGACAGATTTCATGTTAAGGAGTCCGTTAACTGACTACAGATAAAGGTATGTAATGTGTGTGTGTGTGTGTGTGTGTGTGTGAATTCGTCGCTTTCAACAATTTTTCAGTCATATCACGACGGTGTCTGGTTGCGACAGGGAGCTCAATGCTCACGTTTATAGTGCTGCCTCACTGCAGTATCATGTCCCAGACACATTACATGATACCACACCCAGTCACATTATCCTGACACTGGATCGACCAGTCCTAGCTCTACCCCGTAAATCTGAGTGCCAAACGAGGAGCAGCTAGTACCATTTTTTAACGACTTTGGTATGTCGCGGCCCGGGATCGAACCCGAGACCTCCCGTTCCCCGGAGCGGACACTCTACCAACTGAGCTATCGGGGCCGGTAAAGGTATGTCATAGTGGCAAATCAATATTATTTTAAATTTCTTTACACCTATTTCATGCGGCGTCTGATCTGGGTCTTCAAACCCGACAACAGGATTCCAGTCCTGATTCTGGAGATAATCAACACATTTGCGCAACACTCTGACCTCACAGCGATTAGAATAGCGCGGCTATCAATACCAGGATTTGTGACATCAACAATTTTTAATCCCCCGCCGCGAAGCGGAGCGGGGATTTTAGGAATGTCTTTCGTCTATCCGTCCTTCGCGGCGGGGATTATAGGAATGTCCGTCCGTCTGTCTGTCCGTAACACTTCCTTGTCCGCCCCATATCTCCTTGACCCTTTGATAGATTTTCATTAAACTTTGGTCAAGTGTTAGTCTCAGTGAGCTGATGTTCAGAACCCATAAATGAACCATGCCGACTCAAGGTCAAGGTCACAGTTGAAGGGCACGAGTTTGAAACTTGATATTTTTTTCCGTTCTATATCTCCTTTACCCTTGGAAGGATTTTCATTAAACTTTGGTCAAATATTCTTTTGAGTGAGCTCATGTGCAGAACACATAAATGAACCATGCCGACTCAAGGTCAAGGTCACAGCTGAAGGTCAAAGGTTTGAAACTTTGATTTTTGTGTCCGTTCCATATCTCTTTTATCCCATACAAGGATTCTTATTAAACTTTGGTCAATTATCCCCCTCAGTGAGCTTATGTGCAGAACCCATAAATAAACCATGCCGACTCCAGGTCAAGGTCACATTTGAAGGTCACGAGTTTAAAACTTTGAATTTTGTGTCCGTTCCATATCTCCTATACCCCTCAAAGGATTTTCATTTCTTTGATCAATCATCCCCCTCAGTGAGCTCATGTGCAGAGTTCATAAATGAATCTTGCTGACACCAGGTCAAGGTCACATATAAAGGTTACTAGTTACTACGCCGTATGGCTTTCCGGTCATACATTTTTTATGGCTAGGTTGCTCTCCTGGAATGTTCAAAACCAACAAACAATATTTCTTCTATAATCAATTTATTATAGTACATCATGCCCATTGCCAGCCTCGGTATCCCATTCAGATGCGCGTCTGACTTGGGATCAGGAGAACGCGGGTCCGATACCTGCCGGGGTCGGCAACATTCTGTTGTGGAAATTGATCATGAAATTTGTTCTGGCCTTTCGCTCCCTTCTGCTGTAATCAAGAAGGGCAGTTGTCATTCTCTGCCGAAAGAATACGCACTGTGCTGGTTAACCGTTACCGTAAAAGACCGCCCAGGAATAGTGCTGATTGGTAAACTGATCAGTTAAAAAATGACGCCCATAACGGCAATGGAAATGGAGTGTTTTATTATCAGCCGCAGTTGTAGAACGTCAATCCTTGTTTGTGAATGTTGCAAAAGCATGCTTTTTTTTTAACATTAGAGATGTCACTCAAAATGCTGATCAGCTGATAAGGATTGTGTTCTATCATAAAATCCCAAACACAACAAATGTCGACTGCTTTGTCATCTGCTGGTTACCATAAAAGTAATTTTGGCAAACAGTGTAGACCCTGATCAGAAAAGGTGCAGTCTCATGTGGGCCCACACTGTTTGCCTGTGTGCAAAAGGAAGTTTGCAAAATAATCAGCAGACGACATATACATTATTTCGTGATGCTGATCGGATGGCTTCTTCAGTCTTTTGTTTGAATTTGGGTTTAATGTCCCCATTAACACTATTTAGCTCATTTTGGGGACGTTGCTTCAAAATTTGTGGGTCTTTTACCAGACACTGGACGCTCATTTAAGCTGTTGTTCAAAATGACTTTGTTTGTTTGCATTGAGGTTAACGTCCCCGTCAACACAGTGTATGTCTTTTTGGAGAGTTTGCTTCCAATTAAGTTTGACTTTTACCCGACATTGAGATGAATTGACTTCTCAAGCCCTACCACCAAGTCAAACCAAAAGGGTTTTTAAGCATTGACGGCCCGACTCGCACGGCGTTTCCTGAGCAGGCTTAGATCCTATAAGTGAATTACCAGTACTAGTATGCGGTCGGTTTCATCTCTGCGTGGAAGCATCATGCAGCCCATGTATTTCTTCAAGCCCCATTGGGCGGGGCTGTTGTTCAAAATGACTTGTAGTTTTAAATGTTTTAAGGATTTTTATTAAAGATAACCAGTAAACTTGACTTTTCTTTTCTTATATTAGAATCATTTGCTTTCAACCCATAAAAGCCGAATGGATTCTTCTACTCGTACCATTTGGGTTAGTCCAATGGATAAACTAAGCTTGTTTTGGCTTTATTATTTTACCATAAAATTAATGTAGCAAACAGTGCAGAACCAGTTAAGATGCCGCATAATGCTGGATCTGCACCGCTTTCCTGAATGCAAGGCTTAAACAGTGTACATGTATATTGGTTAATCCTAATAATGGACGCATTTGAGAGGTCAGAGCAGAGGTTTCCTTAAAGAAATTAATCAAGACTCGGTTCTTGGTCTGTATCGCATCCGTGCGACAAAGTATATTTTACGTATCCAAAACGGCTACTTTTCTGATGAAAATCCCTGATTTTCATTTATTTGTACGGCAAACATATGTTGTGGGTGCTCGTTAGAACTGCCTCTAACGAGTAGCCACAATCTATGTCTGAGAACAAATATGAGAAAAATAATTTATACCCCCGTAAACCCCATTTTCTCTATATAATGTGGGGTTTAGGAGGTGTTCATTTCACGGACTTGTTAACGTGATGTGTCAATCAATGGCGTCGTGCGTCATAAAGAACTTTTTTTTGTTGTAGAACATGAACTTGAGTCATAAGTCATAGGGCAACATACTTTGTGTGAGCTGATAAAAGTCAGTATTCTAAAACTGAACTTTACACAGGTATGTATGATGAACGACCCCGGTTCGATGCAGTCCGTTCCCGTGCTCTTTCGGCCTCAAATGTCAGCCACTGCTGTATTCAGTCTAATGCCCACAATGGGCACGTGCTTCAGGATCGGCTGTGGGTATGTGCGTGAGCCCATGCATCCGTTAGATACTCTTTTTGATACATAATAACATATATAAGTGACGATATGCCTTTTGAATCGTATATGCGAGGGTTTTAAAAATTCGTTAATATCCATGCGGGGTTTGTGTTTATTGTATGAATTCTTCATGAAGAAATTTTTTCTCCTCAAGATCATACCTCTTTCCTGCAAATAGTAAGTACAGTAAGTAAGATACATATATCTCAATAACAATACGTATGGTCATTCCGAGCGAGCACACTACAGCAGGCCAACGTCGGTCCGACAGTGATGCGACAATGTTAACACGTCATGTCATTGTAGACCCAACGTTGGGCTGCAAATTTTGTATATGCATGTGTGCAAAAAAAAAAAAACAACAACAAAAAAAAAAAAAACATGCATCCCGGGTCATGCTGATAAACTTCATCGGGATTATGACCAAAGGTATAACTCTTTAAAGTTATTTGTGTTTTTGCGATAATTACTTTCTGCCCCATTTAATAAAATAAATGTACAATTTGCGGCAAAAAAAACAGGTTCAATACAGGTATTTCTCGCAAAACGAAAGATAGATAATCCTCTTCGCGTTTACCGTTAATCTTTTCCACGCTCGCGATCACGCTCGCGTTGCGCGAGCTCACGTTGGTTCTCCACGCTCCACGCAAAACCCGCGCTAGTTCCACGATTACTCAACGGAAAACCCACGCTAAAAAGTCACGTGACATTCGAAATTCATCACGCACGATCGTGAGGGATAATAAGATTTCTAAGACTGTACTGTATTTCAAAGGTCTCAGGCCTCCAAAAACTGCCAATTTTGGCTGGTCTGCACCCTATCTCATGAACAAATCATTGAAATTTTGTCAAAATTGTTACAATAGATCATTGTAACCTACCAAAGGTTTGAGTAGGTTTTGGTGACCTTGACATTATTTTCAAGGGCACAGCCCCCCAACTAAAAAAAAAAAAAAAAAAAAAAACTGTCCACTTTGACTTGTCTCCATCCTATCTCATGAACACATTGATGAAATTTGGTCAAACTTGCTACAATATATTATTGCAAACTACCGAGGATTTGAATAGATTTTGGTGACCTTCATCTTATTTTCAAGGTCACAGGCTACTAAAACTTTGGCTTGTCTGCACCCTATCTCATGAACGAATTGATGAAATTTGCTCAAACTGGGTACAATATATCATTGCAACCTACCAAAGATCTGATTAGATTTTCATGACCTTGACCAAATGTTTGAATAGGTTTGGTGACTTTGACCTTATTTTCAAGGGGGTAGGCACCCCAAAACTGTCAACTTTGGCTTGTCTCCACCCTATCTAAACCTGCTACAATATATTATTGCAACCTAACAAAGATTTGAATAGATTCTGGTGACCTTCATGGTTTTTCAAGGTCACAGGATTCTAAAAATTTGGCTTGTCTGTACCCTGTCTCATGAAAGAATTGGTGAAATTTGCTCAAACTTGGTACAATATATCATTGCAACCTACCAAATATCTGGTTAGATTTTCATGACCTTGACCTTATTTTCAAGGGCAAACTTCACATGAATGTTCCTTGGGACAAGACCTTTTCAGTGATACCACACTTTATGATCTGTGACCTTGACCTTTGAACTTTGACCTATTTTTCGAAAATTTAACCGAAAACCTTAACCTTGACCATATTTCCAAAAGTATTTGGCCTACCTTCATGAAACTTCATACACATACTCACCATCACAAGAGCTACATTCCCTACAAGTTTTATAACTCCATCTTGCAATTTGATTGCTCTTGTTTGACTTAGAACTTTGGTTTTCTAAAAGAAACTGCAGACGAGTGTTGGCACCCGCATGCGGTGCTCTTGTTCAGTCATATCACGACGGTGTCTGGTTGCGACAGGGAGCTCAATGCTCACTTTTATAGTGCTGCCTCACTGAAGTATCATGTCCCAGACACATTACATGATACAACACCCAGTCACATTATCCTGACACTGGATCGACCAGTCCTAGCTCTTCCCCGTAAATCTGAGTGCCAAGGGAGGAGCAGCTAGTACCATTTTTAACGACTTTGGTGTGTCAAGGCCCGGGATCGAACCCGTGACCTCCCGTTCCTCGGAGCGGACACTCTACCAATTGAGCTATCGGGGCCGGTAAGAGGCACAGGTCTACCAGCATGCATGTATCAAGGGGAATGAATACACCTTCAGGGGAGGCAACTCTTTTTGAAAAACTTTTTGTCTCCCATGTCAACAGGGGTCAACTCTTAAGAATTTGCTCTTAGGAGAGTGGCTGAGCTTATAGGGAAGGGAACAGGAAGTCCCCCAAATTGTCTTCCTTTGTGAAAAATGGCAGATAATATGCCTGTTTTAGCCATTTCCCCTGTTGTTCTAGAGTGTATCAGCCTTAGAGCATGCATATATTTCCACTCTTTTACCCTGAGAAAAACCAACATCTGAAAAGTTTGTCTGCTTATGTCATCTGCTGAATCTTCTTGCAAACTTTTTGAAAATATTTTTTCATATAGGCAAACAGTGTTGTCTGCTTATGTCGTCTGCTGAATCTTCTTGCAAACTTTTTAAAAATATTTTTTTAAATATAGGCAAACAGTGTGGACCCAGATCAGACTGCTCCAAGAGGAGCAGTCTGATCTTGGTCCACACTGTTTGCAAAAACTAATTTTAAAGTACATGTACTTGGCAGATGACAAAGCAGATGACAATTGTCGTCATTGGCATTTTATGGGTTAATACTCAGTAGAAAAGTAGAAAATGCATTTGCATCATACCATGTAATAAACACCCATGTAAACTGGCCCCTCTTCTTATATAGAAAAGTGGGGTTTAAAGGGATACACATTATAATGTCCCCCATCGGAGTGGAGGGGAACATATTGTTTTTCGTGCGAATCCCATTTGCGTTGGCGTCAGCGTCGGCATCAGCGTAGCCTGTTTGAAGAACTATAGCTTCTGAACCTATGGATGGATTTTGACCAAACTTGCATAGTTACATCACTAGGATGGGGGAAAATAGTCATTTGGTTATGATGACCTTTTTAAGGTCACAGGCCCCCCAAAAGAGTCTTTTTGGGGCCAACAAATGGCTTGTCTGCACTCAATCTCATTAACAAATTGATTAATTTTAGTCAAACTTGGAACACAATATATCATTACAACATACCACAGATTTGGTTTGATTTTGGTCACAGGCCCCCCAACCACAGTCAATATTGGGCCAAGAATGGTTTGTCAGCATTCTATCTCATTAACGAATTGATTAATATTAGTCAAACTTGGTACAATATATCATTGCAACATACTGCAGATTTATTTAGATTTTGGTGACCTCGACCCTTGTTTTCAAGGTCACAGCCCCCCCGCCCCCCAACACTCAATTTTGCACAAAAAATGACTTGTCTGCACTCTATCTGATAAATAAATTATTTAATTTTAGTCAAACTTGGTACAATATAGCATTACAACACACCGCAGATTTGGTTAGATTTTGGTGACCTTGTCCTTTTTTTCAAGGTCACATCACCCCAAAAACATTAAATTTTGGGCCAAAAATGGTTTGGCTGTGCTCTGTCTGATAAACAAATTGATTAATTTTAGTCAAACTTGGTACAATATATAATTACAACATACTGCAGATTTGATTAGATTTTAGTGACCTTGACCTTTTTTTCAAGGTCACAGGTCCCCCAAAACAGTCAATTTTGGGCCAAAAATGTTTTTTTTTTTTGCACTCTATCTCATTAACAAATTGATTAATTCTAGTCAAACTTGGTACAATACATGTATATCATTCGAACATGACACAGATTTGTTTAGATTTGGATGACATTGACCTTTTTTCAAGGTCACAAGTCCCCAAAACAGTCAGTTTTGGACCAAAATTGGCTTTTCTCCACTCTAAGGTCAAGGGCTCCCGAAACCTGTTCTTTTGGGGCCAAAAATGGCTTATCTGTACCCTATATCATTTAATACTTGACGAATGTTGGTCAAAATCGGTACAATATTTAATTACAGTCTAAGAACTTGGTCTGGTGATCTGAGCTTTTTAATGGCTGTATTTTTTTTAGGCCACAGGCTCCCAAAAACTATCAGTTTTTGGACAGATATGGCTTGTTTGCAGCTTACATCTTTGTTTCCTTAACCTAGTTAGTAAATTCAAGTAGGTGTTTAAGATATATTTATGGTGGGGGGACCTTGTTTTCCTCAGAAAACATTTCTAGTTTTCCATATTTTCTTTTCAACATCATAGATTGTGAATGTTTGTTAGGAATCTGTAACTGAAACAGTTCTAACAAGCACCCCCAATCTATATGTCTACTGGTATTCAGAAAAAAATATTTAAATTGTCATCTGAAAAATGCTAGTTCTTGAGATAGGATAGGCACCATTTTAGCACACTGGTGTGTTTTTGTAATGTGTACATGTTCTTTTAAACTCAGCAGAAAAATAGTGTTTGCATGTATTTCTGCCCTTACTATATTTTAGATTGCCCACCCGCTAGTACGAGACCAGCTGATCAACTATATATATAATGGATTTCTTGTTCTTGTCCTAGGACCTGCTCTGCATCAGGTTAGTAGAGTTACCTCCCTGCTTATTTTGTCAAGTTGTGTCTAAAAGACTATAAACATTGGGTAGTTGCACTTGACTCTAGTACAGATGGAAAGGGCAGTCACTCTGATGCCACTGTACAGCAGATCCATATAAGGGGAAATAATAAAGATAATTAGCTGAACCAGGATATGTATTATCTTTGCAAACAGTGTAGATACTGATCAGATGGCTTGAAGAAGCCATCTGATCAGTATCTACACTATTTGACATTCAGTTCTTGAATTTATAAAAATAAATTATATCAAGTAAGATGATTGGTTGAAAGTCAGAAAAGGGGTACCTTGGCAAACAGTGCAGGCCCAGATCAGGTGCTGCAGAGTACGGCCTCTGATCAGGGCCTGCACTATTTGCTAACAGAATTTTCTATCTATCTATCTTCTTATACTGAGTTGGTCATATTTGGCCATTACCTCAGTTGATTTTTCGGTCAAAAATAGAATAAAAAGGAAAAAATAGGCCTGACAGGGTGACACCCCTTATATGACAAATGGACTAGTCCAAAATATGGGAATAGAAGAGCCCACTAGCATACAATAGGTTAACTGGGGCTTTGCTTTGGTCCAGGGCCCAGTTGTTCAAGACTTCGTGAACTTAACAAACTTGTTAAGTAGCAAAAACCAAAATGGCCTAACATTTACATGCAATAGCTTGTCACCTTTTTATCCCCCGACCGAATAGGTTCGGGGGATATAGCGATCAGCCTGGCGTCCGTCCGTCTGTCCGTCCGTCCGTCCGTCCGTCCGTAGACGCAACCTTGTGATGGCCATAACTCCTATACCCTTTGAGATTCATTGATGGCTCTTGGCACAATTGTTCACAAGGCCGAGACGGTGTGTCATGCGCAAGAACCAGAACTCTGGATGCCATACTTTTTTAGTTATCTCCCCTTTTAATAAAATAGAATGACTACTTTGTGATGGCCATAACTCCAATACCCTTCGAGATATATTGATGGTACCTGGTACAGTTGTTCACAAGGCTGAGACGGCGTGTCATACACAAGAACCACAACTCTGGTTGCCATGGTTTTGGAGTTATCTCCCCTTCCAATAAAATAGAGTGACAACCTTGTGATGGCCATAACTCCTATACCCTTTGAGATTCATTGATGGTTCTTGGCACAATTGTTCATAAGGCGGAGATCGTGTGTCATGCGCAAGAACCAGAACTCTGGATGCAATACTTTTTTAGTTATCTCCCCTTTTAATAAAATAGAATGACTACTTTGTGATGGCCATAACTCCAATACCCTTTGAGATATATTGATAGTACCTGGCACAGTTGTTCACAAGGCTGAGACGGCGTGTCATGCACAAGAACCACAACTCTGGTTGCCATGGTTTTGGAGTTATCTCCCCTTCCAATAAAATAGAGTGGCAACCTTGTGATGGCCATAATTCCAATACCCTTTAAGATATATTGATGATACCTGGCACAGTTGTTCACAAGGCCGAGATGGTGTGTCATGCACAAGAACCACAACTCTGGGTGCCATGGTCTTTTAGTTATCTCCCCTTCCAATAATATAGAATCACTACCTTGTGATGGCCACATCTCCAAACACTCTTTGATATATATTGATGATACTTGGTACAGTTGTACCTGAGGTTAAGCAGGCGTGTCAAGTGCAAGAACCACAACTCTGGGTGCCCTGGTTTTTTAATTATCTCCCCTGACAATATAACCTTGTGATAGCCATAACTCCAATACCTTTTGAGATATATTGATGGTACTTGGCACAATTGTATACAACGTTGAGACGGCGCTTCATGCCTAAGAACCACAACTCTGGGTGCTATGATATTTGAGTTATCTCCCCTTCCAATATAACAGTATGACAACCTTGTGATCATCGTACCTCCAATACCCTTTGAGACATATTGGTGGTACTTGATGCAGATGTACATGAGGATTACAAATCTGAGTGCTCTGGTTTTTTAGTTATCTCCCCTGGCAATAAAACCTTGTGATGGCCATAACTCCAACACCCTTTGAGATATATTGAAGGAACTTGGCACAATTGTATACAAGGTACAGAAGGGATGTCATGTGCAAGAACCACAACTGTTGGTGCTGTGGTATTTGAGTTATCTACCCTTCCAATATAACAGTATGACCAGCTTGTGATCACTATATCTCCAATACCTTTTGAGACATATTGATGGTACTTTGTACAGAAATACATGAGCTTAAGCAGGCATGTCATGCTCAAGAACCACATTTCTGAGTGCCCTGGTTTTTTAGTTATCTCCCCTGACAGTATAATCTTGTGATGGCCATAACTGCAATACTTTTGTGATATATTGCTGGTTTAATTCTGGTGCACTTTCTATTGGTGAACAATCTTCTGAAGGCCATATTGGCTTTTGGTCGGGGGATTTGCCATCTCTTCCGATGGCTATTTTTCTGAGAGCAAAAGAAAGTGATTTTTCCACAAAATATTTGATGGAAGTTTTAATCTTTATCTCAACTGATAACTGTGTTAGCTTTGAACTGATTGGCTGTCAAGCGAGAATAAAATTTAAAAGAACAATATCTAATATAGTGGCATTTTACTGAAAAATTGTGAGAAGCTTTTGCATTTGCAAAAGCTGCTTCAAAAAGTTTTCAGCAAAACTGTTCATATATTTGCGATGTTAGATGATATATTAGCTAACACCATCATTATTTGTGAACAAATGGGGCCAGTTGTTCAAAACAAACAACATCGTTGGTTAACAAATCATTAAAACTTTGATCATTTAATATGGCAAATATTCTAATATTTTTGCTGGGGATGCAAAAGCTCCTCACATTTTTTTTTCAGCAAAAATACCAAAATTTTAGATATTGTACTTGCTAGAACAGTTAACAATATAACCACTAACGAGCTTGTTAAGCTAACGAGGCTTTGAACAACTGGCCTCCGGGCCACAGTTCGTTACTTGTGTCTGTATGTACATGTATTGCAACATGTAACAACATGTAACAGCTTTAAATGTGTGTGCAAATAGTGAGTGGCAGGGGAGACTGCACATAAATACACCCTATAAACTAAGTTTATAAGCATGCAGCTAGAATTTGAAGATGGGGCAAGTATAACAGGAATTTGTGGTTACACCTGTCATATTTTCAGCCCTTTTTACAAGGAAGACCACTTTTGTGACTTCCTGTTTGTGCTATAAATTGCACTCATTATGAAAACACTCCTATACGAATACATTGTAACCTTTATCGCTGAAAAAAATGAAAAATTTAAGATAAAAAATTGTGATATTTTTCTTATTTCTGCTCAAAATATAGTTTGTGGGTTCTAACGAGTACCCACAATCTATATTTTAGACAAGAAATAAGAAAAATAAGGTTATCCCTTGTAAACCCCAGTTTTACTATATAAAAGTGGGGTTCAAGGGGGTCAAAGTTAAATAGGTGTGTTTTCTTGATGTCACTTAAAAAGGGGCCCACTTTTAAAGAAAGCAAATTTAGCAGTCCGGAGTCATCTTTTCTTTTGAAAGTAAACCCTTATAGATATACAGGCAAAAAAGTGTTACGATTCTTCATATTTATAGCCCAGGACTAAGACAAAAAAACCCAGTAGTAGAAGGTTTTGCTTGAAGAGCAAAATGCAATTTCACACTGGGGTTCCCATCATGTGAACAAGTCTGTGAAATGAAGACCCCCCTAAACCCCACTTCGCATAGAGATAACTGGAGTTTACGGGGGTAGGGGGTATACATTATTTTTTATCAAAGATTCAGGGGCATATAGTTTTTGGTCTGTCTGTCTCTTTCTCTGTTTGTCTGTCTGCAAAAACCTTAACATTTGGCATAACTTTTGAATGGTAACTGATAGGGCTTTCATATTTCACATGTGCGTTCCTTGTCACAAGACCTTTCAAGAGGCACCATAAAATTTGACCTCTTGACCTTGACATTTGACCTACTTTTGACCTCCTTTTTTAAAACTTTATCATTGGCCATAACTTTTGATTGGTAAGTGGTAGGGCTTTCATATTTCACATGAGCATTCCTTGTCACAAGACCTTTTTAGTGGTACCATAATTTTTGATCTCGTGACCTTGACCTTGACGTTTGACCTACTTTTTTAAAACTTTATCATTGGCCATAACTTTTGATTGGTAGGTGGTAGGGCTTTCATATTTCACATGTGCATTCTTTTTCACAAGACCTTCCCAGCGGTACCATAATTTTTGACCTCGTGACCTTGACGTCTGACCTACTTTTTAAAAACTTAAAAATTTACCATAATTGATTGGGCTTTCATATTTCACTTGTGCATTCTTTGTCACAAGACCTTTCCAATGATCCCATAATTTTTTACCTTGTGACCTTGACCTACTTTTTTAAGACTTGAACATTGGCCATACTTTTCAATTGCTTAGTGATACTGCTTTCATATTTAACATACGCTGTCCAGGGGCATCAGTGTTTCACAAACACATCTTGTCTTATTTCTGTTCCATGACATAGGTTGTGGGTACTCGTTAAAACTGCCTCAATGAGGCGGTTCTGACGAGCACCTACAACCTATGTTTTGAGCATTTATAAGAAAAATCTCACAGATTTTCAACAGCAAAGTAGCCATTTTCGAGATGTGAAAAATGCACTATGTGGCACGGGTAAGTTATCATAATGTATGAGCACCTTCTTTCTATGTTTGGAACAGAAATAGAAAATATTACAAATTATCATCAGAAAAATATCAGTATTGGATATTTATGAAATTTGGAAATTTTATGAAAGAAATAGAGGAGCTTACACGAGTGGTCATTTCATATGAAATTTATGAAAAGAGCCTTCGGCGAGTTTCATAAATTTCATATGAAATGACCACAAGTGTAAGATTCTGTTTATCGTATGACCACTTTAAATTGGATTTCATCACCTTTAAATTTGACAAATTTTCCACAAAAAAATGCATTGTTTACATGGACGTTGTCATGACTTAATCCCGCCAAAGTGTTATTACATGTGTGGTCATACCATTTTTATTACACAATGTAATCCACAGCTTATCAACGACGTCATATGATAATGCACATTATGACATGTACATGTTGTCCAATTGGATGGATGCTGAAAAAATAAAGAAACCAAAACATCTTTTATGCTAAGCAATGACTACCGAAAATTCTGTTTTAATTGTATATAAATTTGCTTTACCTTTGAAAAAAAAAAAATTTGTATCCTTTATTTGTCAGTCAGGAAAATGTAATCATCACATATGTGCATCAGAAATCATATCATGCATGTTAGCATGTCATTAAGATTTTGATGACGTTTGTTTCTGTACTGGAGAAATGTACTTAATGCATATGATGGGAGGCACTGCAGGCATTATTTGTTAAATTAACACTTCAAGCTATTTTCCTAGCCGGCCTCGGTAGTTCAGTCAGATGTGCGTCTGACTGGTGATCAAGAGAACGCAGGTTGGATACCTGCTGGGGTCAGCAACATTTTTTTCGTTGATATAGATCATGAAATCTTGTCTACGGCCATTCTTTTCCTTCTGCCGATTCGAGAAGGACAGTTCTCAGTTTCTGGTGAAAGGATGTGCACTGTACTGGGTAACTGCTTATGATAAGCCTGCCCAGGAAAAGTGTGGGTAGGTAAACTGACCGGCTCAAAAATGACCTAAAATAGTGTTGAATGGGCCATTCAACCCCAATTCAAACTAACAAACAACTTATGCTTGGAATGTAATAAAAATAAATATCACAAATTTTCAATAGCCATTTTGATACAATGAATGAGTGCACTCTCTCACATGGATGTATTTTTGTAATGATAGCCAGGAGAAACACTGAACATCCCTAAATCCACTTGAAGTCACAATTGAAACAGTTTCTACTTCATGGTGATATCTCAGGATTTAGAATTGCATAAAAATACAGTTTAAGGGGAATGGGAACACCTGGCAGATTTTTCCACCATTTTTCAGAGGGAGACAACTTTTGGGACTTCCTGTTCACTTTTCTATAAGGCCTGTCCCACTGAAAAGGGGGTCTACTCTTAAAGGAAAGAATTTGCTCCTCAGGAGCAAATTCTTTCCTTTAAGAGCTGACCCCTTTTGACATGGGAAGCACAAATACTTTTGCAGGAGTTGCCTACCCATTCCCCTTAAAGCATTAAAGAAACAGAAAATTTGATATTTTTCAGTGCAAACTTTTTTTTTTTCACCAGTGGACACCAAAAGTTGGATATTCACTCATGGCTTTACCACTCATTCTTTTTGTGTTCATAGATAACTTCATTCAGTAAAAATAAATCTGTTTTACACTGAAAAAAATCAAATATCCTCTATTTCTTTCCATTGCTAAGGAAGGACAGTCGTTTTCCCTTATTTGGGAAAGACATTATAGGCTGATACAGTCTCGGAGACCCACTGCAACTAGACTGTGGCTGGTAAGGTTCTGTATGATAGACCCCTTGGATATCAGGGATATATAAAAAGCCCCTTTTTTTGTTTTGCTGCATCATTTTGCCATTTGATTGGTTATGGAATAATTCCAAAACTCCAAAAAAAAAAAAAAAAAAAAAAAAAAATCAGTTGATATTTCAGTCACAGTGATATTTTCGTACTGTTTGTCAGTAACCAACTCCTACGCACCTGGTCTTGAATCATATGGCAGTAGAATTACCAATAGAAGATATTTATGTACTAGATTTCTCTATGTTTGTTAATAAACAGCAGCTTTCAAGCAGCTGGGAAAGGAATGCACATACACTATGTACACCATAACTTCTTCATATAACTGTTCATTAAAATGTAATTTTGGATATAACATTGTTTAAATGAATCCTAAATATGTATAGATTATATGGGCCGCGTCAAGCGATTTTGGTACTTATCGCCTATGCGAGCAGCGAAGGTTCAGGCGAGCCTGCGCATCCGCGCAGTCTCGCCAGAACCTTCGCTGCTCGCTCATACAAGCAGTGAATCAAGAGGAACCTTCAGACAGAAAGCCATATCCCTGGCCCCTCTGAATGGCTGGGCATGCGCAGTTAAAGTTTGTCATGACAGAATGCTCGAAGACCCAAATTCGCTTGGCGGGGCTCATATAGAAAAATGATCATAAATGGTCTTTCTAAGCATGCCTGAACAAAGTTTAGGAAGAGCTTCGACTACCGCTGCAGTGTTGCCATTGCAGTTAGCCTTAGGTTAAAGGTTTTTAAGGGCTCATATTTTCCTAACCATTTGATGGATTTAGTTCATGTTTGGTGTAATGATAGATATAGGTTCAAAGTTTTTATTCAGCAATACACACACCTATGAGTTTGAAATCAAGGTCTTCATCACAGACTTAGAAATTTTTAATATTAAAGTTATTTAAGAGCTAATATTTTCCAAACCCTATGGATTTGGTTCATATTTGGTGCGGTGATAGATATAGGTCAAACGTTTTATTTAGCAATACCACCATCTGTGTCAATGACCTCAAGGACACCTTCCAGGTGAGCTATGCTGTGTGTCTGTCTGATGACACTGCTGTTCTTCTCTATAATCTAAAAGCAGCCCCAATAGCTCAGTTGGTAGAGTGTCCGCTCCGGGGAACGGGAGGTCACAGGTTGGATCCTGGGCCGCGACATACCAAAGTCGTTAAAAATGGTACTAGCTGCTCCTCGCTTGGCACTCAGATTTAAGGGGTAGAGCTAGGACTGGTCGACCCAGTGTTAGGATAATGTGACTGGGTGTGTTATCATGAAATGTGTCTGGGACATGATACTTCAGTGAGGCAGCACTATAAAAGTGAGCATTGAGCTCCCTGTCGTAACCAGACACCGTCATGATATGACTGAAAAATTGTGGAAAGCGACGTTAAACCCGAATTCACACACACTCTATAATCTATACATTTTTGTTTGGTTTAACAAGGTTGTTTAATTAACCCATTTTGTTCCGGAAACACCAAAAAACGAGTACCTGTAACTCGCAAACAGTGGAGGCTCAGGGCCTACACTGTTTGCAGAAATTCAGCCATTTTCCTAATAAAATTTTGAAGAAAACACAACCTGTCACCCCTAGATTTTGAAATGAACTTGTGTTACATATAATGTGGAAGGTTCCATTCAGTCCATAATAGGTTATCACAGTTTCTGGACCTGAACAATATTAATAGTGTTGTGAAGAAGTTTTGGTATGATGTACAGTAAAGTGTTTTGAGTTTAACGTCCCATCAACAGGTAAGGTCATATGGAGACTGGACCTTGGTTTAAAGACTCATCCGAAAGTCTGGAGAAGCCCCGGATCGATCCTTCGACCCCTGGTTTACTAGTCGAGTAGCGTAACCACTAGCTCACCAAAGAGGCTTCTATCATGTACAGTAAAATTCCGCTATTAAGACCACCAAAATTGAGACTTATTCTGCTTTAAAAAGCTTATTAAGAAAGTTTCAGTTATTCTTTCTTTGTATTTTCTGCATACAGTGTCCCTTGTCAGAGACCACCTTTGGGACTGTTCAAAAGTGGTCTTTAAGACCACTTTTGAACAGTTCCAAAGGTGGTCTTAATATAGGAGTTTTACTGTAATTGAGCCTATGCACACAAAAAGTTACAGCTTGACATTTGTGACCAAGATTATAATCAAAGCACTGATAGCTCTCGTGCCTTAAGATGCAATAAAAATCTGCATCTGAAAATGTCATCTGTTTATGTTTGTCTGTTGCATATTCTTGCAAACTTTTCAAACATATTTTTGCATACAGGCAAGCAGTTTGGACCCTGTTGAGACTGCTCTGGGTCCGCACTGTTTGTAGAAATGACTTGAAGTTACCAGCAGATGACAAACAGAGGACAATTGTTATGATTGGCATCTTAAGGATTAAGACCAGACCCCCCTCTTGATATTGAAGACAAACATATTTTTGTTTTTGAATTCCCATTCCCCTTAAGACTGCAAGATTTTTATACCCCCACAAATGAAATTTGGGGGGGTATATAGGAGTGAGCTTGTCGGTCTGTCTGTCGGTCGGTCGGTCGGTCGGTCGGTCGGTCGGTCGGTCTGTTGACTTGGTTTCCAGACGATAACTCAAAAAGCGCTTCACCAATTTTTATAATTTATGGTACACTGATGTAACATCATAAAATACAGGTCAAGTTCGATTTCCACTACAATTCGTCAATTTTCGACATAGTTATGGCCCCTTTCAAGTGAAAAAATTGCAAAATGCGCTGATGTACTATCAAGGCAGTTTGCAAAATGCGCTGATGTACTATCAAGGCAGTTTTTGTGGGGGTATTCATCACCTTTAGTGATAGCTCTAGTTTCAGTCTGTTGAAATTGGAGCAGTGCTATGTATCAATTGTTATGCTTTTGTGAAATAGGGACAAAATGAGGACTTGATTATTGTATTTCAGTATACATGGTCCTTATTCCAACTTCGGACATGTTTGGTTAAATCAGACGTGTCCAAGGTCTGTGCCCTTATTGTGGTGTATACTTGCCTCATTAATTACAGTATAGTCATGTATTTGGAGAAATTGTGTTCACCATATGTTAATTCTATCATAGAAAATTTGATGGTTTGCATTTCCATGTTTTTGTTTTGGTGCAGGATATATCGGGGCTTCCTACCCCGCTTCTTGACTCACCGATGTTTGCGGTTAGTATGTGACTCAGAGCTCCAGATTAGAAGGCATCTTGTCTGTGAAAGTCTGAATGTTTTAACCCTTGTCCTGCTGAATATTTAAATATGTCACACCCACTACTGATTATCAGCCAATCAGATTACTTGATGCAAATTATTGCAACAAATTCATAAACTGGATGGCAAACAATGAAGATCCTGATCAGATGGCTTCTTCAGAAGCCATCTGATCTGGATCTACATTGTTTCAAAGAAAAGGCATATCCGGGCTCAGCAGGACAAGGGTTAAGTTTCTTAATCCTTTTTGTACCAGAAATCCTGTATAGGGTAATTGGCAAACAGTGCAGGCTCAGATCAGATGCCACAGAATGCTGTGTCTGATCAGGGCCTACACTGTTTGCAAAAAGTTAAGCCAATTTCCAAATAAATTTTGAAGGAAACACAACCTGTGACCCCTAAATTTTGAAATCGACTTATGCTGTACATAAGGAAGAAGATTCCATTTGGTACAAAATGGGTCGAGCATGGCATGAATATTTTTGTCTGGTTTTCTGTCTGTTTGTGCATTTGACAATAGGTCAGCATTTGCGTCAACCCCAGTGTGGACCCAGGGGCCAGTTGTTCAAAACTAACGATGTCATTAGTTAACATATAGCTAAAACTTTGATCATTTAATTTGGCAAAAATGCTCATATTTTTGCTGAAACAATGTGAGCAGCTTTTGCAGATGCAAAAGCTGCTCATATTTTTTCAGCAAAAATACCCCTGTATTAGATATTTTACTTGCTAGAACAGTTAACAATTTGACCACTAATGAGCTTGTTAAGCTAACACTGCTTTGAACAGCTGGACACAGATGTCCAAGTCCATTTCTCAAGAACTACCATTACTGGCGTGAAACAGCCTTTGGCAGATTTTTTGTTTTGCTAAAACAGTGTGCTGTGGGTACTCAATAGAATCGCTTCTTTGAGGGCGATTCTTATGAGTACCCAGAACCTATGTGTTAAAAGAGGGGATTCTAATGAGTAGCCACTGCATATGTGTTAATAGCAGATAAAGAAAATGCATATTAATGGCAAATTATTATTATCATCAAATCATACTGCTAACCTGGGGCCAGTTATTCAAAACTAACGACGTCCTTAGTTAACGTATCGTTAAAACTTTGATCATTAAATATGGCAAATATGCTGAAATTTTTGCTGAAAAAATGTGAGCAGCTTTTGCGGATGCAAAAGCTGCTCACATTTTTTCAGCAAAAATACCAAAATTTACGATATTGTACTTGCTAGAAGAGTTAACAGTATGACCACTAACGAGCTCGTTAAGCTAACGATGCTTTGAACAACTGGCCCCTGGAGTTTTGTTTGGTGTTGTGTTCTCAATGTACAGTGAATTAAGAATGAGAGCTCTAGGTAATCCAAAATTTTAGCAGAAATAAAAAAGATACATGGGACAGGGGGAGCATTTTGTATCCATCACACTAACAAGTCCAGGAAACCCACTTTATATAGAGAAAACTGGGGTTTAAGGGGGTAAACATTGTTTTCCTTATTTCAACTCCCAGACATAGGTTGTGGGTACTCGGTTCTAACGAGCACCCACACCCTATGTTTTGAGTAAAAATAAGAAATATATCACGGATTTTCATCAGAAAAACAGCCATTTTGGAGATGTGAAAAAATGCATAATGACACACAGATGTGTTGGCGTAAATGACCCAATATTTTCCTTAAAACTTCCTTTTATCCATATGCATTTATATATTTAGCTGTTTGCAGATATTTAAATTTGAAGAGGCCAGCAGTTTAAAAATATAAGATGACGAAAAGGACACCGAATGTACACATGTAATTATGTAGCAAACAGTGTGGATTTTGATGAGATTAGTTTAATGAAACCTCAGATGGGACTGTCCTGTCTGCAGTTGTTGGTGTTTTCACCTAAAATCTTCAGCGTGTAAACGTCCGGAAGAGCAAATGCACTACCCGCGGAATTAGTGTTGGAGTCAGTGTTGGCATAAACATTTACTTTTACTTTATGTGTTTTAACAGCACATATTTTTCCACACCATTTGTTAGATTTGGTTCACAAATGGTATGTTGATACCTATTCTGACAATGCCCATGACCTCAAGGTCAGAATCACTGCCTTTGAAGTTTTTGTTTTAGAATTTTGCTTTAACATTTCAGACCTCAAATTTTCCAAACCACATGATGGATTTTTTTGGAATTTTGGTATGCTGATAGGTATAGTTCTAAATTTTTACAGCAAGACACATACTCAAATCATGCCCTTTGCCTCAAGATCAAGGTCAGGAATTGAGAAAGTTTATGTTTACAGTTTTCTGTTTAAGATTTTAACCCTTATCTTGCTGAATATTCATTTAAGCCACCCCCATTTCTGTCTATCAACCAATCAAATGACTTGATGTAATTTATTGCTACAAATTCATAAATTGAATGCCAAACAGTGAAGATCCAGATCAGATGGCTTCTTCAGAAGCCATCTGATCTGGATCTACACTGTTTGCAATGATAGGGGTTGTCGTGAACACCAAGATAAGGGTTAACTACCCTTTTTTTTCTTCCAAACCACATGATGGAAATATTTGCTTTGTATTTTGTGTGATGATAAATATGATTCCAAAGATTTTATTCAACAATACTCCCAAAACCCAGCCCATGACCTCATGGCCACTGACTAAGGCACCTTTCCAAGCAAGCTATGCTGTCTGATGACAACTCTTGTTTTCCATAACAGTTATCTAGAGCTCTGAAAGTTCTTAAAAAATTACCAGTAGATTTTAGTGGAACTGCTTGAATTGGTCACCTTTCTATGCTCTGGAATATAGGTATTTGCTTTGTTGATTTGCCACCATTCTGAATCTTATTTTCTGCATTACTTAAGGGGAATGGGAACACCTTCAGGGGAGGCAACTCCTGCAAAAGTATTTTTGTCTCCCATGTCAATAGGGGTCAACTCTTAAAGGAAAGAATTTGCTCCAGAGGAGCAAATTCTTTCCTTTAAGAGCAGACCCCTTTTTCAGTGGGTCAGGTCTTATAGAAAAGAGAACAAGAAGTCCCAAAAGTTGTCTCCCTTTGAAAAATGGCAGAAAAAGCTGCCAGGTGTTCCCATTCCCCTTACTGTCTTTATTATTTGTTTTATTTTTTCTACTGTTAACCTATTGGATCATATACTAGGCGTATCCATTTTCATCAGAAAAGTAGGCATTTTGGAGATGTGAAAAAATGCACTACTCCGTATGTCGCACGGATGTGTTATCGTAATGAGTGAGGCAGAGTAGTTTGTAGAGTGAGTGAGTGTTTCAGTTTTACGTCCCACCAACAGCTAAGGTCATACGGAGACGGGACCTCGGTTTAAAGACTCATCCGAAAGTCTGGTGTAGTTTGTAGAACACAACACAATAATAGAGCATGTCTCTTGCATAGTAGAGCTGTTTCATTTACCCTTTCAACCCTGTAGACCAGGGCCCAGTTGTTCAAAGCATTGTAGCTTAACGAGCTCGTTAGTGGTCATATTGTTAACTGTTCTAGCAAGTTTAATATGTAAAATTTAGGTATTTTTGCTGAAAAAATGTGAGCAGCTGCTCACATTTTTTTCAGCAAAAATATTAGCATATTTGCCATATATAATGATCAAAGTTTTAATGATACGTTAACTAACGACATTGTTACTTTTGAACAACTGGCCCCAGGGCCCAATTGTTCAAAGCATTATTAGCTTAACGAGCTCATTAGTGGTCATATTGTTAAGTGTTCTAGCAAGTTTAATATTTAAAATTTTGGCATTTTTGCTGATAAAATGTGAGCGAATGCAAAAGCTGCTCACATTTTTTCAGCAAAAAATTTGCATATTTGCCATATTAAATGATCAAAGATTTAACGATACGTTAACTAACAACGTTGTTAGTTTTGAATAACTGGCCCCAGCTCTGATTATACATTGTAATCCAAAAACTTTTATGCAAACCATGCAGAGCAATGAAACAACTCATAACAAGCAATCTCATTAGGCTATTTTATGCTGTTTATCACCCTGTTAATGTTTGTTTGATTTGGGGTTTAACTTTCCCCTCAACACTATTTAGGTCAATTTAGAGATGATCTATGTTTCCAATCTTGTCGGACTTTTTCTCGACATTGAGATGAAATGACATCTCAAGCCCTGCTGCGCAATGAAACCAAAAGGGTTTATATGCATCAATGGTTTGACTGGCATCCCATTGCCTGAGCCAAACCCCAATGGGTGGGGGCATTTGTCACCCTGTTAATGATTTTGACTACCTTAATGAGCCTAAGTATTGGGACAGACAGCCCTAAGCACACAGTGCAGACCCAGAGCAGAATGCTCCTGAAAGAGCAGTCTGATCAAGGTTTGCACTGTTTGCCATTCTTCCTGCACCCTTTTTGGACACTTTGCTGGATTTTGAAACAATTTTTTTAAATATTTTAGAGAATTACAGCAATTTAACTCTTATCATGCTGTCCACGACAACCCCTATCTTTGGAAACAGTGTAGATCCAGATCAGATGGCTTCTGAAGAAGCCATCTGATCAGGATCTACACTGTTTGACATTCAGTTTATGAATTTGTAGGAATAAATTACATCAAGGTATCTGATTGGTTCAAAGTCAAAAATGGGTTTGGCTAAACTGAATATTCAGCTAGAGAAGGGTTAAGATTTCAAGGTGTCCAAACTAAAGATTTTTTTACAGTATGCCCCATATTTACAAGAAAGGATGTGTCTAAATTCATATATGGAAATATCCACCTCAGAGACTCAGGGATGAAAGGGTTGACCTCTAGCATGGCAGTATTAACCCCTCTCTTGCTGAATATTCATTTAAGCCACACCCATCTCTCTCTATTATCCAATCAAATTTCTTGATG
Organism: Lucinisca nassula; assembly: GCA_963580285.1. Classification (NCBI taxonomy): domain Eukaryota; kingdom Metazoa; phylum Mollusca; class Bivalvia; order Lucinida; family Lucinidae; genus Lucinisca; species Lucinisca nassula. Next base: position 126,806,506 of record OY757015.1, on the reverse strand, counting down.
TAATTTATTGCTACAAATTCATAAACTGAATGCCAAACAGTGTAGATCCTGATCAGATGGCTTCTTCAGAAGCCATCTGATCTGGATCTACACTGTTTCCAAAGATAGGGGTTGTCGTGAACAGCAGGATAAGAGTTAACTCTTTTTATGCCAAATGCATTCTTCCTTCTTTTATATGGCATGAGTCCATTTCAAAATTTAGGGGTGAAAGGTTGTGTTTCCTTCAAAATTTGTCTGGAAAATGGCTTAATGTTTTGCAAACTGTGTAGGCCCTGATCAGACGCTGCATTCTACGGCCTCTGATCTGGGCCTGAGCTGTTTGCTAAGGTAACCCTTTAGGGGTTTCCCGCATATAATCACAAATCAGTGTCATTGTTGTTCTGTTGTGTGAAAGTACAAAAATAACAGTCTATAGCAGCATTGCTAGTGGTAGTGTCAGCATCAACATGTGTGTATATGCTTTTTTGGCATGTGTAAATTATTTTTATTATTTACAGGCCTATTTTTCAGGCATATGCAGGATTTCAGGCTTTTAGAGTTGAATTTTTCATGATTTTTCTTGATTTCAGGCTTTTTAGATTTTGATATTTCCTCCTTAGCTATATAATTATTCTGTTTTCAATGACTATTAAACGCTTATCATGCTGAATAAAATTATTTAGCTACACCCATTTCTGACTATTCACCAATCAAATTACTTGATATAATGTATTTGTTTATTACACAAACTGCATTACAAACAGTGTAGATCCTGATCAGATGGCTTCTTCAGAAGCCGTCTGATCTGGATCTACACTGTTTGCAAAGGTAATGGTTGTTGTGTTCAGCAGGATGAGGGTTAAGTCTGCAAAATCGGGTCTTTCAGGCATGGAAAAGCTTGGTCTATATGAGGCCTGTATTTATTATTTTTTATTTATTAATGTATTTTAGCATCAGAAAAAATGTCATGACAAATTTGTGTCAGCCTTGTCTTGCTTTAGATTACTTGTATGAATATACAAAGACAAAACATTTACACTAGCACCACCTGACAGTAGCAGCATCACCAGCAGCAGTTTTTGTATCAATGTCCAAACATAAAAGTTTGTGTGTTAATCCATGTTCTACTGAATAAATTAATTTTGCTCCAAACATATCTGACTATCAGCCAATCCAATTACAAGTACTGTAATAATCCTAAGTACATGTATTGGGAGAGATAGGCCTAAGAAAACAGTGCAGACCCCGATCAGACTGCTCCTGACCTGAAAGAGCAGTCTGATCAGGGTCTACACTCTCTGCCATTCCGTCTGCATCTTTTTCGACTCCTTGGATCAGGAATCAAATTTGTTAAAATTTTAGGAGAATAACAGCAAGTCATAAGATGTCTGAATTTTTAGGATTTTTACTGCAGATTCATCTGTTCAGGATTAGCTATTGCACTAGCCTCCAAAATTAAAAAAAAATGTATACCGTATTCGCCCTAATTACTGCACCTTGCGTTTAGTTTTTTCAAAATCATGTCATAAAATCTTGGTGAAAAATCTACCTAATTAGCGCACCCTTGATACGAAAACAACAGCTTCCAAGATGATGCATACTGATATTTAATGGGACGGAAAAATTATACTTAAGCATTGCCTTCACTGTTGGAAGAAATAATGGTAAGTTTTTTATAGATTTACTATTAGAGCTTCAAGAGGAGATTACTGTAAAGTGTGGGCTTATGCATTTCCTTTTCAAATATAGCTTTGGTGTGCGCTTATAGGAGCATGTGCGGTAATTAGCTTTATTAACCCTTATCCTCTCTTCACAACAATGCCTACCTTTTCAAACAATGTAGATATAGATCAGATGGCTTCTAGTTTTAAGATGGATCCCAAAATGCATAGATTACCGGCATGTAGAAAAATGACCATTTATGATAATTTTTTTTAGTCTGTACATTTTTGTTTGGTTATAACGTGCTTGTTAAACCAACACAGTTTGTGTGACATGATGGTTATTATCAGTCTAAAATTTTATTCATCTCTTGTTGATAGGTCATGTTGTATTTCTTATGAGCCCCAACACAAAAAATCAAAGCACTGAGAGTACTGGTGGGTCTCTGGGTGTAGTTAGGAAAATGCGCCTGAGCGTGGACTGTTTGGTTTAACCCCTAAACTCCTTTACTGAAAGCAAACCGTGTAGACCCTGATCAATCGCTGCGTTTTTCGGCGCCTGACCCTTAAATTCCTATACTCTGAGCAAGCAGTGAAGACCCTGATCAGACGCCGCATTCTGAGGCGTCTGATCTGGGTCTACACTGTTTGCCTAGCCCAACCCATGATTCCAGCCCAGATTTTACAGTTAATCTTTTCACGTAAACACGCTGACCTCACTGCGATAAAATTCTTTAAATAATCTGCATGGATTCCTAAAAATCAGTGATTGTCACGTGGACTCCAGCACTAATAGAGGTTTTGTCCTTTTTACCTTTGGGTCAATTGATAAACAATCGACCCAAAAACCTATCATAAGGGTTTGTAACCAGGTAAGATGCAAACCAGCCTGCTCAGCTACATACTAGCAAGAGTCTTGAAATTTTACATATAGGTACCTGGGGTCATTTGTTCAAAACTAACAACATTGTTAGTCATTAAAACTTTAATCATTTAATATGGCAAATATGTTAATATTTTTGCAGAAAAAATGTGAGCAGCTTTTGCACCTGCAAAAGCTGCTCACATTTTTTCAGCAAAAATACTACTGTATTAGATATTGAGCTTACTATAACAGTTAACAATTTGACCATTAATGAGCTCATTAAGCTAACAAAGCACAATCCATACTTTAGAACAGAAATAAGAAAAATATGGTTTACCCCATAAACCCCAGTTTTGCTATATAAAAGTGGTGTTCAAGGGGGTCAAATTTATATAGGCGTTTTCACATGATAAAATGGTGAAGTCAGTTTTTGGTTTGATGAGATCAACAACCTGGCCTAGGGCTAATTTTGCTTTCTTGTTGCATGGCCTTGACTAGAAAAATGCCTTGCAGTTTATTTTTTAGCTTAAGGTGAATGCAACACTTTCAGGGGACACAACTTCAACAATATTTTTATCTCCCTTATCAATAGCTACCTTAGTTTAAACTCTTATACGAAAGAATTCTTAAAGGAATGTATTCTTTCTTTCAAGAGTAGAGCCTTTATATAGGGTTGTTGTCTCCCTTGCAGACTAGGCATGAAGTTTGTTAGCTAGAGGTATTCGTCGTAAATTCTGTTTCTTTCTTTTCTCAGTTGGTAACATAGTGTCAACCATCTTTATATACAGACATTAGATAAAATGACAAAACAGGTTTCAATGGAACAAATCCTAGCTCTGAGACATTAACCCATTTAGTACCAGAAACCCCAAAATGGGTACCTTGGCAAACAGTGCAGGCCCAGATCAGACGCCGCATAACGCGGCGTCTGATCAGGGCCTCCACTGTTTGCTAAAAGTTCAGACATTTTCCAAAAAAATTTTGATAAAAAAAACAACCTGACACCCCTTAATTTTGGAATGGACTCCTCTTATGTATGGAGGAAGATTCCATTTGGTACTTAAAGGGTTAATGGAGAAACTCAAGAATATTGTGATTATTTAACCCTTTTTGTACCTAATGGAATCTTCCTCCTTATATATAGCAGGAGTCAATTTCAAAATTTTGGGGTGTCAGGTTGTGTTTTCTGAAAATGACTGAATCTTTAGCAAACAGTAGAGGCCCTGATCAGACGCCGCATTCTGCGGCGTCTGATCTGGGCCTCCACTGTTTTCCAAGGTACTCCTTTAGGGGTTTCTGGTACTAAATGGGTTAATACATCAAGAAACATGTTAGAATCGGCTTGGCTTCCAGGAAGGAGGCTAAAAATGCAGACAGATTGGCAAGCAGTGTAGACCCTGATCAGACTGCTACAGACATAGGTATCAGCCTCGATAGCGCAGTGGTTAGCGCGTTCGACTCATGATCGAGAGGTTGTGCGTTCGAATCCGCCACCGGTATCGAGGTGTGTCCTTGGGCAAGTCACGTAATGACACTGCCCCACTCCACCCAGGTGTAAATGGGTAGCAGTGGTGTAAAAGCCACTGCCTCTCTCTCTCGTGCCCGTGAAAACACCCGGAATGAGTGTTCGAGAGCGATTCAATAAGCTTAAAGCTTTCATCGCAATCGAACTAAAATAAATTAGTATAAACTAAGTAGCAGTCTGATCTGGGTCTGCACTGTTTGCTTATGCCTGTCTTAATGCCAATACTTGGGATCATTACGGTAGAACATTGTGATTGATGTCCTAACCTTTTAGGCTATGCAAACAATGTAGATTCAGATTAGACTGGCTCTTAATGAGCCATCTTATCAGGATCAACACTGTTAATCATCCTGCTAAGGAATTTAATAAAACTTGGCCTAATTAGAAGAAGAATGGATGTGGCAAAATTCAGAGATAGAAATATCCACTTCAGAAGCTCGTGGTTGTAAGTTTTTAGGGTTAAATAAGATTGACTGTCACATTAACCCTTATCTTGCTGTTCACGACAACCCCCATCTTTGGAAACAGTGTAGATCCAGATCAGATGGCTTCTTCAGAAGCCATCTGATCAGGATCTACACTGTTTGGCATTGAGTTTATGAATTTGTAGCAATAAATTTCATCAAGTAATTTGATTGGTTGATAGACAGAAATGGGTGTGGCTTAAATGAATATTCAGCAAGATAAGGGTTAATGCCCATTAGTATTGTTTACAAACAGATGGTGTTTCGTCATATGCTTTTGTATACAATGTGCACACAGACTGGAAAGTATCTTATTGTTAGCTCACCAAGCACCAAGTGCTCATGGTGAGCTTTTGTGATCAGTGATTGTCCGACATCTGCCGTGCGTTGTTTGGCTTAAGATTAAAATTTATTCATGAACAAGATGGCTGCCAGAGCTAAATATAGAAAAATCTTTGAACGACTAATCCTCCCATACCCTTGGGCCAATTTCATTCAAACATCATAGGTAGGTTGACCAATATAGCTAAAATCATTCAGCTCCAATGAACAAGATGGCCACCAGAGCTAAAAATAGAAGAATGTGAACAAGTTGCTTAAAATGCTAACTTCTAAACCCTTGTGCCAATTTCGCTTAACTTCACAGGAATGTTGCCTAGGTAGCTTTCTACCAAAATTGCTAAAATTGTGGTGCTGTGATGAACAATATGGCCACCAGAGCTAAAAATAGAAAAATCTTTAAAGGACTACTCATCGCAGACCAGGCCTACGCCAATTTCATTCAAACTTCATAGGTATCTAAAATCATTTTGCTCTGATTAACAAGATGACTGCTAGACCTGAAAGTAGAAAAATCTTTAAATGACTTCATCTTCCATACCGCTTGGCCAATTTCATTCAAACTTCATAGGAATGTTGCTTAGGTGACCCTCTACCAAAATACAGCCCCCACCCATAAGGGCTTGAAGAAATATATGGGCTGCATGATGCTTCCACGCAGAGCTGAATCCGGCCCGCACACTAGTACTGGTAAACCACTTAGAGGATCTAAGCCTGTCCAGGAACCGCGGTGCGAGGCGGACCGTCCATGCTAATAACCCCTATTGGTTTCATTGGGCGACAGGGCTTGAGATGTCAATGTCGGGTAAAAGTCCAACAAAATTGGAAGCAACGTCTCCAAAATGACCTTTACAGTGTTGACGGGGACGTTAAACCTCAAATCAAACAAAAACAATCTACCAAAATAGCTTAAATTATTTCACTCCAGTGAACAAAATAGCCACCATAGATTAAAATACAAAAACGTCAACAATTTAATTAAAAATGCTAACTCCTCCTAAACCCTTAGGCCAATTTCACCTGAACATCACAGGAATGTTGCATAGGTGGCCCTCTGCCAAAATAGCTAATTGTGTTCCACTCCAGTGAACAAGATGCCCGTCAGAGCTAAAAATAGAAAATAGAAAAAAATTTAAATGGATACTCTGCCTGACCCCTGGGCCAAATACATTCAAGCTTCATAGGATTGTTGCTCAGGTGACCCTCTGCCAAAAACCAGTCATATCCACTGAGCAAAATGGCTGCCAGAGCTAACAATAGAAAAACATAAACATTTTGCTTTAATGCTAACTACTCCTAAACCTTTGGGCCAATTTTTCTCAAACTTCACAGGAATGTTGCCTGGATGGCTGCCTAACAAAATAGCTAAATCATTCTGACCCAGATGGCCACCAGATTTGAAAAAAAAAAATCAGTTCCTATATCCCCTATGTAAATTTCATTCAAACTTAATAGGAATGTTGCTTAGCTGAGATTCCATGAGAATATCTAAAACAGGTCCTCTCTTATGAGAAAAACTGACCGCCAGAGCTAAAAATAGAGAAAACGTCATCTTGAAATCAGGTGAGCTATTCAGGGCCATCTTAACCCTCTTGTTTTAAGGTCTGACTTGTGACCAGAGGATCATTAGTTTGAACCCTGCCAGGTCCTGTAACATTGTTTCATGGAGACTGGTCATGAAATGAGCCAGCTTATCAGAAAAGGATGCTTATCACTCAGACAAATAACAAACTCTCAGGCAATATGTTCTAGAAAGGGTTATCCTTTGGAAGCAAGGAATACACCCCAGAACTGGAAAATATGGAGAGTGTACATGTTTTCTGCGCCAGACTAGCTAGTTTCAGCTAATTAGGCCTCATCAGTGACCCTGTACATACGCCTCAATCACCAGTCTTTGCTGCTTGCAGCTATGTAGTGGGGACCTTGCAATAGCTTCATGCTAGAAGGCATGTTCTCGCATAAACAATAAAGAAATCCTTAACTTAACCCTGGGATAGAATATAAGAATCTTATATGGGTGTGAGGGGTGGATGGAAAGATCCGTCCCAAGGGTCACTGTCCGGCATCAGGAGGCTTGCCGAGTGATGCCGGACAGTGATCCCGAGGGACGGATTTTTCTATCCACTCCTCACACCCATATAGGATTCTAATTCTTGCATATCTTCCATTTCTTAGCGCGGATTTTTAATGCTGCAGTCACTTCGGTTACCGACGTCCGCCATATTGTGATTACACTACAGGAATGTTTAGTGACGTCACGTAATGTGCTGTGACCTCAACCTTAACGACGGTGCATACCAGGTCGTATTCAACCAGTGCATTTATCAAACACGCGATTATATTCGATTTTGGGTCGGAACACCAGGGTCAGAACATAAATTTCTATCCCAGGGTAAAATCACGGATTTCCTTGTCTGGAGTGCAAGAAGACATGTTCTCGCATAAACGATAAGGAAATCCTTAACTTAACCCTGGGTTAGAAATTCTTATCATGCCAAGGTTATCTACCCAGGCATAGGATAAAATTAAAACAAAATCATATGTTTGATGTGTTCTGGTTATGAATAGGAACTCTCAATGCACCATTGTTAAGTCTGACATTGCTGCATGTACAGTGATGTCGAAAACATCACATTATTGTTATCAGAGTGTGACAATCGAAGGTTCCTCTCTCAGAAATGCAAGAAAACGAATCTTAAATGGGTGTGAGGGGTAGATAGAAAAATCTGTCTTTCGGGATCACTGTCCCTCAGCACTCGGCAAAGCTTTTGATACCGAACAGTGACCCTCAGGACAGATTTTTTCTACACACCCATGTAAGATTATTATATATATAGTCCAATTAGTTGCTTTTGCAGGCTCCGCTGAGCCTATACTGATAGCTTATGTGATAAGTGACCTTTTCTCATGGGCCTACTCAAATATTTTTATGGTGATTCTCAAAGGTCTTCTTTCTGCTTGTTCAAGAAGGTCAGTTGTTAGTTACTGCCACAAGAATGTGCCTTGTACAGTACCACCCATCGGGGCTTGAAGAAATAGATGGGCTGCATGATGCTTCCACACAGAGCTGAAATCGACCGCATACGAGTACTGGTAAACCGCTTAGAGGATCTAAGCCTGCCCAGGCAAAGCAGTGCGAGTCGGACTGTCCATGCTTATGAACCCTATTGGTTTCATTGGGCGACAGGGCTTGAGATGTCATTTCATCTCAAATGTCGGGTAAAAGTCCCACAGAATTGGAAGCAACGTCTCCAAAATGATCTATACAGTGTTGATGGGGATGTTAAACTGCAAATCAAACAAACACATGTACAGTACTGGTATACTGCTTAAACTCTAATCCTGCTGCATAAATTGATTAAGCCACTCCCATTGCTGATTATCAACCAGTTACAATCATATTACTTGATATAATATAACTATTCAGTTCAAAAATTGCATGACGAACCATGTAGGTCCTGATCAGATGGCTTCTTTAGAAGCCATCTGATCTGGATCTACACTGTTTGCAAAGGTATGGGTTGTCGTGAACAGCAGGATAAGCGTTAATGAATATGCCTGCCTTGGAAAGTATGTTTAGGTTATATGAACAGCTCAATATGGCCTTAGTAGTGTTGAGTAGGCTGTTACACTACAAAACTTGAACACAACCTAAATGTCAATCTTCTGCTTGATTCAAATTCTCATTAAAACTTGACTTTTTTTTTCAGAACTCCAGAGAAGAAGTGATTACAACCACAGCATACTTGGACCTATGTTTGAGGAAAGTAACAGAGCCGTCATTGATCAAAGCCTTCCTGTTGTTCATTCTAACTGAGAAGAATGATGAAATAGTCATACTAGAGTCACTCATTACAAGGATTAACAGTAGTTCAAAGGTAGAGCATTACTTTAGTGGTTAGGGTATCACAAGTACTGTTCAGAAAAGTATCTAAATGATACATAGCACTTGCTATGCATTGCCTCATGGAACAGAGAACCCTCGTTATAAGTTTACGACAGTATTTTTCCCTTTTATTGTGCTGATATAATGAATTTGCTGTTATAGTGAATTTGCTGTTATAAAGAATCCCAGTAAGGAGTATGATAGGTAATAAAAGGCCTTTTCCCCATCATTACTCCCAAGTTATACCCCCACAAATGAAATTTGTGGGGGGTATATAGGAGTGAGCTTGTAGGTCGGTCGGTCGGTCGGTCTGTTGACTTGGTTTCCAGACGATAACTCAAAAAGCGCTTCACCGATTTTTATAATTTTTTGTACACTGATGTAACATCATAAAATACAGGTCAGGTTCGATTTCCACTACAATTCGTCAATTTTCGACATAGTTATGGCCCCTTTCAAGTGAAAAAATTGCAAAATGCCGCTGTTGTACTATCAAGGCAGTTTTTGTGGGGGTATTCATCACCTTTAGTGATAGTTCTATTTTTGTTTGTTTGTATTGGAATTTAACAGCCCAGTCAACACTATTTTAGTCATTTTTGAGCTGGTCAGTTACCCATCCACACTTTTCCTGGGCAGTCTTATATGTATGCAGTTAAGCAGAAAAAGTGCACATTCTTTCGATACAAACAGACAACTGCCCTTCTTGAATCAGCAGAAGGAAGCGAATGACCGTAGAAAAGATTTCATGATCAGTCTCCACGAAAGAATGTTGCCAACCCCAGTGGGTACCCAACCCGCGTCCTCGGGATCACCAGTCTGATGCGCATCCAACTGAGCTAACTAGGCCGGCTCATTACTCCAAAGAAACAAATGTTGTAGACATTTGGTAGAATCTTTCATGGCTATGGATTCAATTTGGGCATTTTCAAGCTGAGGGAAGCCCACGCCACTCAGAACTGAGGCTAAGCCTTTAACTAAGATTTCGTTCCTGTTAAATTGTCATTATAATGAGTCTTGCCATTATAACAAATGTCGGTGTAAAGAGGGTTAACTGTTGTCAGTTTAACAGTCAGGAATTTCCGTTTACAGCAACATGACACCAAAGCCTCAAAACATAACTGCAGTCATAAAACAGACAGTTTACCTCCTCAAAAGATCATTTCAACCCTTATCTTGCTGAATATTCATTTAAGCCACACCCATTTCTGTCTATCGACCAATCAAATTACTTGATGTAATTTATTGCTACAAATTCATAAACTGATTGCCAAACAGTGTAGATCCTGATCAGATGGCTTCTTATCTGGATCTACACTGTTTGCAAAGATAGGGGTTGTCGTGAACAGCAAGATAAGGGTTAATAAAAATCCTTCTCAGAAATACTGTAACGTAAAAATGGTAATTGATGTCACATGGTCATTTTCCTATCTCATAATTTTTTCAGTTATGCCTTGTGTCTCTGTCATTATTTCACACCCTGGTTGACCTGAACTGTGAAGATGTCATGTTTGAACTCATTTTCAAGTAAGTATACCTGCCAAACCTGCCTGTATAAAAATGTATTTTGTTACAAACTGAAAAGTTCTTCAAGCTATAGTAGTCGCAGATAAAACTGACTAGGCGGAGCTATCGTTTGCACCTGCCTTTGGAATGAACTATTAACAAAAAGGTAAAGTGAGTCTAAGACCACTTTTGAACAGGCCCAAAGGTGGTCTCTTATTAGAAGATACTGATTGTAGGAAACACAAAGAAAGAATAACTGCAACCTACTAAATAAACTTTTTAAAGAAGAATTAGTCTTAATTTTAGGTGGTCTTAATAGGGGAATTTCACTGTATTTTGTCCATGTCCAGAATTACAAAGAAAACATATTTTGTTTGACAAGTGCTTTTAATTCCCACTAGCCAAGGTTGGTGAGTATTTATTTGTCCCATCTATTTCTTTGGGTAAAAGTCAGCACTATGGAGGGATTAGGCCCCACTTTGCATATGCTAAGACATGGTTGACTGCAGTGGCACCTTTGTGTGCACCCTAACCCATTTTGAAATCTTCTGCCTTACACATTATGAAAACAAGTGTATGTAATGAACACCCCTCTATACCCTACTTTATAAAGATAAAACAGGCATTTTCAGGGGTTTGTGTTAAGTTTCTTTTTTCTTTTCCTAGACATAGGTTGTGGGTACTCATTAGAATCACCTCAATGAGGCGGTGCTAACGAGCACCCTCAACCTAACGAGCACTCTCAACCTGTGGTTAGAAGCCTCCATGGTGTAGTGGTTATGCTACTCGCCTTGTAAACCAGGGGTCGCAGGATCGATCCTGGGCTTCTCCAGACTTTCTGTCTTGGAGTCTTTAAACCGAGGTCCAATCTCTGTATGACCTTAGCTGTTGGTGGGACATAAAACACAAACACTCATTCACTCAACCTATGGTTAGAGTAAAAATAAGAAAAACTATCACAAAGGGGGAGTTCCAAATCTGCCCACTCACAGATTTTCTTGAAACTTCAGTTGTTTACTTTAGGTCTATCAACTATATATATAACTTTGTTTTATTGGATTAATTACTACAGTTCTCAGGAGAGCTCCCTGAGGTAATCCCCTGTAGAGGTCATACACACCTGTGAACTTTTCACTCTTAAAGCAACAAGCTCGATTGTTTTCAAATTTTGATTGCCAACAGAACTCTATAAGGATTCATATAATACCAAAAATATAAATGTGTCTAGGTCTTTTAATTTTTCTGATGAATTTATTTACAAAATTTCTTAAAATTTTCATGAAAATTTATCAAAAGTAAAATGTTTATCCCAAGTGTTAGATGTGTTACTGATCTTATCACCCCAAGATATTACACATAAAATTGGCCACATATATCTTCTATATAGCAAACAAATTTAAAAAAAAGATCAGAAACCGGTAACATTGTTTTTGATTGCCAGATATGTGTTTAGGTATATGTTTGTGATGAAGTCATTGCAATATCAGGGGACCAGATTTTCTTTAAGTGTATTTTTATTGTATTTTTATGACCATATAGTGTCACCTTATCATGCAAAGCTTAGCATATGCATTTACGTAATTCCGCCCCTGCACCCTCCTCCCCCACCCCCCCCCCCCCCCCACACACACACACTCGCACACACAAACAAAAATACACTGTTCGACAGAGAATGATTTTTAGTTTGGGTTTTAAATAGTAGATGAGAACATACATTAGCAGAGAGAAAAATATAATGCACTCATGCAGTGATCACGATGAGTGTTACTGTTCACAGCATTGCAAAAGCGGTTATGCTGAAAAAATGTATTATGACACAATAGGAATAAGACAAGGTGGATATTTTTTACCCTATTTTATTTGGTCTTTTTTTTAAACCTGCAATACAAAGATATTAATGTCAGTAATACACAATGGTGTATTGAGTTTGCTTAATAAATTACTTTCATAATCCTGTTGTTTCCTTAATTGTTTTTATTGTTGACATTTCCTTCTTTAAAATAAAACAGCAGACAATAATTTGCCATCTGTGAAAGGACACGCTGATTTTCTGATCTGTTCTTATTATTGATCAGTCCATGTATTGGTATTTTTTCTTACATCATTTGGTCAAAGAGACTCGCACGTCGCTCTTTCTTTTCCCCCCCCCCCCCCCCCACCGCACACACAAGCACATCAAAGGTTTTGTGAGACCATTAAAAGCATTTTCTGCATTTTTTCTAGGTTCATTATAACATAGGCAAAAGTGTTTGCTGCAATGTTTTAGTCTTCAAAATAAATGCATAACTATTCACACTGAAACTATTTGCACATTTATCATCTTGCATACACTTCCCGAAATGATATACATGGAAGGCAAGTTGCTGTAAAACATTTATTTGATAGCTGATATTGTATTTAGATGCTGAAATACCATTTGCATATGTAGTCTTATGTATGCAATACTTGTCATCTATGTTAAGTTTTCTGGCTCTGTATTCATAGGTTTTACAAATGGTTTGTTTGTGTGTTTGTATTGAGGTTTAACATCCTTGTTAACACTATTTAGATCATTTTGGAGATGCTGCTTCCAATTTTGTGCGACTTGTTCCCGACATTGAGATGAAATGACATCTCAAGCCCTGCCACCCTATGAAACTACAAGGCTTATATACATTGGACGGCCTGACTCACACCACTTTGCATGGGCAAGCTTAGTCCTTCTAAGCGGTTTACCAGTACTCGTATTTGGTTAGTTATAGCTCTGTGTGGAAGCAACATGCAGTCAAAACAATTTCTTCAAGCCCCAATGGACGGGGGCGAAGATTTTCAAATGGCATGAATCAATTGTTTGCTGTACCACTAGCACATTGTCTGAATAAAAATCAGTGCAGCTGGCTTCACATTTTTCTAAAGTACTGCTAGCAAATGTACTGTTTGTTAATTGTGAAAGTGTTTGAAAGTTGAAATAAGTCTTCTCTATTATATTAATTAATGCTTTCCAAAAATAACTGCTTGTTTTCTGGATCATATTTAAGAACATAGATGATCATATTTAAGAAAATAACTTTCTTACAAGGTGACAGTTAGTGAGATTAAAGTAGACTGAAGGGGCATTGTCAGAGAGAGCCAAAAACAACAGTACCATTTTGTCTACAGTAATCTGTGTATACAGTGGGCCAAAAGATCAAACATTATTATTCTTGGCCATTCAAGCAACATGTGTCATTCCAGTATGACAATCAGACTTTTCAAACTTTTTAAGATCACTGCATCAGTTAAATACATACTTATTAGAGTGGAGTAAAATTGTCTGGTTTACAGAACCATCCAGTTTACTTGCCATTTCAACAATCTTTGTCATACTAAGCTTCAGCATTGCCTCCACTTCTATTTAGAATTACATTAATGCAAAAACTCTTGGTCTAAAATGAAGTATTTTTTAAATAAGATCTGATTGAATTGTTAACGAAAGCTCGAAATGAATTGTGTTTTTGGTGTTCATCAGGGCATCATAACTGATACAAATGCTGATTATATATGAGCTCATACTATACACCATCATATAAACATACATATATTCATGTTTATTATATATTGGCGAGCCATTTTTCGATTAAAAATGTCGCACCATATGATATCTACAAATGGTTTTAAACAATTCAAAACTCTGACCATTACTATTCCATGTTCAAATGCGATATGTTACCGGTCTCAGATTTTCAAGAAAGTTTGATAAAATATTCTACATATATATGGTCAATTTTCATATTAAAATGATGGGGTAACAAGAACTGCAACAGTGTGAAATCAAGCGTCAAACATACTCCAAAAGATTTTATGGTTGTGAATTCTGGGGTCTGCTCCATATTAAATTGAGCATGGTGTATCGAACTTTGCCTAAACAATGCTAAATGTGATACAAAGATAATCACAGATGACTACAGTGATGACTGAGAACAAAATAACTCCAAAACATCAAAAGGTGGAATGTATATATACACTAGTTTGGGGGTACCCCTACTTTCAGATGTAGACATAAACAAAACATTGTAGATTTATAACGAAAACAGATATAAGAGTGAAATAGCTAAATAATGAATAGTCATTTACCAAGCAGTAATTATGCACAATATGATGAAAATCTGTGCGTGGGCAGAACCCTATGGAAATTTACTATAGGCTGGAACTCCCCCTTTTCTTCTGAGTGAGTGTGAATTCGGGTTTAACGTCGCTTTCAACAATTTTTCAGTCATATCACAACGGTGTCTGGTTGCGACACGGAGCTCAATGCTCACATTTATAGTGCTGCCTCACTGAAGTATCATGTCCCAGACACATTACATGATACCACACCCAGTCACATTATCCTGACACTGGATCGACCAGTCCTAGCTCTACCCCGTAAATCTGAGTGCCAAACGAGGAGCAGCTAGTACCATTTTTAACGACTTTGGTATGTCGCGGCCCGGGGTCGAACCCCAGACCTCCTGTTCCCCGGAGCGGACACTCTACCAACTGAGCTATCGGGGCCGGGTCTTCTGAAAAGTCACCATTTGGAGATATGAAAAAATGCTTTGTTTGTTTGTATTTAAGTTTTAAATACACTATTTAGGTCATTTTTGCACTGGTCAGTTTACTTATCCACACTTTTCCTGGGCAGGCTTATATGTAAGCGGTTAACCTCTTTCGCCAGAAACTGACAACTGCCCTTCTTGAGTCAGCCGAAGAGAGAATGACCATAGAAAAGATTGCATGATCAGCCTCCAGGAAAGAATGTTGCTGATCCTGGCAGGTATTGAACCCACATCCTCCTGATCACCAACATGAGGGGCATCCGAATGAGCTACAGAGGCCGGCGTTGAAGTTGTTTTATGCTGATGCTTCTTTGGATGATGGGGGATGTAAAATATTGTAATAAATACCATAATGATCCTAAGTATTGGGACAGACAGGCCTAAGCAAACAGTGCAGACCCAGATCAGACTGCTCCTGAAGGAGCAGTCTGATCAGGATCTACACTGCCATTCTGTCTGCTCTTTTTGGAGTCCATGTAACAGATTTGTTAAAATTTTAGGAGAAAAACAGTTTTCAAATTATCCAAATTTTTAGGATTTTTACTGTATTCCTGATCATTGCCTTGACTACTATTTTGAAGTTGGACATCTATTCTTGTCAGTGGTGACTGTAAAAAATTGTTTACAGGATGCCATCTCATCAGAAACTACAAAGGTTGCTCAGCTATCTGAACAGGTTTGAAAGTGTTAAAAATGTAATCACTGTTCTATTTTTAGACACCTTATCCCATGCACCCACGTGATGGTGAGCCAAAGACGCTCTGTGCGTGACCTTGATCTCTATAGCAAAAGTGCAGAGAAATTCCTTTCGTTGAGACCTACATGTTGTCTACCTGATATTGGGGAGAGTCCAAAACACAGGTACATGTGAAATGTCACAGCAGAGTATATAGTCTTGGTATGGGAGTGTAATTACACTTAACCCTTCTCTTGCTGAATATTCAGTTTAGCCACACCCATTTCTGTCTTTGAACCAATCAGATTATTTGATGTAATTTATTCCTACAAATTCATAAATTGAATGTCAAACAGTGTAGATCCTGATCAGATGGCTTCTTCAGAAGCCATCTGATCTGGATCTACACTGTTTCCAAAGATAGAGGGTGTCGTGAACAGCAGGATAAGAGTTAAGTTTGACACAGTAATGGCAGAACAACAGTGCAGACCCTGATCATGCTGCTTCTGCTGGTAGTCCCTGATCAGGCTGCATTTTCAGTCAGACTACAGACTAGTCTAGAAGTACCGTTCTGATCAGGGTTTGCACTGTTTGTCATTCTGACAGAACAGTTTAGCACTTTGTTAAGGAAGCATGTAATTTTGGGTATTACTGTTTCACACTTTATTGTGTCACAACTTTAATCCACTGCATACTAGTGGACTCTTCCATTGCTATATGTTGGACAAGTCAATTTGTCTTATAAGGGGTCTCAGGGGTATTTTTTTTTTCATTTTTTAACTCGCCATCACGTAGTGACGAGGTGAACTTTTGGGATCACTTTTTGTCCATCGTCCGTCGTGTGTCTCCGTGCGGGCGTCTGTGCGTAAACAATTTCTTCAAACGACATCTCCTCCTAAACCACTGATCAGATTATGACCAAATATCACAGGAATGACCCTTACGTGGTCCCCTTTCAAAGTTGTTCAAATGGTTCTGGTCCATTGCACATCTAGGTCACAGGAGCCAAAAATAGATTTTTTTCACCGAAAATTTAAAAATCTTCTTCTCTGAAACCACAAGGCCCAGGTCTTTGATATTTGGTATGAGGCTTCATCTAGTGGACCCCTACCAAGATTGTTCAAATTATGGTGCTGGGGCCCTTTGGTTTTACATAGGCTTATATAGGGAAAATCTTTAAAAATCTTCTTCTCTGAAACCGCAAGGCCCAGGTCTTTGATATTTGGTATGAAGCTTCATCTTGTGGACCTCTACCAAGATTGTTCAAATCATAGCCCAAAATGCCCCCCTACAGGGCCCTTTGGTTTTACATAGACTAATATAGGGAAAATCTTGAAAATTCTCCTTCTATGAAACCACAATGCCTACATGTAGGTCTTTGATATTTGGTATGAAGCTTCATCTAGTGGACCTCTACCAAGATTGTTCAAATTATGGCCCTGAGACCAAAAATGCCCCGGTCCCAGGCCCTTTGGTTTTACATATACTTATATAGGGAAAATCTTTAAAAATCTTCTTCTGCGAAACCACAAGGCCAAGGTCTTTGATATTTGGTGGGAAATTTCATCTAGTGGACCACTATCAAGATTGTTCAAATTTTAGCCCTGGGACCAAAAATTCCCCCTCCCGAGACCCTTTGGTTTTACATAGACTTATATAGGGAAATCTTTAAAAATCTTCTTCTCTTAAACTGCAAGACCCATGTCTTTGATATTTGGTATGGAGCTTCATCTAGTGGACCTCTACCAAGATTGTTCAAATTATAGCCCTCGGGCTACAAATGCCCCCGCCCTGGGGCCCTTTGGTTTTACATAGACTTATATAGAGATAATCTTTGAAAATTTTCTTCTCTGAAACAGCAAGGCCCAGGTCTTTGATATTTAGTGTGAAGCTTCATCTAGTGGACCTCTATCAAGATTGTTTAAACTATAGCCCTAAGGCCAAAAATGCCTCCGCTCCAAAGCCATTTGGTTTTACATAGGCTTATGTAGGGATTATCTTTAAAAAATCTTCTTCTCTGTAACCGCAAGGCCCAGGTCTTGATTTTTGGTGTGTAGCTTCATCTAGTGGGCCCCTACCAAGATTGTTCAAATTATAGCCTTTGTTGATATTTGGTACGAACTTTCACCTTTTTATACCTTCCTCAACATTATGCACATTATAGCCCTGGGGTCATTAATGGTTCTCCCCAGGGTCCACTTGTTACTCTATGGATCAGGTGAGCGATCCAGGGCCATCATGGCCCTCCTGTATTCTATTTTTGACGGAAAATTCTGTTAGCAAACAGTGCAGGCCCTGATCAGACGCCACATTCTGCAGCATCTGATCTGGGCCTGCATTGTTTGCCAAGGTACCCCTTTAGGGGTTTCCCGCATGCAATGGGTTAAGAGAAAGTACATGTATTTCTGTATTTGGTGTATATATTAATCAGCACAGAAACTTGTTGCATGCAAGAATTGTTTACTTCTTTAAAAGACTATTCGTGGAATCAGAGGCAGATCCAATAGTTAATGTAGGTCTAATCTTCGCGGGATGCCACAAATTTGACAATATTATGCCTTGTTATCAGGGTAACTGCTCAAGTTTTGATAATTTTTAAAACCACTAAACTTTCTAGCTGTTAAATTTTGAGGACCAGTGAGGTGTGCTTGCTATTTCTAGTAAATAGCCACTGTTATGATAGAAGGAACTTTTGATGTACTCATAAAAATAATGTGAGTGGGTGAGTGTTTCAGTTTTACCTCTCACCAACAGCTAAGGTCATATGGAGATGGGACCTCGGTTAAAAGACTCAACCAAAAGTCTACAAAAAAAATGCATTAGTTGCTTTATTTACATTTAAACCAATGACTCAAACACTGATGGTTCATTTCATCACGAAAACACACCTATATTGTTTTGACCCCCTTAAACCCCACTTTTATGTAGAAAAAAAATGGGGTTTACAGGGATATACATTATTTTTTCTTATTTCTACTCAAAAACATAGATTGTGGGTACTAGTTAGAACCATAGGTTGTGGGTACTCATTAGAACTGCCTCAGCAAGGCAGTTCTAACGAGTACCTACAATGTATGTTTTGAGCAGAAATGTGAAATATCAGAATTTTTCATCTGAAAATTTTCATTTTCGGTGGTATAGTTTATCAACGACCTTTGAGAGTTTAACGTTCAAACGTGGCAAGACTATTCCATGTTTTAGGGGAAGCAGGTTTCGCACTTCTTCTTTCACAGGATTTTAAAATTATAAATAAGTGTTTTGATAATGCCAGTATGTAGAAGTCGTGGCCAAGTGGTTAGTATGATGCAGTACGACTACTTGCAGTTAAACTATATCTCCCAATGTAAAATCCAACTGAAGGCGACTTACCTAAAACACGGACTTACCCAAAATGAAAAGTGCAGTCATGTCTCACTGCGTTTTGAAAGCCTATAAAGCTTTCAATATATTTGAATATAGGCTTGTTTTCATAATGACTGCTGAACTCATTCTTGAGTTGCTAATTGTTCTTCCAATTGCTCCATATACAGTCGAGTCCGGTAACATTGCGCGGCCGTTTACTTTGCGCAACCTGCATTCACGTTTTCAATAACTTTAACTCTCACAATTTCTACCAGCACTACCTGTGCATCTGCATTAAGTTTTAACTTAACCTTGAAAACATGGGGTTGCACGTGCAGATGTGACACTTTTGCGGATTTTTTCAAATTTGCCAAAATACAAAAAGACGGAAAATTTCCAAACCCAAGACTGAGTTTAAAATAGGCAAAGGGTCAAGTGTTTTGTATCAAAATTTACTGCATATAACAACATTGCAGAATATCTAATGAACAACTTGTTACAGACAACGTTCGTGTTCAACCAGCACAAAACACTTATTGTGCGCAATGTTGGGCGACAAACTTGGTAATCAAATTTCAAGGGGTATCCCTTTTCATAGAATTATATCTCCTGCCAGTTAAAAATTCAGAGGCCAATTTCTATTGCAGCAAGTAGATAAGGAAGTGTTGCAATCGTTCTGATTGTGATTGTTTGAAAGGTGGCTTTAACAAAGTCACACGAGTGTATCAAAACCTTATGTGAGCAATGTTACCGGACTGCATCGTACTCAATATTTATGGATAATTTTGGAACGTTTATTTTGTGATGAAAATGTATGTTGTTTATACTCCCTAGAATGGACCCGTTACTACTATTGAGAAATTATTCCCATGATGCCTTCTGACAGGAAGCTATGATTAACCCACAGTGACTCAAATTGCTTGTTCAACCATTGAAGTGTGACTGAGGATTTTTTTTTTAAGTTTGCATTGGCTTGAACTGTAAAGCTTTTTTTCTTGGGTGTATTTTGTTAATTTGTTTAATGTGCTTTATCATTTATAGATGCAATATTGATGTTAACTGTTATCTCTTATTTTAAAGGAATAGAGACATGGATAAGATTCGATGTACTGATTTAGCTACATAAATACTGTATCCCTAAGTACTCCTTACCATATTGTCTCTAAAATTTGAACAAGTACAATTTAATACCCGATGTTGGGCCTGAAAATAGCTGGATGAGTGGCAAACAATGTAGACCCTGATGAGATTCTGCAGCGTCTCGTCTGGGTCTATACTGTTTGCTCAGCCCTATCTGTCCAGCTAATAAGGTAAATATGGTTCTTTCTCTTTAAGAGAAGTTACAACTGAAAAAGACTGTTATAAAACATATAGTAGTAAATGATCCACAGAGAGGGTTGGGGTGGTTGGGTGAGGCAAGGTTATCATGTTCTTGTGTCACTGAGCTGTCAAACTGATATAGACTTACAGTTGGACAAAGCTGCTATCCTTTCACCAGGTAAGGGTAGAGGTAGAATGTTTTTATATTTTCTTCTGTTTCTGCCTCAGACCAATATACACAGACAAGTCACTTCGGTATAAATGATGCTATTTATCGGAAAGATGCTGTCGTGGCTGTGCCATAAAATGTTTGCATGATACAGTTTCATTGCTAGAGATATCACTTATTTTAACAAAACTCTATTCTTTTACTTTAAAAAGCAATACTTGAGTGTATTGCTTGAAGAACTGTAGCATAATTTTAATGGAAAGTCAAACAAATTTTGTAACACAGGTACCCATTATAGCCATTTTCTGCGCATTTGGCATAAATATGTCAAAATAGCAGTAACACGTGGCTTTCAATTCGATTTTAATCAATACAACATCACCTTTTGTCAAAGTTGTCGATTAACATCGGATTAATTTGTAATAAAATTAATTTTCAATTTTTCATTGACTATAATGCATTAAAATGGCTGTAAGATCGAGACTCGACAACATAGTTTGGAAATTCAATCCTTCACTAGTATATATTGGGTCTGAGGTTACTTCACTATCACTCATTTCCTCTTACTCCCATGTCCCTCTCTTTCATCTCCTCTACTATCTCTCTTTTCTCCATTCTCTGGAAAAAACACAAAATGACCCACAAGTGTTGGTAAACCCTAACACACAAAAAAAAACACCAAAGATGGTTGAGCCATATATCCAGAGAAGGAGGAATAATGCAGATAATTCAAGATTAAATTTTCTTTTTTTTCAAATAAAGCCTTTTTTGGGGTACTTGGTAGAATTTCCACAACTAGAGCATGCAGTCGATTGCACGCCATCGCAAATCCCAACGCTTCTGATAGAGCCAAATAGAACACTGTTCTCGCATGCCCTGGTTGGTGTCATTGAGTGCATCTTATCGTAAAGAACAAGAACATAAATGGTTGAGGGGTGGGGATCTGAACAGTTTCTGAGATATAAGGCCTTTATTGAAATGGAGGAGGTGGGGCATGACCCCTGTGCAGTCCGGGGGGATTTCCAGGTTGGCATCACTGAAAGCGTTTTATCATAAGGAACAAGACTTATTACTATGGTTTAGGGGTGGGGATCTGAATGGTTTCTGAATATGTGTCCTTTAATGAAGTGGAGGGGTGGGGTGTGGCCCCAGCACAACCCAGGGGTGACCCTAGTTGGCGTCTCTAAATGTGTCTTATCATAAGGAACAAGAATATAAATGGTTTCAGAGTGGGGATCTGAACGGTTTCTGAGATATAAGGCCTTTAATGAAATCAAGGTGTTGGGGCATGGCCCCGGGGCACCCCAGGGGATCTCCAAGTTAGTGTCACTGAAAGTGTCATATCATTAGGAACAAGAATATATATGGTTAAGGGGTGGGGACGGAGGCGTTCAAAATATCACATTACGCTTGTTCTGAAAAATGTACCCACAGCATAGGTTCCAGAAGAGATATAAGGAAAATTATCCTTTAGTATTATGTTACAGGTTCATGATAATATCACAGTTAGATAAATGTTTCTCATCCATGAGACAGGGGTTGTTCTATTTTTAGCAGTGCTGGAATTTTTTGCCTTTCCCGTGACATTAATCTTCGCCATTCTTTACCTAGTAAAATCCTTTTTTGAAAACAGTAAAGATCCAGATCAGCTGGTTTCTTGGAATTAATTGGCTTCTTGGAATTGGCTGGCTTCTTGGAATCCAGCAGATCAGGGTCTATACTGTTTACCATTCGGCTTCTGAATCCATTGTAAAAATTTAAATCATCAGCACAAATGGCTGAAAATTTGGAAGGTGTGTTGCCAGCTGAAATCGGTTAAACCTTAACTCTCAGTTAAACCTTGTTTCCAACAAAATGTGTTTACCCTCAGTTTTGGATTTCTTTGTCTACATCAAAGATGAATGTCATCATTGTCACTAGTCTGTGTAATGAACACCCCTGTAAACCCTAGAGTTCTATGTTGTAATCCTTGCTTCTAAAGGATTACCTTTTTATAGAACATTTATAGGGGTATACACTGCATGGTATTTTTCTTATTTCTGCCTCAAGATACAGGTTCTAGGTACTCGTTAGAACCACCTCTAGGAGTCAGTTCTAATGAGCAGCCACAATCGGTTTTTTGCATATAAATAAGGAAAATATCACAAAATCGCCTTATTGAGTTTTGAAAGACTGCACTATATCACATGTATGTGTTGAGGTAATGGTCACATTTATTTGTGTCACACTGGGGATTGAGTTTGGCTCTGCTTTTTTCCATTGTTTCCAATTTGTAAAATTTTGTTTTGTTTGTTTGATATGAAGTTTAACGTCCCTGTCAACACTGTAAAGGTAATTTTGGAGACATTGCTTCCAATTTTTGTGGGACTTTTACCCAACATTGAGATGAAATGATAGTTCAAGCCCTGTGGCCCAATGAAACCAATAGGGTTTATAAGCATGGACGGGTCGACTCGCACCGCTTTGCCTGGGCAGGCTTAGATTCTCTAAGCGGTTTACCAGTACTCGTGTGCAGGTCGGTTTCAGCTCTGCCTGGAAGCAACATGCAGCCCATCTAATTCTTCATAGAAGAACATTGGACAGCTGTAGAAATAGTTATTTTCTACAAATGTCTAGAAGGCTTCTTAGGAAAATATAACAGCACCCTATTTTTGTTACAAAAATTATGAAGCTTCAACCCCAATGTAACACACCTACTGCACCATGACACTGATTTTAAGTTTTAGATGGACGGGTGTTTCTGTAAAAAAGATTGAACCTTTCAACCCAGAAGTCTGGGATGTCATACAGGACGTCATACAGATAGACCCAATGGAGATGGCTATTTGCCATCTTGTGAATGATTATTGACTATTATTGACTTGAATGATTATTGACTACCCCTCCCCCTTTTACTGTGAATGATTATGGACAACCCCACCCCCTTTCACTTTTGACTTTATTTGATAGAATGGAGTGTCCAAATTAAATGATGGAAGAGTCCACTTTGGAAACACAGGGGTGAAAGGGTCTATCAGAAACTGTTATAGGCTATACTCGTCAAAAGAAAGAAATATATTATCCTAGAGAGATCAAGGTTTTGCCTTAAACCCTTATCCTGCTGAAAAATTAATTTAGCCACACCCATTTCTGACTTGGAACCAGTCAGCTTACTTGTTCAAATTCACATACTGAATGTCAAACAGTGTAGATCCTGATCAGATGGCTTCTTCAGAAGCCATCTGATCATTATCTACACTGTTTGCAAAAGTAGGATTTGTCTTGAAGAGCAGTATAAGGGTTTTGGATACCATGATGCTTAAGAATAATTTTTTTCCTATAATGAGCCGAGGAAGCAAAGTAACCTTTTCACCCCACAAGTTTCTGAATTGGATGGGCTGTTCCATCCTTATATTTGGACACATCAACGCTTGTAGATTTGGAGTTATTAGGGCCCCGCACTGAAAGTGTGGGTGCCCTATAGTAATCACTCTGTCCGTCCGTCTGTCTGTCTGTCCGTCCGTCTGTCCGTCCACAAATTTTTTTATCCTCCATAACTTTTTATTATTCCTGGATGGATTTAAATATTACTTGGCATCATTCTGTCCGTCCGTCTGTCTGTCTGTCTGTCTGTCCGTCTGTCCGTCCACAAATTTTTTTTATCCTCCATAACTTTCTTATTCCTGGATGGATTTAAATATTACTTGGCAGAAATGTTAACCATAATGTGATGGAGTGTTGCGCGCAAGACTCAGGTCCGTACCTCAAAGGTCAAGGTCATACTTAGAGGTTAAAGGTCAAAAAGGGTCTTTCCTGTGTCCAATTAATAACTTTGTTATTATTCCTGGATGGATTTAAATATTACTTGGCAGAAATGTTAACCATAATGTGACGAAGTGTCACACGCAAGACCCACAGCCGTACCTCAAAGGTCAAGGTCATACTTAGAGATAAAAGGTCAAAAAAGCGTCTTTTTAGCTCACCTGTCACGTAGTGACAAGGTGAGCTTTTGGGATCACTTTTTGTCCGTCGTCCGTCGTGCGTGCGTGCGTCCGTGCGTGCGTGCGTCCGTAAACTTTTCTTCAAACGACATCTCCTCCTAAACCACTGATCGGATTTTGACCAAACTTCACAGGAATGATCCTTAGGTGGTCCCCTTTCAAAGTTGTTCAAATGGTTCCGGTCCGTTGCACATATAGGTCACAGTAGCCAAAAATAGATTTTTTTCACCGAAAACTTAAAAAATCTTCTTCTCTGAAACCGCAAGGCCCAGGTCTTTGATATTTGGTATGAAGCTTCATCTAGTGGACCCCTACCAAGATTGTTCAAATTATAGTGCTGGGGCCAAAAATGCCCCCGCACGGGGGCCCTTTGGTTTTACATGGGCTTATATAGGGAAAATCTTTAAAAATCTTCTTCTCTGAAACCGCAAGGCCCAGGTCTTTGATATTTGGTATGAAGCTTCATCTAGTGGACCCCTACCAAGATTGTTCAAATTATAGTGCTGGGGCCAAAAATGCCCCCGCACGGGGGCCCTTTGGTTTTACATGGGCTTATATAGGGAAAATCTTTAAAAATCTTCTTCTCTGAAATCGCAAGGCCCAGGTCTTTGATATTTGGTATGAAGCTTCATCTAGTGGACCCCTACCAAGATTGTTCAAATTATAGTGCTGGAGCTAAAAATGCCCCCGCACGGGGGCCCTTTGGTTTTACATGGGCTTATATAGGGAAAATCTTGAAAAATCTTCTTCTCTGAAACCGTAAGGCCCAGGTCTTTGATATGTGGTATGAAGCTTCATCTAGTGGACCCATACCAAGATTGTTCAAATTATAGTGCTGGGGCCAAAAATGCCCCCGCACGGGGGACCTTTGGTTTTACATTGGCTTATATAGGGAAAATCTTTAAAAATCTTCCTCTCTGAAACCGCAAGGCCCAGGTTTTTGATATTTGGTATGAAGTTTTATCTAGTGGACCCCTACCAAGATTGTTCAAATTATAGTGCTGGAGCTAAAAATGCCCCCGCACGGGGGCCCTTTGGTTTTACTTGGGCTTATATAGGGAAAATCTTGAAAAATCTTCTTCTCTGAAACCGCAAGGCCCAGGTCTTTGATATTTGGTATGAAGCTTCATCTAGTGGACCCCTACCAAGATTGTTCAGATTATAGTGCTTGGGCCAAAAATGCCCCCGCACCAGGGCCCTTTTGTTTTACATAGGCTTATATAGGGAAAATCTTTAAAAATCTTCTTCTCTGTAACTGCAAGGCCCAGGTCTTTGATATTTGGTATGAAGCTTCATCTAGTGGACCCCTACCAAGATTGTTCAAATTATAGTGCTGGAGCTAAAAATGCCCCCCGCACGGGGGCCATTTGGTTTTACATGGGCTTATATAGGGAAAATCTTGAAAAATCTTCTTCTCTGAAACCGCAAAGCCCAGTTTTTTTATATTTGGTATGAAGCTTCATCTAGTGGACCCCTACCAAGATTTTCCAAATTATAGTGCTGGGGCCAAAAATGCCCCCGCATTAGGGCCCTTTTGTTTTACATAGGCTTATATAGGGAAAATCTTGAAAAATCTTCTTCTCTGAAACTGCAAGGCACAGGTCTTTGATATTTGGTATGAAGCTTCATCTTGTGGACCTCTACCAAGATTGTTCAAATTATAGCCCTGGGGCCAAAAATACTCCCGCTCCGGGGCCCTTTGGTTTTAGATAAACTTATATAGGGAAAATCTTGTTTTACATAGTCTATATGCAGGGTAAACCTTTAAAATCTTCTTCTCTGAAACCAGAAAGCCCAGGTCTTTCATATTCGATATGAAGCTTCATCTTGTGGACCTCTTTCAAGATTGTTCAAATTATAGCCCTGGGGCCAAAATTGACCCTGCCCGGGGCACAATTGTTATACATTTGATCAGGTGAGCGAACCAGGGCCCTCTGGGCCCTCTTGTTTATTGTGTCCAATCTATAACTTTCTTATACCTGGATGGATTTAAATATTACTTAGCAGAAATATTAACCATAATGTGACAGTGTGTCACGCGCAAGACCCAGGTCCGTACCTCAAAGGTCAAGGTCATACTTAGAGGTGAAAGGAAAAAAAAAACGTCTTTTTTAACATCAACATTTTCCTACTCCTCTGATAGCGCTGCCGTGGCCCTAGTCAGTTTCACTGACAGCTCTAGTTATAAATATGATAGCAAAAAGTGTAGATCCAGATGAGGTGGCTTATTATGGATGATCTCATCTGGATGTTAACCGTTTGCATATGTATTTTGACTGGTCTGCAGGGTTGAAAGGGTAAAATAACTTAAATTTCCACCCATTCATCTCAAATGCTTGTATTATCTAGAGTGCTGGATTTGTTTTCTGTAATCACTCTGAAATTGATACACCTTACCCATTTATGAGGGTAAATTGTATAAATTTGACCTATTTTTTGGCCATTTTTAGAAAGGGGGATAAATTTTGTGACTATCTGTTTGTTACCCTTTAAATTGAGCCATATGGAACAAAAGGCTGCTCTTAACCCTTGTCCTGCTGAGCCCTGATATGCATTATTTTCCAAACAATGAAGATCCAGATCAGATGGCTTCTGACGAAGCCATCTGATCAGGATCTACATTGTTTGCCATTCAGATTGTGAATTTGTTGCAATAATTTGCATCAAATAATCTGATTGGTTGATAATCGGCAGTGGGTGTGGCATATATGAATATTCAGCAGGACAAGGGTTAAAGGAAAGGGTTTTCATCTTGCCTTTAACCCTTGTCCTGCTGAAAATGATTATTCCTTGTTTGCAGACATTGTAGATCCGAATCAGATAGCTTCTGAAGAAGCCATCTGATCAGGATCTACACAGTTTGTCATTCAGTTTGCAAATTTTCATGAATACATTTATCAAGTTATTTGATTGGTTGATAGTCTGAAATTTGGGTGGCAAAATCAATTTATTCAGTAGGACAAGGGTTAACAGGACAAGGGTTAACAGTTGATCTCTGTTGACAATGGAGATAAAATACTTTTGAAAGAGTTGCCTCCCCTGAAAATGTATTTATTCCCCTTAGTGGAATTATCCCATAATTTGTACCATAAAACCCCTTAAAATTCTGATACCTTGAGGACTTGCTATAGTTCTACTAAAATTTTAATAAATTTGTTTCAAGGTCCAACAAGGAGTCCAAAAGATGCAGACAGAATAGCAAACAGTGTAGACCCAAACCAGACTGCTCATTCAAGAGCAGTAAAGGAGCAGTCTTATCTTGATCTGCACTGTTTGCTTGGGCCTGTCTGTCCCAATACTTGAGATCATTAAGGTAGATGCTTTTAAGTAACTGCATGGCTTGCACTGTGATAGTGGGGTGCTGGAATATAAGGCTAATGCTGACAATGTGGACAGTGATATGCCTACTTCTTAACCCTTGACCTGCTGAATATTTAAACATGTCACACCCACTACTGATTATCAACCAATCAGATTACTTGATGCAAATTATTGCAACAAATTCACAATCTGAATGGCAAACAATGTAGATCCTGATCAGATGGCTTCATCAGAAGCCATCTGATCTGGATCTTCATTGTTTGGAAAATAAGGCATATCCGGGCTCAGCAGAACAAGGGTTAACCCTTTTAGTTCCAGAAACTTGGCAAACAGTGCAGGCCCAGATCAGACGCTGCGTTCTGCGGCGTCTGATCAGGGCCTACACTGTTTGCAAAAGGTTCAGCCCATTTCCAAATAAATTTTGAAGGAAACACAACCTGACACCCCTGAATATTGAAATGGACTCCTGCTAGATATAAGGGGGAAGATTCCATTTGGAACAAAAAGGGCTAAGGGAAAATCTGGTCTGAGTCTTCACTTTTTGTGCAGACAGTACTGTCCTAATATTATAAACTAGTTCAATTTTGAGAGCAAGGAACATTCCCAATTTTTGTGAGGATAAAAATATTGCAAAATTATGTTGCCACAAAATATTCAGCCCCAAACGACAATAACTAAACAGAGCTGATAGCAGTTCATGAAAATTTATCACTGTGAAATTGTTTAGGATTTAGCAAAACTAGAAAAATTCTAGCCTTAACCCTTGACCTGCTGAATATTTATATATGCTACACCCACTACTGATTATCAACCAGTCAGATTACTTGATGCAAATTGTTGCACCAAATTCAGAAACTGAATGAGAAACAATGAAGATCCTGATCAGATGGCTTCATTGTTTGGAAAATAAGGCATATCCGGGCTCAGCAGAACAAGGGTTAACCCTTTTAGTTCCAGAAACTTGGCAAACAGTGCAGGCCCTGATCAGACGCCGCGTTCTGTGGCGTCTGATCAGGGCCTACACTGTTTGCAAAAAATTCAGCCCATTTCCAAATAAATTTTGAAGGAAACACAACCTGACACCCCTGAATATTGTAATGGACTCCTGCTATATATAAGGAGGAAGATTCCATTTGGTACAAAAAGGGCTAAGGGAAAATCTAGTTTGAGTCTTCACTTTTTTGTGCAGATACTACTGTCCCAATATTATAAACTAGTTTAATTTTGCGAGCAAGGAACATTCACAATTTTTGTGAGAACAAAAATATCGGAAAATCATGTTGCCACAAAATATTCTGCCCCAAACAACAGTAACTAAACAGACCCGATAGCAGTTCATGAAAATTTATCACTGTGAAATTGTTTAGGATTTAGCAAAACCAGAAAAATTCTAGCCTTAACCCTTGTCCTGCTGAACCCGGATATGTCTTATCTTTCAAACAATGAAGATCCTGATCAGATGGCTTCTGATCTGGATCTTCATTGTTTGTCATTCAGTTTATGAATTTGTCACAATAATTTGTATCAAGTAATCTGATTGGTTGATAATCGGTAGTGGGTGTGGCATGTTTAAATACTCAGCAGGTCAAAGGTTAAAATAAAATTGGTTTACAGTAGATAGGGTGATTTCAGTTCTGCATGATGGTGTTGTGTGTGTTTTCTGTAGTTTGGCTGTAATACCAGAACTAACTGGCCCTACTAACAAATCACGGCAGAGAATAATAAGCTTAATACGGCCAGGTGGTCGAGGACGTAGCAAGTCTAGAACTATGACCAGGTATATATGTAGTAAAAATCTGTCAGCAGGGCCCAGATGTTTAAAGTGTTTTATGTATGTTAACCCTTGTTCTATGTAGAATATATTAATTTAGCTGCATCCAGTACCAGCTATCAGCCAGTCATATTACTTGATATATTATATGCATACATTTCACAAACTACATGACAAACTCTATATCTTCAGAAGCCATCTGATCTGTATCTACACTTGTTAGCAAAGGTTTGGGTTGTTGTGAACAGCAGAATGAGGGTTTATTCAGATGGCTGTTCTGGATTTTCTCTTGTTTTTTATTCAGTTTGTGACTTTATCAGAATAGATTATATGAAGTAATTTGATTGGTTGATTATAAAAATGGGTGTGGCAAAATTAATTTATATAGCTGACCAAGGGTTAAAAAACTCATTTAGTGTTTGAAACAATAAATGTTCTAGCAAGTACCATACATGTACAATATATAAGGCAGTTTTTAGCTATTGTGATCAGACACCGTCCATCGTTGTTGTCTGTCCCTGTCAGGCATCTGTCCTTCAATTCACAATTTCTTTAAACAACATCTCCTCCTAAACCTCTGAACAGATTTTAAGAAAGCTAGACACAAATGAACCTTGGGTGGTCCTCTCTCAAAGTTGTTCAAATAATTAAATTCCATGCAAAACTCTAGTTGCCATGGCAACAAAAAGGGGAAAATAAGAGAAAACCTCTAAAAAAAAAACTTCTTGTATGAAACTAGAAGGCCCAGGTCTTTGATATTTGGTATTAAGCTTCTCCTTGTGGACCTCTACCAAGATTGTTCAAATTATTGCTCTGGGGCAAAAACGGGAGCCGAGGAATTTAGGGAAAACCTTTAAGTATCTTCTTGTGTGAAACAAAAAGGCCCAGGTCTTTGATATTTAGTATAAAGCTTTGTGAGTGGACTGCTACCAAGATAATTCACATTATAGCCCTGGGGCCAAACATTCCAGCCTCCACCCACCCACTGGGTTAACATAGAGGTATATTGGGAAAACCTTTATAAAATCTTCTTGTCTGACACCAAAAGGCCCAGGTCTTTGATATTTGGTGTGAAGCTTTGTCTAGTGAACCTCTACCAAGATTATACAAATTATAGCCCTGGAGCCAAAAATGGCCTGGGGACAGGGCCCAATGGTTTTACATAGACATATATAGGGAAAAAACTTTAAAAATCTTCTTGGCCTAGGTCTTTGATATTTGGTTTTAAGCTTCATCTAGACTAAGTGGACTCTACAAAGTTGTTCAAATAATAGCCTTGGGGCCAAAAATTGCCGTTTGGTGGGGCCCACTGGATTTACATAGAGTTACATAGGGAAAACCTCTAAAAATCTTCTTGTCTGAAACCAAAAGGCCCAGGTCTTTGAAATTTGATATGAAGCTTCAATCTAGTGGACCTCTATCAAGATTGTTCAGATTATGGACCCACTGGTTTTACATAGACATATATAGGAAAAACCTGTACAAAAATCTTCTTGTCTGAAACCAGAAGGCCAAGGTCTTTGGTATTTGATATTAATCTTCCTGTAGTGAACCTCTACCAAGATTGTTCAAATTATTTCCCTGGGGCCAAAAAATGGCCCTGCCCTGGGTCTCACTGGTTTTACTTAGACTTACATATGTTAAACCTTTAAAAATCTTCCTGTCTGAAACAAGAAGGCCCAGGTCTTTGATAGTTGGTATGAAGCTTCATCTAGTGGACCTCTTCCAAGATTGTTAAAAGTTATGGCCCTGGGGCCAAAAATGGGCCCACTCTGGGGCCCACTGGTTTTACACTGGCTTACATATGGAAAACCTTGGAGAAACATAGACTTATATAGGGAAAAATTTTCTTGTTTGAAACCAGAAGGCCCAGGTCTTTGATATTTGGTGTGATGCTTC
Organism: Lucinisca nassula; assembly: GCA_963580285.1. Lineage (NCBI taxonomy): Eukaryota > Metazoa > Mollusca > Bivalvia > Lucinida > Lucinidae > Lucinisca > Lucinisca nassula. The sequence goes on along the minus strand of OY757015.1, from coordinate 126,775,250 downwards.
ACATCTAGTGGACCTCAACCACAATTGTTCAAATTATAGCCCTGGGGCCAAAACTTTCTGCCCGAGGTCCACTGGCTTTACATAGACTTACGGGTCCTTGCCTATCAGGGCTTGGAGTAATAGATTGGGCTGCATCCTGCTTCCAAGCAGAGCTGAAACTAACCACACATGAGTACTGGTAAACCCTTTAGTGGGTTTAAGCCTTTCACAGGCAAAGTGATGCGAGTCAGGATGTCCATTAATATTGACCAAATTGGTTTCATTGGTCAGCAGGGCTGGAGATGTCATTTCATCTCAGTGTCGGGTAAAAGTCCCACAATATTGGAAGCAGTGTCTCCAAAATGACTTGAATAGTGTTGATGGGGATGTAAATCCTCAATTCAAACAAACAAAAAACAAATTACATAGACTTACACAGGGAAAACATTTGAAAATCTTCTTGTCTGAAACCAGGAGGCCCAGGTCTTTGATATTTGGGATGAAGCCTTATCTAGAGGACCTCTACCATGATTGTCCTAATTATTGCCCTGTTGGCAAAAATGGCCTCGTGCCGGGGGCTCTTCTTGCCTGAAACCAGAAGGCCAAGGCCTTTGATATTTGGTATTAAGCTTCATTTAGTGGATCTCTATCAAGATTGTTCAAATAATAGACCTGGGGACCAAAAAATGCCCCACCCTAGGACCCACATGTAAATCTCTTAGCCCAGGTAAGCAATATAGGACCATCATGGTCCTCTTATTGTTTTGTTTTTTTTTTCATTGAAATACTGGTAGCTTTGCCCATTTAGTGGATTTGCCATATTGCATGATAAAAGACTTAACCTTACATTAACTAAACCTTTCATTAGCTTAAGACAACTGGAGCAGTTGTTAAATTTAATGAAGACTATAGTCAGTGTACGTAATATGTTAAATATGTTAATACATTTGCTGAAAAAATGTGAGTAGCTTTTGCAATTTATAATTCAGCGAAAAATATAGAGGATCTTACATGAGTGTTCATGTATTATTGCATTTATTAAATGAGTTGAGGAAAATGGATAAAATGTGAGGCTTTGCCAAGCAATTTATGCCTTTTCCTAGACAAGTTTCATAAATTTAATACATCACCGAAAAACTATATAATTATGACCCTCTTGAACCTCACTTTTATTATGTAAAACTGGGGTTTACAGGGGTATACCTTATTTTTACCTCACCTGTCATGTAATGACGAGGTGAGCTGGATCACTTTTCGTCCGTCGTCAGTCCGTGCATGCGTCCGTCTGTCCATCCGTATACAATTTCTTCAAACGACATCTCCTCCTATACCACTGATCGGATTTTGACCAAACTTCACAGGAATGATCCTTAGGTGGTCCCCCTTCAAAGATGTTCAAATGGTTCCGGTCCGTGGCACATCTAGGTCACAGGAACCAAAAATAGATTTTTTTCACTGAAAACTTAAAAATCTTCTTCTCTGAAACCTCAAGGCCCAGGTCTATGATATTTGGTATGAAGCTTCATCTAGTAGACCCCTACCAAGATTGTTCAAATTATAGTGCTGGGGCAAAAAATGCCCCTTCCCCCCCCCACTCCCCCCCCCCCCCCAGGTCCCTTTGGTTTTACATAGGGTTATTAGGGAAAATCTTAAAAAAAATCTTCTTCTCTGAAACCGCAAGGCCCAGGTCTTTAATATTTGGTATGAAGCTTCATCTAGTACACCCCTACCAAGATTGTTCAAATGATAGTGCTGGGGCCAAAAATGCCCCCGCCCCGGGCCTTTTGGTTTTACATGGGCTTATATAGGGAAAATCTTTAAAAATCTTCTTCTCTGAAACCGCAAGGCCCAGGTCTTTGATATTTGGTATGATGCTTCATCTAGTGCACCCCTACCAGAATTGTTTAAATTATAGTGCTTAGGCCAAAAATGCCCCTGCCCCGGGGCCCTTTGGCTTTACATGGGCTTATATAGGGTAAATCTTTAAAAATTGTCTTCTCTGAAACCGCAAGGCCCAGGCCTTTGATATTTTGTATGACGCTTCATCTAGTGGACCCCTACCAAGATTGTTCAAGTTATAGTGCAAGGGCCAAAAATGTCCCCACTCCGGGGCCCTTTGGTTTTACATAGGCTTATATAGGAAAAATCTTCTTCTCTGAAACAGCAAGATCCAGGTCTTTGATATTTGGTATGAAGCTTCATCTTGTGGACCTCTACCAACAATGTTCAAATTATAGCCCTGGGGCCAAAAATGTCCCCGCTCCGGGGCCCTTTGGTTTTACATAAACTTATATAGGGAAAATTTTGAAAAATCTTCTTCTCTGAAACCACAAGGCCTAGGTATTTGATACTTGGTATGAAGCTTCATCTAGTGGACCTCTACCAAGATTGTTCAAATTATAGCCCTGAGACCAAAAATGCCCCTGCCTCGGGGGCCCTTTGGTTTTACGTTGACATATATTGGGAAAATCTTTAAAAATCTTTTTCTGTGAAACCACAAGTCCTAGGTCTTTGATATTTGGTGTGAAATTTCATCTAGTGGACCTCTATCAAGATTGTTCAAATTATAGCCCTGGGGCCAAAAATGCCTCCTCCCCGAGATTCTTTGGTTTTACATTGACTTAGATAGGGAAATCTTTAAAAATTTTCTTCTCTGAAACTGCAAGGCCTATGTCTTTGATATTTGGTATGGAGCTTCATGTAGTGGACCTCTACGAAGATTGTTTAAATTAAAGCCCTCAGGCTACAGATGCCCCTGCCCGGGGGCCCTTTGGTTTTACATAGACTTATATAGAGATAATCTTTGAAAATCTTCTTCTCTGAAACAGCAAGGCCCAGGTTTTTGATATTTGATGTGAATCTTCATATAGTGGACCTCCATCAAGATTGTTTAAATTATAGCCCTGAGGCCAAAAATGCCCCCGCCCCGGGCCATTTGGTTTTACATAGGTTTATGTAGGGAATATCTTTAAAAAAAATTTCTTCTCTGAAACCGCAGGGCTCAGGTCTTTGATATTTCGTGTGTAGCTTCATCTAGTGGACCTTTGCCAAGATTGTTCAAATTATAGCCTTTGTTGATATTTGGTATGAAGCTTCGCCTTTTTAGACTTCCCTCAACATTATGCACATTATAGCCCTTGAGTCATAAATGGCCCTCCCCGGGACCCACTTGTTACTCTATAGATTAGGTGAGCAATCCAGGGCCATCATGGCCCTCTTGTTCTTATTTCTGCTCTAAAATATACATTGTGGAGTACCCACAATCGATGAGGTGGTTCTAAAGAGTACAAGTACTCAAGATTGCCCACAATCTATATTTTGAACAGAAATAAGAAAGATATCACAATTTTTCATCATAAAATTTTCATTTTTTTTGTGGTAAAGTTTACAATGTATTTGTATAGGCGTGTTTTCGTAATGATACATGAGCATGAATGCAAGATTCTATTTGTCATATGACATTTAAAATTTTTGATTCGCCATTTTTCTTTACAAAAATGTCAGTATTCCTTAATTATTAAACATGACTTCGTTAAGGATGTGGTACATGTAACATTAACATTATCTAAGTAATTTACATATCTGATCCACTAGTGGATTACCGTATTTAATGCATAGCATTATTACATTCTCCTACACAACATCATATGATAAACCAGTATATTTGATATTATACTTGCTACAACAGTTAATATGTTGACCATTAACGAGTTTGTTAAGCTAATGACGCTTTGAACAACGGCGCTTTGAACAACTGGGCCTTGGTGCAAGATATTTTGTAGTTTTAGTGTGAGCACAGCACAGCTTTGTTTTAATAATCTTCAGTTGCTCATTTGATACTTAATGTCATATTAACCTTTGACCTGCTGAGCCCGGATATACTTTATCTTTCAAACAATGTAGATCCAGATCAGATGGCTTCTGAAGAAGCCATGAAGCCATCTGATCAGGATCTACATTGTCATTCAGATTGTGAACTTGTTGCAATAATTTGAATCAAGTAATCTGATTGGTTGATAATCTGTAGTGGGCGTAGCAATTAAAAGGTTAACCCATTTTATATGTCTGAGCTGTTGTTTTTCTGTTCTTTCCCTGAGGTATCAGAGGATCCTCACACAGTGACAAATGGACTATTTCATTGGAAAATCTGTTTTTGTCAGGCGGAGATCAGCTTGTACACTTAGTATTTGCTGCTTGTATAGTACACTCTGACCTTTAGTCTCTCTGTATAAAATTTCAAAACTTTTGGTTGTCTGTGTCTGTGTAGCTGAGCAGGCTGATTTGTGTTTAACCTGGTTGCAAACCACACAGATTTTTTGGGACAGCTTTAGTCAATGAATATAATGATAAGGTTTCATAGGTGCCCAGACTGATATTAGTCTTTACTGTTCCCACATGACAGTTTCCTTTTTATGTATCTAGGCTAATGTCTGCTGGCTGCTGACCTCGATAACTCTGTTTGATGCACATCTGACTGGTGATCTGGGGGGTGCAGGTTTTATACAAGCTGGGTCAGCAACAGTCTTTGGTGAAGATTTTTCATAAAACCTTTACTACGGTCATTTTTTACCTTTGGCTGGTTCAAGCAAGTAGTTGTCAGTTTTTTTTTGGGAAAGATTTGTTTGTTTGTATCAGAGTTTAACTGCCCAGTCAACACTATTTAGGTCATTTTTGAGCCGGTCAGTTTACCTATCCACACTTTTCCTTGGAAGGCTTATACATAAGCGGTTAACCAGTAGTGCACATTCTTTCGCCAGAAACTGACAACTGCCCTTCTTGAATCAGCGGAAGGGAGAGAATTACTGTAGAAAAGATTTCATGATCAATCACCAGGAAAGAATGTTGCCGACCCCGGCAGGATTCGAGGGAAAGAATGTGCACATGACTGCTAAATGGCTTATGTAGTGAGGTAGTCTGATAAGTTCGAAATGACCTTAATAGTGTTGACTGAGCCATTTAACTCCAAACAAACAAACTAGCATACAAAATCTATACTGGTCAGGGCTCATCTGTATTACAGACAGCACACCACAAAACCTAAAGCAATATTTATTCAGCAATATGCTTGCACATCCGTTAAACCTCAAATCAAATAACATCCCCTGACCAAGTCCGTGAAATGAACACCCTTCTAAACCCCACTTTATATAGAGAAAAGTAGGGTTTACGGAGGTACACATTATTTTCGCTCCAAGTCATAGGTTGTGGGTACTCGTTAGAACCGCCTCAATGGTTCTAATGAGTATGCACAACCTATGTTTGCAGTACAAATAAGAAAAAAATATTACAGATTTTCATCAGAAAAGTAGCCATTTTGAACATGTCACAATAAAAAAATATCACAGATTTTCATCAGAAAAGTAGCCATTTTGAACATGTGCAAAATGCACTATGTCACACTGGTGTGTTAATTATCTTAATGAAGAAATCCAACAAACATCCGCCCAGTGTTGTTACACAGTAAGAGATTTTGTTTTTATTTCTCTTTAGAAATGTTGAAGGCTCAAGCAATCAGGAAAGACTGTTCATTCAGGCTGCATGGATACACCATCTGATCTGAGTTTTGTGTGGTCATACAAGTCTTATTGTAGGATCTGTCATGCACTGGCTCATTTCTTGTCATTTCTTTATTTTCAGTTCTGAGCCAAAGATAGAACCCCCAGTTACAGCTTTCCCTCCAGGTTCATTTGGAAGCAGATTGGAACATTTTGAAACCAGTTATCTGGAATATCTCAATGATGGAAGGACTTCTTTAAGAAAGTGTGCCTTGGCCTGTAGAGCTTGGGTTTATCCATATGATGGAGAAAATCCACCAGCAAGTAGTATTGACCATTATTTGTCAGAAGAATTTGCCATGGGCAGCAAGTCTGTTTCTGTGCTAGATAGTAAGGATAAAAATCTAGACCCTAGTCAGAGTGGAGCTGGTGAAAGTAAAAACAGGCAGATTTTTGATGTAAGGAGTGAATCTGAGAAAACAGAAAATGACAAAAGCAAAATTTGTGATCATTCAAACAGTGCAATAAACAGAGATGTTCAGGAGATAAGTGAGGATGAAGATGTTGATGTTTTCCATGAGGCAGTTAGTGACATTCATGATTCAAAATATGATAACATGGATGCATTTATTAGCATGTTGGAAGAAAGTGGTAATCCTGTAGATAAAACAATGAATATTGAAGACAGTATGAAAAATTTAGTGTGTTTAATATCTAATATATCCATACAAGTTGCAGAGTCTAGAACATCAACTCCTAGGAAAACTATAAGCCAGGATGGAGTTTCTAGCTCAAAAGCATTCTCAGCATTTTGTGATAATAAAGATATCAGTTCTGTTTGCATAATTGAGAACACTGAAGTTGATACCCCAGGCAGATCTTCAAAACAAGCTGAAGGAACAGCTTTTGACATTATAGATACTGCCAAAAGTACAAGACTTGATCTTGAAAATGTGACTGAATTTGATGTCATAGAGGGTCCTGAATCTAGGTTTGATAAGACAAAATCAAAATGTGTTCAAGAAACAAATAACACAACAGAATTTGTGGACATATCATTACCCACAACCTCTGTTGCAGATCAAGGTGCAGATATCAAAAAGATTGTTGAAGATGAAACATCCCATTTAAATATTTCAAATAACTGCACTGAAAGCTTCAAATCTGTTGAAAATTGGTTTGGTCATTCCAGTAAAAATCAAATTGATCTATCTAGTACAACGAATACAAATACATATCCTGATGGAATTTTAGTTAAGAAAGGTCAGTCTGATAATAATACTGTGGAGAAGAGGGAATCTGTCAGTAGTTTTAAAGGAGATAAATCGGTAAGATTTGCAGCAGCGACTTCTATGCAAAAGCCAGCAGATATTATAGCCAATCCTCCAGCAGGGGTTGGAATCACAGCTTTGAAGCAAGGGAATGAGAGTCCCACTGTAGGTATGTATCATTAGATATTTTCATCAAATTAACCCAGAAGCCATATCTGTAATTGAGTTTGGACATACTCATTTTAACACTCAGGGATTAAGTAAGAATTCTTTACAGGATGATGAATAGTGTAGATCCTGATGAGACAACTTGTTATCAGCTGTCTCATCTTGATCTAGACTATGGTTTCTTAAGTTTTCTCCCCTGACAGTATAATCTTGGGATGGCCATAACTGCAATACTATTGTGATATATTGCTGGTTTAATTCTGGTGCACTATCTATTGGTGAAAAATCTTCTGAAGGCCATATTGGCTTTTGGTCGGGGGATTTGCCATCTCTTCCGATGGCTATTTTTTGTCTTTATCCAAAGACAGACCACTATAACGAGTATGGTTTGGGATTTACACTGCATGACATGAACCTGAAAGCCACTGAGGTCAGTTTATTGACAGGTAATGCAGACATACCTTGTAGTGTACAAATTGAATGTGTGCATGTAGCAAAGGCCATGTTTAGCCTTTTCATGCGGGCGGTCCGATCAGCATCTTCACTTTTCGCGAAATGGAACCTTGTGAACAGTAAAAACGCAGATTATACAGGGCAAATGCACAGGCTTACATTGTATCTGATGCTTGCCGCACATGCACATCAACGCATATCTCAAGAGAAACCACAAAATGACAGCCAAAAAGTGTTAAACCAGCATGCATCAGCTAGCAAAGTGTTTGTGCAACCAGTAATGTCGGATGCAGAAATGGCTGTATGTAAAAGATGTTAAATGCATTCTACCGTGGTTTCTTATACATTTACATGTACATTTTGTAAATGAGCAAAATAAAAATCTTCTACATCTAGCCCGGCCCCCGCCCATAGGGGCTTGAAGAAATATATGAACTGCATGATGCTTCCACGCAGAGCTGAATCCGGCCCGCACACTAGTACTGGTAAATCGCTTGGAGGATCTAAGCCTGCCCAGGAACCGCGGTGCGAGGCGGACCATCCATGCTAATAAACCCTATAGGTTTCATTGGCCGATAGGGCTTGAGATGTCATTTCATCTCATTGTCGGGTAAAAGTCCCACAAAATTGGAAGCAACGTCTCCAAAATGACCTTTACGGTGTTGATGGGGACGTTAAACCTCAAATCAAACAAACAAAATCTACATCTAGCCAATGTGGTCAAATTCTTCGCTTGCAGCTCTTTGAATATCCCAGAGGCCATAGAAGGGCTTCATGCAGACTGAACAAATTTTTTGTCTAAATCGAGACAGAAGTAAGGGCGAGGATTGTGGCCATGTAAGATCGATTTAAGCCCCCACTAGTGTAATTCGTTTCGCTGACCGTTCCAAGGCAGTTCTTCTATCGTGGTTTATTTTTGTTATGGATTGTTTTTTGGTGTTTGTGTCGCTTATATTATTTTATTTTTGATAGCGAATTAGCCATTTTGTGGGAAAGTAACTGTTCTTTTTGCTTTCAGCTTTTGATGTTTCCATTAGGGTCTGTTGTTTCATGTTAGTGTTTTTTTCCCCTTTGTCTCTGATGGGAGCTGTAGGTTAATTGTATTGATTCCTGATCATTGCCTCCACTTCTATTTCGTACCAACAGTGAATGCTCTGATCAGACTGAGCAGGTTGATCTGATTCTTCACCCGTCACACAGGTCCTTTTTTGTCATTATCATGATTAAAGTGTTTTCCACCCAATGTTCTATAATCTCCAAACTTACTTTCCTTCATGTTGCATGCAACAGCCACATGTGCTGACTATCAATGATGTATTGCTGTTAAACGGGAAATGTTCTCTGACTGCCGCATCTGCATGTGATTAAAATAACACATTGTAGTAAAAGGCGGGAAATTCAGTGCTCAGCAAAAACCACAATATACATGTACTTGCGTGACCAGCACAGACTCAAATCAGCCTACGCATCTGTGAAGGCTATCAGTCTGTTCTGATCACAGTTATTTGCTGTTACATTAATTTTAACTTTCCAGTTAGCCCAGTGTTTTTTTTTTTTCTCCGCAAACACAGGTAAATTCATTTTCAATGCAAGCAATTGATCAAATTTTCACCGAGAATCTTTGTGATTTTTCATGGTGATTTCGGGAGAAATTTCTGTGAAAAATTACTCATTCATTTTATTTTACTCGCTGTCCACCAAATATAATTAGTAGAATCATATCCCTTTGAAAATTTTTGTAAACTTTTTGTTACCTGATAACTCCTCCTACTGTAATCAGTGTGAAAGGTAGTAAATAGTTATAGCATGATGTGGAACGGCACATATTATTTCGAGATACATTACACTAACACGCCCATGAGACATAGTGCATTTTTTTTCACACTCCAAAATGGCTACTTTTCTGTTGAAAATGGATGATAATTTTCTTATTTGCACAGCAAACGTAGGTTGTGGGTGCTCGTTAGAACTGCCTCATTGAGGCGGTTCTTACGCCTCATTGAGGCGGTTCTTATGAGTACCCACAACCTATGTCTTTGAGTAAAAATAAGAAAAATAATGTTTTGCCCCTTAAATCCCAGTTTTCTCTATACAAAGTGGGGTGTAAGGGAGTGTTGATTTCACAGACTTGTTCACCTGATGAACAGTCAGCCTAATATTAGGAGAATCATGCCGCTTTGAAAATTTTTGTAAACTTTTCGTTTCTGGCTAAATCCTACTGTTTACACCCGACCAGGCTGTAACTTGTTTTATAGTTAGATCATGATGTGGAAAAATGAAAAAATAAAAGGTATCCGTATTAATAATACCGAATTTAAGATTTCACAATATGCCGATGACACATCAGCTATTTTAGATGGCACAGAAACATCCCTTAACCAAACGTTGGAAGAAGTTTTAAAATTTTCAAGAATATCTGGTTTAAACATTAACTTAGATAAAACACAACTAGTTTGGATTGGTTCAGAAAAATTCAGTATTAGATCAATAAAAACAAAATGGAAACTCTTATGGGGGAGTAATACATTCAAATTACTAGGAATTTACTTTAACACAAATGCTGAAAGATAATTATACACCAAAAATAACACAAATGGAAAAAGTATTGAAACAATGGAAGAAACGGAGCTTATCCCCTGTAGGAAAAATTACAGTTATCAAAACATTAATTATACCAATATTTAATCTTCTGTTTATATCCTTACCCAATCCAGATGCTATAATGGGTGAGAAAATAATTAAAACTTTATACGACTTCTTATGGAATAATAACCCCAGAATTAAAAGATCTGTTATCGTTAAAGAGTACGCAGATGGAGGACTGAAAATGATAAATGTTAATGCTTTTGTAAATGCATTAAAATCAACATGGATAAGAAGAATTATTTCAAGCAAAAATAAATGGCAAGAGTTTATAAAACTACATATTAATTTGGAAAAAAATGACATCATGCAATTCAGAATATATTAGAAATATTTATAATAAAATTAATAATAAATTTTGGAAAGACGTCTTAAAAGCTTTTTATGCCCCGCCATTCGAAGAATGGTGGAAAGGGCATATAGCGTTGCCCCTGTCCGTTCGTCCGTGCGTCCGTTCGTCTGTGCATCCGTGCGTCCGAAACTTAAACGGGGTCAATAACTTCTTTATTTCTTGATGGATTTTAAAATTACTCTGCAGAAATGTTAACCATCATAAGACGACGTGTCACGTGCAAGACCCAGGTCCGTACCTCCAAGGTCAAGGTCATACTTAGAGGTCAAAGGTCAAAAAAAGGGTCCGAAACTTAAACGCAGTCAATAACTTTCTTATTTCTGGATGGATTTTGAAATTACTTTGTAGAAATGTTAACCAGCATGAGACGATGTGTCACATGCAAAACCCAGGTCCGTACCTCAAAGGTCAAGGTCATACTTAGAGGTCAAAGGTAAAAAAAAAAGGTCCGAAACTTAAACACAGTCAATTACTTTCTTATTTCTTGATGGATTTTGAAATTACTTTGTAGAAATGTTAACCATCATGAGACGATGTGTCACATGCAAAACCCAGGTCTGTACCTCCAAGGTCAAGGTCATACTTAGAGGTCAAAGGTCAAAAAAAGGGTCCGAAACTTAAACGCAGCCAATTACTTACTTATTTCTGGATGGATTTTGAAATTATTTTGAAGAAATTTTAACCATCATGAGACAATGTGTCACTTGCAAACCCAGATCCGTACCTCCTAGGTCAAGGTCATACTTAGAGGTCAAATGGCATAAAAAGGGTCCAAAACTTAAACACAGTCAATAACTTTCTATGGATGAATACGAACATACACATATTTCAGGCGGGGGCATCCGTGTCCTATGGACGCATTTCTAGTCTTGATATAAACTATAAAAAAGAAATAGATGAAGAACATGTCTTGAAAAGTCCACTATTCTATAATAAAAACATTACAATAGACAGAAATCCCATATTTTATAAGAATTTGTATAATAAAGGTATCAGATTTGTCAATGACTTGGTAAATAAAAATGGGCATTTATTTAGTTATCAGGAATTCAGAACCCTTTTGGGAACTCCTCTGAACTTTCTGGAGTATCAAGGAATAGTAGATTCTTTGAAATCTTACTTAAGAAGTTTGAATATTAAACTTACAAGAAAACTGGAAGCACCTTTCATACCAAGTCATATCCAGATCTTCTTAGAACAAAAGTCAGGAGCACAAGCAATGTATAATACTCTGAATAAAAACAACGAACAACCTACAGGCAAAAAATCATGGAATGAGAAGTTTAATTTTACAGATCTAGAATGGAAAAAAAAATTATAATTATCCATTTAATATAATGAAATATCCAGCTTTACAATGGTTTTAGACAAGCATAAATCATAATATCTTGGTAACAAACACTCTTTTGGTTAAAATGAAATTGAAAAATGATTCTCAATGTTATTTCTGCCACTCTCAGGAGCAAACTATAACTCATCTCTTTTGGACCTGTGAGAAAACTCAGTCATTTGTTGACAAATTGTTACAATGGCTGAAAAATAATGGTATAGAATGTAAAATAATGGAAGAATTTTTTTATTTTTGGTCTAGACAGCAAAGCTACTAAACATAATTATACTATATGCCAAATACTTTATATATACTACCCGCTGTAATCAGCAACAACTGTTTTTTGGTGTACCGTATTCGACCTATTTACCGCACATGCTCCTATAAGCGCACACCCAAGCTTTTTCTGGAAAAAAATACACAAGCGCTCACTTTACAGTAACCTCCCAACAAATTCTTAGTGAGTTTTGCTGCATCTTTGACCCGGGGAAATCATATGTATATGTGGTGAACCCCTATGCTGAAATTCAACTCTATAAAATAATCATATCGGAAGCTTTTTTTTTTCTTATTTTTTTCGTATTGAGTGTGCCCTTATTGGGTAGATTTTTCACCACAATATTTTCATACAATTTTGAAAAAACTAATCACACGGTGCGGTAAATAGGTCGAATATGGTATTTAAGAAGAAATTGCTTCTATTGTATAAAACACTGATGGATATTTCTCTTTCAAACAATGAAATAACAGAATTCCAAAAAGACTGGTACCCATATCAAACATTAATAAATGATATAAGATAAGAATACAAACAAGAATATACATTAACACATAGATGAAAGTCATAATCTGTACCACCTGTGATAGAAGTTCAGACTAAGGGAGTAATATATTTAGTCAAACTTGTCATCATCTCTTATAATTTAAGTGTTTAACACTGTATCCAAGATCACCCCCCCCCCCCCCCCCCCCACCACCACCACCACCACCACCACCACCAAATCATTTAGCCCAATATGAAAAGTATAAGGGACAACAGAAAGTTTGATCATATACGTAATAAAGATTTATGCCATCTCAGCCTTTGGAGCAATGGAAGATATACTCACAGATCTTTTTTTTTTTTTGGATTCTATATGTCTGTTATATTATAAAACTATAAATATATGTGAATCTATGTGAGAGAAACAAAAGAGCAAAAGGAGCACCCTTCAATAAAATTATTAGCTAAGCAGATTAGTTTTATATATACATATATGTATGACAGGATCCAGACTGTCAGGGAGAAAGGGGTGTTTGGAAGGGTGCTCATTCTGTGTGAGAGTATAAAAGTCTGGAATTAACCCTTGTCCTGCTGAATATTCATATATGCTACACCCACTACTGATTATCAACCAATCAGATTACTTCATGCAAATTATTACAACAAATTCACAACCTGAATGACAAACAATGTAGATCCTGATCAGATGGCTTCTTCAGAAGCCATCTGATCTGGATCTACATTGTTTCAAAGAAAAGGCATATCCGGGTTCAGCAGGACAAGGGTTAACACGTCTGAAATTGTCTGGGTTTCAGAGGTGAAATGTAACGGACATTATAAAAAATAAAATATCAAGATTGTGAAAAAAAAAAAGAAAAAAAAAAGATCATGATGTGGAGCAGCGCATATTGTTTCGAGGTTACAATCCACTAACACTGACTTGTACAAGAGTCAGTTATGTGCTACATCTTTCTACTTGCCACAGGCCTAAGCTGCCCTGCTTGTGGAGATCTGGTTATATTTTGCTCTTTGGATAGACTAGAGTGCATGAAAACCTTACGATGTCAGTGAAGGCTCTGATCAGACTGCACAGATGAGCAGGTTGATAATAGCAGTTCTGACCACCAATGATAGAAAGCACATTATTTGTGATATGACTCATTTGAAACAAGATATATCTGGAAAGGTTTGATGATGAATTAATTTCAAAAGAGAAAGTTTTATTATTGTCATTTTGTTAATTTGTAAATGATGTTGTGTATTAAATATGGTTATTTGGCTACATCAGTAAATGGTTTGAAAAAAGCTAGCATCACCAAAACATGCCTATATAATTTTGACCGCACTTTTATATATAGTAAAATTGTTTTTTACAGGGGTAAACCTTATTTTTCGTATATCTTCTCTAAAAATAAAAGATTATGGGCACCCGTTAGAACCGCCTTGATGAGGCGGTTCTAATGTGTACCCACATTCTATATTTTGAGCAGAAATAAGATAAATATCACAATTTACATATAAATTTTCATTTTTTTTCGGTGGTAAAATTTACAGTGTATTTGTATAGACATGTTTTCGTTATGTCTGCTATGCAAACAAGGCTTTGAACAACTAGTCACAGGTGTTCAGGCCTCTGTTGCCTAGTTGGTATGAGCACAGTCTCGTCATCATAAGGTGTCTTGCTATTGTGGGTTTGAGCCTGCCACTTGGGTCACAGTTGATACTCCAGGTTCTGCAGCAGAAGGTCAGGTGGATTCTTGGGTACTCCCATTTTGGCTCTCTCTGCTTGACAATATGGTCAAAATAAGTGACATAACCTTGAAAGCACCATAAAACAAAAAACAAAAGAAAAACGTCTGATGTAGTGAAATTCAGTGAGACAAATAAAATGCATGAATCTGTTTCAGGTCCCTTGCTGGCTGTTTTACTATCCAAACTAGACAGTATGATGCAAAACTCTTTACCAGTTAATCTGGTTTTAACCGGACTTCTAGCTCGACTTGCTGCCTATCCCCAGCCATTACTACGGTCATTCCTGCTCAATCATAACCTTGTGTTCCAGCCAACAGTGAAATCCCTAGTTCAGGTAAGTTTCAAGTTTAAAATCATCCCTCACCATGCTGAACTTGGATATATCCTTTTGGATTCAACCTCAAATAATAGAAGCCTCCGTGGTGCATTGGTTACGCTACTCGCCTTGTAAACCAGGGATCGCAGGATCGATCCCGGGCTTCTCCAGACTTTCCGATGAGTCTTTAAACCAAGGTCCCGTCTCCGTATGACCTTAGCTGTTGGTGGGATGTAAAACTAAAACCCACTCACTCACTCACTCAACCTCAAATACTGAACCTGCAGCTGGCTATTATAAGAATCCTATATGGGTATGAGGGGTGGATGGAAAAATCCGTCCCGAGGGTCACTTTCAGGCATCACAAGGCTTGCCGAGTGATGCCGGACAGTGATCCCGAGGGACAGATTTTTCTAGTATACAAAACAGTATAGATCCAGATCAGCTGGCTTATTGGGTGCCCGCTGATCTGAATCTGTACTCCAGAGACCAGCTGGAGTGATGTCAAATATGTTGGAGAAAGGGTTATCCTTTGGAAGCAAGGACCAGTCATTTTTAACCTCCAATTGATATACAGGAGGTACCTCTTGTCATCGCAATTCCTCTTACAGTTTTATACCAGTCATTTTGAAACTAAGCATGTGTTTTCCCCATGATATGAGGATGCGCATTTGCTTTGGATATAAGTCTTTGATCATTTTAGTTCATTTTATCACATTGTGAACTTAGTCAGTTTTTTACCTCACATATATAGGCTATGGATTCTTCTCAAAGCCCTATATTCATTTCTTCTGCCTTAAATAAACTTTTATTTTTTTGTGTGGGGCAGGTGGGGAGCAGGTGCGACATCAACTTCACTGAAGTTGAATCTCTGGTTCTACATAATCTATACATTTTTGTTTGGATGTAAACATGGTTGTGTAAATAATATGGTTTCTACTTTGAATCCCAACAATACTAAATGTTATAAAGATGTTATGGTGTATTTATAGGTTCTGACGTCTGTGAGACAAAAAGTTGACCATTACTCCTACACTGTGCAAAACTTTGAGGCCTTATTATTACGCGCCAGGAGGACCCTGGCTCAGAGAGAGGGTCTGCTTCCAGTGAGAGCCCATTCTCAGACACCGAGTCCAGAGTTTATCCATTCAAAACTGAGATCATCCACTGTGACAGAGGTGCCTTCAAAAGGTAGGTACATGCTTAGTGGAACTTCAGATGTATCAAACATCTTTTGGACCTAGAAAAATGTGATGTTTCTGCTAACAACTGACTGACAAATTGATTTACAGGTCTTACCCAACTATTCACACACTACATTGTTTAAGCTGTCACAAATTGAAAATTTACAACTATTTAATTGTTTCCTTCAAATTATCCCAACCTTTCACGATTTTGCATCATGTTAACAAGTCCATGGAATGAATACCCCTCTAAACCCCACCTTATATAGAGTAAATTGCAGTATACAGGGGTATACATTATTTTGCATATTTCTGCTCCAAGTTATAGATTGTGGGTAATTGTTAGAACTGCCTCAATGAGGTGGTTCTAACGAGTACCCACAACCTATGTTTGGAGTATAAATACGAAAAATATCACAAATTTTCATCAGAAAAGTAGCCATTTTGGAGAAATGAAAGAATGCGTTGTGCCTGATGGGTGTGTTATTATAATAGAGAGGAAATGTCACCAACACTGTTGACTGTAACACATAAGATTAACGTATTTGGTTGCCACTTGTTGTTATATTTAAAATTTTGTAAGACTCTCTACTTTGGATATCTTCTTCCTGATGCCATGGACTTCCATGGAGTGATGGCCCTGTTTGCTGATGTTGGCTTTGTGGGGGACGCCTATAAGTCCTAGGGTAGGGGTCTCTTGCCTGATGCCTCCATATGACCTGTCTCATGAGCTACGTCGGTCGGTGTGCTCGGAGAGGGATTTGCTGTGTTTGCCGGGTCTTGTCCATCACCCGTTTTGGTTTCAGAACTTTGGGGTTGAGACACACTGATGAAAATTAAGTATCAGAAAGGCCTCTGTGTCACTAAATTTGGTATAGTTACGCCTTAATTAAACCCTTCTGTAGTGTTTTTGATGCAAAAGTGATGTGCATCATCTGAGAGAAGAATCTGCGACTAATGTCTTAAAACGGCGGCTTTTGACATCATGCTTATCCACCCAGTGATTTGTTGAAGAATAAATCACAGTTGTTATCATTGCCTATATAGGCGTGCTGTATTGCATCACAAAAACATGTCTATATAATTTTGACCCCCTTGAACCCCACTTATTTAGTGTCAAACTGGGGTTAACAGGGGTAAACCTTATTTTTCTTATACCTGCTCTAAAATATAGATTGTGGGTACTCGTTAGAATCACCTCATTGAGGCGGTTCTAACATGTACCCATAATTTATAAAATATAGATTGTGGGTACTCGTTAGAACCGCCTCATTGAGGCGATTCTAACGTGTACCCATAATCTATATTTTGAGCAGAAATAAGAAAAATATAACAATTTTTCATCTAAACATTTTCGGTTTTTCAGCAGTAAAATTTACAATGTTTTGTATAAGCGTGTTTTTGTAATGCAATAGCATTTTATTATAAGATAAGACAAAAGATCCCTTGTATAAGGTCAGCAGTCTCAGTCGTGATTTAGAAGTCTCCGTGGTGTAGTGGTTACGCTACTTGCCTTGTAAACCAGGGATCGCAGGATCGATCCCGGGCTTCTCCAGACTTTCGGATGAGTCTTTAAATCGAGGTCCCATCTCCGTATGGTCTTAGCTGTTGGTGAGACGTAAAACTCTAATACTCACTCACTCAGTCGTGATTCTGCTCTTATCCCAAAATCAGTGAAGAGTCACCAGTCTTGGCAGTGGTTTACAACAGTTGGTCCTTGCGTATACGACAAATGCATTATGCAATGTCATAAGTCAAAGCCGGCCTCGGTAGCACAGTCAGATGAGGAGGTTCTAACGAGTACCCAAAATCTATATTTAGAGCAGAAATAAGAAAAATAAGGTATACCCCTGTAAATCCCAGTTTTACTATAAAAATGGGGTTCAAGGGGGTCAAAATTATTTAGTCGTATTTTCGTGATGTATATTTCTGGTTTTTACACTTGGGTATGTTTTTCATTGTTTTTTGTTTTTTTTTAAGACAAAAGACACAGAACATTAGCAGAACTTTTATTCAAACGATCTCCTACTGACAAAAAGACAGCTACGACTCTAAACAAGGGCAGTAACCTACAACTGATATCTGGTAACAAGGGTGTCCGCTTCATCAACAAGAAGCCTGAAGTTCCTAAACAAGCAGGCTCTGTGGAATCAACAAAGACAAGAAATGCTGTATATTGCGCCATAGTTATGGAAGAATTTGTGAAAGAGCTGGCAGCACTGTCTCAAGAGCATGCTGTGCTAAATATAGAAGATGATGGCTACAGCAGTTGCTAGGTAACCATATGGTAGGGCTTTTGGTATGCCTGACTCATTTTCTGCCATTTTCATATGGGCGATAAATTTTACCCTACCAACCATGTAGACTGGTACAGATACGTATTTCTTGCACACCAGACAAGGAAATCCGAGATTTTACCCTGGGATAGAAATTTATGTTCTGACCCTGGTGTTCCGATCCCAAATCGAATATAATCGCGTGTTTGATAAATGCACTGGTTGATTACAACCTCATGCGCGGTGTCGTCATACGTGACGTCACTAAACATTCCTGATGTGTCATCACAAAATGGCGGACGTCGGTAACCGAAGTGACAGCAGTATTAAAAATTCGCAATAGAAATGGAAGGTATGCAAGAAAAAGAATCTTATATGGGTGTGAGGGGTGGATAGAAAAATCCGTCCCTCGGGATCACTGTCCGGCATCACTCGGCAAGCCTCGTGATGCCGGACAGTGACCCTCGGGACGTATTTTTCCATCCACCCCTCACACTCATATAAGATTCTTATAGCAAACAGTGTAGATCCAGATGAAACAGCTCATAATGAGCCATCTCTTCAGAACCTTCACTGTTTGTCATTCTGTTTAACCCTTGTCCTGCTGAATATTTATATATGCCACACCCACTACCAATTATCAACCAATCAGGTTACTTGATGCAAATTATTGCAACTAATTCACAATCTGAATGGCAAACAATGTAGATCCTGATCAGATGGCTTCGTCAGAAGCCATCTGATCTGGATCTACATTGTTTCATAGATAAGGCATATACGGGATTAGCAGGACAAGGGTTAAGAGACACGTGTGAAACACCTGTCTGCAACCGTGGATGCATCCAAACAAGAATTCCGCCGAAGGCTATTTCGCGCCTGTGGGGGCGCAAAGTCACCGAACCATGACATGTAGGCGAAGGTCAAACATAGATGCTTGCATAAAAGTTGCCATTGTTAAATGCAAGCTTGTACTAAGTACCATTAATGGAGCTCTAACAATTCTTGAGAAATGAACTGAACCATTAGGGTGAAGGCTAGGGTTGTTGCAATATTTTACAAAGTCAGTGAACCATAAAATATAGGTCAAGATCAAATATGGGTGCTTGCATTTAAGTTTCCATCTCCAGATACAAGTTTGTACCAAGTATCATTAATGAAGCTCTTAGAAATTAACTTGACTATTTGGGTGAACGCTAGGGTGGTTGCAATATTTTACAAATTCAGTGAACCATAAAATGTAGGTCAAGTGAAATATGGATGCTTGCAAGTTTGTACCAAGTGTAATTAATGAAGCTCTTAAAGTGTTTGAGATATTAACTTGAAGATTTGGGAGAATGCTAGGGTGGTCGTAATATTTTACAAAGGCAGTGAACCATGAAATTTAGGTCAAGGTCAAATATGGATGCTTGCATTTAAGTTGCCATCCCGAGATACAAGTTTGTACCAAGTATCATTAATGAAGCTCTTATAGTTCTTGAGAAATTAACTTGACCATTAGGGTGAACGCTAGGGTGGTCACAAGAACGGACAAACGAACAGACAAACAGACAAACTGACGAACTGACAAACAGATGAACGGAAAACTGGACGTCTATATCGTGCCATGCGAAAAGCAGTTTCGACAAAAATGAATGTGGCCACTTCAGGGATGAAAGGGTTAGACTAAAATGGGGCACTCCACACTGTTAGTTATTACCAGAAAAATTCATGGTTAACTTTCCTGTCTGGCTGATTGTTAAAAACTAGCTGGCAGAATTGCATACAGTGCAGCAGTTTGTACTATGCCTACATTGTTTAGACCAGAAATGATTAGCTAGGCCAATTCTTAAAAGAATCATTAGCTTTACAAGCTCATTAGTGGTCAAATGTTAACTGTTCTATGAAGTACAGTAATTAATACTCTTGTATATTTGTTGGAAAAAAAAATTGAGTACTTTTTGCATTCTCACTTTTTCAGAAAAAATATTACCGTCAAAATCATAAAAATTCGAACACCTTGATGGCTTGCTACAATTGTAACAAATTTGTGTTATGATCTAGCACGGAGTCCAAAAGGTGCATATGGAATGACAAACAGTGTAGACCCTGATCAGACTGCTCCTTAAGGAGCAGTCTGATCTGGGTCTGCACTGTTTGCTGAGGCCTATCTGTCCCAATACTTAAGATCATTTTCGGTAACAAATTTGCCATAATAAATTATCAAAGTTTTAACGATAAGTTAATAAACTACATTGTTAGTTTTGAATAACGAACCATGTTGTCAGTTAACATACTGCTATTGCTAAATCTTTGATCTTTAAGGGGAATGGGTACACCTTCAGGGGAGGGAACTCCTGCAAAAATGTTTTTTTGTCTCCCATGTCAACAGGGGTAAACTCTTAAAGGAAAGAATTTGCTCCTGAGGAGCAAATTCTTTCCTTTAAGAGTAGGCCCCTTTTTTGGTGGGACTGAGTCAATAGAAAAGCGAACAGTAAGTCCCAAAAGTTGTCTCCCTTTGAAAAATGGCGGAAAAAATGTGCCAAGTGTTCCCATTCCCCTTAAATACAGCATAAACTATATGCTGAAATAAAATATGAGTAGTTTTTTCAAATGCATTGTTTCTCACATTTGTCCAGAAAATATACCAGGCTATTACATATTGTATTTGGTAGAATACTTAACAATTTGATCACTAACCAGCCTT
This sequence comes from Lucinisca nassula, assembly GCA_963580285.1. Classification (NCBI taxonomy): domain Eukaryota; kingdom Metazoa; phylum Mollusca; class Bivalvia; order Lucinida; family Lucinidae; genus Lucinisca; species Lucinisca nassula. Next base: position 126,754,585 of record OY757015.1, on the reverse strand, counting down.
ACCTTTGACTCCTTAAGGGGAAGTGAATTTTTGACACATCTATTTTAAACATGACGCGATGTAGGAGTCCGGTTTTCTGTCTGCTTGTCTGTCCATTTGTCCATCCATTGGTTCATTCATCAAGCCATCAACATTTGCGGCTACATAACTTTCACCCTGATGTAACTGTCCATTTCTCAAGAGTAATGATATTTAGTACAAACTTGCATACTGGGATGACAAATTTAATGCAAGCATCCATATTTGACCTTGACCTACATTTCATGGTTCACAGACTTTATGAACTGTTGCAATCACCCTAACTGTCACTCTGATGTAAGATACCATTTCTCAAGAGCTGTATGATCTTCATTAATGATACTTGGTACAAACTTGCATCTAGTGATGGCAACTTTAATTCAAGCAAGTGCATGTGACCTTGAACTACATTTTATGGATCAATGACTTTGTGAACTATTGCATCCTTGACCTACATTTCAGCGTTCACTGACTTTGTTAACTATTATGTCAACCCTAGCTTTCCCCCTAATGTTCAAATCCATTTCTCAAGAACTATATGAGCTACATTAATGACACTTGGTACAAACTTACATCAAGGGATGGCAACTTTTATACAAGCATCCATATTTGACCTTGACCTAGATTTTAGTGAAGATTTTGAACCCCCACAGGCACAACATAGCCTTCGGTGGAATTCTTGTGAAAATATTTTTGGTTCTAGGTGTCACCGGTAGCTACCAGTGGCCCTTGGTACCTCAGTTGGATGCAAGTTTGACTGTTAATGAGTAGGTTGCGGATTCGATACCTGCCAGTTCAGCAATATTCGTTGATAAAAATTGATCATGAATCTTTTCTATGGTCATTCTCTCCCTTCTGTTGATTCAGAAAGGGCAGTTTGTGGTTGGGTAAACTGACAAGTTTGATATGACCTAAATAGTGTTGACTGGCCTGTTAAACTCCAAATAAACAAACAAAACATCAACAGAAAGAAAACAGAATGTTACAAAAGTGGTATCCCTTATACGAAATGACAGAAAATAGTCAGGAGTATCCATTCCACAGAGAAGGGAAAGAAAAAGGTTTATTACCCAGAAAGGCTCATCTCCCTGTTTATTTGGAATCTATACATTTAGAAGGAAATTTGCTGTCAGCAGCTGCAAGGGGAGCTCGTATTTTTAAAGGTGTTAAGGTAGCCCATATTTTTAAAGGTGTTCTTCTGTCTGGAAACATTTTGTCCCTTTGAGAAATTGAGACAGAATTTTTCAGTCCTATCTGTTTAGATTTAAGTTTCATGGAAAAGAAATATTCGTTGGTGATCTGGAAATATTGCTCATTGGGTTCTGTTTGAATGGGCCCAAATCAAAACCTGCAGTAAGATATGTGCGATCACAAAAGAGTTTGATCATTCTACACATCCGGCCACTATGGTAGGAGTTCTCATTCAACCTTCTTTGGATTGCCAGGACTGAGGAGGCTATAGAACATCACGTTAACAAGTCTGTGAATTGAACACCCCCGTAAACCCCACTTTACATAGAGAAAACTGGGGTTTAAAGGGGTATTTGTGTTTTTCCTTATTTCTGCTCCAAGACATAGGTCGTTGGTACTCGTTAGAACCGCCTCAATGAGGCGGTTCTAACGAGCACCCACAACCTATGTTTTAAGTACAAATAAGAAAAATATCACAAATTTTCGTCAGAAAAATTTAACTTTTTGAGGTATGATAGAATGCACATGTCAAATGGATGTGTTATCGTAATGAGGTTCATTCATGCAATCAACAAAGATTCTGATCAGACGGTGCCAATGTGTATGCTAATCTGACTCTTCACTGGTTGCACATGTCTTATTGCATGTTTTGTCATACGCTGGCTCATTTATAGTTATGCTTGTAAACCTAGTACAGTGAATTATATAGCATACATATACATATTGCTTCTGGGATATTGAATTTTTGATAGCTTGGGAAGTAAATTGTGTAACCTACATTTACTGAGTCTGGAATATTTATTTTTGATAGCATAGATCAGTACACTGTATAGCCTACATTTGGAACACTGGTTTGTGTAGTTTACATTTACTGCCTCATGGATAATTGTGTCACCATTGCAAATGTTAGCTTTTGTTACATCATAATAGCCACAAACTTGTCCAATCATTTTAGCTTACTTGGCTACAAACATCATCATTCTGTACCGATATGAATATTATAATGTTATGCATATCCTTTCCATATGCTTAATGTTAACTGTTTGCAATAAAAAGTAATTGCCTAAATAAATGCATATTTCATTACATGTTATAGGGCTGCTCTTAATGGAAAGAATTTGCTCCCTTTTGGGAGCAAATTCTTTCCTTTAAGTGTAGCTCCACTCTCAGAGAAAGATCATATTGCATAGATCTTTTCTTGTGCGTAGTAATATTTTTATTCTGGTTATACCACTGCTTTATCCCATGGTAGATTAGAAAAGAAGGCAGATAACAGGTCCACCTGGGTTACCATGCACAAGTTAATGGAAGTGAAAGATGGACAAGTCTTTGTAATGAACACCTATCTAAACCCCACTTTACGTTGAGATAACTGGAGTTTACAGGGGTATAAATTATTTTTCTTCTTTCTGCTCCAAGACATAGGTTGTGGGCACTCATTAGAATTGCTTCTTTGAGGTGGTTCTAATAAGAACCCACAACCTATGTTTGAGAAGAGGCAGTTCTAACAAATACCCACAACCTATGTTTGAAGTAGAAATATGAAAAATATAAGTTTTCATCAATAAATTAACCCTTTTGGAGCACTGGAAGAATGCATAATGTCACATCACGAAAACACGCCTATATCATTCTGACCCCTCGAACCCCACTTTTATATAGTAAAACTGGAGTTTACAGGGGTAGACCTATTTTTCTTATGTTTGCTCTAAAATATAGATTGTGGGTACTTGTTAGAACCACCTCGATGAGGCGGTTCTAACGAATACCCACAATCTATATTTTGAGCAGAAATAAGTAAAAATGTCACATTTTTTTTTCATCTAAAAATTTCGATTTTTGGATAGTAAAGTTTACAATCCATTTGTATAGGCATGTTTTCGTAATTACATGGACATTTTATCTTCATGAATAGATACACCTGACATATTTCATTGCCAAGTTGTTGAGTGAAGGCATCTTTTGTAGCTTCTTATTGGATCTTATGTGACCTGGAGCCTTCCAAAAGGAATGGTATCTACTCTAAAAGGAAAGATTTATCTCAAGAGCAAATTCTTCCCTTAAAGAGCAGAGGTTTATTGACATTATGAAAACAAGCCTATACAAATACATTTATAAATACAATTTTATCGCCCGAAAAAGGAAAATTTTAAGATGAAAAATTGTGATATTTTTTTTTATTTCAGCTCAAAATATAGATTGTGGGTACTCGGTAGAAAAGCCTCATCGAGGCGGTTCTAACTAGTACCCACAATTTATATTTTAGAGCAGAAATAAGAAAAATGAGGTTTACCCTGCCAACCCCAGTATTAGTATATAAAAGTGGTGTTCAAGGGGGTCAAAATTATATAAGCTTGTTTTCATGATGATAAGAGAGACAGAATTATTTTAAACCTTGTCCTGCTGAATATTTATAAATGCCACACCCACTACTGATTATCAACCAATCAGATGACTTCATGAAAATTGTTGCAACAAATTCATGAACTGAATGACAAACATTGAAGATCCTGATCAGATTGCTTCTTCAGAAGCCATCTGATCTGGATCTTCATTGTTTGAAAGATAAGGCATATCCGGGCTCAGCAGGACAAGGGTTAAAATGTTTTGTTTCAACTGAAGGTGAAATCATTTCCCTAAGTTACAAGAGCCATGTCATGGGAAAACCTGGGCCCCAAGTTATGAAACTTTTTTTGTGCTCATCTAAGCTGAGCATGAAGTTTGTGATGCTCAAAACTTTTAAAATATAAAGATATATCAGGTATTTTTCCTGCTCATATCGACACAGAATGTCATTTATCCTGCTCATGAATTTTAAAATGCCAACATGATTGTGTTGGCATTATAAAAAATTGATGAGCTATGAGCAAGAAAAATTTCATGCTCAAGTGAGTGGAGCATGAAATAAGTTTTATAACCTTGAAGCCTGTTTTGCCATTTGTAAACACCAAAGTTGCAGAGCAGCCTAAACATCTGCGCAGTCTGTTCACACCTTCATGTTCATTGCTAAGGCATTACAATACCTCTAGTTTCTAAGCCCCCACCCATCGGAGCTTGAGGAAATAGAGAAAGCATGATGCTTCCAGGCAGAGTTGAAACCGACCTGCACACGAGTACTGGTAAACCGCTTGGAGGATCTAAGCCTGCCCAAGCAATGCGGTGCGAGTCAGCCCGTCCATGCTTATAAACCCTATTGGTTTCATTTGGCGACAGGGCTTGAGATGTCATTTCATCTCAATGTCGGGTAAAAATCCCACAAAATTGGAAGCAACATCTCCAAAATTACCTTTACAGTGTTGATGGGGACTTTAAACTTCAAATCAAACAAACAAAAACCTCTAGTTTCTATATCTAAAATTTCTACATCAAGATGACATGTCTGTGCAATATAGATCCCTCTAAACCCCACATTATATACAGAAAAATGGGGTTTATGGGTGTATACATTATCTGCCATAGATTGTAGGTACTCATTAGAACCGCCTCATTGGGTCTAACGAGCACCCACAATCTATGTTGAAAGCAGAAATAAGAAAGATGTTACAATTTTACTTAATACACCACAACCTCATTATAACACTGTTCATTATAAAACCGTAAGAGATATAACACGGTTTCAAGATGGATCCCAAAATGTATAGATTATATAGAAAAATGAATATAAATGGTCATTTTTCTATATATATTCTATACATTTTTGTTTGGATATAACACCGTTGTTTAACTAACAAGGTTTTTGCATTGGACCCCATTAATAGTGTTATAAAGAGGTTGTGCTGTATTTGTCATTTCTGACACCATGTTAGACGTCATTATTTCACATGGACATGTTTTCCTAATGAGACTCCTGCTAGTCTGTGCAGCTGAACAGGCTGGTTTGCGTCTTACCTGGTGGCAAACTCTAAAGGCAAGTTCTCTCATGACTCGGCTCTTCACCCTTATCTTGTTGAATATTCATTTAAGCCACACCCATTTCTGTCTATCAACCAATCAAATTACTTGATGTAATTTATTGCTACAAATTCATAAACTGAATGCCAAACAGTGTAGATCCTGATCAGATGGCTTCTTCAGAAGCCATCTGATCTGGATCTACACTTTGCAAAGATAGGGGTTGTCGTGAACAGCAAGATAAGGGTTAATATTTTTTTTTCTTGTTTTTAGTCTCTTGGTATTATGTAATCAGTCCATCACGCTTTTATTTTGTGATGTTGAAAAATGCATATCATTTTTATCTTATCCTTTGCTTTTACAATGTACTTTAATTTTTAAAGTTTTAATTTGAGACTCCTATATAATCACTTTTTACAGGTCTTTATTACCAAGACTATATTGGTTTCTTCATATCTTTTTTTTTTTTTTCATCTTATTTTAAAATTAAACTGTATAATTTATTAGCTTTTCAGTTTTTAAATCCATCATGAAAACACGCCTATATAATTTTGACCCCCTTGAACCCCACTTTTATATAGTAAAAATGGGGTTTACAGGGGTAAACATTATTTTTCTTATTTCAGCTCTTGTGGGTACTCGTTAGAACCGCCTCATAGAGGCGGTTCTAACGAGTACCCACAATCTATATTTTGAGCAGAAATAAGAAAAATATCACAAATTTTCATCTTAAATTTTTTATTTTTTTTTGGTGATAAATATTCTATGTATTTGTATAGGCGTGTTTTCGTAATGGTAAACATTTTAACAGGTAAAAAGTCTACAGAGGACCCTTATTACAATGTCAGTAATTGTTTGTTAGCATTTTGCTGTAATAAAAAAAATGGTGTAACAGAGAATGCCAAATAAGGGCTATAAAACACAATAAAGGGCTTTATCCCCTAATTTACTCAAAGAGACTGATACTGAAGACATTTTTTGAATCGCCTTGCCGAGGCAATTTTAATAAATGTCCGCAACAGCTGTTTCTTGAAGTATTAAATTACAAGAATCTTTCATGAGTATAGATTTAATACAGGCATTTCTAACCCAAGGGATGCACAAGCTGATCAGAACTGAGGCTAAGCCTTGAGCTATGAATTCATTCCATTGAAATTGCTGTAATAATGGGTTTTGTTGTAACAACAAATGTTGGTACAAAGAGAGTTTCTATGCAGGTTAAGATACCTTAAGAGGAATACGAACACCTAGCACATTTTCCCCACCATTTTTCAAAGGGAGACAACTTTCTGGATTTCCTGTTCACTCTTCTATTGGCTCAGTCCCACAGAAAAGGGGTCTACTCTTAAAGGAAAGAATTTGCTCCTGAGGAGCAAATTCTTTCCTTTAACAGTTGACCCCTGTTGACATGGGAGACAAAACACTTTTGCAGGATTTGCCTCCCCTGAAGGTGTACCCATTCCCCTTTAGTACAAAGTTTTGGGAAAATGCAGTGAAATTTCAACGAACTAGGCACTAATGGCTCATTTACCTTGGTTTGTAAAATGCTCATTCTTTGGTCACTAGGGAATGGTTCCCATGGCTGTGGAAAACCAATTGTTAAGAACAGTTTAGTGGAGATTTCACTTATTATGTCTCCCCCGAAAAAATTTTTTTCGGAGAGACATATTGTTTTTCCCCCGGGCGTCTGTCTGTCTGTCCGTCTGTCCGTCTGTCTGTCTGTCCGTCTGTCTGTCTGTCCGTCTGTCTGTCACACATTCGTGTCCGCTCTATAACTTGAAAACCGTTGGAGCTATCGTCAGGAAACTTAGTATAAATATAAATCAGCATTAGACGACGTGCAGTGCGCAAGAACTATAACTCTCGCATTTATACTTTTTGAATTATCTCCCTTGGAAGTTTGTTGGTATGAATATATGTATGGGCAAATCGTGTCCGGTCAATAACTTTCTTATTTTCAGATGGATTTTAAAATTACTTGGCAGAAATATTAACAACCATAAGACGATGTGTGGTGCGCATGAATCAGGTCGGTACCTCAAAGGTCAAGGTCATACTTAGAGGTCAAAGGTCAAAAAAGGGGCCTTTTTTTCGTATTTGGTCAATAACTTTCTTATTTTGAGATGAATTTTAAAATTACTTGGCAGAAATATTAACCACCATGAGACGATGTCTGGTGTGCATCAGGCAGGTCAGTACCTCGAAGGTCAAGGTCATACTTAGAGGTCAAAGGTAAAAAAAGGGGCCTTTTTTTCGTGTTTTGTCAATAACTTTCTTATTTTGAGATGGATTTTAAAATTACTTGGCAGAAATATTAACCAACATGAGACGATGTGTGGTGTGCATCAGGCAGGTCAGTACCTCGAAGGTCAAGGTCATACTTAGAGGTCAAAGGTCAAAAAAGGGGCCTTTTTTTCGTGTTTTGTCAATAACTTTCTTATTTTGAGATGGATTGTGAAATCACTTGGCAGAAATGTTAACCAATATAAGACGATGTGTTACGTGCATGACCCAGGTTGGTACCTCAAAGGTCAAGGTCATACTTAGAGGTCAAAGGTAAAAAAGGGGCCTTTTTTCCGGTTTTGTCAATAACTTGCTTATTTTTAGATAGAATTTGAAGTTACTTGGCAAAAATGTTAACTATCATGAGACGATGTGTTGCATGCATGATTCAGTTTGATACCTCAAGTGTCAAGGTCATACATAGAGGTCAAAAGTCAAAAAAGGGGCCATTTTTTTCGTGTTTGGTCAATAACTTTCTTATCTTTAGATGGATTTTGAAATTGCTTGACAGAAATGTTAAACACCATGAGATGATGTGTTGCACGCATGACCCAGTTTGGTACCTGAAAGGTCAAGGTCATACATAGAGGTTAAAGTTTAAAAAGGGGCCTTTTTTGTGTTCTGTCAATAACTTTCTTATTTTTAGATGGATTTTGAAATTACTTGGCAGAAATGTTAACCACCATAAGACGATGTGTTGCGTGCATGACCCAAGTTGGTACCTCAAATGTTAAGGTCGTACTAAGAGGTCAAAGAACAAAAAGGGGCCTTTTTATGCCTCCAACTTTGAAAAAGTTGGAGGGGCATATTGGTTCTGGTTCGTTTGTCCGTTCGTCTGTCCGTTACGCTTTTGATGCATAGCATAACTAAAGAACCGTGTATGCTAGGGTTTTGAAATTTCATATATGGATTCCTCATGGAAAATTAGCTGACACGTATTTTTTTTCTCGTCCGGATTATGCCCCCTTCAAGAGTTATTGCCCTTTGAATTTTTTTTAATAAAATCTTGTCAGCAAGATATCTCAAAAACTATTGGAGCTAGAGCCTTAAAAAATTGGTGAATATATTGGTGGTGATGAGTAGATGAACTGATTAACTTTTAACAAAATTCCGAAAAATACTTTGTGAGTTACGGCCCTTTGTCATTTTAGTAATTTGTGCCCATTGTAATGTATGCTAAAAGTGATGCATAGCATAACTTTAGAACCGTGTATGCTAGGGTTTTGAAATTTCATATATGGATTTCTCATGGAAAATTAGCTGACTCGTTTTTTTTTTTCTCGTCCGGATTATGCCCCTTTCAAGAGTTATTGCCCTTTGAAATTTTTTTAATAAAATCTTGTCAGCAAGATATCTCAAAAACTATTGGAGCTAGAGCCTTGAAAATTGGTGAATATATTGAAGGTGATGAGTAGATGAAGTGTTTAACTTTTGACAAAATTCTGAAAAATACTTTGTGAGTTATGGCCCTTTGTCATTTTGGTAATTTGTGCCCATTGTAATGTATGCTAAAAGTGATGCATAGCATAACTTTAGAACCGTGTATGCTAGGGTTTTGAAATTTCATATATGGATTCCTCATGGAAAATTAGCTGACTCGTATTTTTTTTCTCGTCCGGATTATGCCCCTTTCAAGAGTTATTGCCCTTTGAAATTTTTTCAATAAAATCTTGTCAGCAAAATTTCTCAAACACTATTGGAGCTAGAGCCTTGAAAGTTGTTGAGTATATTGATGGTGATGAGTAGATGAACTGATTAACTTTTGACAAAATTCCGAAAAATACTTTATGAGTTATGGCCCTTTGTCATTTTGGTAATTTGTGCCCATTGTAATGAATGCTAAAAGGGATGCATAGCATAACTTTAGAACTGTGTATGCTATGGTTTTGAAATTTCATATATGCATTCCTAATGGAAAATAAGCTGACACATATTTTTTTTCTCATCCGGATTATGCCCCTTTCAAGAGTTATTGCCCTTTGAAATTTTTTGAACATTTTTAAAGTTACTTTGGAGAAATGTTTATCTTCATTAGATGATGTGTTGCACACAAGACCCGGTGTCAGATAATATTTTGACCCGTGTAATATTTTGACCCGCGGGTCAATATATTACAGTAATATTTTGACCCCCCCTATAATATTTTGACCCGCCCCTAAAACTTCAGCAAAATAAATCAGAAGTGGACTTTTATCGATAAATAGGTATTGACAATATAAGAATTGCAAGGAGTCTATTGCACATCTGACAACATGGGTAGGGGGGTCAAAATATTATAGCTATAATAAAATGACCCCCCCCCCCATACATATCTTTTTTCAACTAAGGAAATGGACTCAAAATAATAGTACTGGACAATAATATCAACAGATTATTTCACATTTGACAAAATTAATGCAGAATAATATTCTCTTTTGAAATGGGTGTTGCTGCCAAGAAAGGGGGGGGGGGGGGGCGTCAAAATATTATAGCTATAATAAAATGACCCCCCAGTACAATTTACAAAGTACTGGACAATAATATCATGTCAAGAAAACGGATAAAACAACATATTATATCACATTTAACAAGATAATGAAGAATAATATTCTCTTTTGAAATGGGTGTTGCTGCTTAGAAGGGGGGGGGGGGGTCAAAATATTATACCCATAATAAAATGACCCCCCCCCCCCCAAGTATCTTTTTCAACAAAGAAAATGGACTCAAAATAATAGTAATGGACAATAATATCAACAAATTATTTCACATTTGACAAAATTAATGCAGAATAATATTCTCTTTTGAAATGGGTGTTGCTGCCAAGAAAGGGGGGGGGGGGGGGTCAAAATATTATAGCTATAATAAAATGACCCCTCCCCCCCCACCCCAGTACAATTTACAAAGTACTGGACAATAATATCATTATCACATTTAACAAGATAATGAAGAATAATATTCTCATTTGAAATGGGTGTTGCTGCTTAGAAGGGGGGGGGGGGGGGTCAAAATATTATACCCATAATAAAATGCCCCCCCCCAGTATCTTTTTCAACAAAGGAAATGGAGTCAAAATAATGTAAAGAAAAGGGGATATAGCAGTAGATTATTTCTAATTAACTGGATTAAAACAACAGGATAATCATGGCAATTGAACGTTGAATAGCAGATAAAAAGGGTGGGTCATTTTAATATAGCTATAATAATTTGACCCCCCCCCCCCAATTTCAAGTCATTAAGTAACAACCCCTCCCACATACTGAACCTTACTGAATCTAGTGTATTACAAGCCATCTCATTCAATTAAAGGTGCTAGCCCACGGATTTCATGTCAAAAATAGGAATAAAATCTAAAGGTAGTATTTGAAAGGCTGTGTATAAGTAAATATAATGATCATAATATTATCGGATAATCTACGTACAATTTAGATATATTTCACTTTGAAAATAACGATTTAGCGTGGTGTGGTACCAAGACGCCACATAGTTATATACAAACGTTCAAAACCGTTGCAAACGCTTTTGGATTTGAAGACATTTAATTACAAATATACGGAAAATTTCTTAAGATTTCAACATTGGATCGTTATTTTTTTTTATATAGTCTATTTCTAGCCATATAAAGCAATTTAAGTTTTAATTTAACTGTGTGAACTCAAATACCAGTACACTAATTACAAATAGTAAGGGTGGGTCATTTTATTATAGCTATAATAATTTGACCCCCCCCCCCCCTCCCCTTATTTCAAGTCATTAAGTTACAACCCCTCCCACATACTGAACCTTACTGAATCTAGTGTATTACAAGCCATCTAATTCAATGAAAAGTTTAATTAATTGAATGAACTCAAATACCAGTATATCAATAACAGATAAAAAGGGTGGTTCATTTTATTATAGCTATAATAATTTGACCCCCCCCCCCCCCCACGTGCATAGGTGCTGGTTCTCTCAATACCATTAGTCATGTGTTTTTTTTTCTGTTATTTTTTATCTTTTTTGCTGCTTTTTAGCCATTTCCCTTTAAACATGATTGCCCTTTCATATATATTATAGTCATTATTCTTGCTGTAGATTTTCAGATCTAGAACTATCCCACCCCACCCCTTAGACACTGCCCAAGTGTAAAAATCAGCAGGAAAAACCACCACAATTGTCATAGTTTTACTGCTTAACAGTTACCTCACCATATTTGGTCATTTAAATGTAACTTTTGTGAAGTTAGGGAGGGGGGTCAAAATATTATAGGGGGGTCAAAATATTATAATAATATATTGACCCGCGGGTCATAATATTATGACCCGCGGGTCACTTTTTAGGCGGGTCAAAATATTATATGACACCGGCTCAATACCTCCAATGTCAAGGTTATACTTAGAGGTCAAAAACGGGGAGACATCTGTGTTTTTGTAGAAAAAACAAGTTCTAGTTTTAACTTCTCAGTAGAATTGCCTCATGGAAGCAATATTGAGAAGTAACTTTCTTGCACGCCAGATAAGGAAATCCATAGTTTTAGCCCGAGATATAACATTCTTACCCTGGTGTTCTTACCCAGGCAAGCTATCTAAGTATCTGGCGCGAAAAAAAAAAGCGTTAAATAAAGTAAAATGAAAATGTTCGGTGGTGTTGTGCAAGTTAACAATTTGTGTACAACCGCCCCCGCCCATAGGGGTTTGAAGAAATATATGGGCTGCATGATGCTTCCACGCAGAGCTGAATCTAGCCCGCCCACTAGTACTGGAAAACCCCTTAGAGGATCTAAGCCTGTCCAGGAACCGCGGTGCGAGGCGGACTGTCCATACTAATAAACCCTATTGGTTTCATTGGGCGACAGGGCTTGAGATGTCATTTCATCTCAATGTCGGGTAAAAGTCCAACAAAATTGGAAGCAACGTCTCCAAAATGACCTTTACACTGTTGACGGGGATGTTTAACCTCAAATCAAACAAACAAGCCATTTTGTACTTTGAGTCATTGCAAGATGATTCATTAAGGTTAATATATACAGTCGAACTTCAATGGCTCGAACACCTTTGGGACAGCAAAATCTGTTCCAGACAGGGGTAGTTCGAGCCACTGAGGTTACTGTCAGGAGGCATACAGAGATACTTTTAGACATCTTTTCGGTGTTTTATATTGAAAATGTATGCTGTGTGTACTCATTAGAATTGCCTCATCGAGGCAATTCTAATGAGTACACACAGCATACATTGCAAGGTAAAAGACTAAACTCTCCTTTATTATCCCCTACTATTTCTTATGTATAGGATTGCGCTAGGGGCTCAAGAATGGGTTCGACACATCCATAGTGAACAAGCCATTGGTGTTCGATCCATCGAAGTTCTACTGTACAGTAAAATTCCTATATTAAAACCACCTTTGGGACTGTTCAAAAGTGGCCTTTAAGACCACTTTTGAACAGTCCCAAAGGTGGTCATTGACCAGAGAACTCTGTGTGCAGAAAACTCACCGAAAGAATAACTGCAACCTACTAAATAAGCTTTTTAAAGCAGAATTAGTCTCAATTTTAGGTGGTCTTAATATCAGAATTTCACTGTAGGTTTATTCCGAAAATAACTTTAAAAAGAAAGTTTGGAATTATATAGAGATAACTAGATACAACTTTGTTTTGCGTTACTTTAACAAGGCTGTGTAATGAACAGCCCAATAAACCCCACTTTAGATATAGAGAAAATCAGGTTTACAGTGGCATACATTATTCATCACGAAAACATGCCTATGTAATTGTGACCCCCTTGAACCCTACCTTTATATAGTAACTGGGGTTTGCAGGGGTAAACCTTATTTTTCTTATTTCTGCTCTAAAAGATAGATTGTGGGTATTATCAGAACCGCCGCGATGAGGTGGTTCTAATGAGTACCCACAATCTATATTTTTAGCAGAAATAATAGAAATTTCACAATTTTCATCTTAAAATTTTCATTTTGTTGGCGATAAAGTAGTTGTACAGGCAGTTTTCGTAAAGATCATATTTTCTGCTTGAAATCATAAGTTTTGAGTACTTCAAGCAGGTTTTAACAAGCAACTGGGCTGCATGTTGCTTCCATGCAGAGCTGAAACCGACCGCACACAAGTACTGTTAAACCGCTTAGAGGATCTAAGCCTGCTGAGGCAAAGCAGTGCAAGTGGAACCGTCCATGCTTATAAACCCTGTTGGTTTCATTGGGGGAGAGGGCTTGAGATATCATTTTATCTTAGTGTCGGGTAAAAGTCCCACAAAATTGGAAGCAAAATCTCCAAAATGACCTATACTGTGTTGATGGGGACATTACACCTCAAATCAAACAAACAAAAACAAGCAACCACAACCTACATCTTGAAGGAGTTATAAGAAAAATATTAATTGCGGCTGTAAACCTCAAAATAATGCACTATGTTAAATGGGTATGCATTTTTTTTTTTGTTGTTTTTTTGGGGGGGATGGACAAGCATTATAAGCAGGATTTAAATTTGGCTTACTGCATTTAATAGCTTTTAACTGTAACTAGCTTTTATGTAATAAAAAATTATTTATTTGGTATATCTAATAGTTTCATTGATTGTTATTTAGTATGTCATAATGATAAAAATTTAAGAAGAAAATCTAACACTAAAAGTGCCAAGACTTGTTTTATTGATAATTGTTTTATTGTTATCTGGTACATGTATTACCATAACATATCTATGTGGTATAATGGTGGCTGTCATTGGTCCAGAGCTTACTTTTTTCAGGTGCAAATTTCTTTTTTTTTCTCTCTCTCATTTTTGCGTCAAATATAGATTGTGGGTGCTTGCTAGAACCGCCTCAGTGAGGCGGTTCTAACAAGCACCCACATTCTATGTTTTTGAGCAGAAATAAGGAATTAATATCATGTAAACACCACTTTTCTCGGTATAAAGTTGTTTACATGGTCTTCATTTCAGTGACTTGTTAACATGATGGTACAGATATTTTTAAAAGAAAAAGAAATATAAATGTAGCACTTAATGTGCCATGCAAAATCTTGTGGCAGATAACCTTAGTTTAACCCATTGTACACTAGTGGACTCTTCCAGTGTTATATGTTGGACAAATTCATTTGTCATTTAAGGGGTGTCAGGCCTATTTTTTCATATTTTATTATATTTTATGACAGAAAATTCTGTCAGCAAATAGTGCAGGCCCTGATCAGACGCCGCATTCTGTGGCGACTGATCTGGGCCTACACTGTTTAGGGGTTTCCCGCATGCAATGGGTTAAACATTTTATTTATTAACAGTTAACAGATGCAGGTCTGATTTGTTGCTCCTTATTCATTTGTCTTTTAGAAAAAATAAGCATGACATGCATGCAGGTTATTCTCATATACATGTAATGGCAAGCCTTGTTTTATTTATTGAGAGAAGAACAAGTACCTATATGTATATGAAAACACCATATGATTATATACATGTAGTTGCAATTGGTTTTTAAGAGATAACAGATATGCCAGATGAACAAAAACCATGTGATATATGAATCTGGGCTGGGAATGTGTTTCATGCAATAAAGCTCGGATCAGCAAACAGATAGTATACATCATGAAAACACGCCTATATAATTCTGACCCCCTTGAACCCCACTATTATACAGTAAAACTATGGTTTACAGGAGTAAACCTTATTTTTCTTATTTCTGCTCTAAATATTGATTGAGAGTACCCATTATAACGGCCTCATCAGGTATAGATACCTGTTAGAACCGCCTCGATGAGGTGGTTCTACCCACGAACCCTCAATCTGTATTTTGAGCAAAAATAAGAAAAAATATCACAATTTTTCGTCTAAAATTTTCTCAGTTTAGGTGGAAAAATTTACAGGCGGGTGTAAGTAATGTATGCCTTCTGATTATCGTAGTTACCCTAAATATTTTGGCACCAATGAGTCATGTGTGTGTGTGTGTGTGAATTGGGGTTTAACCTCGCTTTCAACAATTTTTCATTCATATCACGACGGTGTCTGGTTGTGACAGGGAGCTCAATGCTCACTTTTATAGTGCTGCCTCACTGAAGTATCATGTCCCAGACACATAACATGATACCACACCCATTCACATTATCCTGACACTGGGTCGACCAGTCCTAGCTCTACCCCGTAAATCTGAGTGCCAAGTGAGGAGCAGCTAGTACCATTTTTAACGACTTTGGTATGTCGCGACCTGGGATCTAACCCGTGACCTCCCGTTCCCTGGAGCGGACACTCTATCAACTGAGCTATCGGGGCTGGTACCAATGAGTCATAAAACTCATTCTGAACAAACAGTAAAGACCATGATCAGACTGCTCCCACAGGACCAGTCTGATCAGGGTCTACACTGTTTCCCATTGAGCAAAGATTTCTTGGAGAAAATATGTAATGAATGATTCATGACACTATTTGGCTCAATAAAGTATTTGAATGTTTAGGATGTATATGGTAGTGATCAGTGAGAGCAGTCTGATCAGGGTCTACACTGTTTCCCATTTAGCAAAGGTTTTTTGGACAAAACATATAATGAATGATTCACGACACTATTAGGCTCAATAAAGTGTTTGAATATTTAAGCTAAATATGGTAGTGATCAGCCTTGTTTGTGAGAGCATGTTGTAGATGCCATGCTATAGATGTGACAGTAGGGAAGGTTATTATATTGCTTCGAAGTTTTAAACTTTTATTCATGCTCAGCTTTCTTGACCATAAATTATATCCTGCCCATAACTTTTGTTGACATTTTACTATTTATGAGCAGTACAATTGATATTCTCTTGCTGAGCAGGACAATCACCTCATTTGTTCAAAGTTTAATTGAAAGTTTAATTTGTTTGAGTATTGTGAATTTCATGATCAACTGAATTGTTTAGACTGTGTTATAAGTTAAAATGGACAGTGTTATAAGGAAATTGTGGTGTATTAAACAATATCCTTATAACACTGTCCATTTTAACTTATAACACAGTTTTGGATATAGCACAGTTTAAGGATGGATCACAGAAATCTATAAATTATATAGAAAAATGACCATAAATGGGGATATTACATGACACTCCTTCATTTTAACCCTTTTTGCACCAAATGGAATCTTCCTCCTCATATACATGTATAGCAGGAGTCCATTTCTAAATTTAGGGGTGACAGGTTGTGCTATTTTTCGAAATTGATTTGGAAAATGGCTGAACTTTCTGCAAATAGGGTAGGCCCTGATGAGACGCGGCGTCTCATCTGGGCTTGCACTGTTTGCCATGGTACCCGTTTTGGGGTTTCTTGTACAAAATGGGTTAAAGAAAATGAAAAAAATGTCCCTATTATATGCTGTCTGACCTTGCACTATGATTAACCCTCAATGGCTAAAACTACCCCTGTCTGAAACAAATTTGTGGCCCCATTTCAAGCCATTGAAGTTCGACTGTATAAGATTAAGTGTTCATGGTTGCGCAAATGATTCAGTTGTTTGCCAAAATTACAGTAATAAACCTAAATTTTGGGACAGACAGGGCTTAGCAAACAGTATAGACCCAGATCAGACTGCTCCTGAAGGAGCAGTCTGATCAGGATCTACACTGTTTGACATTCCGTCTGCCCTTTTTTGGACTCCTTGCTGGATTGTGAAACAAATTTGTTAAAAAAATTTTGGAAGTACAATGTATAGCAAGACCTCAAGACGTCAGAAATTTTAGGAATTTAGATTTTAGGAACTTTACGTTAAAGTGATATTTTGTGTGCCCAATTCAGAAATTAAAAATCAAATCATGTGCACATTAACATCATTCGCTTTACATTGTAAAAATTGGGGTATTACAAAGCATACTTTGCAAACATTTTTTTGGTGTAAATTACAACCTGTCATGTCTAAGCATAAGTCTGAAATTGGACTGGGACCAGGGTTCAGTCTATCAATATCATATTTTTGAAAAAATTCATATATAGTCTCAGTTCTGCTTTATATAAATTTCTCTAAATAACATTGCACTTTACTTACTATTAATAACACAGTAAGGTTATTGGATACACATGATTTTTTTGTTTGCTGTTTTTACAAGGGAGGCAACTCTCGTAATGTTTCTTGCACCCCAATAAACAGGTCTGCCCTTAACCCATTTTACATTACGCTAACACATCCGTGCGACATAGTGCATTTTTTCACATCTCAAAAATGGCTACTTGTCAGATGTAGATCCATGATATTTTTCTTATTTATACTGCAAACATAGGTTGTGGGTGCTCGTTAGAACTGCCTCATTGAGGCGGTTCTAACGAGTACCCACAACCCATGTCTTGGAGTAAAAATAAGCAAAATAATGTTTACCCTGGTAAACCCCAGTTTTCTCTATACAAAGTGGGGTGTAAGGGGGTGTTCATTTCACGAACTTGTTCACGTGATGATACTGAATGGAATCTTTCTCCAAATATTCAACATGTACCAGTTGTTCAACACTAACAACATCATCAGTTAACAAATAGTTAAATTTTTCATCATTTAACATGGTGAATATACTAGTATTTTTGCTGAAAAAAATGTGAGTAGCTTTTGCATGTGCAAAAGCTACTCACATTTATTCAGCAAAAGTACTGGATTTTTAGATATTGTACTTGCTAGAATAGTTAACAGTTTGAGCACTAATTATGCCCCATAACAAGCTCATTAAGCTAACACTGCTTTGAACAACTGGACACCGGAGTCCATTTTGAACTTTAACCTTCTCTTGCTGAATATTCATTTTAGCCACACCCATCTCTGACTTTGAACCAATCAGATTGCTTGATGTAATTTATTCCTACAAATTCATAAACTGAATGTCAAACAGTGTAGATCCTGATCAGATGGCTTCTTCAGAAGCCATCTGATCTGGATCTACACTGTTTGCAAAGATAGGGGTTGTCGTGAACAGCAAGATAAGAGTTAAGGTGTTCCAGGTTAAATTATTTTTAGAAATTTGTTTAGAAAAAGGTTAAACATTCTGCAAACAGTGAATGCCCTGATCAGACACTGCGATCTGTGGCATACATGTATGATCTGCGCCTGCGTTTTTTGTCAGTGTCCTGGTGTGGGGTTTCCTATTTAAATAGGAACAGTTTCTTTCCACGAATATATATAAAAAAAAAATGTTCAAGAAAAGGGTTGCCTTCCTATAGAGAGAACTCATTTGAATTTATAGGCAAAGGATTTTAAGATTATTGCATTGTCAGTTAACATTTTGACTCTTAGCAAGTATTGAGACATTGTGGGCTGAAAATGTTTTATCCTATTACTATTTAAATAAAATTAATATTTATTTATTTCCCAATAAATGTTTTATATCAATGACAGGAGAGCATAATATTATAGTTTTAAAGCTTTACATCAGCATACCAATGACTAGGGAAATATTTTAGAAATTTGTTTTCTAGAAAAGGTCACTTAAATTATGTGGTACTCTAAACTTACGTCTGCCTTTCTCCTTTTGTTTTCAGCAACACATTATCTGATCTAGTATGGCAACTAGTAACTCGTAACCATCTGCATTCTGGGTATTTTTCTGCAGACGACATTTTGAAATATTTTTTATCTAATTTTTTTTGCTAGAAAACAGGAGTCAATTTGCTGGAGACAGTTTGCATGGCATGTCAAATCCTGTTTTCTAGGAAATATAAGAAAAATAGCAATTACAGTAAAATTCTGCTATTAAGACCACCTAAAATTAAGACTAAATCTGTCTTTAAAAGCTTATTGAGGAGGTTTCAGTTATTCTTTCTTTGTCATTTCTACACCCAGTGTCTCCTAATAAGAGACCTCCTTTGGAACTGTTCAAAAGTGGTCTTAAAGACCACTTTTGAACAGTCCCAAAGGTGGTCTTAATAAGACCACTCTTGAACAGTCCCAAAGGTGGTCTTAATATAGGAATTTTACTGTATTTGTTGGCTGTTGCATTATCCAAGTGAGTGGTAAAAGTTAAAGAGATATGATACATCTTTTGAGGAGACCAAGTCTATCAAACACATTTCTGCTTCCCTCATTCATAGAAGTCTACTCTTCAAGGAAAGAATTTGCTCCTCAGGAGCAAATTCTTTCCTTTTAGAGTAAACTTAGGTTTCAAAGATATTCTGCCAGAAGTCCTGAAGTTTGTCTTCATTGTATAAACAAAATGCTGGAATTTTTATGCAAGGGGACACTACTTTTAGGGCTTACTGCATATTTTTCGGAAAACCTCTGAAAAAGGGGCCTGCTCTTAAAGGAAGGAATTTGCCCCATAGGAGCAAATTCTTTCCTTTAAGATTAGACCCCTAATTTAAAGGGAGATCCAAAAAATATTTGACAATATAGTCATTCCCCTTATTTCTGATTTTTTTTTCGGACCTTTCTCCAGACTTTGAGATGAGTCTATAATCTTAGGTTCTATCTCTTTATGACCTTACAGAATGTAGTTGTTTGTGGGAAATAAATAATAGCATGTCCTTAAGTCTTCAGCTTTAACTGCCTTTCCTTCAAAAAGCGAGACATTTGTGCTATGTTAGAAGTTGCCTTACGAAAACACGCCTATACAAATACATTATAAAATTCACCGCTGTAAAATTGAAAAATTACAGATGAAAACTTGTGATATTTTTTCTTATTCCTGCTCAAAATAAAGATTGTGGGTACTCCTTAGAACCGCCTCATCGAGGCGGGTCTAACGGGTACCCATGATCTATATTTTAGAGCAGAAATAAGAAAAATAAGGTTTTAAGGTAAACCCCAGATTTACTATACCACAACCTCTTTATAACACTATTGGTGGCGTCCAAAGCAGAAACCGTATAAGCTAAAAAACCGTGTTGTATCCAAACAAAAATTTATAGATCAATGACCATTTATGGTCATTTTTCTATATAATCTATACATTTTTTGGATCTATCTTGAAACCATGAGTCCAAAACCGTGTTATAATGAACCGTGTTATAACAAGGTTATTGGGGTTGAAGGGGGTCAATATTATATAGGCGTATTTTCGTGATGACTTGCTTTGTTATTTTGTTTGCTTATTCATCAGGGAAGTGTATTATACGTGAATGGATATAGCAGTCATATTTTTGACCATCTTTGCAAGGGAGACATCCTGTGTGACATGCATTCTCTTGTCCTCCCCCAAAATGGCACCTACTGCTCACCCCGTTAACAAGTTCATGAAATGAACACCCGTTAAAACTCAACTTCATACAGGAAAAACAGGGGGCAGTTGTTCAAAACTAACGAGGTCGTTAGTTAAAACTTTGATCATTCAGTATGGTGAAAATACTAATATTTTTGCTGAAAAAATGTGGGCAGCTTTTGCAAATGCAAAAGCTGCTCACATTTTTTCAGCAAAAATACCAAAATTTTAGATCTTGAACTTGCTAGAACGGTTAACAATATGACCACTAACAAGCTCGTTAAGCTCATGTTGTTTTGAACAACCGGCCCCAGGAGTTTACAGGGGTATACATTATTTTTCTTATTTCTGCTGCAAGACAATGAGGCAGTTCTAATAAGCACCCAGAAACTATGTTTGGGGCATATATAAGAAAAATAGCACAATTTTTCATAAAAAATGACCATTTTTGAGACATGAAATAATGCACTATATGGCACATGGACATGTTATCATAACTTAAAAGAAAGAATTTTCTCTTCAGGAGCAAAGTCCTTCTTTTACAAGTAGACCCTAATTGATAAGGGTGATACCTTATTTTGGAATCACATTACGATAACACACCTGTGTGACATGGTGCATTTTTTCACATCTCCAAAATGGATAGTTTTGTGATGAAAAATCTGAGACATTTTTCTTATTTATACTGCAAATTTAGGTTGTTGGTGCTTGTTAGAACCGCCTCATTGAGGCGGTTCTAACGAGTACCCACAACATATGTCTTTGAGCAGAAATAAGGAAAATAATGTCTACCCCGTTCATCCATGCTTTTTTCTATTTTAAGTTGGAATTAGGGGGTGTGAATTTCACGGACTTTTTCAGGTGAAAAGTCCCGTAAAGGTGTATCCATTCTTGTTGATACCATGTTTTCACTTTTGTCACTTATTTATTGTCATAACATTTTGTTTTAATTATAAAGATTTTTATTTATCATATATTTGGCAAAGGGAGTTTATTATTCACTGTAAGTGCGAAAGAATTTGCTTTAAGGTGAAATGATATGGCTCCAGGGGCGGTTACCCTTCCATGCAATCACATTCCCCAATTTTCAATAGGGCCTAACTACTTTAAAGAAAATTGTTTTCATCTTAATGTCGCGTAAAAGTCCAACAAAATTGGAAGCAATGTATCCAAAATGATCTACATAGTGTTGAGAGTGCTTTAACTCATTTAGTACCAGAAACCCCAAAACGGGTACCCTGGCAAACAGTGCAGGCCCAGATCAGACGCCACAGAACGTGGCGTCTGATCAGGGCCTCCACTGTTTGCTAAAAGTTCAGTCATTTTTCAAATAAATTTTGATGAAAACACAACCTGACACCCCTAAATTTTGAAATGGACTCCTGCTATATATAAGGAGGAAGATTCCATTTGTTACTGAAAGGGTTAAACAAACAAACAAATACTTGAAGAAAATGATTTGATGCCAGTTTGGAGCAGATTCAATCCCTTCAAAGTGGCACCTATTTTGAAAGTGTTTTGGCTGCTAGGAAACCCATTTAGTACCAGAAACCCCAAAACGGATACCCTGCAAACAGTGCAGGCCGAGATCAGACGCCACAGAACGTGGCGTCTGATCAGGGCCCCACTGTTTGCTAAAAGTTCAGTCATTTTTCAAATAAATTTTGATGAAAACACAACCTGACACCCCTAAATTTTGAGATGGACTCCTGCTATATATAAGGAGGAAGATTCCATTTGGTACTAAAAGGGTTAAGGAAGGGCAGTTGTCAGTTTCTAGCAAAAACAAATGTGCACTGTACTGATCAACTGCCTATGTATTAGCCTGCCCAAGAAATGTGTGGTGGTACTGACCGGCTTGATATGGTCTGGGCCATTTGACTCCAAACAAACAATAATTACTCATTCACATGTATATGCATATGTTTACCTCATTGTTGGAAGCCTCTGTGGTGTAGTGGTTATGCTACTCGCTTGATGAACCAGGGGTCGTAGGTTCAATCCCAGGCTTCTCCAGACTTTTGGATGAGTCTTTGTTTTAAACAGAGATCCTGTCTCCATATAACCTTAACTGTTGGTGGGACGTAAAGCTAAAACACATTCAATACCTCATTATCAATGCCTTACATTAGAAAGGTGAATGGAAACACAATCAGGGAAGGCAACTCTTTCAAAAATATTTTTGTCTCCCTTATTAGTATGGGTCTATTCTTAAAGAAAAGAATTTGCTCCTTAAAAGAATTTGCTCCTTGGGAGAAAATTCTTTCCTTTAAAAATACACGCCTTTTTGGAGGTACTCAGTTTAAAGATAAGCAAACAGGTCACAGAAGTTTTTCCCATTACAAAAATGGGAGAAAATAATGTTGTGTACAACTGTAAATTCGAATAGGTTCCACTTCACCAAAAACTGTTTTCTGTGATGGGCAATCCTTTGTTCTATGGAATTTAAACAGCTGACATATGAGCCAGTGCATGACAAAACCTACAGTAAGACATGTGCAGCCAGCGAAGAATCAGATCAGCCTGCACATCCATATAGTCTAACCAGAGACTTCTCTTGCTGCATGAAGGAGCATTGGGCCCTTAGCTATTCTTAGAGTGCACAGCGAAGACTCTGATCAGACTGCACAGATGTGCAGGCTGATCTGAGTCTTCGTTGGGCGCACATCTTATTGTAGGTTTTGTCATGCGCTGGTTCATATGTCATTTTTACAAGGGGCATAACTTCAGTAATATCTTATATGCTTTCCAGTGAACTGAGGAATCTTGAGGAAAGCAAATTCCTTCCGCTAGCAGTAGAGTTGCTTTGGCCATTTAATACAAACTGTTCCCCATTCAGAAGATGGATCTCTGTGGCCTTGTGATAAAGAGTGCTGACTCTTAACCATTATCCTGCTGAATATTCAATTTAGCCACACCCATTTCTGACTTTGAACCAATTAGATTACTTGATGTAATTTCTTCCCACAAATTCATAAACTAAATGCCAAACAGTGTAGATCCTGATCAGATGGCTTCTTCAGAAGCCATCTGATCTGGATCTACACTGTTTGCAAAGATAGGGGCTGTTGTGAACAGCAAGGTAAGGGTTAAACATGATGTCTCTCATTCCTGTGGGTTCATGCCTGGCTCCTGTGGTCATGTGGGTGTTCTTCAAAAGAAGGTCAGGTGTTTTTTTTCACTGGGTACTCTTGTTTTTCACCAGCCTCTGTTTAACCATTGGCTCTTTTTCAGTAAAATAATCTTGAAAGGGCCATAATACTAATATAGATAAAAAAATCCTATCCTTAGGCACACCTATTGGAAAAACTTTCCTCAATTGGTGCATCAAGAGGAGTCAAAATATTTTGTCTGTTGTCTCCCCTGAATGTGTATTAACCCATATATGACAATATATTACCTTATAAGTTTAGAGTGTTCCATTTCCAATTACAGTGTTTGCTTTATTTCTGGTAAGTTTTACAATAATGCATGTTTTTAAGCAAACACTGTAGTCCTAGATCAGATGCCACAACATCTGATCTGGGTTTACATTTTTTGCCAATGTCCGGGAAATGGGATGCTAGGCATATATGGGTTGTTATACTATTTACCCATTTTGTCCTGAATGGAATCTTCACAGAAATCCGAGTTGAGTTAATTTCAAGAATTTATCTTGAAAATGGCTGAACATTTTTGCAAACAGTGAAGGCCCTTGTCAGTCACCTAATTTTTCAGCATCTGATCTGTGCATGCACTGATTATCAGTGTCCCCTTTTGAGGTTTTCTGTGTAAAACTGTTACCCAGTGCTCGGACCCGGTATTAATGGGTCCAAGCCCAGTGTGATAAGTGTCCTCAGAATCAGAATTGTTACTGGTGACATGTCAAATAACATTCACCAGGACCTGTCAGCCCCCGCCCATAGGGGCTTGAAGAAATATATCTTCCACGCAGAGCTGAATCAAGCCCACACACTAGTACTGGTAAACCGCTTAGATGATCTAAGCCTGTCCAGGAACCGCGGTGCGAGGCGGAACATCCATGCTAATAAACCCTATTGGTTTCATTGGGTGACAGGGCTTGAGATGTCATTTCATCACAATGTCGGGGAAAAAGTCCCACAAAATTGGAAGCAAGGTCTCCAAAATGACCTTTACAGTGTTGACGGGGACATTAAACCTCAAATCAAACAAACAAACAAATCACCAGGACCTGTGATGTGGGAAGTTAGTCCTGTTTGAAGGCTTCCCGCATTGAATGGGTCAAAGTAAACAATAACATGTATTTACTGCCAGTGGAGCTAATGCTTTAAGAGTAACTTAACCCTTGTCCTGCTGAATATTTAAATATGCCACACCCACCACTGAATATCACCAATCAGATTACTTGATGCAAATTATTGCGAAAAATTCATAAACTGAATGACAAACAATGAAGATCCTGATCAGATGGCTTCTTCAGAAGCCATCTGATCTGGATCTGCATTGTTTGAAAGTCAAGACATATCCGGGCTCAGCAGGACAAGGGTTAACCCTTGTCCTGCTAAACATGACAATCCATACCTTTTCAGTGTAGATTCAGACCAGATGGCTTCTGCAGATGCCATCTGATCAGGATTTATGCTGTTTTTCATTCAGTTTAATCGCGAATTGAATGAATACATTATATAAACTATTTTGATTGGTTGATTGTCAGAAATGGATGTAGCAAACTTATTTATTCAGCAGGACAATGGTGAGTACTTGCATCAGAGTAATCTCCCTTGGTGTTATGTTTATTCACCTTATTACTGTTTTTCAACAATATCTATCCTAATACATTAGTAATTTGTATCAAGCCATATCCTAGTCAATGTGATATTACTTTTAATTAAACACCTGCCACAGCTTAATATTGTCTGTCATTTTTAGCTCACCAGAGCCGAAGGCTCCGGGGGACCTTATAGGATAGGCATTGGTGCATGATGTATGTCGTCGTCATCGTCAACATTTTCAAACAACATCTCCTCTGAAACTACTGGGCCAATTGAAACCAAATTACACGTGGAGCCTCCATGGGAAGGGGTAAAAAAGGTTGTTCTTAAGGACTGGGTCACAGGACCAAGATGGCCACCATGCCAATATATGGTATAAATCTTCAATTATTTTCTCAATAACCAAAAGGTGGATGGCCTTGAAACTTGCAGCATCAGGGGCTTGGACCCTACCAAGTTTGTTCAAATGATGACCTTTTGGTGACCTTGACCTATTTTATGCAAGGTCAAATTTGGACACTTAAGCATTTGTATGGGAAAAAGGCAAAACAATGGATTTTTTTTATTCTATTGTAGCATGTGGCCTCAGAATTGATATTTGCAATCAGCTAAAAGAAAGTTTATTGATTCTAAAGGTCAAGGTCATTTACTGGCCTTTGTACTGGATGGCTCAGATTCATTATTTTTATCTTCTTCTCAAGTAAACCTGTTGGACTGATTGAAACCCAAATTACATGTGGAGCTGCTATGGGATGAGGCAATGAAAAATTAATTTGTTGGAGTGGAGTCTCATGACCAAGATGGCCGCCATGCCCATATATGGTTAAAAAAAAAACTTTAAAATCTTCTCCTCGGGAACCAAAAGGCGGTTGACTTTAAAACTTGTTATGCAGCATCGGAGACTTGGTGGCCTACCAAGTTTGTTCAAATGCTGACCTAAAGGTGGGCTTGACCTGTTTTATGTCCAGGTCAAATTTTGTCACTTGAGCATTTGTTTGTATAAAAAGTAAAGATAATGACTTTTTCTGATCCTATTATTGCCTTTGGCAATAGAAGTGAACTTTGCATCAGCTAAAACGATTTCTATCTTCTCCAGTACACTGTCAGACTGATTGAAACCAGATTACATGTAAAGCCTCAATGGGATTGGAGTCACATGACCAAGATAGCCACCATGCCCATATATGGTGAAAATGGGGTCAGGTCAGGTTCATTGCTGCTACTGGTAACATAAGCCAGTACAACCTGTAGCATGCGGGCAGTTGGGACTCGACACCTTGGGAGGGCAACCTATCTAGGAGTTGCTTGATCTCTAAACAAAGCTAGCATGGGTAGGTGGGACCCATAGCCTTGGTTGGCAATCCACCTAGGGGTTTTATGTCCCTAAACAAAACCTAGCCAGTGGCAGGGGGACTAACTATTTCTTAATTGGATACTGACTCCCCCTATTGGGCGGTCTGGTCTCGCATTACTTTATGCACAGCTGGGTCCTCCAATGAAACCCTGTGTTGGTGCTTTGTCACTCTGGCTATGCACATGGAACTCATGGTGTTCCCTCTCCACTGACTGGGTTAGAGGGAGCACTCAAAACCTGGTCAGCAATCCATCTAGGAGAAGGCAACTCCAAACTAAAATCTACATATATGGATTTGCCTGTTCAAGCTATGTAAAGTCTGCTTCGGCAGCTGGGGCAGAAGAAATCATTTCTCTGATTCAATGGTCTAATCGGTGATGCAGCAGCATGTCGTTGAAAATGAAGAGCAAACTTAATGGGTATGGCATTGGTGGCAAAACTTTAAAATGGATTGACGCTTTTCTATGCCATAGCGAGCAATGGGTGGTTGTTAATGGAAGTAAATCTGATTGGGCCCCTGTCCTGTCTAGAGTCCCACAGGGGACAGTTCTTGGTCCACTTCTTTTCTCCCTTTTCATAAATGACATCTCACAGGAAATTGATTCAGAAACGAGTTTCTGCTGATTACAGTGTGTGTTACCGTGAAATAAAAACTTAGGAAGATACAGTGAAACATCAGTATGATATTGACAAATTGGGTAGCTGAGCAAGGAAGTGGGGAATGCAAGTCCAACCCGATGCAACAAAGAAAGCGGATCAAAAAGATCAATGCTACCTGAGAATTGGAAGGAACTCTCCTTGTAAATGTAGAAAGCATTAAATACCTTGGTGTGACAATCACGAATGATTTAAGATGACTTCCAAAAGGCAAAAATGACCACCTGATGACGCTGAGCCTACCTTATCTTGAAAGAGGCCTATAAGTGCCTACGCACACACAATGGCCAACCCAGATGTTTGTTTGTATTGGGGTTTAAAGGTCCAGTCAACACTATTTTAGGTAATTTTGGGGCTGGTCAGTTTGCCTATCCACACTTTTCCTTGGCAGGCTTATACTCTACGTAAGTGGTTAACCAGTACAGTGCACATTCTTTCGCCAGAAATTGACAACTGCCCTTCTTGAATCAGCAGAAGGGAGAGAATAACCGCAGAAAACATTTCATGATCAATCTCCACGAAAGAATGTTGCTGACCCCAGCAGGAATCAAACCCGCGTCCTCCTGATCACCAGTCACACGCGCATCCGACTGAGCTACCGAGACCGGCCCAACCCAGATGAGTCCAAAGGCAAGTTCTATGATTATTTGGACTCTGTGATTTCTGCTACACCCACGGGAGACAAACTCATCATCCTTGGAGACTTCAATGCTAGAGTGGGCACAGACCACCAAACCTGGGAATGAGTGATTGGGAATGAAGGAGCAGGAAAGTGCAATAGCAATGGCCTCCTCCTTTTGAGGAAATGTGCAGAGCATGAACTGCTGATCACCAACACAGTCTTCCATCTGCCAACTCGCAACAAGACATCATGAATGCATCCTCGCTCCAAACACTGGCATCTCATTGATCATGTCATATTCAGAAGGAAGAACAGACAGAGTGTCAGAGTGACAAAACTGGGTGTGATGCAGAAAGCTAGACAGATCATAGGCTTGTTGTCATTAAAGTCAATCTGCGTATCCTGCCTGCACGGCGACCAGAAGGCAAGAAAGTGCACAAGAGAACTGAAACAAAACAGCAAGAGGCAAGCCATCACCCATTTATGTGCAGGAGACTAGATGCAATGGAATTCTGTTCAGATAATCCAGAAGAGAACTGGACAGTCTTCAGAGGCACTGTTCACTCTTCAACAATGTATTCCCTATGTCCAGTATCTCGTAAACTTCAAATTAGAAGTAGAGGCAATGATCAGGAATCGATACAATTAACCCACAGCTCCCATCAGAGACACCAAAGGGAAAGAAACACAAACATGAAGCAACAGACCCCAAAGGAAACACCAACAGTGGAAAGCCAAAAGGACAGTTACTTTCAAGACTGATTTGACGCAAAATGATGAAGAGATCCAGGGACTCCTTGCAGAGAAGCACCAAAAAACAAAGGGCATACCTCCGTGATACCAGCTCAGCATCTAACAAGGCGGCCTATTCAGATATATGCAAGGAAGTCCAAACAAGACTCAGAGACATGCACGACTCATGGCTAAACAACATGGCTGATGATATCCAGTCTTTTGCAGACAGAAAGGATATGAATAAGTTCTTTGATGCACTAAAGACAGTTTATGGTCCCCAGAGCTCAGGAACCACTCCTCTCCTCAGTGCAGATGGAACTAGTCTTCGACTGACAAAGAGGCTATCTTGAAAAGATGGGCTGAGCACTTTGATAGTGTTCTTAATCGGCCATCCTCTATCAACGATGGTGCTATCGACAGACTACCACAGGTGTAATCTGCTGCTTGGCAAATTCCCACCGTTACTGAAACAGTGAAAGCAATAAAACTTCTGGCATCTGGCAAGGCCCAAGGACCAGCTGCAATACCTGCTGAGATATACAAAGCAGGAGGTACTCCAGTTGCAAAGACGATCACCGGGTTATTTCACATTATGTGGAGAAGCCTCCGTGGTGTAATGGTTATGCTACTCGCTTTATAAGCCAGGGGTCGCAAGATCGACCCCGGGCTTCCCCAGACTTTCGGATGAGTCTTTAATCCGAGGTTCCGTCTCCGTATAGCCTTAGCTGTTGGTGAGACGTAAAAATCAAACACTCACTGACATTATGTGGAGAAAAGAAGCCATCCCTCAAGAATTCAAGGATGCCTCACTTATCCACATATTCAAAGGGAAAGGGAACCCTCAGATCTGTGACAATCACCGTGGCATCTCTGTATTGTCAATTGCTGCGAAAGTCCTTGCAGGGGTCCTACTTTACCCACTGAATGAACACCTTGAACAGTCAGGGCTTCAACCAGAAAGCTAGTGTGGGTTTAGGAAAGACAGAGGAACAATTGACATGATCTTCACAGCAAGGCAGCTGCAAAAAAAAAAAAAATGCCTGGAACAGAACATGGACCTACGAGGACTGTTCAAATATGAATGCAAGTAGAACGTTTTCTCATGCACTAATGCGAAAACACCTGGAAATAAATATCACAGCGCAGAAAAACATTTTACCTATACATTGATACCAAACCTGTTAAAATCCGTCCACTTTAGCCAGTATATCGTTCGATAAACACTGTCTACTCTTGTATACTAATACAAAACATGGTTGGAAGAAGGTCGGAGTACGCCGTTGAAATACGGTCCTATATTAAGAAGGTTGTATTGGTATACGGTGCAAAGACATTTTTTTTATGAAATATGTTCGGTTTATGGGCATAATGAAATGTCTTTTCCGACAGTTTTTCGTTGGTGTAAGAAATTCAGCTGTGGGCTAGGCTCAACAGAAGATGCACCACATCGTCGGCCGAAAAGAGCAACATCTGCCAAGATGGTTGCTAGAGTGAAAGAAATAGTTGCTACCGATGCACGATACACCACTAGGCAAATAGCTAGTATGGTTGGCATCTCATTAGGAGCAGCTCATACAATTCTGAAACGGGATTTGAAAATGAGAAAGATCTGTGCTAGATTGATTCCCCATCTGTTGACAGACGAGCAGAAAAAGACACGCGTTCAGTGCGCGAAGAAGTTGCTTAAAAGTTTCCAAATTACAATGCACGGTCTTTCGCTAATGTCGTCACAGGTGACGAAACATGGGTTCACTTTTTTTAGCCAAAACGAAAGATTCAGAACAAAATATGGGCAACCAAGTATTCCAAAAGACCATGCATTGCAAAGCGGACCATGAGCGTCAAGAAGGTAATGTATGCCATATTCTTTTCAAATCAGGGCCCTGCTATTCAGTTTGCTGTGCCTATAGGCAAATCTGTAAATGCGAAGTTTTACAAGAATAAAGTTCTTCGAAAATTGAAGAAATATTTCAAAGAACGAAGACCCGCAACTGGTGTGGCCAATGTCAGATTGCTACATGGCAATGCGTCATCGCACAAGGTGTTCATTGTGCAAGACTATCTAAAGCAGGAAAAGGTTGTTGAACTCCCTCCCCCACACGTATTCCCCTGACCTTGCTCCGTGTGACTTTTTTGTTCCCGCGGCGGAAAAAATACCTTTCTGGTCGAAAATTTGTACAGCGCAAACACCTCGTTTATGCAATATTCCAGTGCCTTCATAGTATACCTCGAAAAGACTACCAAAATGCAGTCAATGATTGGATCAGAAGACTGAAAGTTTGTATATCTGTTAAAGGGGAATACTTTGAGGGGACAAAATACATTTTTCATCGAAATCTATCACGGAATCATTTTTATGTGCTTAGTTGCATTCATATTTGAACAGTCCTCGTATACATGACCTTTGTTGGCCGCGCCAAAGCATTTGACACAGTCAGTAGTGAGGGTCTTTGGAAGATCATGGTGAACTTTTGTTTGTTTGTTTGATTTGAGGTTTAACGAACCGTTAACACTATGAAGGTCATTTTGGAGACGTTGCTTCCAATTTTGTGGGACTTTTACCCGACATTGAGATGAAATGACATCTCAAGCCCTGCCGCCCAATGTACCAATGGGGTTTATACGCATGGACGGTCTGACTCTTACACTGCTTTGCCTGAGCAGGCTTGGATACTCTAAGCGGTTTACCAGTACTCGCGTGCGGGTCGGTTTCAGCTCTGCGAGGAAGCATCATGCAGCCCATCTCATGGTCAACTTTGGATGTCCAACCGAGTTAATAGTAATGATGAGACAGTTCCACGATGGTATTCGTGCACGGGTCCAAAATGATAGTGAGTTTTCATATCAATTCCCTGTGTCACACGGAGTCAAGCAAGGCTGTGTGTTAGCCCTAACACTGTTCAGCATGGTGTTTTCTGCCATGCTCACAGATGCTTTCCAGGATGGTGACATTGGCATACCTATTAGGTTTTGTTTTGAAGGGAAGCTTTTCAATCTCAGAAGGTTGCAAGCCAAATGCAAGGTGCGGGCAGAGGTGCTAGATGAGTTCCTCTTTGCTAATGACATGGAAAAAGTGCTCCAACAGAAAGGTATAGATAAAGTATCTGACTCCTGTGAAAGCTCGTATGACCCCACAATCAGCATCCAAAAGGCTGAGCTAGTCTATCAGCCAGCACCTGAGCCCACCATCACAAAGATTGCAAGTAGTAGACAAGTTCGCCTACCTTGGGAGCACACTGTCGAGAGCCATGCACATGGATGA
Organism: Lucinisca nassula; assembly: GCA_963580285.1. Taxonomy (NCBI): domain Eukaryota; kingdom Metazoa; phylum Mollusca; class Bivalvia; order Lucinida; family Lucinidae; genus Lucinisca; species Lucinisca nassula. The sequence goes on along the minus strand of OY757015.1, from coordinate 126,722,762 downwards.
TGAAGTCAATGCCAGGATTGCCAAGCCTAGTGCAGTATTTGGCCGACTACGTAGTAGTGTCTGGGATCGAAGTGGAATCAGATTTGACTCAAAATGAAAGTCTACAGAGCTGTGGTGCCGCCAATACTATTGTATTCATGTGAAACATGGGCACGCCAAAAGACCGAATCACTTCCGTACAAGCTGTTTGGGAAAACTTAAAAGATTAAGTGGCAAGACAGAATTCCAGACGCGGAAGTCCTGAACAGGGCTGGGATACAAAGTGCACATACCCTTCTGAAATTAGCACAGTTAAGATGGACAGGCTATGTTACCAGAATGCCTGAGAAACGTTTTCCAAAGAAAATTCTCTAAAGGCGACCAGAAGAAGCGCTACAAGGACACTCTCAAAGCCTCCCTCAGGGACTTCAACATTCCAACAGAGTTGTGGGAACAAATTGCACATGACAAAGCAAAGTGGCGTCAGGAGGCGTGCCAGTGAATACGAGGCAAAAAGAATCAGTGAAGTTGAGCAAAAACGCGCACAGCGCAAAGCCAGAGCTAAGGCATCATCAAGAGCTGTATTCCTCTATCCTCTGTTGCTCGATTTGCAACAGACAGTTCAGAGCTAGGATCGGTCTCATCAGCCATCTTAGAACATACAAACAGTAACATTTCTCAAATATGATTAAGATTTGTCATTGTCGGTATTGACAGACGAACTATTATGGTGAAAAACTTTTAAAAGCTTCTCCCCAGGAAACAAAATAAGTTCTGAAGTTAGATCCTTTGGAAGCAAGGAATACACCAAATAAACGAAAACAGCAGACTCGGTTTTATTGAGTCTGTTCATAACCAGTTCTGAAATGTGCAACACCGGCCACGCCCTCTACCACCGGCTCAAGCAGAACTCTATTTTCAAAGGTCAGATCACCTTGAAACTTAATATGCAGTACCGGGGGCTCATGGCCCTACCAATTTTATTCATATGATGATCTTTGGGTAACCTTGCCCTATTTTACATCAAGGTCAAATTTGGTCACATAAGCGTTTGTACGAAAAAAAAAAACAAAAAAAAAACAATGATTTATTTGCTGATTCTATTGTAGCCTGTGGCCTTAGAATTGATATTTGCAATAAGCTAAAAGGTAGTTTATTGATTCCAAAGGTCAAGTTTATTTACTGAACTTTTCCTAGATGGCTTAGATTCAGTATTTTTTCTTATTCTCCACTTAAACTGCTATGCTGATTGAAACCAAATTTTCACGGTGATGTTGCACTGATGAGTTGGGAGGCCTTCATGCGGACTGAACAGTCTGTTTATCTTAGTCGCGGCGGAGGTGGGGGCGGGGGTTGTGGCCGCGTGGGGTCGATTTGGAACCCCGGTGGAGTTCGTTTCCGCTGGCCGTTCCGGGGCGGTTCTTCTGTCGCGGTTTGTTTTTGTTATGGTTTGTCTTTGGGTGTTTGTGTCGCTTGAATTGTTTTGTTTCGGATGGCCTGTTGGCAGTTTTGTGGGAGGGTGGCTGTCCTTTTGGCTTTCCGCTGTTGATGTTTCCATTAGAGTCTGTTGTTACATGCTTGTGTTTCTTTCCCTTTGGTGTCTCTGATGGGAGCTGTGGGTTAATTGTATCGATTACTGATCATTGCCTCCACTTCTACTTTATCAGATTCTATGCGATGAGGCAATTGAAATTTATTTGTGCGATTAAAATCACATAACCAAGATATTTGTCATGACCTTATATGATAAAAGCCCTTTGGATATCTTCTTTTCAGGAACCAAATTGCCCATGCCCTTGAAACTTGGTATTTAATATTTGGGACTTGATTGACCTTGAACTATTTTATGCCAAGATCCACTTTGATCACTTAGACCAATGCATGTGAAAGAGGCAAAACCGTTCTGATTCTGTTGTATTTGGTGGCATCAAAATTGGTATTCCTGGCATCAAAATTGGTATTCCTAGCAATATTGCCCAGATGGTGACCTTTGGTTGACCTTGGTCAGGCATTTCTAACGGGGGAAAAGGGCAATACAAGGAGATAATTTTTGTGGTAGCCTATGGGATCTGAATTAATATTTGCAGTCAGTTATATGGAAGATGATAATTATGGACAAGATGACTCCTATGTCCATGTATGGCAAAAAAGACGGGCAACTTCATACCACGAACTGAAAGGCTAAATTTTTCAAGCCACCATGGTTTGTGGAAAAACAAGGCTGCCAGGGGCCAGGCAATTTTTTTCAATCTTGACCTCTGGTGAGCGTAATGGCCAATGCACCTCTTGTTTAGATAGCCGTTAAGAAAGTACCGGTGAGCTATTGCCATACCCAATGCGCCCGGCGTCTGTACTGGCATCATCTTGGTCCGCATTTCATTAAAGTTTATCTGCAATTTGTTTGCAAGCGGCCATTACACCATAGCTATTTTTCTGTTGCAGGTGCAATCTCATTATATTTTTAGCTCACACCTGAGCCGAAGGCTCATTGGTAAGCTTATAGTAAGGAAGCTCCGTTGTTTGTCGTCTGTCGGTTGTCTGCCTGTCGTCTGTGACCATTTTCAAACATCTTCGAAACCACTGGGGCGATTGTAGTCAAATTTGATGTGGAGCCTCCATGGGAAGGTGGATGAAAGTTTGTTCGCGGAGTCTAGGTTACACGACCAAGATGGCCGCCATGACCATATATGGTAAAAACCCCTCAAAAATCTTCTTCTCTGGAACCAATGGGCCGATTGGCATAAATTTGGTAGGTAGCATTTGGTACTTGGGCCCATCATAATTTGTTCAAATGATGACCCTTGGATGACCTTGACTAATTTTACGCCGATTTGGTCACATAGACTTTTGTATGGGAAAAGTCAAAACTTTGTATCTTTCGGAAACTATAGCAGCCTTTGATCTGAAATTTGGTAGAAGCAGGTAGCTAAATGTTTGGATGAAACTACATCAGTGATTACTGTCAAGGTCATTTTTTACCTTGGCCCAAGGTCATTAAAATATGAACATTAAACCTCATTTTCCTTAGGAACTACTAAGCCATTTTTACCGAATTTCATGCAAATGCCTTTACGAACAAGGAAATGGAAATTAAAATGGGCTTGGTCACATGACCAAGATGGCTGCCATAGCCATATAAGGTAAAACTGCTTCAAAGATTTTCTCCTCCGGAACCAGTGGGTCGATTGCCATGAAACTTGGTATCTAACATGAAATAACTAGACCCTAATGGAAACATCAGTTGCGGAAAGCCAAAAGGACTGATAGCAAATCCAAACCTTTGATAACTGGTTCAAAGCTTCATCTAGCGGACTTCTACAAAGACTGTTCAGATTAAAGCCCCGAGCTCAAAAATGGCCCGCCCCAGGGGCACACTACTTTACAAAGACTTGTGTCTGTTACCAGCAGGCTCAGACTTTTTGATCTTTGGTGCAAAGCTACATATTACGGACCCTACCAAGACTGTTCAAATAAAAGCTCTGAAGCCAAAAATGGCCGCGCCCCAGGGATCACTTGTTTTACATACATACATAGTTTTTGCTGTTGTTTTTATAGAGGAAAGACATTAAGATTCTTCTAGTCCGAAACTATCGGGCTCAAACCTTTGATATTTGATACGTAGCTCCATCCATCTAGTGAGCCTCTTACAAGATTGTTCGAATTATAGCCCATGAGACAAAATGACCCTGTTCCAGGGGCCTCTTGTTATACATAGACTAATTTAGGAAACTCCCTTTAAAATATTTTTGCCTGAAAGCAGCAGACCCAGACCTTTAGTATTTGGTACAAGGCTTCATCTAAAACCCAGGTCTTCGATATTTGGCACATAGATGTAGCTTCATTTTGTGGACCACTACCAAAATTAGATAGTTCGATTTTTTATAGTCCGATGGCCAAACCTAGAACCGCCCAAGGGGCACGTGTGGACCCACCGCGGGGTTCACATGTTTTGCATAGACTCGTATAGGGAAAACATAATTCTTCTTTTCTGAATCCAAACGGTTGATGCTAAAGATGTTTTGTGTGTAGTTTCATTCCTCAAGCAATGTTGTTCAGATTATTGCTCTGGGATCCAAAAATGTCTTCATATTTGCAATTTTCATATTTGAAAAAAAAAAAAACACAAAAAAAAAACAACACATAAATACCCTTCTTTGTGAAACATAAAGCATTACTTGCCATAAACTGCAATCAGCTTGGTATTTATAAATTTTAAGGCCTTCTACTCGCACAAAACTTCAATTCACATCTGTTAGCTCAGGTGAGCGATATAGGATCACCATGGTCCTCTTGTTTATGTAATGTCGGTTGGTTCCTAATTCCCTGTCTCTGGTCGGGCCCAACGGAGTCCAGCTGTTGGTTTTCTTTGCTCCAGCATTTCATTTTTCATGCTGTCGTATTCATTGGTCATCTCTGTATTCGTTTATTTTTTATGTTCTCGGAGATGTTGCACCGATAGCTAGAAATCCATTGTGCAAACTAAACAGATTATTTGTCTAAATCACGACAGAACCAAGGACAAGGATTGTGGCTCGATTTAAGCCCCAAGTAAAAAATTACTTGCCCTTCTAAGGTGGTTCATCTGTTGTGGTTTATTATTCTTATAGTTCGTCTTTGCCTGTATGTATTGCTAATATATTTTTATTTTGGATAGCCATTTGGCGACATATGTCTTTTCCGTTTGTGACGTTTTCATTATGGTGACGCTGTTTATGATGATGTTACTTTCGATGGGAGGTGTGGTGTAACTGTATTGATTCCTTATCATTGTCTTTACTTCTATTTTACTGCAGCCTCATTTAACCCATTTTGTACCAGAAACCCCAAAATGGGTTATTGGCAATCAGTGCAGGTCCAGACCAGACGCCGCACAACGCGGCGTCTGATCCGGACCTACACAGTTTGCGAAAAGTTAAGCAATTTTTCAAGTAAATTTTGAAGAAAAAACAACCAGACACCCCTTAAATTTGGAATGGTCTCCTGGTATATATAAGGTGGCAGATTCCATTTGGTACAAAAAGTGTTAAGCCACAGTTTAACCCTTGTCCTGCTGAGCCCGGATATGCCTTATTTTCCAAACAATGAAGATCCAGATCAGATGGCTTCTGACGAAGCCATCTGATCAGGATCTACATTGTTTGCCATTCAGATTGTGAATTTGTTGCAATAATTTGCATCAAGTAATCTGATTGGTTGATAATCGGTAGTAGGTGTGGCATATATGAATATTCAGCATGACAAGGGTTAAGAGTTGTAGCAAAGTCTCAGGAGCTGCAGGCAATGTTATAATTGGGACTTATGGCTTACATTAACGTCTCCAGTTATGACTTTCTGCTAGTGGTATAATGGGAGGTAACATTTCGTTGCAGATTTCAATATGCTGTGTTGATACTTTTGTTTTGTTTGATTTGAGGTTTAACGTCCCCGTCAACACTGTAAAGGTCATTTTGGAGACGTTGCATCCAATTTTGTGGGACTTTTACCCGACATTGAGTTGTAATAACATCCCAAGCCCTGTCGCCCAATGAAACCAATAGGGTTTATTAGCATGGACGGTCCGCCTCGCACCGCGGTTCCTGGACAGGCTTAGATCCTCTAAGCTGTTTACCAGTACTAGTGTGCGGGCCAGATTCAGCTCTGCGTGGAAGTATCATGCAGCCCATATATTTCTTCAAGCCCCTATGGGCGGGGGCGGTGCTGTGTTGATACATGAACTGCGATCATTTGATATTTTCTAGGAAAGAGTTTTGGTTAAGGGGAGCCCGTTAGATTCGGCCGAGTTTGTACGAAACATCCACCATATTAACCTAATAGGACGTACCATGAAAGTGCCAGGCTGATACACAACGCAAACATACTGCCACCCAAAGCATTTTATGTTGTCCTCTCACGGCGCTCGCCCAACTATCGAACTATCTCATGATTAGGTTCAGCATTCATTTCGATAGCATATACGTGTGACATTTCATACTTTCATATATCCATAAAGGCGTTTTTCTGATGGACATATTAGGTATTTTTATTACTTATACCCCGAACTTATTGAAATATCTCATTTAGACTTTTCTAATGAGAACCCACAACCTATGTTTCAAAACAGAAATGCAAACCCAAGTTTCCTCTTAATAGAATAGGATTAACCTTGGTGAATATTACACACACTAGTAAACATAATGATAAAGAGCCTGCTAACATAATAGTTTGTCCTTGCCTGTCGTTGCTCTTATGACGGGGAAAAAACAGTCATCTGATATCGTATTGGATTTTTCATTTGGAAAACTGACATGAAATGTCGAAATTGTTTTCTCATTTTTGAAGTCATATAGAGTAAACGTACCACCAGCTTAATAAACCTGAGAAAAAAAAAAAAAACAAGAAGATTACAAAGGATATTTGTGGAGATTTTTAAACCTTCCATGCCTGATGCCTGATTATCCCAATTTTTAATTTGGAAGCATTCACACAGGTAAATGGGGTGCATTAATAGGATGCCAAACAGTCTTATCTGGAGCGACAGTTTGGGTATGAATCTTCGTCTTTAGGATCGAAAGGGTTACATTAAGTACCTCGTATGAGAACTCAGACCACAGACTATTAATTTGAATGGATTTTTTAATTGCATGTCTCTAATTTAGTATCATGGTTTTTTCTACGAATCAAGTCCCTATGCTTCCGGCATATCGGATTCTTTCCATATTTTGTTGTTTTTTTTTTTTATTCATACCAGAGAAAATATTTGTGAGAGCCAGGACAAACGCAAATATAGCCTATTTCTTACAAAATGCAAACTAATAAGAAAAGATCACTCAAGAAAGGCAACAATCAAAGATCGCAACCATCTCAAGTCACCTAAACAAAGTAAGCGACGTGGAGGCACACAAAAGAAAAGCATCAGACGAAACATGAACCAACGACACAAAGCCATTAACAAATAAGACAATACAAAAGAACGACCGCATTGGGACGTTGGGTGGGGATGGGGGTTCAATTCCGGAGTTTATGAAATTTCAACCCTCGCCGTTCCAGAGCAGCATCAATCAACATAACAATAACAAATTACTCCGCGTGGAGCTTCCTTGCTCAACAGTGATTCGTTATAAAAAATACTGAATAGAACGGCCATGTGCGACCGAAGAGCGAAGCTGTCCACTGTAAAAGGGTTGCCTTCACTTCTATTTTGACAACCAAACACGCGGTGTGTCGCATGTTATGAATGCGATAAATAATTTTATTGTATTTAGCAACAATGTTCCAGAAATGACCAGAAAATTATCACTAAATTATATTCTTCTGAATTTATAAAATAAATCTCTATTAAGTTCATGTTCCGAAGTCCCTGTTGCAGAAGTGTCTTCAAAGAAACGTCATATTTAGAAATAATGTCATAATGTATACGATAAAAATTTTGAAAATGTTTGTTACGAGATGGAATAGGAAACCTCTCTGGTGCTTATGCACATCTAAATTATTTTAGTAGATATATGGTAGGGCGGTGCGAGTGAAATATTTTAGGTGAAATATGGTACGCAAACTATGCGGCTCCATGAACAAGTCATGCACATATCATACGATGTATGCATGAGTGGTTTATAGAGAGCTGTTTTTACAATACAGGGGGCCGCTAAAAGGCCGAGTCCTATAGAATTTGCCTAAAAATCGCCAACCGCCAAATTGTGCCATATATGATTTTTATTCCCGTCACGTGTTGTGTGGGTGTTCGTTTTGACAGGAGTCATGTCATTGATTATAGGGTCGTTTCATCAATTTTTCCTATGGGAAATGTACTATTTGAACGCAAATCCATTATCTACTCGATTTTGCTATCTGGCTTTGTTTGTGGCCGGTATCTCCACCTCGCCACGAAATGAGCAAGGTAATAAGAGAAGGCATGATTTTCCGGTAGTATTCATAGATATATAAACCCTGAAAAAAGCGGACACTTTAGCAGCAGGTCAAGTTGTAAGAGTGAACACAACATTGTGACGGGGAAATAGAAAGTATATTGAAAGGTATGTTAAATCTATGTTTAGTATTATTTTTGTATGAACATGCTTGTAGGTTTTGGAGGGGTTTACTTCTAATATACCCCAACTTTCTGAAGCCTATTCTGAATTCACTGTTGTGGCCTGTAGTGATTAGGCTACTAGCTTTGCCAGCTAGACGTCGCAGAATTGATCCCAGGCTTCTCCAGTAGTAGAATGAGTCTTTCTAAGTGAGGCTCTGTCTCATGCTGACCCTAGATGTTGGTGAGACGTAAAGTTGGGACACCCGCTCATTCTGGATTCATTTAGGCTTTTAGACCCCTTTTGTAGAATGTAAGTAATAAACGCCGGGTCACTTGTTTGATCCATGACTTGTGACTAGCTGTGGTTAGAAAACCGTGGTTCCGTCCCAATATGATATTAGGTGTAGAGGGGACGTAAACTTAAGACGGGTTTAACCACATCTTCATCATCAGGGCAAACTCTTACAAGAGCCTGTTGGGTTATCCGTGATGATGAACCGTAATGAATTTTATTTTACAAGCATGTTCACAAGCATGTTCACGTTGATTAGAAATAATTTTGTCCAAGAAGAATTACGAGTTCATTTTGTAATGATGCCGTTTTTGTCTGATAACTCAGTTTGTGCAGGTATGTACATATAAAGAACGTGATGATGATAAGTGGGAGTATTTGGTCGCCACACGTCATAACGGCCTGAGCGGCGGGGATGACGTCAGCTGCGTCATCGGCGTCGCGAGGACTGTTGTGACGGGGTGCCTACCAAATAGAGAGAATTTACGGCAAACAGTGTTGGCCCATATGAGACACTAACAAATGTTGTAGATTATAGATGAAAATCTTCTGTTGTAGTTTCTATCTGTTATTAATGTATTGAATTTGTGAATAGCTATATTTGTGAGCCGTGTCGCGGAGAGGGATATGAAATAGAGATTGTTATGTTTCCTGTAATTGGCGGCTGACCAGGTAGCGCAAAGGCGTGGTCTGTTCAATTGCCTCTTACTTGTGATAATGTAGTGAGCACAAATTTGATGAGTATTATGCTCAGTAGTAGTGAGCATTAATTGATTTCTGTAGTGCTCAGTAAGGAAACATGAACTTTGAGTATTATTGTGTCAAGCGCTGGGTGCTGATAATTTGATGCACAGTCAAGTTGAGTTCTGCTGTACGGTTATTTGTCGCATGCACTAATCAGCCTGTATGTCTGGTCGGCGCATGCGCAATAACGGTATATGCATGAACATATTCTTACTTCTCCGGGAGGGGGATCATGATATAGCATGTATGTTTTGTGACTCGGTTCTAGTCCCGTTATCGTAATTTGCAGGCATAACAATGTGTGACCTGCTGCTCCCTGCTTCATAGCAGCAGGTACTGGTACGACGCTAGGCGTTAGGGTCCAGCAAGGGCGGACAGACCGCCGTAATCAGCGCCTACCAGGATAGAAGCAGATTCTTCTAAATCATTGTTCGTTGTAAACAAATGTGATCATGGAAGAGGTCAACTTACCTTATTTGGACGATCACTAAACGTCTGATCAGCAAACGTGATCGCTAATCCTAGGATTATCAACTATGTTGATAGACTAGTTTTACTAGTTCGCGAGAGGAAGTGTCACGCGAGTGGGGGATTCACCCTAAGTTATAAACTGGCCAGTCGCGTCTTGTGTTGATTCTTTTTTTTGTTTTTCTTGTTTTTGTTGTTTGCTTCTGTAGGTATTCACGTCACCCGTTCCGAGCACAGAACAGTGTTTTGCCTTCGGAGCGGACGTCGTGAGTTGGCTACAGAAGCAACAATTTGTGATGTTTTGTGTTAGTAAGTGTTGTATGTAGATACTGTAAATAATTCATGTCATTCATTTAACATCTTTCTTGTGCCTTACCCCACAGCTGCCCGTACACCTGTCAGAGATCACGCTCGGTTGTCTTGTCAGCATGGGGGTTTGCGGGACGCCGTAAACCCACATGTAACATTTGGTGTCAGAAGTGGGATTTGATCTCTGGCTGGTGTTCCCGGCTGTGGAACAGCACATTGATACTCTGAATCATCAATTTAAAAAAAAAAATGTATTGACAGCCACATTTAGAAATTAACTTGAATCTTCCTTCCTGCGTTGATGAAGTGCGAAACCCATGTATTCAACTGAATGGATACTGACAAGTCGATAATTTCTGAGCAGGAAGGCAAGGCAAACCCCACTTTTTCTTGGTAACGAAAAACTTAAGTAGACCCCACTTAATTGTGTTACCTGACATTCTACTAAGTTAAATTGGAGTTACTAATTGATCTTACCCACACATGGTTCTGACGTAGTGACGTTAACAATTTACTGACGTTGACATAACGGTAGCGTTAATATTTACTCTGTGGCTTGAGGTTAGGTATGACGTAATAGAAACATTAATGGTGACTTGTTATGATCGGAGTATTGTAATGTGATGAAACTTCGGATTGTAGCATTTTACTGTAAACGTCGTCAGTTTATGACGTCATATTAGACTACCAGTACGCAACGTCATACTGTGCTGAAAGCATTTGACATTTCAAATCGCGTGTGCTTTAAATAACTAACGTTTTAGTTAGATTAACGCGTATAACACATATCTTAACGTTTTAGTTAAGCCCATTCAATCATCACTGATCATAACTGATCAGTTTATAGTGGTTTTGATAGTAACGTGAGATTTACGTTATCAATAATGGAGCGTTTAATGCAAATGGGAAAGGACTTAGGTTATGAGGGGAAGGAGTTACAAGGTTTTGTTAAGGAGCAGCAAGATATTGAGCGGGCAGAAAGGCAAGAGCAAAGGGATTTAGAAAGGTTAAGGTCTGAAGAAAAAGAAAAGGAAAGGGTACATGAACTAGCTAAGTTAGAGGAAAAGGAAAAGGAAAGGGCTGAAAAAGAAAAGGAAAGGGCACATGAACTAGCTATGTTGAATGTTAATAAGGAACTTGAAATGGCACGCATTAAGACTGAAAGGGAGGTAAAAGAGATTAGTGAGGCCCATTTAGAAAAAATAAAACATGGGTTTGAGCTACAGCACCAAGAATTAAGGAATCAGTTAGAAATGCAGAGAGCGAAGCTCGAGCTAGAATTTGAAAAGCAAAAAGCTGAGAAGGTGGCGCATGCCCGGGATCCTAAGTTACCTTATTTTGAAGAGGGTAAAGATAAAATGGATAGTTATTTATCTAGGTTTGAGAAATATGCTACGGCTAATAAATGGGATAAGAGTGTTTGGGCCGCGTATTTAAGTGCATTGCTCAAAGGGCGCGCACTTGATGTATATGACCGGTTGTCAAATGAGGATGCGGCGGATTATGAAAAGTTAAAGGACGCTTTATTAAAGAATTTTGACATGACAGAGCGCGGATTTAGGAAACAGTTTCGTTGTAGTAGGCCCGAGAAATCAGAAACGTTCATACAGTTCAGTAGTAGACTGAGAAGTTATTTAGAAAAATGGCTTAATATGGCAAAGATAGAAAAATCTTTTCCGGCTGTCTGTGATTTCATGGCAAGGGATCAGTTCCTGGAGTCATGTAATAGAGAACTGTATGTACATCTGAAGCCAAAACAGTTTGGTAATTTAGATGAAATGGCTAGGGAGGCAGATTTGTTTGCAGAAGCGCGCGGGGGCGTATATAGTTGCATTAATAAGGGGCAACGCGATAATAGAGGCGCAGCGCAGGGTAAACAGGACAAAGTTGACTCGAACAAACCGAGTGGTAGACCGGATATCAAGTGTAGCATATGCGGTAAGGGGCATTTAACAATTAAATGTTTTAAGAACCCCGACAGGAAACAATTGTATAGCGCAGAGGTAGGAGCAACTGGAGTGGGGGATAGCGGTGTTAAAGAAAATTTTAACACGCGCGTAGAGACTCAAGGTTCTCAGGTTAAGAATGAGAATACGCAGAATGTAGGTCGTGGTTATACACGTGGTCGTGGTAATTTTAGAGGGTCTTTTCGCGGACGCGGTAAAAATAATAGCACACCACGTGGCGCAGCACACCAAGTTAGTTTTTGTCAAACGGAAGTAACTAGGAAAGGTGATGAGATTGGAAGTATTTTTGAAAATAAGGTTGGTGATCCTTTGATTTCGGATAGGGAGGAGTGTAGTAAGGAAACTAGGGAAGGTGTCTGTTACTTCTTAAAGGCAAGGTTACCGACGGCACAAGGATTGGTTAATAATAAAAAGGTGGTTGTATTAAGAGATACTGGGTGTACAGGCTGTGTCGTTCGGAGAAGTTTGGTTTCGGATAGTCAGTTAATAGGGAAGGAATCAAATGTTACGTTGATTGATGAATCCACACAAAGGTATCCTTTGGCAATGATTGACATTGATTGTCCTTTTTTCACTGGGAAAACTGAAGCTTTGTGTATGGATGATACGTTGTACGATTTGGTTATCGGTAACATTGATGGATCAAAACTTCCTGATATGTCTCATTTCTCAGCTGCGGCTGTAACTAGGTCTCAAACTAGGCAGGATGAGAAGCCTTACAGAAAACTTAAGGTTCCCGATCAGATCATTAACGATGACAAGGAGGCTTTCAAGCAAGCTCAGGTTGATGATCCAACTTTGGAAAACATCAGGAAAAGGGTTGTATCTGGGAACAAGACTGTGAGTCGTGGTTTAAACCGAGGTGAAACTAGGTTTATTGAGAAAAAAGGTTTGGCATATAGGGAGTTCACCAAGGGTAACAAAGTCTCTTTCCAACTTGTGGTCCCTCAAAGTTTCCGAGGAAAGGTGTTGAAACTGGCTCATGAAACGCTTATGTCTGGACATATGGGTATTAGGAAGACATTGGATAGAGTTGTAACTGAGTTTTACTGGCCCGGTATTTGCGGTGATGTCGCTAGATTTTGTAAATCTTGTGATATTGGTCAGAGAACTATTCAGAAAGGTCGGGTCACTAAAGTACCTCTAGGAAAAATGCCATTGATTGATACGCCATTTAAGAGGGTGGCAGTGGACATAGTTGGTCCAATTGAGCCTCGATCTGATAGGAAATCTCGGTATATTTTAACCATGATAGATTATGCGACAAGGTATCCAGAGGCGATAGCTTTACCGAGTATTGAGACGGAACGCGTCGCGGAAGCGCTTATTGAAATGTTTAGTAGGGTTGGCATTCCTGATGAAATGTTGACTGATTGTGGATCACAGTTTACTGCTGAGGTAATGAAGGAAGTCAGCAGACTTCTTTCTCTTCAACAGTTAACGTGTAGTCCGAGACACCCGATTTGCAACGGACTGATAGAGCGTTTCCACGCTACGTTAAAGCAGATGTTACGTCGCATGTGTGCTGAACGTCCAAAAGATTGGGATAAATATCTTCCAGCTTTATTATTCGCGGTAAGGGAAGTCCCACAAGAGTCTTTAGGATACTCCCCTTTTGAGTTGTTATATGGACGTAACGTCAGAGGTCCAATGGCAATATTAAGAGAATTATGGGCTGAAGAGGTACGCGATGAGCAAGTTCTTTCGACGTATCAATACGTTATTGAGCTTAGGGAACGGTTAGAGCAGACATGCAAATTAGCGCGTGATAATTTAAAGAAGGTTCAGATTAAGCAGAAAGCTTATTATGATAAAGGCGCGAGGTCGCGTAAATTTGACGTCGGCGATAAAGTGCTGTTGTTACTACCGACAGATAGTAATAAATTATTGCTTCAATGGAAAGGTCCTTATGAAGTGGTCCGGGTAGTGAACAGAATGGATTATAAGATTGACGTCAATGGAAATGTTAACACATATCACGCTAATATACTGAAGCAATATGTTGAGCGTCAGACTGTGACGTCTCATTGTCTAATCTCTAAACCTATTATGTCGACAGATAGTCATGACAGAAATGACGTCGACGAGTCTTCATTTGAAGACAGCAGTTTTGAAACTGCAGAGCAACCGGAAAGTGACGGTGACGTTAGCGTCCCACACACACTAACGTCAGAGGAGAGTGAGGAGACAGAAGGGCTAAGAGAACAGCGCCTTGCAGGACTGACATGTCAGACAGATCAAATTATATGTACCACATTTATGTCAGAACCTGTGAAATCAATCAAATCTGTTAAGCCAGAAAGGCCACCTCCAGTGAGATTAAAACGATATCCGTTTTCTAACAAACAACAGAGTGTCAGGGGAACAGGAAAATTCTGGGGCAAACCACCATAGCTTAATAGCAATTTTACTTAAGAAAATTTGGGGGCAGACTACCTTAGTAGGTAATTCTTCGCACGGTTGTTGTGTAAATAGCTGTCTTGTTTAGATAGGTTCATCCTATTCCATCTCTATACACAAAGAAAAAACATTTCTGATTGTTGTTTCTCCAAAAGGGGAAACCTTTGTTACGAGATGGAATAGGAAACCTCTCTGGTGCTTATGCACATCTAAATTATTTTAGTAGATATATGGTAGGGCGGTGCGAGTGAAATATTTTAGGTGAAATATGGTACGCAAACTATGCGGCTCCATGAACAAGTCATGCACATATCATACGATGTATGCATGAGTGGTTTATAGAGAGCTGTTTTTACAATACAGGGGGCCGCTAAAAGGCCGAGTCCTATAGAATTTGCCTAAAAATCGCCAACCGCCAAATTGTGCCATATATGATTTTTATTCCCGTCACGTGTTGTGTGGGTGTTCGTTTTGACAGGAGTCATGTCATTGATTATAGGGTCGTTTCATCAATTTTTCCTATGGGAAATGTACTATTTGAACGCAAATCCATTATCTACTCGATTTTGCTATCTGGCTTTGTTTGTGGCCGGTATCTCCACCTCGCCACGAATTGAGCAAGGTAATAAGAGAAGGCATGATTTTCCGGTAGTATTCATAGATATATAAACCCTGAAAAAAGCGGACACTTTAGCAGCAGGTCAAGTTGTAAGAGTGAACACAACATTGTGACGGGGAAATAGAAAGTATATTGAAAGGTATGTTAAATCTATGTTTAGTATTATTTTTGTATGAACATGCTTGTAGGTTTTGGAGGGGTTTACTTCTAATATACCCCAACTTTCTGAAGCCTATTCTGAATTCACTGTTGTGGCCTGTAGTGATTAGGCTACTAGCTTTGCCAGCTAGATGTCGCAGAATTGATCCCAGGCTTCTCCAGTAGTAGAATGAGTCTTTCTAAGTGAGGTCCTGTCTCATGCTGACCCTAGATGTTGGTGAGACGTAAAGTTGGGACACCCGCTCATTCTGGATTCATTTAGGCTTTTAGACCCCTTTTGTAGAATGTAAGTAATAAACGCCGGGTCACTTGTTTGATCCATGACTTGTGACTAGCTGTGGTTAGAAAACCGTGGTTCCGTCCCAATATGATATTAGGTGTAGAGGGGACGTAAACTTAAGACGGGTTTAACCACATCTTCATCATCAGGGCAAACTCTTACAAGAGCCTGTTGGGTTATCCGTGATGATGAACCGTAATGAATTTTATTTTACAAGCATGTTCACAAGCATGTTCACGTTGATTAGAAATAATTTTGTCCAAGAAGAATTACGAGTTCATTTTGTAATGATGCCGTTTTTGTCTGATAACTCAGTTTGTGCAGGTATGTACATATAAAGAACGTGATGATGATAAGTGGGAGTATTTGGTCGCCACACGTCATAACGGCCTGAGCGGCGGGGATGACGTCAGCTGCGTCATCGGCGTCGCGAGGACTGTTGTGACGGGGTGCCTACCAAATAGAGAGAATTTACGGCAAACAGTGTTGGCCCATATGAGACACTAACAAATGTTGTAGATTATAGATGAAAATCTTCTGTTGTAGTTTCTATCTGTTATTAATGTATTGAATTTGTGAATAGCTATATTTGTGAGCCGTGTCGCGGAGAGGGATATGAAATAGAGATTGTTATGTTTCCTGTAATTGGCGGCTGACCAGGTAGCGCAAAGGCGTGGTCTGTTCAATTGCCTCTTACTTGTGATAATGTAGTGAGCACAAATTTGATGAGTATTATGCTCAGTAGTAGTGAGCATTAATTGATTTCTGTAGTGCTCAGTAAGGAAACATGAACTTTGAGTATTATTGTGTCAAGCGCTGGGTGCTGATAATTTGATGCACAGTCAAGTTGAGTTCTGCTGGCTTATACTTCATACTCCGAGTCCTGAAATTCATCTAAAAGCGCTATCCATGCCTTCTGTGTCGTTTACTTACACAACTTATCCAATTTTCGTCCAGAAATGAGCGAAATAAGCAGTCTTGCGGCATTTACTTACTTTACTTAGATTACTTATCAGTCATCATTGTCAGATAAGTAAAGTAAGCTGAGCTGAGGCTGACCTGGTGTCCTGGAGTCTCTGATTTCGCTGTTAATTGAATTCTACTCATTTTACTTACGTTACTGATCTTCATATCAACACTATAAGTAAAATAAGCAAGTTTACAGTATTCTACTTTGGTTACTCAGTTTACTTACCTGGCACCACAGCAGTATAAGTAAACTAAGTAAACTAAGTAGATGTCAAAAAATCTATGCCCCTCGATCCAAAAAACATGCTACATAAAATTAAGTGCAATAAGCTAGTTAATTGATATAAAAAGAACGATTTTACATAGTTTAAACATAAATAACTAAAATTTGCTGACCAGAACACTGAAGCATGATACTATAATACGGATGATCTAAGTAGGATGAGTAACATAAGTAGGCGTATAGCTAGCCAAGGATGGTACATGTATCAGCCTCACTCTTAAGATAAGCTAAGTAAACTAAGTAATGTAAATTGACTAATCAAACCACCGAAAGTCAATCTTGATATAACAGGATAAGTACAAGAATAAGCGTAAGTAACCTAAGTAACCTAAGTAAAATAAGTAACCTTGCATGCCTCTTATGACAAAGGTTACTACCATACCGACAATGCTAAGAGTAAGCTAAGTAAGATAAGTAACCTTAGTTGGGGTGATATATTTCATCCATGACTATGAGCAGTGTAAGTAGGATAAGTAAGTTAAGTGAGGTAAGTAGCATAAGTATTGTAAGTAACTGATATACCAGTAACATCAGCGACACCAGAGTAAGTTAAGTAAGCTAAGTGAAGTAAGTAAGTATTGTGGTTTCGTTCTCAGCGCATGAGTAAGCTGAGTAGGGTAAGTGAACTAAGTAACCTGAGTAGAATTCTAAGTAACATAAGTAAATGTCCTACCAGCTACAACAGCCGTACCAGAGTAAGTTAAGTAAGCTAAGTAAACTAAGTAGGCATCCTGGTCACTTCGTAAAAGGATGCGCAGAGTAAGTAGGATAAGTAAAGTAAGTAACCTAAGTAGACTTATAAGTAACATAAGTAATGTAAGTAACCTCTCCACCAGCTACAACAACCATACCAGAGTAAGTTAAGTAAGCTAAGTAAACTAAGTAGGCACAATGGTCACTCCGAACTGGGTTGAGTAGGGTAAGTAGGATAAGTAAACTAAGTAACTTAAGTTGAATTCTAAGCAACATAAGTAAGGTAAGTAACTACTCCACCAGCGACGCTACCCATACCAGAGTAAGTTAAGTAAGCTAAGTAAACTAAGTAATCGGCGAAGTCTGTCCCAACGAGGATGAGTAGGGTAAGTAGGATAAGTAAACTAAGTAACCTGAGTAGAATACTAAGTATCATAAGTAAGGTAAGTTACTGCTCTACCAGCAAAGCTATTAATACCAAAGTAAGTTGAGTAAGCTAAGTAAACTAAGTTGGCGACCTTGTCACTCCGAACAATGTAGACTATGGTCAGTAGGATAAGTAAACTAAGTAACTTAAGTAGAATTCTAAGTAACGTAAATAAGGTAAGTAACTGTCATACTAGCTATACCACCCTTACCACAGTAAGTTAAGTAAGCTAAGTAAACTAAGTAAACGGCAAAGTCTGTACTGAAGAGGATGAGTAGGGTAAGTAGGATAAGTAAACTAAGTAGAATTTTAAGTAACATAAGTAAGGTAAGTAACTACTCCATTAGTCGCTCTACCCATACCGGAGTAATTTAAGTAAAATAAGTACGCGGCGAAGTCTGTACTGGAGAGAATGGGTAGGGTAAGTAGGATAAGTAAACTAAGTAACCTGAGTTGAATTCTAAGTATCATAAGTAAGGTAAGTTACTGCTCTACCAGCAAAGCTACCAATACCAAAGTAAGTTGAGTAAGCTAAGTAAACGAAGTTGGCGACCTTGTCACTCCGAACAATGTAGACTATGGTCAGTAGGATAAGTAAACTAAGTAACTTTAGTATAATTCTAAGTAACGTAAGTAAGGTAAGTAACTGTCATACTCGCTATACCACCCTTACCACAGTAAGTTAAGTAAGCTAAGTCAACTAAGTAAACGGCAAAGTCTGTACTGAAGAGGATGAGTAGGGTAAGTAGAATAAGTAAACTAAGTAGAATTCCAAGTAACATAAGTAAGGTAAGTAACTACTCCATTAGTTGCTCTACCCATACCGGAGTAATTTAAGTCAACTAAGTACGTGGCGAAGTCTGTACTGGAGAGGATGAGTAGGGTAAGTAGGATAAGTAAACTAAGTAACCTGAGTTGAATTCTAAGTATCATAAGTAAGGTAAGTTACTGTTCTACCAGCAAAGCTACAATACCAAAGTAAGTTGAGTAAGCTAAGTAAACTAAGTTGGCGACCTTGTCACTCCGAACAATGTAGACTATGGTCAGTAGGATAAGTTAACTAAGTAACCTAAGTAGAATTCTAAGTAACGTAAGTAAGGTAAGTAACTATCATTCGAGCTATACACCCTTACCACAGTAAGTTAAGTAAGCTAAGTCAACTAAGTAAACGGCAAAGTCTGTACTGAAGAGGATGAGAAGGGTAAGTAGGATAAGTTAACTAAGTAGAATTCTAAGTAAGGTAAGTAACTACTCCATTAGCCGCTCTAGCCATACAGGAGTAAGTTGCGTAAACTAAGTAAGCAGCGAAGTCTGTACTGAAGAGGATGAGTAGGGTAAGTAGGATAAGTTATCTAAGTAACCTGAGTAGAATTCTAAGTAACATAAGTAAGGTAAGTAACTGCTCTTCCAGGAACGCTACCAATACCAAAGTAAGTTGAGTAAGCTAAGTAAACTAAGTTGGCGACCTTGTCACCCCGAACAATGATGAGTAGGGTAAGTAGGATAAGTAAACTAAGTAACCTAAGTAGAATTCTAAGTAACGTAAGTAAGGTAAGTAACTGTCATACCAGCTATACCACCCTTACCACAGTAAGTTAAGTAAGCTAAGTAAACTAAGTAAGCGGCATAGTCTGTCCAGACGCTGGTCAGTAGTGTAAGTAGGATAAGTAAACTAAGTAACCTAAGTAGAATTCTAGGTAGGGTAAGTAATTACTCCACTAGCCACTCCACCAATACCATAGTAGCTTAAGAAAGCTAAGTAAACTAAGTAAGCAGCGAAGTCTGTACCGAAGAGGATGAGTAGGGTAAGTAGGATAAGTAAACTAAGTAACCTGAGTAGAATTCTAAGTAACACCCTTATCACAGTAAGTAAGGTAAGTAACTACTCCACTAGCCACTCTGCCCAGACCAGCGTAAGTGAAGTAAAATAAGTAAACTAAGTAAGCGGCAAAGTCTATCTCAACGAAGATCAGGATGTTAAGAAGGATAAGTAAGCTAAGTATCCTAAGTAGAATTGTAAGTAACATAAGTATGGTAAGTAACTACTCCATTCGCCACTCTACCCATACCAGAGTAAGTTATGAGCTAAATAAACTAAGTAAGCGGCGTAGTCTGTCCCATAGAGGATGAGCAGGGTAAGTAGGTTAAGTAAACTAAGTAACCTAAGTAGAATTCTAAGTAACGTAAGTAAGGTAAGTAACTACTCCATTAGCCACTCTACCCATACCAGAGTAAGTTAAGGAAACTAAGTAAGCGGCGAAGTCTGTATTGTAGAGGATGAGTAGGGTGAGTAGGATAAGTAAACTAAGTTACCTATATAGAATTCTAAGTAACGTAAGTTAGATAAGTAACCGTCCAACTACATATACCACCCTTACCACAGTGAGTTAAGTAAACTAAGTAAGCGGCAAAGTCTGTCCCAACGAGGATCAGTAAGGTCAGTAGGATAAGTAAACTAAGTAACCTAAGTAGAATTATAAGTAAGGTAAGTAACTACTCCATTAGCCACTCTACCCATACCAGAGTCAGTTAAGTAAGCTAAGTAAGCAGCGAAGTCTGTACCGAAGAGGATGAGTAGGGTAAGTAGGATAAGTAAACTAAGTAGAATTCTAAGTTACATAAGTAAGGTAATTGACTACTCCACTAGCCACTCTACCGAGACCAGAGTAAGTTAAGTAAGCTAAGTAAACTAAGTAAGTCTGTACCAACGAGGATCAGTAGGGTAAGTAGGATAAGTAGACTAAGTAACCTGAGAAGAATTCTAAATAACAAAAGTAAGGTAAGTAACTACTTCACTAGCCACTCTACCCATACCAGAATAATCTAAGTGCGATAAGTAAACTATGTAAGTGGCGAAGTCTGTACTGGAGAGGATGAGTAGGGTAAGTAGGATAAGTAAACTAAGTAACCTAGTTAGAATTCTAAGTAACATAAACAGGTAAGTTACTGCTCTACCAGCAACGCTACCAATACCAAAGTAAGTTGAGCAAGCTAAGTAAACTAAGTTGGCGACCTTGTCGTCCCGAACAATGATGAGCCG
Organism: Lucinisca nassula; assembly: GCA_963580285.1. Classification (NCBI taxonomy): domain Eukaryota; kingdom Metazoa; phylum Mollusca; class Bivalvia; order Lucinida; family Lucinidae; genus Lucinisca; species Lucinisca nassula. Next base: position 126,702,128 of record OY757015.1, on the reverse strand, counting down.
GGTAAGTAGGATAAGTAAACTAAGTAACCTAAGAAGAATTCTAACGTAAGTTAGATAAGTAACAGTCCTACTACCTTTTCCACCCTTACCACAGTAAGCTAAGTAAACTAAGTAAGCGGCAAAGTATGTCCCAACGAGGATCAGTAGGGTAAGTAGGATAAGTAAACTAAGTAACCTAAGTAGAATTCTAAGTATCATAAGTAACTACTCCACTAGCCACTGTACCCATACCAGAGTTAGTTAAGTAAGCTAATTAAGCAGCGAAGTCTGTACCGAAGAGGATGAGTAGGGTAAGTAGGATAAGTAAAAAAAGTAACCTGAGTAGAATTCTAAGAAACATAAGTAAGGTAAGTAACTACTCCACTAGCCATTCTACCCAGACCAGAGTAAGTTAAGTAAGCTAAGTAAACTAAGTAAACGGCGAAGTCTGCCCCATGAAGGATGAGTAGGGTAAGTTTTTTGTTTGATTTGAGGTTTAACGTCCCCGTCAACACTGTAAAGGTCATTTCGGAGACGTTGCTTCCAATTTTGTGGGACTTTTACTCGACATTGAGATGAAAAGACATCTCAAGCCCTGCCGCCCAATGAAACCAATAGGGTTTATTAGCATGGACGGTGCGCCTCGCACCGCGATTCCTGGACAGGCTTAGATCCTCTAAGCGGTTTACCAGTACTAGTGTGCGGGACGGATTCAGCTCTGCGTGGAAGCATCATGCAGCCCATATATTTCTTCAAGCCCCTATAGGCGGGGGCCAGAGTAGGGTAAGTAGGTTAATTAAAATAAGTAACCTAAGTAGAATTCTAAGTAACGTAAGGTAAGTAACTACTCCATTAGCCACTCTACCCATACCAGAGTAAGTTTAGTAAACTAAGTAAGCGGCGAAGTCTGTATTGTACAGGATGTGTAGGGCAAGTAAAATAAGCAAACTAAGTAACCTGATTGGAATTCTAAGTAACATAAGTAAGGTAAGTTACTGCTCTTCCAGCACCGCTACCAATACCAAAGTAAGTTGACTAAGCTAGATAAACTAAGATGGCGACCTTGTCAATCTGAACAATGATGATTAAGGCCAGTAGGATAAGTAATATAAGTAACCTAAGTAGAATTCTAAGTAACACAAGTAAGGTAAGTAACTGTCCTACCAGCTAACACCCTTATCACAGTAAGTTAAGTAAGCTAAGTAAACTAAGTAAGCGGCGAAGTCTGTCCCATAGAGGATGAGTAGAGTAAGTAGGATAAGTAAACTAAGTAACGTAAGTAGATTTCTAAGTAACGTAAGTAACCACTCCATTAGACACTCTATCCATACCAGAGTAAGTTAAGTAAATTAAGTAAACTAAGTAAGCGACGAAGTCTGTACTGAATAGGATGAGTAGGGTAAGTAGGATAAGTAAAATAAGTAACCTGAGTAGAATTCTAAGTAACATAAGTAAGGTACCTTACTGCTCTACCAGCAACGCTACCAATACCGAAGTAAGTTGAGTAAGCTAAGTAAACTAAGTTGGCGACCTTGTCATCCCGAACAATGATGAGCAGGGTAAGTAGGATAAGTAAATTAAGCAACCAAAGTAGAATTCTAAGTATTGTTAGTGAGGTAAGTAACTGTCCTAGCTACCACCTATACCACCCTTACCACAGTAAGTTAAGTAAGCTAAATAAACTAAGTAAGCGGCAAAGTCTGTCCCAACGAGGATGAGTAGGGTAAGAAGGATAAGTAAACTAAGTAACCTAAGTAGAATTCTAAGTAGGGTAAGTAACTACTCCACTAGCCACTCTACCCATACCAGAGTAAGTTAAGTAAGCTAAGTAAACTAAGTAAGCAGCGAAGTCTGTACCGAAGAGGATGAGTAGGGTAAGTAGGACAAGTAAACTAAGTAACCTGGGAAGAATTCTAAGTAGCATAACTAAGGTAAGTTACTGCTCCATCAGCAACGCTACCAATACTAAATTAAGTTGAGTAAGCTGAGTATAACTAGTTGGCTACTTTGTCACTCCGAACAATGATTAGTAGGGTTAAGTAGGATAAGTAAAATAAGTAACTACTCCACTAGCCACTCTACCCATACCACAGTAAGTTAAGTAAGCTAAGTAAACTAAGTAAGCAGCGAAGTCTGTACCGAAGAGGATGCATGAGTAGGGTAAGTAAACTAAGTTACCTAAGTAGAATTCTAAGTAGGGCAAGTTACTACTCCACTAGCCACTCTACCAATACCACAGTAAGTTAAGTAAGCTAAGTAAACTAAGTAAGCAGCGAAGTCTGTACCAAAGAGAATGAGTAGGGTAAGTACGATAAGTAAACTAAGTAAGCTGAGTAGAATTCTAAGTAACATAAGTAAGGTAAGTTTCTGCTTACCAGCAATGCTACAAATATCAAAGTAAGTTCATTAAGCTAAGTCTACTAACTTGGCAGCCTCGGAAAAATTATAAGTAGGGTAAGTAGGATAAGTAAACTAAGCAACCTAAGTAGAATTCTAAGTACCATAAGTAAGATAAGTAACTACTCCATCAGCTACGCTACTCATACAAGGCTAAGTAAGCTAATTAAACTAAGTAAGTGCCGAAGTCTGTCCCAACGAAGATGAGTATGGTAAGTAGGATAAGTAACCTTAGTAGCAGGGTAAGTAGGATAAGTAAAGTAAGTAACCTAAGTAGACTTCGAAGTAACATAAGTAAAGTAAATAACCTCTCCACCAGCTACATCAACCATTCCAGAGCAAGTTAAGTAAGCTAAGCAAACTAAGCAAGTGTCGAAGTCTGTCCCAACGAGGATGAGTTGGGTAAGTAGGATAAGTAAACTAAGTAGAATATTAAGTAACCTAAGTAAAGTAAGTAACCACTTCACTAGCTTACCAAGACAAGCCTGCTCAACTTGTGTTAAACTCTCAGTACTATCAAGATGACAAGTCAGGAGTACTATCAATATGTCTTGAAGGATATTGCAGATTTGGTGACCAAAAGGTGGTCATACTGGAGTTATCTTTCTTGTGCATGACATGGTATCTAAACTTTGGGTACAATTGTGCATTAATGACCATCAATATATCTTTAAGGGAATTGAATTATGATCATCACATGGTTATACTGTCAGGAGAGAAAACTGAACATGAGCTCCGCAAATGGTGCATTGTACCACCGTGCCAAGGTCATGTTTGTTGGTCTTCTGCAACGGATCTTCATGTGTTTTTCCCCAGGTCCTCCGGTTAGTGCCAAACTCTGATTAAAGATCGGCTCATCATTAGGGAAATAATCATGAAATGGCCGATTGTAAAACCAAACTTAAAAACCAAAATAATTTTATTGAAGTCCAACCTTGAAATAACTATATATCAAGTTTATGCTAAACCGGCGCTAAATTGTAGGAGTTACATAGTCTCTATCTTTCCCTTTTCAGTGCTACACGCTAACTTTTGCGCTTTACGAGCAGGACTTCTGGGTGAAAAGCAGTACTAAGCAATGTGGAAGAAGTGTCTCCGTCTGTATGGCCCCCGCCCATCGGGGCTTGAAGATTTGGATGGGCTGCATGATGCTTCCACGCAGAGCTGAAGCCGACCTGCACATGAGTACTGGTAAGCCGCTTAGAGGATCTAAGTCTGCCCAGGCAAAGCGGTGCGAGTCGACCCGTCCATGCTTATAAACCCTATTGGTTTCATTGGGCGGCAGGGCTTGAGATGTCATTTCATCTCAATGTCGGGTAAAAGTCCCACAAAATTGGAGGCAATGTCTCAAAAATGACCTTTTTAGTGTTGACGGGGACGTTAAACCTCAAATCAAACAAATCAAATCGTCCTCCTGTTTGTTTGCCGTTCGTAACGCTCTTTGATGATTAATATAAACATGTATGTTTGGAATTGGGTTCCTCATGGTTTGCTTGAATTCTGAGGGCATTTTGGAGACGTTGCTTCGAAAAACGTGGGTTCGCTTGCATTTTGATGAAAAGACATCTCAAGCCCTGCATCACAATAAAACCAATAGGATTAAGAGAGTGCCAGCAGGCAAACGTCGCTTGGTCAACGTCAAATTAACGTCGGTGCAAGGTCAAGACGTTGCAACGATGTAAGTGTGACGTCACAATTACGCCACATGCCTGCTTGGTTTTAAGGGACTGTAAGACTAGCATTTAAGGGTGATGGGAACAACTGGCACATTTTTCTGTGTTTTTGTCAAAGGGAGACAATTTTCGAGACTTCCTATTCGCTTTTCTATAAGCCCTGCCCCACTAAAAAAAAGAGATTACTCTTAAAGGAAAGAATTTGCTCCTCAGGAGCAAGTTCTTTCCTTTAAGAGTTGGCCCTTATTGACATGGGAGACAAAAAGACTAAAGGTGTTCCCATTCCCCTTAAGGATGAATTCCTACCGAGCCCCGACGGGCTGGGGCCTGTGTTTGTTTCTTGAATTGTGGCTACTCGCATTTGTTTAATTGGAGATTATACGACCCAACAACACTTCTTAAGTCATTTGGAAGACCTTGAAATACTTGTCAACTCGATTTCTTAATACCCGCTTAGGTATGGTCGGTTCTAATCATTTTTCTCTATCTATGTTTGGAGAGAAAAAAAAATAGACTTTTATCTAAAGATTTTCATTTTTGGCAGAAAAAATTGCCTATATATAGGCAGGTTTTCGTAAATACATGTTGTGAGTGTTCGTTAGGCCCGCCTCTTTGCGGCGGTTAAAACGAGTTCCGGAGCCGAAATAGAAAAAAAGTATGCCCCGTGAGCCCCAATATAGCGGATTGAAGGGGATGTTCACAAGGTGGTCTTGTTCACGTAATGACTCGCAGTCTGCGGTTGTGTGAATGATTTTGTTTGACAACACTGATAACAGTTCACAATGAAAGCATTCTATTGACTGATAATATCATATTTTTCCATTTGACACAAATCCCTCTAGATAATTAAATTTAGATGCCGGGGAGAAACACAATCTCCGTATTCATTGGGCGATAGGGCTTGAGATGTCATTTCATCACAAAGTCTGATAAAAGTTCCACAATATTGTAACCAAAGTCCCCCTAATACTGCATGTTTTTTCCTTTTTCAGACACAGAGATTCCAATAATCACCACCCGGCCCCACTCTAATACTACCATATATCTATGCCCCCGGGGGCTTGTGCGGGGGCGTCCGGGGCATGATTCCCCCACTTTGCGCGGATTTGCCGTCTCCGGGGCAACGACCCGGTGTCCTCGGGTGCATGGCATGACCCCACTGTGGTAACTAGTCACAGCCCCCGTACTGGTGCTGTAGGGAATTAAACTTTTGACAGATGTTTGGCGCGTGAACACACCTCCTAGTGGACGGTAATGACCCGTAGGTCACACGCTCCCCTATGGCCCCGGTGCGGGGGCTTGACCCACCCACCGGCCCCTCACTAGCCGTGGCCTCCCGATCGTCGTTGCTTGGTGCATGGTGTTTGGACATTGGTTTCCGCCACATGCTCCTGGCTTCAGGCGTGACTGGCGTATCGCGGTGCGTATCGGGTGCGGATGCTTAATATGTTATTCTCGCCAAATAAAGGCATTATTATTATCATTATTATTATTATTATTATTATTATTATTATTACCACAGTCCTATAACTAAAAATTTACACACAGTTCCCTGCTTTGGGACTGTGAGGTCAATACCCTTAGACTGGTGCGTGGGTAACATCCTCTGCTGTAGTACGACCCTGATGACCCACGCCACACGGCCCACACATGTAGGCCCCATCCTCATACTTCCGTCCTTCCGTGCCCCTTGGGGCTTCGCGTGGGGGCGCCTGGAGACATGATTCCCCGCTTTGGGCGGACTGGCCGTTTCCGGGGCGACGGCCTGGAGTCCTCGGGTACAGGGAGGGGGGGGTGAAGAAGGGAAGGACACCAAACCCATTCATGCTTATATAGTTGTTACACGAGCACGTCTGTATGTTCATTATCTTAATGTTCAGCTTAATGTTGTTTTTGATGTATTTATCTCGTATGTAATGGAATATGACATGAAGCGTGTACCGTTTCTCAATGTTTGGATGCCTGGCGGGGGGCGGTCATGTCGTATTCCTTTATATGCCGGGGAAACGCACCATATCCGTGTTCAATACATGTTTTAATGTTGTTTTTAAATGGTTTCTCCATTATGTGCTATTATCTTCATTTTCTCCGTGTTCATTACATGTTCAGTTTAGTGTTTGATGTATTTCTCTCGTTTGTAACGGATTATGACATGAAGCGTGTACCGTCTCTCAATATTGGGGTGCCCGGTGGGGTAGGGAAAGTCATGTTGTATTCCTTTATATGCCGGGGAAACACACCATCTCCGTGTTTATTACATGTTTTAAATTTGTTTTTGAACTTTTTCTCAATTATACCGGGGAAACGCACCATCTCCGTGTTCATTACATGTTTTAGTGCTGTTTTGGGTGTATTTCTCTCGTATGTGAAGGAATGTGACATGAAGCTTGTACCGTTTCTCAATGTTGGAATGCCCGGCGTGGTAGGGGCGGTTCTGTCTTATTCCTTTATATACCGGGGAAACACACTGTCTCCGTGTTCATTATATGTTTATGCCACCGGCATACGAAGTATGCTATGGGGATATAATGTTTTCGTCCTGCCGTTCGTCCGTGTATCCGTCTTTCCGTCTGTCCGTCCGTCCGTTAACATTTTGGTTAATGTTTTTCGTCAACGTTTCTAAGAGATTGTATCTTCTGAACCCTTTGATAGATTTAGTTGATACTTACACTGAAGTTACATACTGGTCTAAAACTTTCATTGATGCATGTTCCCCCCACCCCACAGTGACCTTGAGGTCAAGGTCATAGACTTAGAAATTTTACATTTGGTTCAATTTTATGACAAAGTTTATAGACAAATTCAGTTGATGCTTGCATCGATGTTGCATACCAGTCCAAAGATTTCATTGATGCATACCCCATCCTGCTGCTTCATTGATACCCCCACCCTTCAGTAACTTTGATTCCCTCACTCCCTTGGTCCATTTAGAAATTTTATGTTTGATTTAGCTTTAACAAGCACATTTATACAATATTATAGCTGCTTGACATCTTCATTCATATTACATACAAGCTCAAAAGATATATCAGATTATGGCACTGGCCGGGGGTATACGTGACCCACTGGTCGCTTTCTCTAGTTTAATGATGTTTTTGAACTGTTTTACAATTATAAGCTACCTCTATGTTCATTATCTCCGTGTTCATTACATATTCAGTTTAGTGTTGTTTTTGATGTATTTCTCCCGTATGTGAAGGAATATGACCCGAAGCGTGTACCGTTTCTCATTGTTGGGATGTCCAGCGGGGTAGGGGCGATCATGTCATATTCCCGGGGAAACACAAATTCTCCGTTTTCATTACATCTTTATGTTGTTTTTGAACTGTTTCTAAATTATGTTCATTATCTCCATGTTCATTACATGTTCAGTTTAGTGTTGTTTTTGATGTATTTCTCCCATTTGTGAAGGGAATATGACATGAAGCGGGTACCGTCTCTCATTGTTGGGATGCCCGGCTGGGTAAGGGTGGTCATGTCATATTTCTTCATATATACCAGAGAAACCCACTACCTCCGTGTTCATTGCATGTTTTAATTATGTTTTTGAACTATTCCTCAATTATGTGCTATCTCTATGTTAATTATCTCTGTGTTCGTTACATGTTCAGCTTAATGTTGTTTCTGGTGTATTTCTCTCGAATGTAAAGGAATTTGACATGAAGCGTGTACCGTTTCTCAGTGTTGGGATGCCCGGCGGGTCATGGGCGGTCATGTCATATTCCTTTATATGCCGGGGAAACACATAATCTCCGTGTTCATTACATGTTGTAATGTTGTTTTTGAACAGTTTCTCAATTATGTGCCATCTCTATGTTCATTATCTCCGTGTTCATTACATGTTCAGTTTAGTGTTGTTTTTGATGTGTTTCTCCCGTTTGTGAAGGAATATGACATGAAGCGTGTACCGTTTCTCAATGTTGGGATGCCCGGCGGGGTAGGGGCGGTCATGCCATATTCCTTTTTATACCGGGGAAACACACTATCTCCGTGTTCATTACATGTTTTAATGATGTTTTTGAACTATTTCTCAATCATATGCTATCTCAATGTTCATTATCTCCGTGTTCATTACATGTTCAGTTTAGTGTTGTTTTTTTATGTATTTCTTCCGCATGTGAAAGAATATGACATGAAGCGTGTACCGTTTCTCATTGTTGGCATACCCGGCGGGGTAGGGGCGATCATGTCATATTCCCTTATATGTCGGGGAAACACCTAATCTCCGTGTTCATTGCATGTTTTAATGTTGCTTTTGAACAGTTCCTCAATTATGACCATTCTCTATGTTCATTATTTCGTTACATGTTCAGCTTAATGTTGTTTTTGGTGTATTTCTCTCGAATGTAAAGGAATTTGACATGAAGCGTGTACCGTTTCTCAGTGTTGGGATGCCCGGCGGGTCATGGGCGGTCATGTCATATTCCTTTATATGCCGGAGAAACAATTAATCTCCGTGTTCATTACATGTTGTAATGTTGTTTTTGAACAGTTTCTCAATTATGTGCTATCTCTATGTTCATTATCTCCGTGTTCATTGCGTGTTCAGTTTAGTGTTGTTTTTGATGTAATTCTCCCGTTCGTGAAGGGATATGACATGAAGCGTGTACCGTTTCTCATTATTGGGATGCCCGGCGGCGTAGGGGCGGTCATTTCACATTACTTTATATGCCGGAAAAACCCACTATCTCCGGGTTAATTACATGTTTTAATGATGTTTTGAACTGTTCATCATTATGTGCTATCTCTATGTTCATTATCTCTGTTCATTACATGTTCAGCTTAATGTTGTTTTTGATGTATTTCTCTCGTATGTAAAGGAGTATGAGATGAAGCGTGTACCGTTTCTCAGTGTTGGAATGCCCGGCGGGTCAGGGGCGGTCATGTCATATTCATATATATATATATGCCGGGGAAACGCACCATCTCCGTGCTCACTACATTTTTTAATGTTTTTTCTCCGGGTACTCCGGTCTTCGCCCACCTAGTTAACGATAGGCTCGATTTGAGTGAAATAATCTTGAAAGGGCCGTAAAACCAAAACCAAACACAAAAACTCATACCATTGATAGAGTAAATATCGCATAATATATAGGTATAATATTGTCGTATAAATTAAGCATAAAAGCTTAAAAATGGTATAGACTATTCAACTGTAGAATTAGCTCAGAGCTCATAAGCTGTCTGGTCTGGTGCTATAATAGTTAGGCATTGTTCTCAGATCTCTTTTGATAAATAAAGCTTTTAAGAGACCTATTACTGGTGCCGTTTTCTGCTATAAAAAAAACATGGGCTAATTTCCTTGAAAAAAAAAATGTCAAATACACATTCCACAAATAGTATATGGTGTTTTGGTGAGCTTCCATAAGCATTTTTAATAGCAAATGGAACGTGTGTGTGTGTGTGTGGGGGGGGGGGGGTTGCAGGTCCGTTCCGGTTATTGGGTCCGTTCTGGTTAGTAAACGAACCCGACTCGCACCGCTTTGCCTTGGCAGGCTTAGGCCCTCTAAGCGGTTTACCAGTACTCGTGCGCGGTCGGAAGCATCATGCAGCACAACTATTTCTTCAAGCCCCGACGCGTCCTATTACATGCAAAGTATGCAGTGAAAAGCTTGAAACACAATGCGATTCTTGCGATCTCTGTTTGAGCTGGTTTCACTCTACACACAACCTACGACATGCAACCTACTCAGGTTACTAAGTTGAATTTGCTACTTACCCTACTCATCATTGTTTGGATTGACGAGACCGCCAAGTTAGTGTACTAAGCTTAGTCGACTTACTTTGGTATTGGTAGCGTTGCAGGTGGAGCAGTTACTTGCCTTACTTATGTTTCTTAGAATTCTACCCAGGTTACTTAGTTTACTTTGCCTACTTACCTTACTTATCCTCGTTGAGACATACTTTGCCACTGACTTAGTTTACTTAGCTTACTTAACTTACAGTGGTATGGGTGGTATAGCTAGTAAGACAGTTACTTACCTTGCTTATCGTTACTTAGTATTCTACTTATGTTCTTAGCTTACTTATCCAACTTACCCTACTCATTGTTCGGAATGCGGTCGCCAACTTAGTTAACTTAGCTTACTCAACTTCTTTCGGTATTGGTAGCGTTGCTGGTAGGACAGTTACTTAACTTACTTATGTTACTTAGAATTCTACTCAGGTTACTTAGTTTGCTTATCCTACTCATCCTCGTTTGGAAAACCTTCGCCGCTTAATTAGTTTACTTAGCTTGCTTAACTTACATTGTTATGGGTAGTGTAGGTGGTGGAGTTACTTACCTTACTTATGTTATTTAGATTCTACTTACGTTACTTAGTTAACTTATCCTACTTACCCTATCCATCATTGTTCGGAGTGACAAGGTAGCCGACTTAGTTAACTTAGCTTATTTAACTTACTGTGGTAAGGTTGGTGTAGCTCATGGTGTAGTTACTTACTTTACCTACGTTATTTAGAATTCTACTTAGGTTACTTAGTTTACTTATCCTACTTACCCTGCTCATCGTTGTTCGAGATGACAAGGTCACCAACTTGTTTACTTAGCTTACTCAACTTACTTTGTTATTGGTAGCGTTGTCGGTATGGCAGCAACTTACCTTACTTACGTTACTTAGAATTTTACTCAGGTTACATAGTTTGCTTATCCTACTTACCCTACTCATCATCTTCAGTACAGACTTCGCCGCTTACTTAGTTTACTTAACTTACTTAACTTACTGTGGTAAGGATGGTATAGGTAGTAGGACAGTTACTTATCTTACTTACGTTACTGAGAATTCTACTTAGGTTACTTATCCTACTTACCCTAATCATCATTGTTCGGAGTGACAAAGTCACCAACTGAGTTTACTTAGCCTACTCAACTTACTTTGGTATTGGTGGCGTTGCTGGTAGAGCGGTAAATTACCTTAATTGTGTTACTTAGGACTCTACTCAGGTTGCTTAGTTTACTTACCCTACTTACCCCAATCACCCTCTTCGGGACAGACTTCGCAGCATACTTAGTTTACTTAGCTTACTTAACTTTATAATGTAAGGGACGTATAGCTAGTATGACAGTTACTTACCTTACTTACATTACTTAGAATTCTACTTAGGTTACTTAGTTTACTTATCCTACTGGCCATAGCCACCATTGTTCGGAGTGACCACGTTGCCAACTTAGTTTACTTAACTTACTCAACTTACTTTGGTATTGGTAGCGTTGCTCTTAGAGCAGTAGCTTACCTTACTTACGTTACTTAGAATTCTACTCAGGTTACTTAGTTTACTTATCCTACTTACCCTTATCATCCTCTTCAGTACAGACTTCGCTGCTTGCTTAGTTTACTTAGTTTACTTAACTTTCTTAACTTACTAATGTAAGGGTCGTATAGCTAGAAGGACAGTAACTTACCTTACTTACGTTACTTAGAATTCTACTTAGGTTACTTAGTTTACTAATCCTACTGGCCACAGTCATCATTGTTCGGAGTGACCAGGTCGCCAACTTAGTTTACTTAGCTTACTCAACTTACTCTTAGCGCAGTAACTTACCTTACTTATGTCACTTCGATTTCTACTCAGGTTACTTAGTTTGCTTGTCCTACTTAGCCTACTCAACCTCTTCAGTACAGACTTTGCCGCTTACTTAGTTTACTTAGCTTCCTTAACTTACTGTGGTAAGGGTGGTATAGCTAGTAGGACAGTTACTTACGTTACTTAGAATTCTACTTAGGTTACTTAGAATTCTACTTTGGTTACTTAGCTTACTTATCCTACTTACCCTACTCATCATTGTTCGGAGTGACAAAGTCGCCAACTAAGTTTACTTAGCTTACTCAACTTACTTTGGTTTTGGTAGCGTTGCTGGTAGAGCAGTAACTTACCATACTTATGTTACGTAGAATTCTACTTAGGTTACTTATCCTACTTATCCTACTCATCCTCTTCAGTACAAACGTTGCTGCTTACTTAGTTTACTTAGCTTACTTAACTTACTCTGGTATGGGTACAGTGGCTAGTTACTTATGTTACTTAGAATTCTACTTAGGTTACTTAGCTTTCTTATCCTACTTACCCTACTCATCCGTGTTGGGACAGACTTTGCCGCATATTTAGTTTACTTGGCTTACATATTATGTTAAGGTTAGTTTAGGTAGTAGGACAGTTGCTTACCTTACTTACATTACTTAGAATTCTACTCCGGTTACTTAGTTTACTTATCCTACTTACCTTACTCATCCTCTTACCCTACTCATCCTCTTCAGCACAGACTTCGCCGCTTTCGTAGTTTACTTAACTTACTTAACCTACTCTGGTATGGGTAGATTGGCTAATGGAGAAGTTACTTAACTTACTTATTGTACTTAGAAATCTACTTAGGTTACTTATTTTACTTATCCTACTTACCCTACCCATTCTCTATGGGACAGACTTCGCCGCTAACTTAGTTTACTTAGCTTACTTAACTTCCTATGGTAAGGGTGGTATAGGTAGCAAGACAGTTTCTTACTTTACTTACGTTACTTAGAATTCTACTTAGGTAACTGAGTTAACTTATCCTACTTATCCCTCTCATCAATGTACGGGATGAAATGCTTCGCCGCTTACTTAGTTTACTTGGCTTACTTAACTTACTGTGGTAAGGTTGGTATAGGCAGAAGGACAGTTACTGATCTTTGCTTACGTTACTTAGAATTCTACTTAGGTTACTTATCCTACTTACCCTACTCATCGTTGTTTGGAGTGACAAAGTCGCCAACTGAGTTTGCTTAGCTTACTCAACTTACTTTGGTATTGTTGGCGTTGCTGGTAGAACAGTAACTTACCTTACTTATGTTACTTAGAATTCTACTCAGGTTATTTAGTTTACTTATCCTACTTACCCTACTGATCCTCGTTGGGACAGACTTTGCCGCTTACATATTTTACTTAGTTTACTTAACCTACTGCGGTAAGGGTGGTATAGGTAGTAGGACAGTTACTTACCTTACTTACGTTACCTAGAATTCTCCTTAGGTTACTTAGTTTACTTATCCTACTTACCCTGCTCATCATTGTTCGGAATAACAAGGTCGCCAACTTAGTTTACTTAGCTTACTCAACTTACTTTGGTATTGGTAGATTTGCAGGTAGAGCAGTAACTTACCTTACTTAGAATTCTGCCCAGGTTACTTAGTTTACTTATCCTACTTATCCTACTCATCCTCTCCAGTACAGACTTCGCCACTTACTTAGTTTACTTAACTCACTTATCTTACTCTGGTATGGGTAGAGTGGCTAATGGAGTAGTTACTTACCTTACTTATGTTACTTAGAATTCCATTTAGGTTACTTAGTTTACTTATCCTACTTACCCTACTCATCCTCTATGGGACAGTCTTAGCCGCTTACTTAGTTTACTTACCTTACTGTGGTAAAGGTGGTATAGGTAGTAGGACAGTTACTTACCTTACTGACGTTACTTAGAATTCTACTTATGTTACTTAGTTTACTTATCTTACTTACCCTGCTCATTATTGTTCGGGATGAGAAGGTCGCCAACTGAGTTTACTTAGCTTACTCAACTTACTTTGGTATTGGTAGCGTTGCTGGTAGAGCAATAACTTACCTTACTTATGTTACTTAGAATTCTACTCAGGTTACTTAGTTTGCTTATCCTACTTACCCTTCTCATCCTCTTCAGTACATATTACGCCGCTTACTTAGTTTACTTAGCCTACTTAACTTACTGTGTAAGGGCGGTTTAGGTAATACGACAAGTAACTGACCATACTTACGTTACTTAGAATTCTACTTAGGTTACTTAGTTTACTTATCCTACTGACCATAGTCTACATTGTTCGGAGTGACAAAGTCGCCAACTAAGTTTACTTAGCTTACTCAACTTACTTTGGTATTGGTTGCATTGCTGGTGGAGCAGTAACTTACCTTACTTATGTTACTTAGAATTCTACTCAGGTTACATAGTGTACTTATCGTACTTTCCCTACTCATCTTCTTCGGTACAGACTTCGCTGCTGACTTAGTTTACTTAGCTTACTTAACTTACTCTGGTATGGGTACAGTGGCTAGTGGAGTAGTTACTTATGTTACTTAGAATTCTACTTAGGTTACTTAGTTTACTTATCCTACTTACCCTACTGATCCTCGTTGGGACAGACTTTGCCGCTTACTCTGTTTACTTAGCTTACGTAACTTACTGTGATAAGGATGGTATAGGTAACAGGACAGTTACTTACCTTACTTACGTTACTTCGAATTCTACTTAGGTTACTTAGTTTACTTTTCCTACTTACCCGGCTCATCATTATTCGGGATGACAAGGTCGCCAACTTAGTTTTAGCTTGCTCAACTCACTTGGGTATTGGTAGCGTTGCTGGTAGAGCAGTAACTTACCTTACTTATGTTACTTAGAATTCTACTCAGGTTACTTAGTTTGCTTATCCTACTTACCCTACTCATCCTCTACAATACAGACTTCGCCGCTTACTTAGTTTACTTAACTTACTCTGGTATGGGTAGAGTGGCTAATGGAGTAGTTACCTACCTTACGTTACTTATAATTCTACTTAGGTTATTTAGTTTACTTTACCTACTTACCCTACTCATCCTCTATGGGACATACGTCGCCGCTTACTCAGTTTACTTAGCTTACTTAACTTACTCTGGTCTTGTTAGAGTGGCTAGTGGAGTAGTTACTTACCTTACTTATGTTACTTAGAATTCTACTCAGGTTACTTAGTTTACTTATCCTACTTACCCTACTCATCCTCTTCTGTACTGGCGTCGCTGCTGACTTAGTTTACTTAGCTTACTTAACTTACTCTGGTATGGGTAGAGTGGCTAGTGGAGTAGTTACTTATGTTACTTAGAATTCTACTTAGGTTACTTAGTTTACTTATCCTACTTACCCTACTGATCCTGGTTGGGACAGACTTTGCCGCTTACTTAGTTTACTTAGCTTACTTACCTTACTGTGGTAAGGATAGTAAAGGTAGTAGGACAGTTACTTACCTTTCTTACGTTACTAAGAATTCTACTTAGGTTACTTAGTTTACTTATCCTACTTACCCTACTGATCCTGGTTGGGACAGACTTTGCCGCTTACTTAGTTTACTTAACTTACTGTGTTAAGAGTGGTATATGTAGTAGGACAGTTACTTACCTTACATATGTTACTTAGAATTCTACTTAGCTTACTTAGTCTACTTATCTTACTTAACCGGCTTATCATTGTTCGGGATGACAAGGTTGCCAACTTAGTTTACTCAACCTACTTTGGTATTGGTAGCGTTGCTGGTAAAGCAGTTATTTACCTTGTTTATGTTACTTAGCATTCTACTTAGGCTACTTAGTTTACTTATCCTACTTACCCTACTCATCATCTTCTGTACAGACTTCTCAGCTCACTTAGTTTACTTAACTTACTCTGGTATGGGTGGAGTGGCTAATGGAGTAGTTACTTACCTTACTTATAATTCTACTTAGGTTACTTAGTTTACTTATCCTACTTACCCTACTGATCCTCGTTGCGACAGACTTTTCCGCTTACTTAGTTTTCTTAACTTACTGTGGTAAGGGTGGTGTAGGTAGTAGGACAGTTACTTACCTTACTTACTTTACTTAGAATTCTACTTAGGTTACTTAGTTTACTTATCCTACTTACCCGGCTCATCATTGTTCGGGATGATAAGGTCGCCACCTTAGTTTACTTAGTTTACTCCACTTACTTTGGTATTGGTAGCGTTGCTGGTAGAGCAGTAACTTACCTTACTTATGTTACTTAGCATTCTACTCAGGTTACTTAGTTTACTTATCCTACTTACCCTACTCATCATCTTCAGTACAAACTTCGCCGCTTACTTAGTTTACTTAGCTTACTTAACTTACTCTTGTCTGGGTACAGTGGCTAATGGAGTAGTTACTTATCTTACTTATAATTCTACTTAGGTTACTTAGTTTACTTATCCTACTTACCCTGTTTATCATCGTTGGGACAGACTACGCCGCTTACTTAGTTTACTTAGCTTACTTAACTTAATCTGGCATGGGTAGCGTAGCTGGTGGAGTGGTTACTTACCTTACTTATGTTACTTAGAATTCAACTTAGGTTACTTAGTTTACTTATCCTACTTACCCTTCTCAACCATGTTCGGAGTGACCATCATGCCTACTTAGTTTACTTAGCTTACTTAACTTACTCTGGTATGGTAGGTGTAGCTGGTGGAGAGGTTACTTACATTACTTATGTTACTTATAAGTTTACTTAGGTTACTTACTTTACTTATCCTACTTACCCTGCACATCGGAGTGACCAGGACGCCTACTTAGTTTACTTAGCTTACTTAACTTACTCTGGTACGGCTGTTGTAGCTGGTAGGACATTTACTTATGTTACTTAGAATTCTACTCAGGTTACTTAGTTCACTTACCCTACTCAGCTTACTCATGCGCTGAGAACGAAACCACAATACTTACTTACTTCACTTAGCTTACTTAACTTACTCTGGTGTCTCCGATGTTACTGGTATATCAGTTACTTACAATACTTATGATACTTACCTTACTTACCTTACTTATCCTACTTACACTGCTCATAGTCATGGATGAAATATATACCCTCAACTTAGGTTACTTATCTTACTTAGTTTACTCTTAGCATTGTTGGTATGGTAGTAGCTTTTGTCATAAGAGACATGCAAGGTTACTTAGTTTACTTAGGTTACCTAGGTTACTTACGCTTATTCTTTTACTTATCCTGTTATATCAAGATTTACTTTCGTTGGTTTGATTAGACAACTTACATTACTTACGTTACTTAGCTTATCTTAAGAGTGAGGTTGATACATGTACCATCCTTGGTTAGATATACGCCTACTTATGTTACTCATCCTACTTAGCTCATTTCCGTATTATAGTATCATGCTTCAGTGTTCTGGTCAGCATATTTTAGTTATTTCTCTTCAAACTATGTAAAATCGTTCTATTTTATCAATTAATTAGCTTATTGCACTTAATTTTATGTAGCATGTTTTTGGGATCGAGGTGCATAGATTTTTTGACATCTACTTAGTTTACTTAGTTTACTTATACTGCTGTAGAGCCAGGTAAGTAAACTGAGTAACCTAAGTAGAATACTGTAAACTCGCTTATTTTACTTATAGTGTTGATGTGAAGATCAGTAACGTAAGTAAAATGAGTAGAATTCAATTAACAGTGAAATCAGAGACTCCAGGACACCCGGAACCCTCGGTTAGCCTGATTTTCATTCTGTGTAACGTGTCCCGAATCCCATCCCTATTAGGGTGTTTATATGAAAGCCCTTGCACTATGTACTTCATACTCTGTATCCTGAAATCTTAGACCTATAAATTTAGATAGAAACATTTGCAAGCATCAATTTTTAAAGCACTGATTTACATGCACAGTTGCCCAAGTGAGATTTCAGGACACGGAGTATGAAGTACCTGCCGTTCTGCTGTACGGTTATTTGTCGCATGCACTAATCAGCCTGTATGTCTGGTCGGCGCATGCGCAATAACGGTATATGCATGAACATATTCTTACTTCTCCGGGAGGGGGATCATGATATAGCATGTATGTTTTGTGACTCGGTTCTAGTCCCGTTATCGTAATTTGCAGGCATAACAATGTGTGACCTGCTGCTCCCTGCTTCATAGCAGCAGGTACTGGTACGACGCTAGGCGTTAGGGTCCAGCAAGGGCGGACAGACCGCCGTAATCAGCGCCTACCAGGATAGAAGCAGATTCTTCTAAATCATTGTTCGTTGTAAACAAATGTGATCATGGAAGAGGTCAACTTACCTTATTTGGACGATCACTAAACGTCTGATCAGCAAACGTGATCGCTAATCCTAGGATTATCAACTATGTTGATAGACTAGTTTTACTAGTTCGCGAGAGGAAGTGTCACGCGAGTGGGGGATTCACCCTAAGTTATAAACTGGCCAGTCGCGTCTTGTGTTGATTCTTTTTTTTGTTTTTCTTGTTTTTGTTGTTTGCTTCTGTAGGTATTCACGTCACCCGTTCCGAGCACAGAACAGTGTTTTGCCTTCGGAGCGGACGTCGTGAGTTGGCTACAGAAGCAACAATTTGTGATGTTTTGTGTTAGTAAGTGTTGTATGTAGATACTGTAAATAATTCATGTCATTCATTTAACATCTTTCTTGTGCCTTACCCCACAGCTGCCCGTACACCTGTCAGAGATCACGCTCGGTTGTCTTGTCAGCATGGGGGTTTGCGGGACGCCGTAAACCCACATGTAACAATGTTTTGCACAGATTATCATAACGAAATCCCTGTTTTTGAAGTTTTTTTTTCTGCTAAAATTCTATTTCGATCATTAAAGTCATCAACATGACAACAATCTCTAGCAAAACGAGTAAGCTGTAATTTATAAACCCACACGACATAGCCTCAGGAACGTCACAATCCAAAAAATGAAAAATTACATTTTCAAAATTAAAGTCTCTTTTTAAGTAATTTTTGGAAAAGACAGTGCCAGTAAATACAGTCAAAAGGAAGTCCAAATATGGGGCTTCGGAGGCATCAGAGTTAGCTTTATTTAAACTGCAATTCTTTAGGACAAATTCTACCAACAATTTGTTCAAAATAAATATTGTCAATATTTAAAGGGTCATCCAAATATGGAGAGGTAGAGTTAAAAGCCTCGGTTTATTTATTTTTGAAAAAGGGACAACACAAAACGAAGTGAAAGCAATGGTCAGGAATCGATACAATTAATCCACAGCTCCAATCAGAGACATCAAAGGGAAAGAAACATACACATGAAATAACTGGACCCTCCTGGAAACATCAATAGCAGAAAGCCCCAAAAAAAACAAAAAAAAAAAAGTTTATTTCCCACAAAATGACAAATTGGCTATCCAAAATAAAGACATAAGCGATACACACTCTCAAAGACAAACGATAACAAAAATAAATCGCGACAGAAGAATTCTTTTTCGTAAAAACAACAACAAACTAGAAATGCTTCCATGGGACACGGATGCCCCCGCCTGAAAATATGTCTATGTTTGTATTCATCTATAGAAAGTTATTGACCGTGTTTAAGTTTTCGACCCTTTTTTCACATTTGACTTCGTGGCCCCGATAGCTCAGTGGTAGAGCGTCCGCTTCGGGAAAGGGAGGTCGCGGATTCGATCCCCTGCCGCGCCATACCAAAGGCGTGAAAAACGGTGCTAGGCGCTCCCTTGGCTGACACTCGAATTATCAGGGGTAGTCCTAGGAAGATAAATGAAGGCAGGTAAGTATTTGTTACAGGATACTTTGTTTGTCGCAATAAAAGCACTAAAGAGTTTATGATACTTGTTTCGGATATGCGACGTTAAATAAAGCTTCTTTATTTTTATCTTTTAAAAAAGACCTTGACCTTGGAGTTAAGGACCTTGGTTTTGTGTGAGGCAGACTGTCTCATGATGGCCAACATTTCTGCCGAGTAATTTCAAAATCCATCCAGAGATAAGAAAGTTATTGACTGCGTTTAAGTTTCGGACCATGTTTTTTACCTTTGACCTCTAAGCATGACCTTGACCTTGGAGGTACGGATCTGGGTTTGCACATGACACATTGTCTCATGCTGGTTAACAATTCTTCAAAGTAATTTCAAAATCCATCCAGAAATAAGTAAGTTATTGACAGCGTTTAAGTTTCGGACCCTTTTTTGACCTTTGACCTCTAAGTATGAACTTGACCTTGGAGGTACGCACCTGGGTTTTGCACGTGACACATCGTCTTATGATGATGAACATTTCTAAAAGTAATTTCAAAATCCATCCAGAAATAAGAAAGTTATTGAGTGCGTTTAAGTTTCGGACCTTTTTTTTACCTTTGACCGCTAAGTATGACCTTGACCTTGGAGGTACGGACCTGGGTTTTGCACGTGACACATCGTCTCATGATGGTTAACATTTCTGCTGAGTTATTTCAAAATCCATCAAGAAATAAGCAAGTTATTGACCGCGTTTAAGTTTCGGACGCACGGACGAACGGACGGACAGGGGCAGTGCTATATGCCCTTTCCGCCATTCCAAGAATGGCGGGGGCATAATAAAAACGAATCAAATGCGCAACAAGATTAGCACAGTTTGTACCCATTGGAATACCAGTTACTTGTCTATACAATATAGATTCAAACCTAAAATAAATATTATCCAACAAAAAGGAAAGTGCTTCGCAAACTCCTGACATGTCCAATATTCATAACGAATATTGGCATCTCGAGAAGAAACTAAGCATTTCTATAACTGCAGGCCAAATACAGACACTTTTCCCGAAGAAAAATTGTGTCAATTAAACGAAACGTAAATATAGATAAAATGGTTTAAGGAAAATGGAAATTTGAAACGGAAATGTCTCGCAATAAAGAAAAGGAATACTTATCTTAATGTTTTAGCTGAAATATTACACACACGTGGTCATCACGCTATGATGTCATTTTAAGTTCTCTTCCTATTCCAGTCAAACGGAAATTAGATGAAGAGGCTAACAGATTCTATGATAAAGCTCATCAATTTTATTATGCAGCACTTTTAACTAGATGCTATACTCATCATTTTCTTCGCCCAACAATCGATTCTGAAATAAATCACAATTTTTAATTAAAAATAAATACCTTTTGTAAACAAGGGAATTGAAATTGAGTCATTTGATTTACTTAGTATATTTATAAACAAATCTGTGACTTATTCATTGCCTGATCATTTCAATAATAAAGAACCCCCTACAATTTATTATAAATATAACAGATCTATAAGAAATACTATATTTGATACTAGTATCATTTTTGGCATTCGTGCTAACACTCCTGATAGATGAGAAACATGAGTCAAGATTCCAAATTCATGTATCCTGCCGCTGGTCATGTTATAATGGGAAAAATCTTAAAATCATATCTGACAAAAGAATTCGAAATATAGTTTCTAAAGGTCCTAAATACAGATTTCCTTCTCGTATTGAATTTAATAAAATGTCAGCATGAAAATGTCCAGGCTTTGAACACTTTCGGAAATCGTTGGTGTAAGCGAGAAGGTGTTGAGTATAGCGCTTTAAAAGAATCAGAAACTACCATTTTTAAATTAATTGATAAACGTATTGGATTTTGTACTCAAAATACGGATCTTCTGCCGCCTAAACCTAAATCTACTTTCCGTCATTCGAAGCATGGTAACCAAGATTTTCATGGAAAGCACGTTTTGGTTCCCGCAGAAATGCTGCTAATAATGCCATCGTTGTTTGACGATTGCATTATATTAACACTTTAAAACAGGAACTAAATGGTACAGTGGCATACGAACAATCTCTATTTGCCGAAAAGTCAGTTGTTGATGGCCACAGCAACAAACTACCCATAAGGTTTTCTGTGAATGTTAAAGAAAGCCAGGATAAGCTTCCCACCATGTATTGGTTACCGACATACAAAGCCCGCTTTATTGCCAACTCCAGCTCTTGCACGACTACTGAACTATCTTAATTATTATCTTCGTGTCTCACTGCTATTAAGAATCATGTTATAAGATATCGTGAAGCTGTCTATGAAAGATCGGGTAAACTTTGTTTTGGTCTATAAGGAATTCTGGTGAGGTACTTAATAAAGTAAAAAGGTTTTCGAGCGTCTAGTCTTTCTGTGTATGATTTTTCTACTCTATATACAACTTTACCTCATAACTTGATAAAGGAAAAACTTACTCATTTGATTGAAAGTACTTTTCAAGGAGAGGGCGCTACTTTCCTTGCATGCAATGAAGACGTTCCTTCTTTACTTCAGATACAAAACTAATAAAGCTTATACATTTTGGTCTTGTCAAACTATGTGTGACGTTTTATCTTATCTTTTAGATAATATTTACATTAGATTTGGATCAAAGTTACATAGACAAATCGTATGTATTCTAATGGGTACAAACTGTGCTCCCCTTGTAGCTGATTTGTAATTTTTATAACCGAGATTTTATGATGTCACTTTCTAGTCAAAGTCAAGCTGGCATTATTGAAGCCTTTAGCTCTGCTCAAGACATTTAGCTGATCTTTACCCTTACTTTGAAGGAACGGTCAGTCATATTTATCCATCTGAGCTGCAGTTAAACAAAGCCAATACTTCTGATATCGAAGCCCCGGTTTTGGATTTGTATTAGAACATTTCAAATGGTATTGTTTCAACTAAAATTTATGATAAGCGCGATGATTTTGAGTCTGTTATGGTTTGTCTTTGAGTGTGTATATCGCTTATATTTTTTTTTTTTGGATAGCCAATTTGCCATTTTGTGGGTAAGTAACCCTCCTTTTGGCTTTCTGCTAATGGTGTTTCCGTTAGGGCCTAGTTATTTCTATTTGTGTTTCTTTCCCTTTGGTGTCTCTGATGGGAGCTGTGGGTTAATTGCATTGCCTTCACTTCTATTTTGGGATCCAGTAAAGTTACATTAAACCCGCCAGTAATTTTTGCTGACCGTTCCGAGTCGGTGCCTTCATGTTTTGTATTGGTGATTCTGATTCTTTCCCTAATCGTATATGTTGTTACGTTGATTATTCTGATTCTTCCACTATTGGAGGTGTAAGAACAATGGACATGCTCTGCAAAGACATGCAGCTTCAAGAGAAATTTCAGGAACAGAATGAGGATCTCTACACGACCTTTGTTGACACTATCAAAGCATTTGACCCAATCAGTCGTGAGGGTCTTTGGATAATTATGGCAAAGTTTGGCTTTCTGACCCAGTTCATAGCAATGGTGAGGCATTTCAACGATGTTATGCATGCACGGATCTAAAATCACAGCATTTTTTTCTGATTCAGCCCCTGAAATAAATGGAATCAAGCTGTTCAGCGTGAAAAATAGAAGCGAAGGCAGTGAACAGGAATCGAAAAAAAGAACCTCACACCTCCTATCGAAGACACCAAAGGAAATGAAAAACTTCCTAAACCAAACCTTAACAAGTGGAATGCCAAATTGACGGTTACTTTCTCACGAAATGGCCAGACTGCTTTCCAAAATAAAACAATATTATCAATACATTCATGCGAAGACGAACTGTAACAGTAACGAACCACAGCAGAAGAACCGCCTCGGAACGGTCATTATGTTTTACTCGGTTGGGTGGGGGGTGTCCGTGTGTGTGTGTGTGGGGGGGGGGGGGTGCTAAAATTATTTGTACGTGGCCACAGTCCTCGCACTTGATTCTGTTTTGGTATAGACAAATACTTTGTTCAATCCGCATTGAGGATTTCGTACTCATCAGCGAAACATCTCCGGGAACATAAAAATGAAACGAATACAGAGACGAGAGTTTTCATGATTTCCAGGATGGTGACAATGGCATACCTTTTTGAAATCACATTGATAAGAAGCGATTCACCTGAGAAGGTTGCAAGCTAAATGTAGGGTGCAGACCGAGCTACTAGACGAGTTCCGCTTTGCTGAAAGCATGGAAAGGTTGCTCCAAAGAAGAGAAGACGCAAAATACAAAAATAAATTGTGAATCACGTATCTGACTCCTCTTACAGCTCTGACCTCACACTCAGCATCAAAACTGAGCTTGTCCTGGCAAGCCTTACAAGTTGCCTACCGTCTCAGTGTAAGGTCTAAGATTGCAAGTGATAGATAAATTCAATTACATTGGCTGCACGTTGTCAAGCATCATTCACATCGGTGATGAAGTCAATGCAATGATTGAAAAAGCAAGCACAGCATTCATCTGATTACGTGGAAGAATTTGGGATCGATGTGGACTCAGATTGTACACAGAACTGGTGTTCTCAACATGATCATACACATGAAATACTTGGACAGTTTTCCAACGGTATGCCAAACGGCTGAAACACTTCCATACAGACTTTAAAACCCTTTTAAAGATCAAACAGTAAGACGGGATTCCAGAAACAGAAGTTCTGAAAAGGAAAAGGATATAGAGTGTATAAACCCTTCTGAAACTGTCACGGTTAAGATGGACAGACAATGCAACCGCGATGCCCGAGGAACGTTTGCCAAGGAGAATCCTCTATGGAGAATTACACATGGGCCAAAGCTCCCATGGTAGTCAGACGGAGCAATAAATGCACATTCAAAGCCACCTTCCAGGACTTTAAAATACCAACATATCGGTAGCATGGGTCATCTCACATTTGTTTCCCAGACAGACATTAGTAAAACAAACTGATGTAAAATCCTTATTGTCAAAGCCCACTTGATGGACTGGTGAGACATTCGCGTGCAACTTATTGCATATGCATGCAATCAAGATGCCTTAAATATATAGGCATTTTTGTGACAGCTGTTTCAACTACATATAGCCTTCAAATTTTAAAAGTACATGTAAATGGATAGATAGATAGATAGATAGATAGATAGATAGATAGATAGATAGATAGATAGAATAGATAGATAGATAGATAGATATCTTTCTATCTACCGCTTTGGTTCGCGCATGTGGACGCCAAGTTCTGCAACAGAAGGTCAGGTGGTTTTTCTCCGGATACTTCGGTTTTCGCCCACCTCTGATTAACGATCGGCTCGAAATAAGTGAAATAATCTTGAAAGGGCCGTGACCCCCCCACCCCCGACACACACAAAATGACAGAGATAATTTTTGTGAGAGAATATTACCCTTCACGAAAATATATTGAAAGCTGTAGCATCAAATGATGAATATTTTCTGATAAAACACAAATCTGATATTTTACTGCTTCCTAAATTGTATTAACATTTTCACTCTTAAGTTATGCCGAATCTTTTTGCATCCATTGCAGTTTATGTGTGAGCTAATCTGTGTTATTGAAAGACTAATAGAATTTTCATTTTTTGTTTTGTTTTTGTTTATATTTTTCTTTTCCAGACCTTCTGTATGACTTTTTGAGGTATAACCAATCTTTCCCAAAATCTATGTTATGCAAACAAGATAATATGTTGTGCGAAAAAAAAATATCTCATGCGCACAAGATATTAAGCTGCGCGAACAAGATTTTATCCTGTGCGCACAAGATAATATGTTGTCCACAAAAGATAAATTATGTTGTGCGCACAAGATATTATCTTGTGGGCACAACATATTTTCTTATGCTCACAAGATAATGTCTTGTTCGCACAATTTAATCTACTTCGCACAATTTAATATCTTGTTCGCACAACATATTAAAAAGAAAATGCATGTCCCTTCCCGGGTTCCGTATATTTCTGCTAAAATATAGATTTTGGCTACACGTTAGAACCGCCTCATCGAACGAGTACCCGAAAATTGTATTTTAGAGCAGAAATGAGAATAAAGTAAAACCCAATTTTACTCTCAAAAAGTAGAGTTCAAGGAGGTCAGAATTATAAAGGCGCGTTTTCATGATATGAAGATATGAAAGCACGTGTAATGAATTCACTTGTAAATCTCAGTTTTATGTGGAGAAAGTGAGGTTAGGCTTACAACAGTATGCATTATTTCCCATATGGTGGTTAAAACATACCCAGCAGGCACATGACGCAATTGTGACGTCACATCAACATCGGTACAACGTCATGACGTGTATGCATCGTCACATCTACGACGTGTGCCTGCTGGGTAGATGGTGGCGTACTTGTTAGAATAGTCTCAATAAACTACAAGGCAAAATCGATATTTACCCTGGAAAAATACCTTAAAGGGAGCTACACAGGTGCTCATTTCAACGCCTTATTCACGTAATGTATTGCAGGATTTGAAGCCGGTAAACAATGTATTAAGGCAAATATCATATTGCCTTAAGCAGAAGCATATACATGTGTTTCTAAGTTTTTGAAGCAGTTAGAAATCGCAAGGCAGTTAGAGGGGCGGGGGATCCAACCCTCTAGACCTTATATAAGCTACGCCATGTGAAAACGTGTGTTGTCAGTTTGGGACAAAACGCTGCAGCATGCGCAGTCTTGTCAACACCTTTGTGTGTACTAGTTCGATAGTGCAATCTCAATATTGCTTATTATCCATTAACCCATATAGCCTGGCGGCCCTTTTCTGGGACGTTGTCAAACAGTGCAGGCCCAGAACAGACGCCGCAGAACGCGGCGTCTGAGCTGAGTCTACACTGTTTACCGTTCTGCGGCGTCTGATCTGGGTCTGCACCGTTTACCTAAAGACCATTGATTTTGTATAAATTGCCACAAACAAAATCAAACCTGACACCCCTATAATTGGAAATGAACCACTCCAAACTTACTAGGTGGAAGATTCCATTGTCATATATGGGTTCAATTTTAACTGAGTAGGCCTGTTTGTGTCTAGCCTAGTCGGACACCCGAAGACAGTTTTTTGTTTGTTGCGAGGCACAATAGTCTTTTACGTTCTGAAATTGATTGATTTCATAACGAAAACACGCCTATACTAATACAGTGTATTTTTTTAGGCAAAAAAAAAAAAAACGAAAATTTTAGGATGAAAAATTGTGATATTTTCCTCATTTCTGCTCAAAATATAGATTGCGGGTACTCGTTAGAACCGCCTCGATGAAGCGGTTCTAACGAGTACCCACAATCTATATTTTAGAGTTGAAATAAGTAAAATAAGGTTTACCCCTGTAAACCCCAGTTTTACTATATGAAAGTGGGGTTCAAGGGGTCAAAATTATAAAGGCGTGTTTTCGTGATGTGTTGTTTTGGGTTTAACGACACGCCAGGCCGTTTGGGTCATTTTGTTTCATCTCCCAGGGAAATGGAGAAAGAGATAGAAGGGGCAGTAGAGGAGATTAACATGAAGGCAGCGAAGTAGAGGAAGATGGACAGAAGATTAGAAAATGAAGAAATAACAACATTTCCCCTCTAATCTTACCTGCTGCAGGGCTTGACTAACTGTACGCCAAATATAAGTTGGACATCCGAGTGACGCAAGCTATACGATACTTTTACCACTTTTCCGTTCTCCAAATGTTGTATTTCTATACTTTAACAGATACGCCATACACCGATCCAGTCTATCATTTGAGATGATTTGTATATATCGCTTTTCTTTTTCGCCAGATTCTATGAGTATATAATATCTCAAGGGGAACATTAGCCTGTTACAAATTAGCAGGATAATGATGCTTAACGTGGTTTAAAAGTCCCACGCGTGGAAAAATCCTCATACAAATGTCAACAAGCTCGTCTAGGTCAGTCAAGAACTGTTTCTGTGGCCCGGGACACAGCATAAGATAACATATTCGACCAGAGAAAATTCAAATCAAGCTGTGCGCATGTTCTGGCTGACCGGTCTTCATACATGTTGACCTTTAGAAGACCCACGCGACCTGCAAAGACTCTGACAAGCCTGTGCGAACGCACAGGTTCGCACAGGCTTGTCCAGGTCTTTGCAGATCGCCCATGAAATCTTCTTGTAGTAACCATTAGTTAAGCGCCGTCTCTTGTATTGCTACGTTAAATGGCAATCTGTTGTAATAGCGTAGTAGCTAGGTAGTAGGAGAAGGCATTCTCTGCGTACAATGGAATCCTAGACGTGTATAGGCGATGATACCTTTATTTGAACGTGCTAGCCCATGGAATGAAAAAGAGAGAAAGGCTACACGACTCCTTTGTCCATCTAAAGATAATCTTACACACATATTTGCTATGCGAGCTAGATAAACTTCATGGCAAATACAACTTGAAGAATTGTTTAAAAAAAGTATTCGTTAGCGGTACATGTACCATAATATTTTTGGCCTTTGGTAGGGATACACTGCTTGTAAAAAGTTAACGCATTTTCTAAATAAAGGTCTATAAATTACAGAATCTGACACTCATAAAATCTAAAATGGACTCTCTCAGTATCAATCTTTCTTCTAATACTGACTCGGTCACTGTTGGTTAGTACCTCATTTATTCCTGGGTAGAAACCATACTTAGCAATGTGCCTGAGAACACAACGAATGGTGCCTGACGTGGGTCTCGAAACCGGAGCCCCTCGATCACAAGATGTGCTTTACCACTGTACCAATGCGCCCGACATGGTATGTTACCTGAAAGTAATACTTTACAGGGGATCCAATGGAGTATTGAAGCTAGTCTGGCCCAGACAACATACTGCTGTTGCTCTAGAAGAAATTGTCATAAGAAACATTTGTATGAAGTTACATTGAAATCGACCAAGAAATGTAGGCGCTAGAGCGATGACAAAGTTTTTCTAGAAATTGTCGCAGTGACCATGACCTTGAGGCCATGACCTTGAAAGTCGAACACGCTCGAGATATTATTTGACGTTACATTGAAATGGGTCAAGAAATGTAGGTGCTAAAGCGATGACAAAGTTTTCTAAAAATAGCCACAGTGACCTTGACCTTGAGGCAACCACCTTGAGAATCAAACTCGCTTGAGATATTGTCATAAGGAACATTTGTGTGAAGTTATATTGAAATCAACAAAACAGTGTATGTGCTAGAGCGATGTCAAAGTATTTTTTTAAAAATAGCCAAAGTGATCTTGACCTTGAGGCCAAGACCTTGAACGTCGAACTCGCTCGAGATATTGTCATATGGAACATTTGTGTGAAGTTATATTAAAATCAGTCGAGCAATGGAGGCGATAGAGCGATGACAAAGTTTTTCTATAAATAGCCATAGTGACCTTGACCTTGAGGCCACGAAGTTGAATGTTAAACTTTCTCCAGATATTGTCATAAGGAATATTTGGTTGAAGTTATATTGAAATCGGTCAAGAAATGTAGGCCTTAGAGCGATGACAAGTTTTTCTAGAAATCGTCGCAGTGACCATGACATTGAGGCCATGACCTTGAAAGTCGAACACGCTCGAGGTATTATTTGACGTTACATTGAAATGGGTCAAGAAATGTAGGTGCTAAAGCGTTGACAAAGTTTTCTAAAAATAGCCACAGTGACCTTGACCTTGAGGCAACCACCTTGAGAATCAAACTCGCTTTAGATATTGTCATAAGGAACATTTGTGTGAAGTTATATTGAAATCAACAAAACAGTGTAGGTACTAGAGCGATGTCAAAGTATTTTTTAAAAATAGCCAAAGTGACCTTGACCTTGAGGCCAAGACCTTGAACGTCGAACTCGCTCGAGATATTGTCATATGGAACATTTGTGTGAAGTTATATTAAAATCAGTCGAGCAATGGAGGCGCTAGAGCGATGACAAATTTTTTTCTATAAATAGCCATAGTGACCTTGACCTTGAGGCCACGAAGTTGAATGTCAAACTTACTCCAGATATTGTCATAAGGAATATTTGGTTGAAGTTATATTGAAATCGGTCAAGAAATGTAGACCTTAGAGCGATGAAAAGTTTTTCTAGAAATCGTCGCAGTGACCATGACCTTGAGGTCATGACCTTGAAAGTCGAACACGCTCGAGATATTATTTGACGTTACATTGAAATGGGTCAAGAAATGTAGGTGCTAAATCGTTGACAATTTTTTCTAAAAATAGCCACAGTGACCTTGACCTTGAGGCAACCACCTTGAGAATCAAACTCGCTTGAGATATTGTCATAAGGAACATTTGTGTGAAGTTATGTTGAAATCAACAAAACAGTGTAGATGCTAGAGCGATGTCAAAGTATTTTTAAAAATAGCCAAAGTGACCTTGACCTTGAGGCCAAGACCTTGAACGTCGAACTCGCTCGAGATATTGTCATGTGGAACATTTGTGTGAAGTTATATTGAAATCAACAAAACAGTGTAGATGCTTGAGCGATGTCAAAGTATTTCTATAAATAGCCATAGTGACCTTGACCTTGAGGCCACGAAGTTGAATGTCAAACTTGCTCCAGATATTGTCATAAGGAATATTTGGTTGAAGTTATATTGAAATTGGTCAAGAAATGTAGGCCTTAGAGCGATGACAAGTTTTTGTTAAAAATAGCCACAGTGACATTGACCTTGAGGCCACGACCTTGAGAGTCAAACTCGCTCGGGATATTATCATAAGGAGCATTTGTGTGGAGCTATATTGAAATCGGTGAAGAAATGTAGGCACTAGAGCGATGGCAATGTTTTTTCTAAAAATAGTCACAGTGGCCTTGCCTTCAGGCGACGACCTTGAAAGTCGAACCCGCTCGAGATGTTGTCATATGGAACATTTGTGTGAAGGTATAATGAAATTGGTCGAGTAGTGTGGGCGCTAGAGCAATGACATTTGTTTCTAAAAATAGCCACCGTGACCTTGACCTTAAGGCCACGACCTTGAAGGTCGAACTTGCTCTAGATATTGCCATAAGGAACATTTGTATGAAATTATATTGAAATTGGTCAAGAAATCTAGGCGCTAGAGCGATAAGAAAACTATCACAAGTTGAAAAATTCGCTGAATTATCAGACGAAACATGCATTTTAAAAACGAACAATGGATATCTACACAAGCTTGTTAGTTATCTTAAAAGCGCCATACAAAACATGAAGCAGACGACTTTACAATTTTATCTTATTTTGCAGAGATTGGATTTCATATTAATCAGCTGCCTGTAGATGAGTCGTAAGAAATGTGAACTTTGTGGCGAAATATAAGACAAAAAAAAAGATGAAATGTCCTCTGTTACGTTTAAATATGGCCAGGTTTACCCCTTCCATCCACGAGTTTCTTCAGTTCACTCTTCAAATACTGAATTTGTACACGTCCATTCTACACGTAAATTGGGTGTCTAGTCGATAGTCGTCAACAGCATGGCAAACAATGTAGAATAGAATGAGATGCATCATTATGAGCCATCTCACCAGGTTCTACACTGTTTGCATAGGTATCTGTACTTGGCTATAAAGGGATGAAAGGGTATAAAATCATAACGCTTACATGACCTAATTAAACGCGAAGTACGTGACGCGAGAAACTTCACCGTACGGTAGAAAGCCAGCAATAATATACTCCAAACAATTATCACTGTCCAATTTTGTTGTAGATCTGAATAACTTAATATGTAAGCACAGCTGTAATAAATGATAAGCTAAATGTCGCAAAACTTCAAACATCGCACAATAAGTGCTTCCCTTGATTGTATCACACGACATAAGGTAGGTTGTTGACTGAGCCGCGCAACATCTCAGTAGACAAGTGTAAGCTTTTACAAGAAAGTTGCTTCTTCACTTAGCACACGTTTATTTGTGTTGCCATAAAACTGGCAAATAGTCACTTGTATGTTGTATTAATGTGCAAGTAAAATGATGATGAAAGTGTATAACAGCCGAATAATCGGTATGTTGACCCCAACTCCAAATTAGCACTCCAGCGCTAATACAGGCTTTTGTCCTTATCACTTCAGAAAATAAATCTGAAATCTCCTCATAAAGGCCTAGATATTCTCGACGTTTTCACAGAATCTGTCATTTCAGTGCCTTTTGGCGCTTTGATTTACCTCAGCCGATGTATCATCCCTTACTTACTTATATGAAAGTTTCAAAAAGTTCTTCTGAAAACCGAAGGGGCTACGGTGATGACAAGGTCAAAAGTAGGAATTTTCAGTAATCAAGGGGACGTAACTCTATGACAGCTAGGCTGATCTCGCCGGTTTTCGATCTCATCCGAGCTTTTATCCCTGACATACCTGTTTGTAAGTTTCAAGAAGATCCTATCAAAACTGAAGCGGCTACAGTGATGACAAGGTCAAAAATAAGCATTTTCAGCTAAGTAAGGGACATAACTTCGTGGGTAATTGACAAACATCGCTAGTTTTCGAACTCACCCTAGCTTTTAACACTGACTTACTAGTATATACATGTATATAAGTTTCAGAAAGATCCCTTCAAAACTGAAGTGGCTACGGTGATGACAAAGTCAAAAATAGGAATTTTTAGCAATCAACGGGACGTAACTATATAATTAATGGGGCGGCCTTGCCAGCTTTCGAACTTATCCAAGATTTCATCCTGTCTACGTATATATAAGTTTCAGGAAGATCCGATCAAAACGGAAGGTGCTACGGTGATGACAAGCATTTTCCCATTTTAAGTCTATGGGACCTTGTGGTTCCCATAGCAACCAAAGTTTTCATTCGATTTCGATTAAAAGCTAATAGACATTGAGGTGCCCATAGACCCCCCCCCACACACACACACACACTGCACAATTCCAGGGAGTTTTCTAGGGTATATTATTCTGAAAGAACATTAAAAGCTCCGTCGATTGAGATATGTTAGCACTCTGGGCATGGGGGTTAACCGAATGGTGGCCTGTAAAAGGCGTTACCCTTAAGAACTCTAATAGCCGGGTGCGTGTTGCTTCTTAAATGGCCATATTGAGAGATCTGAGCATTTAATT
This sequence comes from Lucinisca nassula, assembly GCA_963580285.1. Classification (NCBI taxonomy): domain Eukaryota; kingdom Metazoa; phylum Mollusca; class Bivalvia; order Lucinida; family Lucinidae; genus Lucinisca; species Lucinisca nassula. Next base: position 126,669,857 of record OY757015.1, on the reverse strand, counting down.
TTCCATTTTGTGCCAGGGAGCGCACTAGCATGACTGATTATGGTTAAAACAGTTCAATAAATGTTCATTAATGAATTTAACGAAGAAAAATTGCCATGGGTAACGTATATTATACGTTACTGCACATGATTTACAAAGACACTGTCACGTTCGATTCCAGAGCAGCATAGAAAGAGTTATCAGCGGTTGTACTTCTTAGTTGTTTTCTTAGATCGATAGACACTTGTTGCGAGTTTTGCTGCTTTAGTATGGCAAGGGTAACGTGGATGACACATTAGCCACGGTGTAGGAAAAGGGTCATTTGGACCATCAGTAAAGTCAATGATAAAATTTACACATTTGAACCATGGCGTATCTTGTTTTTTATATTCGTTTAGGCATACAATTTTATACAGGCAAACAGCAACGGTTCTAGCGAGACTGTGTGGATGCACAGGTTCACCTGAGTGTTATCTGTTCCCATATACAACAACAGCTCTCTTTCTGTGATGCGGCTGATAGAATATATCGTATAGAGGCGTTAACCTAAAACAACGGGACGCGTCAGAGCTCGTTTCTTCAAAACTTTGAGGTGATCACTGAGGATATACAGTGTATCATTTACCATCCCAGTAAACAGCAAAAGTTAAAATGCAGGGATGGTCGGACATGTCAAACAGCCACACTACAGGGACGCTTGCAAGAAATTCTGTAGATATCACGATAGAGCAAACTATCAACCGTCATGCAAAAAGTCAAGGAGGGATCATAGGTTTTAGCCGAAACTATTCGGCATACTATCGATGGTGTGTTACCAGACATTATAAAGCAAAGCTTGTTGAAGCTACACTAAGCCTTGCAGATATGGCATCACCTGAATCGCTACTTCACAAGTAACTGCAGTCATCACAAATGCAAAACTCTGAAGAAGACACTAAGAAACTGATAGAGACTTTCAACAAGTTCACAAACCTATTCACAACAGAAAGTATGGATGAGGTGTTTTGCTTGTGTTCTGGCAAACCAGCTCCAAAAGAGGTCAAAGCAGACTTTCTTACAGCAGATGAACAGGGTCGCGCAGTATTGAAACAGTTCATTAAGGAGAGACTCGTTGATAAGTCAGTTCCTTTCCACGAACCTATAAAACGAATGAAGCTGAAAACATTTGCATCGACCTGTGTTACTAAGAAAATCAAGTCAGCTGAAAACAAACTGCTTCAGATTAAGGCTGAGAGAAATGTCTTTTGACAGTTAGTCCTGTTGTCCGTTGAAACAACATCGACCTTGTGCTAACCCTGTCATATCCTCTTGGTCCAGTACCTTTCTCACTAGCAACAGCCGATGATATGCCAGTCAAAACAGATAAGGCTAAACTTATGCACAGCCTTGAGGCTGGCATTGAAAAGTAAAAGTAAAACAAAGATCAGGAATCGATACAATTAATTTACTCCTACATCTAAGACAACAAAGGGAAAGAAACACAAACATGAAGCGACCAGACTATAATGGAAACCTAAACAAAGGAAGGCCGAAAGGACAGTTACTTTCTCACAAAATGGCCATATGGCCATCCAAAATAAAAAGACACAAGTGATACACACAGTAAGTAACAAACAACAACATAGATAAACCGCTACAGAAGAACCGCCTTGGAACGGTCGATTTCTTCCGTCGCGATTTAGACAAATAATTTGTTCAGTCCGCATGAAGGCCTCCTAACTCACCAGCGCAACATCTCTGTGAACACAAATAATCAAAGAACCACAGAGGTGAGACAACGGTGAGGACTCGACAGCAAAAAAACACCGAAATGCTGGAGCAAAAGAAAACCAACAGTTAGACTCCAATGGGCCCGACCAGAGACAGAGCATCAGGCACCAACCAACATTACCTTGAATTAGATCTCTCTAATTCTCAATAAGCTTTTACGTTGGAACCGTCATAGAATCTGAGGCCTGACCCACCGGCGTGCAATTAAAGAGGGAAGCAAAGTTGCCAACCGTGATTGGGTTAACTACCATGCATGCAGTCTGTCATATAACATCCATGTTGCACCCAATCTTTTTATATCGAAGAATTATTTTACGAAATTGGGTGCTGAAGTCATTGCGGTTATATATCTTTCTGAATTTATATACTAAGTCACCATAAAATTCGAGTTCCGATAGACCTTGTTGCAGAAGAGATTTAAGTCCAATATTGAATTTTGAAATTAAATCAGAATGGCGTCTATAAAATTTTGAAAATGCTTTGCGTAGTTTATGGTACCGATAACCCTGATTAAGAAGTTTAGCCCTTAATAATTTATTACGAGTGTTTAAGTCAGATACATGACTACACACTGTAGCAAATCGAATTAATTGCGAAATATAAACGCCATAGGATGGCGCACGAGGAACATCACATCCAAAAAAGGAAAATTTACAATCTCAAAATCAAAGTCATCTCGTTTATCGTAAATTTTGCACGAAACAAACCCATCTACAATAGGTAGATGTAAACCAAAAAACAGGGCCTCGGTATCAGAAGAATTTGCTTTATTTTACTGAAGTTCTGGGAGGTAAATCTGACTGATCAAACCATCGAAATAGGTATTATCAATATTTAATAAATCATCTAAATATCTAGAAGTGGAACTAAAAGCTTCAATAATTTCAGATTGGTTATCAATGAAAAGCGACAACATAAAGTCTCTTTCATAACAATACAAGAACAGATCAGCCACAAGAGGTGCGCAATTTGTACCCATCGGAATACCCACAATTTGTCTAAATAACTTCGTACCGAATCTAATATAAATATTGTCAAGTAGAAAGGTGAGGGCATCACACACTTTCTGACATGACCAAAGTGTATAATTCTTATGCTCTTTAGAAGTGAAACATGCATTTCTGACATTACATGCAAGATATAGAGAATCCTCTCTGTGAAAAGCCCATTCAATTATAATCATTAAGCTTTTCTTTTATAAGATTATAAGGGAGTGTAGTGTAAAGAGTGGAAAAATCGTAAGTAGACAGACTTGAAGCACGAAAACGTCTGGATTTCAATTTATTTAAAACCCCGTTCGATTTTTATAGACCAAAACAGATTTCTTCCTGATCTTTCAAAGACTTTGTCACAATATTTAATCACATGCGTTTTAATAGCAGTAAGACAGGAAGTTAATAATTTAGATAGTTCAGTGGTAGTGCAAGAGCTAGAATTTGCTTTGTAAGGTCTTTTATGAAGTTTTGGTAACCAATATAGCGTAGGAAGCTTGTCTTGGCCTTCGGTAACACACACAGCAAACTTGGTGGCTGACTGACAAATATGTTCATCAACTATAGCTCTCTCTTCAGCTAAAGGTTGAAGTTCATAGGCCTTAGTACCACTAAGCTCCTGCTTAAGCATGTTAACTTAGTGGAGCCGTCACACAACGACGACGTTGTTAGCGGTCTTGTCTGCAGGGGCCAAAACAAACTTCTTACGAAATTCTTGAATACCTAGTTTAAGATGACGTAAAGACGTCTTAGGCTTAGGAGGTAAGAGCCTTCTGCTAAACCCAAAGACAGTGATACTATATATGTGTATGATGGAAATGCGATCTTTGTTCTTTGATTTCTGTGTTCACGGAGATGTTGCACTGATGAGTTAGGAGGCCTTCATGCGGACTGAACTAATTATTTGTCTAAATCGCGACGGAAGTAAGGGCGGGGATTGTGGCCACGTAAAATCGATTTAAGCCCCCCAGTGGAAATCTTCCACTGACCGTTCCAAGGCGGCTCTTCTGTGACGATTTATTTATGTTGTTGTTTGTTACTTACTGTGTGTATCACTTGTGTCTTTTAATTTTGGATGGCCATATGGCCATTTTGTGGGAAAGTAACTGTCCATATGGCCTTCCTTTGTTTAGGTTTCCATTATGGTCTGGTCGCTTAATGTTTGTATTTCTTTCCCTTTGGTGTCTTTTATGGATGGAGTAAGTTAATTGTATCAATTCCTGATCTTTGTTTTACTTCTACTTTGCAGTCACTGGTTTCCATACCAGACTCATTTGATATGCTTGCTCTCATGGTGTTCAACCTTCTACCTAAAGTTCCTCGTGTAGATTTTGTCACAGACACTTATAAAACAATGTCAAAAAATGCGTTTGAAAGAAAGAAGCGTGGTGAATCGCCTACGTTCATGTTGTCAGGTCCCAAAACAAAAACACCTAAAGATTGGAAGCGTTTTATGTCTAATGATGACAATAAAACTCAGTTGATCAAACTTCTGCTGGACGAATGGCAGAAACATACCTATGCTGAAAAACTGGTTGGCAGAAGAATATTCTTTGTATGTGGTGAAGAATGTTTTTGTTTATCTAGTGACGACGGACAAACAGTTCAAAAAGAACCACTTGAAGATCTCTTCTCTTCACAAGAAGAGGCAGACACCAGAATCATTCTGCACTGTATGCATATAAGCCAAACCTGTACAGAGTGTGTGCACATTATTGTCCGTTCCCCTGATACAGATGTGTTTGTATTGCTATTGAAGTTTGCTCAAACTATGAAGCAATCTGTAATATTTGACACGGGCACTGGAAATAAAAGACGACTGCTGGATGTGAAGCAAATCATCGAAAGTAAAGGACCCAGTCTTTGTGCGACTCTTCCGTCGATCCATTCATTTACAGGGTGCGATACCACCAGTGCTTTTGTTAGAAGGGGTAAAATTATTCCCTTGCGGCATGTTGAAAAAGATCCAAGCTTATTGACAGTTTTCGATAAACTCGGTGAGGCGACAGATGTGCCTGAGTCTCTGTTGACTGATCTTGTAAAGGACGTTTGCTGTATGTATCGTAAGCCAAGATACACAGATGTGAATAAACTGAGGTACGATCTTTTCGCTCAAAAGTATCAAGGGCATTCAGGGCAATTTCAAAGCAATTATGACGGTGTCGATCTGAGTCTACTTCCACCATGCAGAAGTTCTCTGAAAATGCATATACAGCGAGCAAATTATCAGGCATATATCTGGCTCCATGCAGATCAGAGGTATCCAGACGTCACTACCCACCTTGGGCATGGCTTTAAACTTGCCGAAGATAATAGCATTGACTATGAATGGACCAGTGGGTATCTTTTTCCACAAGAACGTGTGGATATAATGTGCAGTGGACTTGATCTTGATAATCAGGATGAAGACAATTCGGTAAATGAGAGTATGATTGATGAGGTGTATGAAAACGAAAGTGACGACGATGTTTAATGAGACATTTAGATTACAAATATCTTTATGTCACGGGACAGAATGTAAGTTTTGTGAAAGATTATACAAATTTCTAACTAGCCTAGCAAGAATCAATACAACCTACACGTTTTTTAGACGCCAGTCTAAAATTATACTTGTATGAAATAATGCAGATTCATGCCCTTCAAAACTATTATTTCCCCAAATCTTTACGTCGTTATCATATACAGTTTATCTGCATAGAAGTTCTTAGCCTGTCCAATCAAATGATTTAGAATGCTTCTTAGCAGAGCTGAAACTGACTATATTGCTTAATCACTAAGACGGTCAAAGTAGAAGTAAAACAAAGATCAGGAATTGATACAATTAACTAACTCCACCCATAAAAGACACCAAAGGGAAAGAAATACAAACATTAAGCGACCAGACCATAATGGAAACCTAAACAAAGGAAGGCCATAAGGACAGTTACTTTCCCACAAAATGGCCATATGGCCATCCAAAACCAAAAGACACAAGTGATACACACAGTAAGTAACAAACAACATCATAAATAAATCGCCACAGAACAGCCGCCTTGGAACGGTCAGTGGAAGATTTCCACTGGGGGGCTTCAATCGATTTTACGTGGCCACAAGCCTCGCCCTTACTTCCGTCGCGATTTAGACAAATAATTTGTTCAGTCCGCATGAAGGCCTCCTAACTCATCAGTGGAACATCTCCGTGAACACAAAAATCAAAGAACCACAGAGGTGAGACAACGGTGAGGACTCGACAGCAAGAAACAACTGAAATGCTGGAGCAAAAGAAAACCAACAGTTAGACTCCGATGAGCCCGACCAAAGCCTGTCCAGCTAAAGTGGTCGCAGCTGACAGCGCAACATACCAACGCTGCATGTTTCTGAAGGGGTATAGCTTTGAATTCATTCCATCTCAATACCGGATTGAAGTTCTCCATAGTAGTGAAGCAATGTCACCATAGTGACTTAAAATATGTTGCCTTGGAACCAAATCTCGTCGAAACAAAGAAGAACAGTGCCTGTTCTAGTCAACTGCTCTGCTCGACATGAATTTCAGTTGTAAATGGAGTGTATAATAACGAAAGTAACCAATCATTTTTCTTACCGCTTTGGTAAATGCGACAAATTTATGCACTGATGATAAAACATCAAATGGTAGGTGGTATTTGTTAAATAGTATCATGTAACATATGTTACCATTTTGAACGTAACGTATGTTACCATATTATTGTAAGATATAGTTTGTCTTCTGACTCTCTGTTTTATTTTTTGTATCAATTAAACTATTGCATCAGAAATATAAAACAATCACTATACAGTTAAAGATCATTCAAAACTTTTTATAACACAGTACCTTCAATAACTTCAAATACTGAAAAGGGGGTAGGCTTACTATATATCACCTGGTGAGAATAAATGAAGAAATAGGAAGACAAACCTTGCACCATTTTAAAGGCTATTATTGGTGGCAGTTCGGTTGTGCATATGAACAATGGTGGCGAACTTTCATGGCTGAAGCTTATTGGTGTTGGAATAAGGTGAAACTGCCAAATTTTAGGTATAATTTACGTAACCAACTCAATAATGGCGGCATCAATACTCCAAATATCTTCAAATTTACAAATTTGAAACGACAATTACCTGTTCTCGACACCGTACTACAGACCAGCCTCAAGTAATTGTTCAAAATGCCTAAAATTTGGGTTTTTGTTAAGCATGGTAATTTGTTTAATTTACTGTATGGTAACGTATTCTACATGTTGTCATTTGATAAAGCCCCAATGGCCAGTATGCTAACATCTTGCTTTTTGTACCTTAGGGCATGTACTTTCAAAAATATATGTCTACAAAACTCCCTGGAACGGTGTATGCTAGCTCACAGTATATAATGTCATCAATGCCGCATCAGAGGCATGCTACAGACAAGGAATGATTGAGATCAGCTTGCAGGCTGCAGAGATATAGCTGGTCAAAAGTGTGGACGGATGACGGTCGACGGAGAGACTACCATCCTTTCTTTTGCTCCAGGTGAGCTAAAAAAAGCTGTTTCTCTTCAAATATTTTGATCAGTCTTCGTGGCTTAGTGGTTATTCTACTCGCTACTTGCCTCAAACAATAGGATCCTTGGTTCGATTCCGGGCTTCTCCATTCGGATGGAAGGCCCCGTTATCCTTCGGGCGGGAAAAGCTTATATCGTATCCATAGTTATGAAATCTATATATTTTAGTTACCCCATATATTAATTGCATTGTACCACCTTGATCTGAAAGATATGCTTTCTCAGGACATGTAGGCTTTATCAGGTCAACGTGATATTGAACCGGACTACTGGAAAAATGGCAAAATAGTATTACAACTGGAAAAATGGAAAACATACTATACAAAATAGCATAAGAAAAATTACGGTCGGCTGATACTAAATATATTAAGTATATTGCGCGCCGGTGTTGTTTTGTTTGTTTGGTTTGATGTTTAACGTCCCCGTCAACACTGTAAAGGTCATTTTGCCGGTATGGTGGGACACACTGAGGACAATCGATAACGGATCGTAAATTGTCAATTTAAGAGTGGGCAAGGGAATAAACTGATAAATAGAATACCAGTTTCGTAAAATTTGATATCAAGTTTTTCAGGCTTGGCTTTGAGATCGCGAGACAAGCCTCGCGTTTCTACAAGCGTTCCAAAAACCTTACCTGACAAACTTGAAATCAAAAGACACAAATCTGCTATTCCTTGTATTCTTACCCATAATACAGGGTTTTCGTGTCATTGGTGATTGTGAAACTTTCTGATCATGTTCATTTTTATTTTGTTCTGTTTTAGCGGCGCTCGAAAATTCTGCCTCCTACATACACGCCGTTCAAAATGGCTCAAAGCCACTATGGTGTCATTTACACGTCTCGAAGGAGATCGCTGGGTCCTACGAGACGTTTTGTTTGTTTGTAACGTCCCAGTCGACACTGAATAGGTCATTTTGGAGGAGTTGCTTCCAATTTTGTGGGACTTTTACCCGACACTGAGAAGAAATGACATCTCAAGCCCTGTCGCCCAATGAAACCAATATGGTTTATAAGTATGGACGGTCCGACTCGCAACACTTTGCCTGGGCAGGCTTAGATGTTCTACGCGGTTTATCAGTACCGTGTGCGGTCTGTTTCAGCTCTGCGTGGAAGCATCATGCAGCCCATCTATTTCTTCAAGACCCGATGGGCGGGGGACGTAAAATTCCAGTAACAAAAGGATCATGATGGCCCTGGGTCGCTCAGAGAGCTCAAGATGTGTCCTAGCTTGTCGAAATGATGGGATCACTGGCTTAAGAGGAGGTGTCAATTAAATAATTGTTTTACTGTCGTAGCTCTTGCGGTCCCCGCCCATTTTCCATAGCAAATTCTAGCGGGGTACAAAGTCAAATCATTTCTATGTGGCACTGCATTGCCGGATTTATTTTATAAATAGCTTACGAAGAAAAAATGGTAATAAAACTCTTCGAGAGGGAACAAATTTCCATTGACTCGTTCTCGAGCACATTCCCCTGATTACCACCCGTGTATAGAGATATCCTGGCAAACAGTGCAGGCCCAGATAGGGCCTCCACTGTTTCCAAAAAGTTCGGTCATTTTCCAAATAAAGTTTGACGAAAACACAACCTGTCACCCCTAAATTTTGAAATGGACTCCTGCTATATATAAAGGGTTAAATGTTATGTCAACTGACGTCATCATTGGTTCCCCGGTCTGTTCTTTGTATGGCAGAAATAATAAAATAGAACTTCATTTCGATTACGGCAATCATTCTGTTGGCAATAAATCCGATTTCTATACTATGTTGATAAACAGACATACTCCAGCGAAAACGGAAAACAATCAATGTAATATTATGAATACTTAATGTCAAATAAAGTTTCTTAATTGATATGAGCTGGACACCAGCAAAACCAAAACAAAAACTACAATGCGAGTAGCCAGTATTCGGTCCAGACATCTCAATGGTGCATTTACGCAGCCTGGTTGGAATTTTCGCAATTCGAATAAATAATCGCCAGAGTTTGAAAACTCCTAGGCCCAAGCAGTGAAAATTCAAAGAAAGTTTAGAGAAATAATGTCTGAGCTGTATTTGGCTTGGAATACTAAGACGTCTTGGTGTTTTTTTTTTTTTTTTTGTTTTTTTTTTTGCTGATTAGCAAGTTTTGTCCAAGTAAACCTGGCAGTATGATTCTTGCGTGTCTGTGGCAGCTGGAGTCTTATCTTTGAGGAAAGAAAATTCATTATGCAAACGAGCATCTAAAACAATTACTCTAAACAGTTAAATGTCACTCAAGACGAGGATAATGACCGATATTACCCGATTTAATTATCACGCGGTGACATTTGGCTCTTATCATTTTGATTCATGTGGTGGTCTGGAAACTTCATCCCTAACTGATAGTCTACCATATGGATCCGTTGGAAAACAAAACATAAATGTGTAAAAAATTTTGTGTAAGACCATTTTTTCCGTAAGCAAGTTCCAACAGTTACACCATTTCAATATAGAAGTCTCCGTTGTGTAGTGGTTATGCTACTCGCCTTGTAAACCAGGGATCGCAGGATCGATCCCGGGCTTCTTCAGACTTTCGGATGAGTCTTTAAACCGAGGTCTCGTCTCCGTATGATCTTAGCTGTTGGTGGGACGTAAAAATCAAACACTCACTCACACACCATTTCAAAAAACTTTTATAGGAACCTGGTAAACCCAAATTGATAAAAAGAGACTGAATCTGGGGCAGCGAATTGTTTTACATTAGCTAAATACTTTGTTTGCCATCACGAAAACTCACCTATACCAATTTGACCCCCTCAAACCCCCCTTTTATACAGTAAAACTGGGATTTTATATATTAAAACTTGGGTTTGCAGGGGTACACAATATTTTTCTTAATTCTGCTCAAAGCAGAAATAAGAAAATATAGACATTTTACATCTGAACATTTTCAGTTTTCGGTGGTAAAATTTACAATGTATTTGTATAGACGTGCTTTCGTAATAACATTACGATAACATACCCATGTGATATATAAAGAGATTAGGATACATTACGAAAACATGCCTATTCAAATATAATAAAAAGATTTCTACCCCCAAAAAATCAGATAAAAATTCTGATATCTTTTTTAAATATTTTTGCGAGCAGAAATAAAATAAAATAATGCATACCATGTAAACCATAGTTTTACTATATAAAGGTTGGGTTTAAGGGGGTCACAATTACATAGGCGGGTTTTCGTGATGGATTTGCTATAAAATATTTCGTTTTTGAATACGTGATACGTACGTGGAATCCGTGCGCAGATCACGTGCGCTAAGGCGTTAGCAAGTGATGCCATATGTGATCACTCTTCAAAAAAGGAGATAGGGCTCTTGCCCGTAATTATTGCCCTGTGTCTCTGACTTGTGTTCTGTGTAAATTGCTGGAACATCATGGCCCACTTGGACGAAGATAAACTTTTGTCAGACAGACAACATGCATTTAGGAAAAGGCACAGTTGTGAAACTCAGCTAAGCACAGTTATTAATGACTGGGCAAAAACCTTGGACAAAGGGGGACATGTGGACACATTTATTCTGGACTTCGAGCAGGCTTTTGACACCCTTCCTCATGAACTACTTAAATGTAAGTTATTTGGTTATGGAATTGGGGGAAAGACACTCAAATGGATAGATTCCTTTCTTTGCTACAGAAAACAGCGGGTTGTTGTTAATGGTGAATCTTCAGGTCTGGAGTCCCGCAAGGGACCGTTCTTGGTCCACTTTTGTTCTCCCTGTACATCAATGATATTTCCACTGACATTGACTCAGAAATAAGACTGTTCGCAGATGACTGTGTTTGTTACCGAGAAATTAGAGATACAGATGACTCATTGAAACTTCAGGCTGACATAGACAGCTTAGGATGTTGGGCCAGAAAATGGGGCATGAGATTTCAGCCAGTTAAATGCAATATTATGCAGATAACTAGGAAGAGATCTAATAAAGTTGAGGCTTCTTATACCTTAGAGGGAACGGTCCTCGACATTGTGGACTCCATTAAATACCTTGGAGTGACAATCTCACACAACTGGAGATGGAAAACTCATATTAGCAACATGTGTACTAAGGCAAATAGAACGCTTGGTTTCCTGAGGCGAAATCTTCAGCAGTGCCCCAAGGATGTATAAGAGGCAGCATATAAAGGTCTTGTTCGCCCAATCTTGAAATATGGTAGTTGTATCTGGGACCCCAGTGGGGTGGTCCTTAACGATGAAATTGAGAAAATTCAGAATAGTGCTGCTAGATTTGTTTCAGGCAATTACTGCTTTGAAACTGGGAGCATGACTGGAATACTTGGAAAATTAAAATGGGAGTCTCTCAAGAAAAGGAGAAAAGACAGTAGGCTAATCCTTTTATACAAAGGTCTAAAGGGTGCTGCCAGCATTCCAACAGGTGACCTTGTTCCCCCAGCTAGACACTGTAGAAATCACCATTCGTTGGCGTTTCAGACCGTTACTGCAAGAACTGACATTTATAAAGAGTCGTTCTACCCTTGAACAATTAGAGATTGGAATGCCCTCCCCGATTCGATTATTTCGACAGCTGAAGGTGCTGATGATTATGTAGCTAAATTTACCTCTTTGGTTAGAACTAGGGACTAACTTCCCACATCACAGGTCCTGGTGTATGAATGTCATTTGACGTGTCACCAGTAACAATTCTGATTCTGATTCATATCACATATACCAAAGCTTACGCCAAAATCCATATCGCTATGACGTAACAATCTTAGGAACAATCGACTGTCTTCCTATCACAGCACATGTTTTGTCAAACACAAGTCTGATCGGATGGCACATTTTGCAGCATCTGACCTGTGCCTGCACTGTTTGCCAGTGTCAAATTTTGGGGATTACCACATAATATGGACAAAGGAAATGGCAAAGTACAGAGAACCCGCGTTATAACGACATTCGTTATAACGGCAAAACTCGTTATAACGACAATTTCAATGGAATGAATTCTTAGCTCAAGGTTTAGCCTCGATGCCAGGCGGATTGGGCTTCCCTTGGGTTGGTTTTACCCAAATCGAATCCACAGCCATGAAAAATTATTGTAATTTAAAACTCCAAGAAACATATGTATCGAGGCGATTCTAACAAATGTCTATAACATTTGTTTCTTGGTGTATTAATGTGGAAAAGACCTTTCATAAGCTATCAAACTTCTAACCTGGGATTCCAAATAATGACAAAATCATTATAACGGCACAATTATAGGGAACAAATACTGTCGTTATAACGCGGGTCCTCTGTATCAAAAATTATCGTCGCTCTTACAAAGTCTGGGAAATATACGAGTATGGTAAAATAGATTATGATATGGCATTTTGCATATCACACAGCTATTAACCTTCGACCGTTTGAATGGTATAAAAATGCCATATGTTAATCTCTATTTTTCACATATTAACTACAAAATACTTCGTATTTGAATGTGCGATACGAACGTGGACTTCGTGCGGATATCACGTTAGCTGAGGCTTTAGTACGTGTTGCCATATCACATACCCTTTATCACACCCCAAACTCCATATCGTACCTCAGACGTATCAATCATCGGAACACTCGGCTGTCTTCCTATCACACCACATTTTGGCAAACGGTGAAGGCCTTGATCAGATGTCACATTCTGCAGCATCTAACCTATGCCGTGTTCATGCATTTTTCTCTTTTTGGAACTTATAAATAAATAAACTTGTTTAAAGTTACGTACGCACAGAAATCTCTTGTCATGAATATAAACAAAGCCAACTTTTCCAAAAACATTGCTTTGTTTTTAGAAAAGTTTTAAACTAACTATGAAGAAAGTTATTTTAATATAAGTTCCAGAATAGAGAGAAATACATTTACAGTCCGGATGCTGCAGAATATGGCACCTGATCAGGGTCTTCACCGTTAGCCACAGAATGTGGTGTGATAGAAAAATAGACGAGTGTTCCGAAGAGTGTTATGTCAGTGGTAGTACAGTTATATGCGATAAAGGGTACATGTATGATATATGGGTTTTCAAGTGCGATATTGGGTATGCAATATGGTATCACGTGCCGGCGCCTTAGTTTACTTACTCGTAATACGCGCACGAATTACACGTTCGTATCCAATGTTTAGATAAAGTGGTTTTCTTCATATCACTAAAGCTGACCTTTTTCTGGTGAAAGATGACTTATTTCTTATTTCTGTTGCAAATATAAACTGTGGATGCTCGTCGGAACGGCTTCATTGAGGTGGTTCTAGATAACGAATACCTGCAATCTATTTTCAAAGCAGGGGTAAAGAAAATATTTTTTTGTCAATCCTTTTTTTTTCTATAAATTATTATTAGCAAGGTATGTACCACGGACTTGTTCATTTGATGGAAACATCGATTTTGACCTGATAATGAGTCTGTTCTAACGAGAGTGCCATTAAAATTTGATATTTATGTTACATGAGAGCGCGTTTCTATGTTTTATTTGTTTATTTTTCTTTTAAATTTAACGGCCTTTTCAATATTATTTCACTTACATTGAGAGATTGGCGAAAATCAGAACAACCGGAGAAAGTTCACCTGGAACTCCGTTGCAGAATTTGGCGTCCCAAATGTGAACACCCTCAGACACATAATGTATAAAGTCAGTGCTCTTATCTATTAGACCACGTAGGCGAGTCCCTGGTTGTGTTTCCCCATTCATATTTAAAAAACGTGTGTGTCAAGAAGTGACAAAACAAAACAGGTATAACGTGATCCAAAATATAGACTGTGTACAAACGAAGTCCTTGAGAACAAAGAGATTGTTTTCTGGCACCACTGTGGCGAGTTCCGGACTTTCAAACAGTATTTTCCTCAGTTGTTTGTTTGATGTCCAATACAATGGTTCAGGATTCTTAACTTTGATGGTTTTGCTTTTCCTTTGCTATTTATTCGCTGCTACGAACATAGGTAGCTACGAACATAGGTTTACATATACATGTACATGTATAGATAATTATTATCCAAAGAATACACACATATAAGATGATAGTGTCGCCCTGGCTCTAAAAATCACATTTGTTTCGATACATTATGTTTACAAGTCCGTATAATGAGCTCCACTATAATGCCTACTTTGTTAAGCGAAAACTGAGGTTTACAGTGATATACAAGGAAGGTGAAGTTAGTTTATACTGACAAATGCCAAATGTATAAAAACTCTCAAATATTCAGTTGGAAAAAGGGACTGTCACTATTCATATCCACAATTATAAACTCGAATGTATACATGTATAAAGATGAAGAGTTAAGGATTTATTCGTGAAAATTTATGTCTAATCTACACGGAACTGATTTCTCCTTTATTCAGGATGCTGAGGGTTATATAAATGCGGCCTATGAGTTATTTGACAGTCAGATATCACAGGTAGTTGATAAGCATGCCCCAATTTACCAGCCACCCAAAGGAGGAAGAAACTCCCTTGTATAAACAGCGCATTGCTAAGGGTATTTAAAAAAAAAATAAATACTTTTGCGAATATAGTAAGAAAAGAAATACTAAAAGATGGGAGAAATATAGAGCGCAAAGGAATTTAGTAAACAAACGAAAGCAAAAATCAATTAATACATAATTTCAAGAACATCACGTGAACAAGTCCGTGAAATGAAGACCCCCCCCCTAATCCCCACTTCATTTAAAGAAAACTGGGGTTTACGGGGGTAAACATTATTTTTCTTATTTCTGTTCCAAGACATAGGTTATGGGTACTCGTTAGAACCGCCTCAATGAGGCGGTTCTAACGAGCACCCAGAACCTATGTTTTGAGCATTTATAAGAAAAAATATCACAGATTTTCATCGGAAAAGTAGCCATTTTGGAGATGTGAAAAATGCACTATGTCGCACTGTTGAGTTATCATAATGAGATGTGTTGGTGGGGCTAAATCGGACAATGTTTGGAACGCAATAAAGCCGTATCTATCAAAGAAAACTCCAAGTGGGAATAGTAAAATAATGCTATCGGAAAATACCAAATTAATCAATGATCAAATAGACATTTGTGAAATTTTAAATGACTTTTACAAAAATGTTGCCGAGGACAAAGGAAAAGGCATCCCCTAGCATTGATATACCTATGGACACAAAACCGTACAAGCTATGATGGGCTTCATTTCATTTTGATATGGCATATTTTCTAATACATGTATAGCTTAACGTCCTGTCAGTCAACTGCTAGCCAGCTAACATGCAAATCATTTGGGCCTAGTGGGTAAGAGCGTTAACTCTTAATCGTTTGGTCTCACAACGCTGGTTTTGAACCTCGCCAGTGCCACATGTGAGCCGCGAAGCTCTGGAACGGAATGTCAGGTGTTTTTTCTCCGGGTGCTCCGGTTTTCGCCCACCTCTGATGAACAATCGGCTCGAAAAAAAGTGAAATAATCTTGAAAGGGTCGTAAAACCAAAACAGAAAAATATATTGATTCTCAGGAGGATCACAAGCTTCTTCCGACAAAAGATCACGGTTGGGTAGGTGGGGGGTTCATTTTAATGGAGTGGATACGCACGATTGTTTGATTCTTCGCTGAGAACACATGCGCGTATTAAACATGTATCAATAATTTAATTTGCGCACGGTTTAACTTTATTGATCAGTGATAACTTTATTGGTCACGTGGACAACATCAGTGAAGCTTGTTGCAGTATTGTCAATTATGGGTCGATTGACAAAACAATCGACTGTAAAACTTCTTATATGCCCCTCAAACTTCTCATCACGTAAAAAAACTATACAATTTTGACCCCCTTTAACCCCGCTTTTATATAGTAAAACTGGGGTTTCAGGGGTAAACCTATTTTTCTTATTTCTGCTTATTAATATAGATTGTGGGTACTCGTTAGAACCACCTCGATGAGGCGCTTCTAACGTGTATACACAATCTATATTTGAGCAAAAATAAGAAAAATATCACAATTTTTTCATCTTAAATTTTTCCTTTTTCCGCCGATAAACTTTACAATGTATTTGTATGGGCGTGTTTTCATAACGGAAAAGCATAACTTGCACTGAACACGCGTACACTATCAAATATAATGTCAGACTGTGTGTGCTCTCTCTCTCTCTCTCTCCTACAATGCTATCTATCAACGTCTATCAGCTGTGTTTAAGCCTATCTTTTTCACTTTAAGATATTCTCTTTTTTTCCGTTTAGCATTACGATTTGGCCATTTCCATCCTGGAGACGGTACAGATACCTATGCAAAAAGTGTACACCCAGATGAAACGGCTCGTAATGTATAAAATCTCTCAAATATTCAGTTGGAAAAAGTGACTGTCATAGTTCATATCCACAATTATAAACTCCAATGTATATAAAGATGAAGAGTTAAGGATTTTAACCGTGAAAATTTATTTTTAATCTACATGGAACTGATCTCTCCTTTATTCAGGATGCTGAGGGTGATATAAATGCGGCCTATGAGTTATTTGACAATCAGATATCACAGGTAGTTGATAAGCATCCCCCAATTTACAAGCCACCCCAAGGAGGTACTCCCTTGTACAAACAGCGCATTGCTAAGGGTATTTTTTTTTTAAAAAAAAAAAGAAAAATAAAAAAGAAATACTTTTGCGAATATAGTAAGAAACGAAATACTAAAAGATGGGAGAAATATACAGCGCGAAGGAATTTAGTAAACAAACGCAAACAAAAATCAATTAATACATAATTTCAAGAACATCACGTGAACAAGTCCGTGAAATGAAGAACCCCCCCCCCCCCCCCCCCCCCCCCCTAATCCCCACTTCATTTAAAGAAAACTTGGGTTTACGAGGGTACACATTATTTTTCTTATTTCTGTTCCAAGACATAGGTTATGGGTACACGTTAGAACCGCCTCAATGATGCGGTTCTAAAGAGCACCCAGAACCTATGTTTTGAGCATTTATAAGAAAACTATCACAGATTTTCATCGGAAAAGTAGCCATTTTGGAGATGTGAAAAATGCACTACGTCGCACTATTGAGTTATCATAATGAGGTGTGTTGGTGGGGCTAAATCGGACAATTTTTTGAAAACAATAAAGCCGTATCTATCAAAGAAAACTCCGAGTTGGAAAAATAATATAATGCTATCGGAATATAACAAATTAATAAATGATCAAATAGAAATTGACTTTTTCAAAAATGTTGCCGAGGACAAAAGAACTTTTGATATACCTATGGACACAAAACCGTACAAACTTCGATGGGCTTCATTTCATTTTAATATGGCATATTTTCCAATACATGTATATCCTAATGTCCTGTCAGTCAACTGATAGCCAGGTAACATGCAAATCATTTGGGCCTAGTGGGTAAGAGCGCTAACTCATAATCATTAGGTCTCTCAACGCTGGGGTTTAAACGTCGCTCTTGACACATGTGAGCCTCCAAGCTTTGCAACGGAAGGTCATGTGTTTTTCTCCGGGTACTCCGGTTTTCGCCCACCTCTGACGAACAATCGGCGCGAAATAAGTGAAATAGTCTTAAAAGGGTCGTACCACCCCCCCCCCCCCCCCAAAAAAAAAAAAAAAAAAAAAAAAATATATATTGATACTGGAGGATCACAAGCTTCTTCCGACAGAAGACAGCGCTGGGTGGGTGGGTGGGGGTGCATTTTAACGGAGTGGGTACGCTCATTGATTTGAGTCTTCGCTGAGAGCACATGCTCTAATTAACTATGTATCAATAATTTAATTTGCGCGCGATTTAACTTTATTGATCAGTGATAGGTTTATTGGTCAGGTGGACAACAGCAGTGAAGCTTGTTGCAGTATTGTCAATTTTGGGTCGATTGACAAAACAATCGACTGTAAAACTTATGATATGCCCCTCAAACTTCTCATCACGAAAACAAACCTATATAATAAAACTGGGGTTTGCAGGGGTAAACCTTATTTTTCTTATTTCTGCTCTAAATTATATTTTGTGGGTAGAACCACCTCTAAAATGTACCCATAATCTATATTTTGAGCAGAAATAAGGAAAATAACAGAATTTTTCATGATAAAATTTTCCCTTTTCCGGCGAAAAAATTTACAATGTATTTGTATAGGCGTGTTTTCGTAATGATTTACGCGCGTTTAACTTTATTGGTCAGTTATAATTACGTGGACAACAGCAGTGAAGTTTGTTGTAGTATTGTTATTTTTGGGTCGATTGACAAAACGATCAACGGTAAAACTTCTGATATGCCCCTCAAACACGGGTACAGTCAGACTATGTGTTCTTTCTCTCTTCTATAATGCTATCTATCAACGTCTATCAGCTATGTTTAAGCCTATCTTTTTCACTTTAAGATATTCTCTTTTTTCCGTTTAGCATTAGGAATTGGCCCTTTCTACCCTGGAGACGGTACAGATACCTATGCAAACATAGTACACCCAGATGCGACGGCTCGTAAATTAAGTCGCTTCATCAGGATCTACATTATTTGTCATCGTGTCAATGATTGTAACTATATCATCCATTGGGACCTGTCCATTTCAAAGCTTGAATAGTCCAATTCCAGAAACACAAGACTGGAAAGGTTAACCCATTTTGTACCAGAAACCCCAAAACGGGTACCTTGGCAAACAGCGCAGGCCCAGATCAGGGGCCTGCTCTGTTGACAAACAGTTCAGTTATTTTCTGAATGGTTTTTGACGAAAACACATCCTGACACCCCTAAATTTTGAAATGGACTCCTGCTATATATAAAGAGGTAGATTCCATTTGGTACAAAAAGGGTTAAGCAAGCCTGGCCAGGTATATAAAAGCGATTTGATACGAAGAGAACAGACATATACATACAATAGCAATCAGTTAGATCATGCGGATTTCAAAGAAACAGTGTCAGTTTTGTTTTTGCTGTATTGGTTTTCGCGTTCAAGCAAAATTTAAATGAAAAAAAAAAAAAAAAAAAAAAAAAATCTGACAAATTAGAAATATTCATATTTCTCTGCAAATTTAAAGGGAAACAATTAATTTGAATTTGCTATCTTCGGCCTACAGGCAATTAATGGTAAAAGAAGAATCAATGAAGGCATTGAAATAAGCTTCCTTCTTTTATTGCTGTTTGCGCGTTTTGGATTACAAGTAATATCATAATCTAAGCACCTGGGAACATTATTGTCTTAAATGTCTTAAAAACGACCGCCTTTAGTGATCCATATTTTTACAAGCGACTGGGATGAGGCGTTCCGAGGATAATTTTTGGATATTACTTATTTCCCGATTTAAACATATATTATTTGTTTGTTTGTGTTGAGGTTTAACGTCCCCCCTTTAACACTATTTAGATAATTTTGTAGACGTTGCTTCCGATTTTGTGGGACTTTTTCCCCGACATGGAGGTGAAATCACATCTCATGCCCTACCGCCTAAAGAAACCGCCAGGGTTAAGGTGCAGTCCTACCCGGGCTGGCTTAGACCTAAGCGGTTTACCAGTAATCAAGTTCGGTCGGTTGCAGTTCTGCGCGGAAGCTCCATGCAGCGCAATCTGTTTCTACAAGCTCCGATGGGCGGGGCCGCCCATATGTTCTTGGTACTTGTTAGAATCGCCTCAATGAGGCGATTCTAACACGTACCAAGAACACATGTTTAGGAAAGTTATCACTTAATTATCCGTCTCAATCCTCCGTATCTGGAATAATTTATCATTTTTTTATTATCAAAGATGGATTGCATGGATATTTGATATTTTTATTCGAAGTTGTTGTTTGGAAACTGAAATCAGAGGAAGGTTACAGAATGTTCAGGACATAGATAATTATTGTCGACGGTTGTTACTGTAGATATGAATGGAACAAACATCTCCAGCTGTCCCATAGTTCTCCACCAGCCCTGGGGGCCTTCCGGGTAAGTGTATTTGAGCTAGTACATGAGAAAGGGACCCTTAACATTATCGTATGTGCCTTCTTCTAATGTCCTTGCACAACTAACTTTAATGACTAGAGACAAGGTTCCTTGCATGAAGATAGTTCAACGTCACATTTTCAGTGAAATTTCTTTATTATAAAATTCAGACAAATTATGTTTACAAAAGCATATTTAGAAGGTTTAAGTAAATTGTTCTTCTTATTTTCTACATACATTGTGCTCTAGTGGGCGACCACCTTTAGGACTGTTCAAAAGTGGTCTTAAAGACCACGTTTGAACAGTCCCAAGGTGATCTTAATATAGGATTTTTACTGTACATGTCTGCGAGCAACAAAGGTCCTGACCACACTGCGCTGGTGCGCATGCTCGCCTGGTTCTTTGCGCCATGGTCGCCCACCTGATATATACCCTGTTCTCATGTGCTACCTAATTTATGTTTCCTTTTTGGGTCCATTGTTTGTCAATCGACCCAAAGTTACTAAGCATTAAAGCTCTTCAGTGCTAAAGTGCGCGTGACTATCACCCACTTGTCGGTATAACGGTTATTTATAGAAAATAGCCGCTGTGCTGTCAGAGTGTTGCGTAAGAGGGTTATTTATAGAATAGAATCTGGGTTGGAATTATGATTTGGGTCTATCAAACAGTTTGTTTGTTTGTATTGGAGTTTAACGGCCCAGTCAACACTATTTAGGTCATTTTTGAGCCGGTCAGTTTACCTATCCACACTTTCCTGGGCAGGCTTATACGTAAGCGGTTAACCAGTACAGTGCACATTATTTCGCCAGAAACTGACAACTGCCCTTCTTGAATCAGCGGAAGGGAGAGAATGACCGTAGAAAAGATTTCATGATCAATCTCCACGAAAGAATGTTGCCGACCCCGGCGGGAGTCGAACCCGCGTCCTCCTGATCACCAGTCAGACGCGCATCCGACTGAGCCAACGAGGCCGGCCTATCAAACAGTGTAGATCCGATCATAGTCTACACAGATTGTTTAAAAACTGTTTACATCTAAGTTCAGGACAATCGATCTACTAGTACACTCAGTGTTTTGATTAACCATAACGATAACACATCCGTATGACATAGTGCATAGGGGCTTGAAACATGAAAAAAATGAAAAAAAAAAAAAAAAATAAAAATAATAAATAATTTTTTTTTTTTTTTTTTTTGCATTTTTTTCATGATTCAAGCCCCTTTGTATAGTGCATTCTTTCAGATCTCAAAAAAGGTTAATTATCTGAGGATATTTTACTTATTTACACTCCAAGCATGGGTTGTGCGTGCTCATTAGAGTCGCCTCATTGAGGCGATTCTAACGAGTACCCACAACCTTTGTCTTGAAACAGAAATAAGGAAAACTAGAGATATTGATGGTACACCATCGCAAATATCCGCTTTTTCTAAATTTGACCTTTGATCTCAGCCCAAGGCCCTAGGGGTCAGATCAAAATTTGTATACCTTCCTGCACATCTGCAGTCCCTAGACAATATGTGTATCAAGTTTGGTCACTATATATATAGGCCAAACAATAAAAAAGTGCTGTCACAAGCATTTTCTTGAAAATTTGATCTTTGACGTCACCCCATGACCCAAGGGAGTCAGAGCAAAAATTGGATATCTTCATGCACATATGCAGTTACTAAGCAATATGTGTAGCAAGATTTGTCAACATATGCTAAGTCATAAAAAGTAGTTTCATTCACAAGCATTTTCTTGGCAATTTAACCTTTTACATCACCCTAAGACCCCAGGGGTCTGATCAAAATATGGTTACCTTTATGCACATCTGCAGGCCCTAAACATTATATGTAACAAGTTTGGTCACCATAGGCCGAGAAATTTAAACAAGAGGCCCATGGGCCACTATGCTCACCAGAGCTCAGGTGGGCACTGCCCAATGGCAGCCATGTATTTTAACATGATATCATTTCAATCTACCAAATGAACCCCCATGTCCAAATGAGCACCTGTATGGACTCGGTATCTGAAACATTAGGCCTTTTACGAAGTAGAAGGGGTGGGGCATGGACGCAATGGAGCCCTGGCTTGTTTCACTAAATGCGTCTTTTCATAAGGAACAAGAATATACATGTATATGGTTTAGCAGTGGGGATCTGTAAGGCCTCTTAAGTGGTGGAGGGTTTGGGGCATGCCCTGTTGTTCCCAGGAAAGCCCAAGGTTGTTGTCCCTAAATGTGTCTTATCATAAGGACCAAGTATATATATGGTTTAGGGGTGGGAATCTGAACGGTTTCTGAGATTTGAGGCCCTTTTTTGAAGTGGAAAGGATAGGACTGCGCCCCCCCCCCCTACAGTAGGTGTGCTAATAATAAGGAAAAAGAACAAATGTGATTATGGGGTGGGGATTTGAATGGTTTCTGAAATATAAAGCCTTTTATGAAGTGAGAGGGCGGGGCACATTGCCTCAGTACAAAGAGATCCCCAGGTTGGTGTGATTGAACGAGTCTTATCATAAGGAACAAGTATATGGTTTAGGGATGGGGATCTGAACTATTTCTGAGATATATGGCTTTTAATGAAGCAAAGTGAAGGGGTATGGCCTGGGCATGCCCCGGTGACCCCCAAGCTGGTGTCACTGAATGCGTCATATCATAAGGACGATGAATATATATGGTTTAGGGTGGGGCTAAGAGCAGTTTCTGAGATATAAGGCCTTTTGTGAAGTGGAGGGGTGGGGCAAGGCCACGGGAGACTCCTAGGTTGATGTCAATGAATGTGTATTATCATACTGAACAAGAATATATATGGTTTAGGGGTAGCCATCTGTAGGGTTTCCGAGATATTGTGAGATTATGAAATGGAGGGGTGGGGCATGGCCCCAGCACATCCCTGAGGACCCCCAGGTTGGTGTCACTGAATGCGTCTTATCATAATGAACAAGAATATATATATGGTTTAGGAGTGAGGATCTGAACAGTTTCTGAGATATATGGTCTTTTGTGAAGTGAAGGGATGGGGCCAGGCCCCGGCGCATCCCTGAGGACCCCCAAGGTTGTTGTCAATGAATGTGTCTTATGATAAGGATCAAGAATATATATGGCTTAATGGCGGGGATCTGTAAGATTTCCGAGATATTGGGCCTTTTATGAAATGGAGGGGGGGGGGGGTGGAGCATCGCCCCGGCGCATCCCGGGGACTCCCAGGTTGATGTCATTGGTTTAAACAATATTTATTTCAAATTTGATTCATTTACAATACATATATATATAATACGATATGGCTAAAGGATCTGACAGTAAGCCTTGTGGCTTATAGACGTCATCATTGAATGGGTCTAATCATAAGGAACTAGAATATATATGGTTTAGGGGTGGGGATCTGAATGGCTTCCAAGATATTGGGCCTTTTATTAAGTGGAGGGGGTAGGGCATGGCCTCGGCACATCCCTGAGGACCCCCCAGGTTGGTGTAATTGAATGCGTCTTATCAATAGGAACAAGAATATGTATGGTTTAGGGGTCGGGATCTGAATGGTTTCTGTGATATATGGCCTTTTATGAAGTGGAGGGGGTGGGGCATGGCCCCGGCACAACCTGGGGGACCCTCATGTTGGCATAAAAGCATATGGCTGAGAGAAGTTTACTCAAGAAACATTTCTATAAAAGTTTTGTCAAAATATCTGCAATGACTTGGCAGTAAATGCCATTTTTCAGTTTTCCCCAATATAAGTCTATGGAAACTCACAGTTGCCATAGCAACCAAACTAATGAGCCGGTTTTCATAAAAAAACACAAACCTTCAATCCCCCAGCCCAAGGATGCTACAGATAAAATATGGGCCCAATCGGCCCAGTGGCTTCAGAGGGGAAGCTGTTTAAATGTGTTGACGTCACACGACGACGACGCAGACGACGACGGACAACCACCTATCCTATAAGCTCCCCCGGAGCCTTCGGCTCTGGTGAGCTAAAAACGTAGTTCCATTCACAAGGTTTGTGACAGACGGAAGAAAGGAAGGACAGGCGGAAAAACGGATGTCGGGCGGACACCAGTGACGAAACTAATATACCCGATTGGGTTTTCTAAAAGCAGATATAATGATGTATACCGTAAACCCCACACTGTGTCTCTGTATAAGGTTTAGAGGGTTTAGAGGGTGATTTATGACACGGACTTGTTAACGCGATGCTAAACGTCTATTTGAAGTGAGCAATAACTGTAAACAAAAAAAAAAAAAAAAAAAAAGAAAAAACACAGCAAACATAAACGGTGGGTCCTGCATACTTCATATCATATACATGAAACAAGTTAAGCCCCACCTCTGTGAAAGTCCGTTAGTTGATTTTGTTTCAGATTAAAATTTGTATACTTACTATGACTGACCTCAAACATATGTACATGTAATGAAGTATCAAGGAGAGATGGCCAGCTTCAGCTGTCATGAATTCCTCGGCGATGGGAAGCTTTATTTCGGACAGACGGAATACCCCGGTTTCCAATATACTTTTGTTAACAAGTTGTACAAAATGCAAAGGGAAACGAATGAAACTTTGCCCACATTTTGACAGTTGCTTCTAGGGAAATAATAAAGTTTGAATTGAAATTCTTTGAGTCTAAGACTTAAATGGAAGAGAGAAATATAAATAATACACTGGCACCTTATGACTGTGATGCTTAATTTTTGTCCGGATGAATATATACAGCTAGAATCCTCATGGACCATGAACAGTTGTTTGTTTGATATATGAGTAAGTTAAACTAAGTTCCAGGTTAAAATGATTGTTAAGGGAAGCT
The DNA here is from genome assembly GCA_963580285.1 of Lucinisca nassula. Taxonomy (NCBI): domain Eukaryota; kingdom Metazoa; phylum Mollusca; class Bivalvia; order Lucinida; family Lucinidae; genus Lucinisca; species Lucinisca nassula. Next base: position 126,644,970 of record OY757015.1, on the reverse strand, counting down.
TTCCTATCTTCTATTTATTGAATTATGTTGTGTGTACTCATTAGAATCGCACGAGGAAATTCTAATGAGTACACACACAACATACGTTTACAAGATTTAATAATAATTAAAAAAAATCCTTAATTATCCTAAGTATCTTACGCTCAAGCGACAAAAAGTTCGAGATATGTTTGGGGTTTATGACAAGTAAACACTATTTAGATCATATCGAGCCAGTCAGTTTATCCAACTTCACTTTCCTCAGGGCAAATGTAAATGTTTAAACGCCACCCATTACGATAATACACCCGTGCACTAAAATGGCAGCTATCGTATCTGCAGAACTAAACAAATTTTTACATGAAAATGTTTGATATTTTTCTTATATCAAGTACAAATATAGATTGTGGCCCCCGCCAATAGGGGCTTGAAGAAATATTTGGGCTGCATGATGCTTCCACGCAGAGCTGAATCCGGCCCGCACACTAGTACTGGTAAACCGCTTAGAGGATCTAAGCCTGTCCAGGAACCGCGGTGCGAGGCGGACCGTCCATGCTAATAAACCATATTGGTTTCATTGGGCGACAGGGCTTGAGATGTCATTTCATCTCAATGTCGTGTAAAAATCCCACAAAATTGGAAGCAACGTCTCCATAATGACCTTTACAGTGTTGACGGGGACGTTAAACCTCAAATCAAATCAAACAAACAAGAAACAAATATAGATTGTGAGTGCTCGTTAGAACCGCCTCAGTGAGGCGGTTCTAACGAGTACCCACAATCTATGTTTTTGAACAAAAATAAGGAAAATAACGAATACCCCGTAAACCCCAGTTTTTTCTATATAAAGTGGGGTTTGCGGGGGATGTCTTCATTTCACGAACTTGTTAACCTGATGCGGTGTTCGTGTTTTTGACGTTTCAATATAAAAAGAAGAGTTTTCCCGGTAACAACTTGTTAAGGCGATTATATACATACTGCAACGTGTTCGCAGATATATACGTCCTCGACGTAGAAGCCCATGTGGCGCAGTGGTTATGCTACTCGCCTTGTAAACCCGGAATCGCAGGATCGATCCCCGGCTTCTCCAGACTTTCGGATGAGTCTTTAAACCGAGGTCCCGTCTCCGTATGACTTTAGCTGTTGGTGGGACGTAAAACTAAAACTCACTCACTCACGTCCTCGACGTGCTCGCCCCCGCCAATCGAGGCTTGGAGAAATAGACTGGGCGGCTATCACGCAGATCTGAAACTGACCCGTTCCGAAAAACAGGCCTATACAAATACATTTTTAACTTATAGCCGAAAAAAAAAAAAAAAAAAAAGAAAAATTTAAGATGAAAAATTGTGATATTTTTTTTACTTATTTCTACTCATTGAAGCTGTTCTAATGAGTACTTTAGAGCAGAAATAAGAAATTTAAGGTTTATCCATGTAAACCCCGGTTTTATTATGTAAAAGTGGGGTTCAAGGGGGTGAAAACTGAATAGGCGTGTTTTCGTGATGCCACTCATGAGCTCTGGTAAACCACTTAGAAGGACAAAGCCTGTCCAGACAAAGTACTTTGAGTCAGAACGGCCAGTGCATATAAGCCGTTGGGTTTCATTGGGCGACAGGGCTTGAGATGTCATTTCATTGAGCATGAGATGTCATTTCATCTCTATGTAAGGTAAAATTTCCACAATAGTGGAAGCAATGTCTCCAAAATGACCTATACAGTGTTGGTGGGAACGTTAAACCTCAAATCAATCAATCAATAAATCAATCAATGAATCAATCAATTGGGCGAATGGGCTTGAAATGTCATGTCATCTCAATATAGCGTAGAAGTCCCACAAAATTGGAAGCAACATCTCCTAAATGACTTAAATAGTGTTGACGGGAACGTTAATCGTCAACTCAAACAAGTCAAACAAACCTTGACGTTGGGCGCATCAGGTCTGTGTAAGTAAGTAAGTGTGTGTGCGTGTGTTTGAGTTTTACGTCCCACCAACAGCTAAGGTCATACGGAGACGGGACCTCGGTTTAAAGAATCATCCGAAAGTCTGAAGAAGCCCGGGATCTATCCTGCGATCCCTGGTTTACAAGGCGAGTAGCGTAACCACTGCACCACGGAGGCTTCTAAGTAAGTAAGTAAGTAAGTAAGTAAGTAAGTGAGTAAGTGAGTTGGGAGACGAAAGATATCTGTATGCCGCAAAACATCGAGGTACAAGAAAACTGTATTTCGCAGATTTTCTTTCTTTCTTTCTTTTCAAATTGGATTGAAATACATGCTGTCTGCTTTTGAGATTTTGAATTATTTTTTACTTTTGTTTGCTTCCTATTTGTTTGCAAACTTCATTGCCATGATCAACATATCTAAACACTTGGCATCTTCACATTTACAGATTACACGTTTTCGTCAGGAATTTATTCCAGTATGTTCACACCGTCTTTAAACTCAAAAACTGCTTTACGAAACAGCAATCCCGCATATTTAAAAAAGCAAAACAAAAAAAACGCGTTGTTGATGCGCTCTATTTGATGAACAGAAATTAAATTAAAGCAGAATGATATCTTTTCTGCCTAAATTTATATGCAAAATCAGTTGAATGTCCAAAAATTATTCTTGGATAATATTATTGGCAGGATGATTCCCAAACAATAGAAATTACAGCAAAACATATAGTTGTGTCCCATCAACAGTGGAGTAAGAAACCGAAGTTATTTTCCCATCATAGAAAACGAGGTTGATGATCTCTTAATTTTTGTACATTGACTTTGGACATGGCTGTAAATTCTTCTCCGATAGATCGATTTCTATAGTAAATACATGTACAACGGTACGATTTTAAAGCACAAACTTTCAGAGGCCCCTCAGTCCAACACCAAATTAACGTTAAATGAGTAAAGATACTTCCGGAACTAAAGTCGATAGTCGATATTAAAGGCAGAGACGGGCAAAACATCTTTACAAACGGCAAAGTCACAGGAGACAAACCAAGTCAGCGGCTCTTTCCCCAACAGGTCGTAACTCAAGACAACAAATCGTTTTGAAGTTTATGATATAAATAACTGCCAGTTGTTTTTGCAAATTAAGGTTTACCATTATTATCCAATCAGGCAATTGTTTTCAAGTAAATGTTGATCGTCCATACACTGTTTTGTAATTGAGCCAATCGAAGCTTTCGGTACATTTATAGGACTCCCCAAATTTACAAACATACCAAATAATAATCTAATCACCATAAAAGTTACTACAATGTGTCAAAACATGATGTTGCACTTATGCAAAAACAAAATACATCTACCACCTCCGCTTGCATCAATTTTATGCAAAACGTAGTTTTAAAGAATTTATCCTCAAATGAGGAACTTGAGCCGCCTTGGAACAGCAGATAATTTGACAGGTTTACTTGTATACAGACATGAATACCCCTGAATGTAGCGTTGTTTTTGCAGCAACATTCTCTCAAAAAGATGACGGGGCAAATCCACAAGGCGCCGTATTGTGCATACAGATTTTGATAGTACTTGAGCTAAAGAAATGTCTTTGTTTTTTAATGCAAGATTTGACAAATGTCCATCAGATTGGTTTCTAGCATATTAACATTTTCCCAAGATTCATACGAGTATGTACGCGAAATTGTGGAATGCACTCTAAGGCTAGTGACCTGGCTGCACACATAAAAAGCACGTACAGCAAAAGTATAAGTTCAATCAATCTACAAGGAATCGCGATGTAACTTTCAGACTTCCATCAGGTAGAGTTGATGTGCACTGGCAGGCCAATCTTGGACTTTGCTGGATACTTGTACTCAGACCACATCACACACAGACGCCTATTAAAATATATAGAAAATTGTACCACCAAAAAGGAAAATTCTACGGTGAAAAACTATTTTTCGTATTTCTGCTCAAAATATAGATTGTGGGTACCTACAATCTATATTTTAGAGCAGAAATATGGAAAATAAGGTTTACCCCTGAAAACCCCAGTTTTACTATGTAAAGGTGGGGTTAAAAGGTGTCAAAATTATATTGCAAGTGCTCGTTTACCTGATGACGTGTCCTTTATTGCCACTATTGAACAGTCTAAAACATGGTCATTGGATGTAGAACAAAGAAAATAAACTGCATGACACCACTATCCTGCAACCGCCTTTTAAATAAGAATAAGCTGGCGACATTGTATATTCTACAGCAGGATCATTGTCTGCACTTCTATTTTCTTTCGATACCGGCCAACTGTCGTTCACACCTTGCTCGGGCCACATGTGAGACGCCAAGGTCTGCAATTGAAGGTCAGTTTTTTCTCCCCCACTCCGGTATTCACTCACATCTGATTAACGATCGGCTCGAAATAACTGAACTAATCTTGAAAGGACCGTAAAATCAAAACCAGAAATAAACGGCCACTTCTCTCGAGTGTCATGATGAAAATAGTCTTCGAAACAAACTGTTCTTATTGTAATTGTCAGTATTGTACTGAACCCGGGAAGGGACATGATTTTTTATTTTTATTATGTTGTGCGAACAAGACAATATCTTGAGCGGACAAGATATTATCTTGTTCGGACAACATATTATCTTGTGCGGACAAGATAGTATCTTGTGCGGACAAGATATGATCTTGTTCGCACAACATAATATCTTGTGCGCACAAGATATTATCTTGTTCGCACAACATATTATCTTGTTCTTGGGAAGTTGTGCGGACAAGATATTATCTTGTGCGGACAAGATATTATCTTGTGCGGATAAGATAATATCTTGTGCGGACAAGATAATATCTTGTGCGCACAAGATCTATGTTGTGCAGATCTTGTCCGCACAAGATAATATCTTGTCCGCACAAGATAATATCTTGTCCGCACAAGATAATATCTTGTCCGCACAAGATAATATGTTGTCCGCACAAGATAATATGTCGTCCGTTCAAGATATTATCTTGTGCGCACAACTTTTAAAATAAAAAAAAATCATGTCCCTACCCGGGTTCCGTAGAACTGGCATACAAAATTAAAATTTCAAACCAAGATGAATGTATATCTCCTTAACCCATTTAGTGCCGGAAACCACAATACGGGTAGTTGGCAAACAGCGCAGGTCCAGATCAGACGCCGCAGAACGCGGCGTCTGATCAGGGCCTACACTGTTTCCAAAATTTTCATGTATGCCTATAGTGTGTGTATGCATAAGCTGTTAACTTTAATAAGTTGCCAGTTTATCTTGACAGGTCACATTTATCGTTAGATTGCCACGTTGTTTGGCAACTCTGACAGCTTATCTTAAAGAGGGTGAATACACTATCAGGGTAGCAAAAAAGTCAAAACGCATTTGTCTTCAGAAAAGTAGTCGTTTACCTTTGGAGGCATTTATTTCAAATCAAACAAACAAAACCCCCAAAAGTGAACGCGTTAGCGAACGTCGGATGTAGGCGAAATGCAGTTATATCTTGTGCGAGGGTGCGTGCGTGCGTGCGCGCGTGCGTGCGTGCGTGCGTGCGTGCGTGCGTGTGTGTGTGTGTGTGTGTATGTGTGTGTGTGTGTGTGTGCCTTTACAGCCCACAGTGAAATCAAATATGCAAAGTTTCTCAATCACCCACAAAACACAATGTGTTTTTTTTTTCGCGATCAGGATATATGAGTACTACGGAACCATGGATATGTTGTTATCTTGTGCGCACAAGATATTATCTTGTTTACACAACATAGATCTTGTGCGGACAACATATTATCTTGTGCACACAACTTATTATCTTGTTCACACAACATAACATCTTGTGCGCACAAGATATCGTGTGCGCACAAGTTATAACATAATATATTATGCGCAAACGATATTATCTTGTGCGCAGAAGTTATTATCTTAAAGACACAACATATTATCTTGTTCGCACAACATATTATCTTGTTCGCACAACATAGATCTTGTGCGGACAACATAATATCTTGTGCGCACAAGATATTATCTTGTTCCCACAACTTAATATCTTGTGTAGACAACATAATATCTTGTGCGCACAATATATTATGTTGTCCGCACAAGATCTATGTTGTGCAAACAAGATAATATGTCGTGCGAACAAGTTATCAAGTTATGCGAACAAGATATTATCTTGTGCGCACAAAATATTATGTTGTCCGCACAAGATATATAATGTTGTCCACACAAGATAATATCTGCGCACAACATATCTTGTTCGCACATATTATCTTGATCGCACAAGATAATATCTTGTTCAAACAACTTAATATCTTGTTCGCACAACATATTAAAAAACACCACATGTCCCTTCCCGGGTTCCGTAGATTACAGATAATTACAGAATAAGCATACAGGTAGAAGTGACGCTTTTTGTCGACGTTATTCGATTTTCTGTTCAAATTTGGGCACACCCAATATAGTAAGGGACTTTAGCCAAAATTATTAATATGATGACAAACAGTGTTTATTCATTAATAATTTCTTGACAACGTGTATATACATAAGAATATTATACATATAAAGCGGTTTCTGTAGTTTATTAAAGATGTAGCGAACCAAGCAGATTGCAAAATTCTGCAAATATTGAGATGGTACAGGTAGGAAGAGCGCATGCCCAAAGGCAGCTGTTTGTTTTTGGGTTATCTAACTGTATCATCTCAGCCAGAAAATATGCGACTTTAGGTTTTTGTTTTGTTTGATTTGGAGTTTAACGTCCCCGTCAAATAAGTTCTGGAAAGGGTTATCCTTTGGAAGCAAGGAATACACCACAGAACTGGAAAATATGGAGTGTACATGTTTTCTGGGCCAGACTAGCTAGTTTCGGCCATTTAGGCCTCATCAGTGACCCTCAAGAATTTTCAAAATTCCACAATGGAATCAATGATCCCAAAGGACAAGAAAATATAAACTACACTATGATGTAGGGCAGGGAGACTTTTTTTACGGACACTGTAAAGGTCATTTTGGAGACGTTGCTTCCGAGTTTGTGGGACGTTACCCGACATTGAGATGAAATGACATCTCAAGCCCTGTCGCCCAATGAAACCAATAGGGTTTATAAGCATGGACGGGCCGACTCGCACCGCATTGCCTGGGCAGGCTTAGATCCTCTAAGCGGTTTACCAGATCTCGTGCGCGGGTCGTTTCAGCTCTGCGTGGAAGCATCATGCAGCCCATCTATTTCTTCAAGCCCAGATGGGCAGGGGCTAGCGACTTTAGGTAAGGACACATACCGACACATAGGTATGTTTGCGACACAGGTATCTGAAAATGGCTTTTGGACCATTAAATCCGCATGACAATTCTGTATTAGGGAGTTTACAGGCTAACGATAGTCATCAAAACGCTAACACGCTAATATGTCATAATACTGATTTCTTTTCCATAAAAATGAAAACAAATGCGATATTTGTCTCCAACTGTAGAGTTTTTTTCCCATAAGGGATTAATAACAACCAACCACTTGTTTTACTTCAACTTTTTCATGGCCGTTTCAACCGTAAGGAGTTGAAGTCAAACAAGTGGTTGGATAGTTTTCTCATTTATGTTAAAAGTAGCTTTTGTGTGCTCGTAAGAAACGTCTCACTGAGATAAATCTAACGAGCATCCAAAACCTACGCTGTGGAGCAGAAATTCGAAAAAAGCCCATGTAAACCCCGATGCGATTCTCTGTACAGATACATATGTAGGCGGAGGTTGCAAGAGGTTTACTTCACGACTTGTTAAATAAACGTGATTTATTACATTTTCAGTTGTGATTTACTGAGACTTCGCAGCGGATTCATCCGATTGAATTATTTCATTTCAAACGTTTTGACGTCATAACTGCTAGGCGACTTTGCTGACGTCTTTGGTAGGCCTAAGGACAATAACAAAAGTTGATAAATCTGCTAAAATCATGACCATCTTCACGCGCATTTGATGTTGATGTTGTTGTTTTTTTTATGAAAGACCTGCAACACAAAGCTAAAGTATGATTGATAAACAGAGGATATTTACTTTTTTGAGATGAATTCCAAAATATTTCATCGAGTGTGTTGAAAAGTCTGATGTTTTCAACACACGAGATGAAATAGTTTTGATATTTTCCGAAAAAAGTAAATTTTCTTTTTATTTGATAATATTTTAGGCCACTTACTGTAATCGATCAATTGGACCTTACCTCACAATTTTTACTTGGCTATGACGTCACAACTGCCAGTTGCAAACCATAAACAGATCGCTATTTTAAAAGAGCAGTGTTACAGTTCAAAAAATGATTTTTCAAGGTATTTTACCGAGTTATCTTATTGATAACATATGAATTTTGGCGAGAAAAGTAGTTCGGGCTGCTTCTGTGAAAATAGCATGGCCATGTGAAAATATCACTTTTATTTGTTTCAGATATGTGTCGTAGGCCAGATTGGAATCTAGGCAGATCCGGAATCTGTCTAGGCCAGATTAGAATTCTGATTTGGTCTAGACCAAATTAGAATTCTAATTTGGTCCAGGCAGATCCAGAATCTGTCTAGGCCAGATAAGAATTCCAATCTGGCTAGGCAGATTCTGGATCTGCCTAGACCAAACTGGAATCCTTAAAAATGGGCCAAAAATACTAAAAAAAAAAAGAATATGTTTATTTACATATTTTTTTTTTACTATTTCCTTTTTGTTTTCTACAAATAATACCAAGGTAAGAAAATATTGAAAGAATACCGAAAAATCATAGATGTATGAATGAAGTTTGTCTCTATATTCATCAAAAATTATTATAAGAATAAGTATGTCTCTATATTCTTATAAAATCTATTGTATTTTCATTTTACTGCATCAGTTAAACCCCTTTTGTGCCGGCCTCAGTGGCTTAGTCGGATGCGCGTCTGACTGGTGATCCGGAGAACGCAGGTTCGATTCCCGCGGGGATCGGAAACATTCTTTCGTTGAGATTGATCAGGAAATCTTTTCTACGGACATTCTCTCCCTTCTGCTGATTCAAGAAGGACAGCTGTCAGTTTCTTGTGAAAGAATGTGCACTGTACTGGCTAACCGCTTTCGTATAAGCCTGCCAAGGAAAGTGTGGATAGGTTAACTGACTGGCTCAAAACAACCTAAATAGTGTTGATTGGGCCGTTAAACTCCAATACAAATAAACAAATAAAAATCCCTTTTGTTCTTATTACTTGTGTTTGTTTTCATTGTCTTTCACACCCTGTTATCTTTGCCAGACAGGCAATTGGTCCCAAATACAAACCATACAGAAGATGAATGCAGTGTGTTGATTTCAACTATTGAAATAAGCCATTTTATTTTTTTTTTTTTTTAAAGATAATCTAAAAACAATATTTTTTTTGGTGTGTCTGTATTTTTTACACACAAATAAGACTTGAGTCCTCAGTGTTGTCTCATCTCTGTGGCTGTTTGCTTTTTGTGTCCACGGGAGATGTTGCACTGATGCGTTAGGAGGCCTTCATGCGTACAGAACAAATCATTTGTCTAAATCGTGACGGAAATAAGGGCGAGGATTGTGGCCACGTAAAATCGATTTAAAAGTCCCCCCCTCCCCCACACACACACACACTCCAAGTGGAATTCGTTTCACTGAACGTTCCAAGGCGGTTCTTCTGTCGCGTTTTTTTTTTTTTTTTGTTATGGTTTGTCTTTGAGTGTGTGTGTCGCTTATATTATTTTGTTTTGGATAGCCAATCGGCCATTTTGTGGGAAAGTAACTGTCCTTTTGGCATTCCGCTATTGATGTTTCCAGTAGGGTCTAGTTTTTCATGTTTGTGCGCTTTCCCTTTGGTGTCTCTGATGGGAGCTGTGGGTTAATTGTTTCGATTCCTGATCATTGCCTTCACATTTTGCATTTAATAACTACCATCAAAAATTACTGAATTCATAAATAAAACAGTTATCACATATAATTATTAATATGCAGTAAAAATATATAACTTACCAAATAACTTCTAGTTTGGTCTAGGCAGATCCAGAATCCGCCTAGCCAAACTGGAATTCTAGTTTGGCCTAGACAGATTCTGGATCTGCCTGGACCAAATTAGGATTCTTATCTGGCCTAGACCAAATTAGAATTCTAATCTGGACTAGGCAGATTCCAGATCTGCCTAGGCAGATTCCGGATCTGCCTAGATTCCAATCTGGTCTACGACATATGCATTGATTTCACTGCTATGTATAAAAACAAGTTATATCTTGTGTGTGTGCGTGTGTGTGGCTTAACAGCCCAGTCAAACATGTAAGGTTTGTCAATCACCATCAAAACACATTTTTTTTTCTCTCCGAAGGATGCCTGATAAACATATATGATATATGATAATTGCAGAATAAGCGTACAGGTCGAAGTGACGCTTTTTGTCGACGTTATTCGATGTCCATTTTCTTTTCAAATTTGCGCACACCCATTATGATAAGAAGGGACTTAAGCCAAAACTATTAATATGATGACAAACAGTGTTTATTCATTAATATTTACATTTCCAGTGTAGCATCTAATGTAAACCTATAGAAAACAATGTAGTTTATACTTCCATGAACGCATCGAGTCACATGATTTTCAGCGACGTCAAGTTACGTCAGTCTATTGTTCTCTACGGGCGTTAGTGACGTCAACACTGTTCCGCTATTTGTAGAACAACAGCGTGTAAATGTTTTTCTGCTTTTAAAGTTTGCCCTCTAAGCATGTTTTTCGCCCAGTGATGAGGGGCAAAGAATGTAAATATAAAAATGAACTTAATGTTTCTGCTTTTCATGAAAGTATGGGCGACAGCTAGTCGCTGGCAAAGTTATATGGACCCCTTCGGGGTTCATTTACTTTGCAATCTATTCACTGCGTATATATTTTCATGAACAGCAGAAAAATAAAATTCTTAAATAATCGCTTGACTACATATACATGCATACAGAGTATATACATATACATGTAGTTTATGCAGTTTATTATGAATGTAACGAACCAAGCGGATTGCTAAATTCTGCGAATATTGAGAATCTTAATCAAAAACAAATAACTAACTAGCTTCTGTTTAAACAAATTTAATTCAATGTTGGCTTTATATTGGCCCCATGGCTATCATGCTATATTGTGTACATGCAATTGTAGTGTGGTTAATTTTCCTGACAACGCCAACTGTTTACAACCGTTCTCTACTGAATGTCTCAGTCACAACTTATCAACTCAATGAATCAACTTAATGATTAAACCAACACATTTAACTGTCAACTTGAAATGGTGTTTGTAAAACACAATGCCCCAAGCATATGCTTGTCCCTAAATGCCCAACCCCAAGGACCAAAACCAAAGAAAATTTTTCAGAGTTTTTTCAGATGTTAATCAAGTCATGTACTAGTCATTCCCTATCAGCCTGTCAACAATTGAAACACCCTTTTTTAAATAAGGTGCTTCTAGACAGAAACACAATTAAGTGGCCAGAAATGGCAAAGGGCCATGACTCCAACAAAATATTATTAATTTGGTTGAAAAGTTAGTCAGGTATTCTCCTCCAAAGACCTAATCAGCATACCTATTAACAAGGCTCTAGCTCAAATACTTTCTGAGATATCTTGCAAATGAGGCTTCCATGATACCTTATTAAAAGATAAAAAGGGGAAATAATTCGGATAAGAAAAAATAAGGTCAACTATATTTTTCAATGATAAACCCATATATAAATTTCAAAACCCTAGGATACATAGTTCTTAAGTTATGCTATATACAAGAAACCAGGAATGCAAGGGCCATAACTCTAACAAAGTGTTTCTAAAAATAGAAAGTGACCTTGTCCTTTAGCCCAGGATCCTAAAAGTCGATATTGCTTGAGAAAAAATGGTTATACCCAACATTTGAGTGAGTGTGTGCGTACATGTTCTTATTAATTGTTAGAATTCAGTCATATTGATGATTTTACTGTTCTGTGTTTTGTCACCTGTTGTACTTGTGCCCTACTACCTGTTTGTTGCAATAATTTCTCCATTAGCACGAATATAGCTATGGCATTCCAAATCAGATTTGGAATCTGCAGTTTTTAAAACGATATATGTACATACAAATTGATTTTCAAAAAGTAGTAATTGTGCATGCGGAGGTGTGGGGGCATTTTGTCCACCTTTATAAACAGCAGCATGTATTATGTCCATGGAGTGGGGGGGGGGGGGGGAGAATTTTGTCCGCCTAAACAAATAGTGGGGGAGATTTTGTCCGCCTTTACAGAAAGGGGATTTTGTCCGTGATTCCAATAAGGCGTTTATAACAAGTACCCACAGAGAAATGAGAAAAATATCACAATATTTATCTTAAAATTTGCGTCTTTTCGGCGATAAAATTTTCCATGTATTTGTATAGGCATATTTTCGTATTATCAGTTCATATACTGTTGAGACTAAATAAGGGTCATTATTGTGTTCTGTTTCTTGTTAGAAACAAGTATCAATGGTGGCCAGCACATAACAAAATAATTAGTTTGCGCATTCCCTTCTATTTCTACTTTTGGGATTTCAGTTTTCAGATTGCCTTCACTTTCATTTTACTACCTAAACATCTTTTTTCTGGTGTATGATTTTTAAAATGTTATCAACAGGAAGAATGGTCTATGTGGGTAATTTGTAGGTTTTGCTTTGGTATGGCTCAGTTGTAAAAACATTATGTCTTGCCCCTATCTCAATATCCTGAGGCTATCTATTGGAAGATGACTTGCAGTTTACTTCACAGATTAACACCTCAATGCATACAGTCCCTTAAAAGGGACCTTGGCAGTGAAGATTAAGATCTTATGCCACAGAATATAGCATCTGATCAAAGTGTACAGAACTTACTAAAGATCATAAAAGTTTGCAAAAACAAGTAAGCAGACACCTCTTAAATTGAAATGGACCTGTCCAATAATACAAATTGAAGAGTTCACTGGACATAAATAGGTAGCAGAACTATATCATGCAATCCTCACATATCAGCCTAAAACATCATATATTGACAAATGGATACATTTGTAAGAAGAGGCTTAATATAGCCAGTGGTGGGCCACGACTGTGAGTTATTTCAACTGATTGAAGTATGTGTCTCTGAATAAAAAAAAATATCTAATTGAGAACAGATGTATATTTTCTTCTGTTTTTCACACCTCGCAGTTAAACAATTATAATGTCAGTCACTTTAAAAGTAATATATTCATAAAAATGAAATATTTGTCATCTTAAAAGCTTTTATTTGCACCAGTGCAATCAAATAAATCAATTAATATTCTTGGATCTCTGTTATGTATTGTATTAAACCATCTAATAGTAATTTCAGAAGTCCCTACATGAGCAGACAAGGACTTAAGTCATATTAGTTAAAACATTTATATATTGTTTCATATTTTTTCTGTAAAGAGCAAACGTATTAATAATGTATTCGTAAAACTATTCAGATAAAAATTGAGGATGACCATTTATACACTTATGTATATCTTGAAATGAGATGCTGTGTGTACGCATTTAAATCGCCGTAATGAGGCAAAATATAAGTGCAAGCAATGAACAGGAATAGATACAATTAACCTGCATCTTTCGTACAGTAAACCTAGGATTTACAGGGGTAATCCTTATTTTTTCTTATTTCTGCTCTTAAAATAGATTGTGGGTACTCGTTAGAATCGCCTCATTGAGGCGGTTCGATGAGGCGGTTCTACTGAGTACCCTTAATCTATATGTTCAGCAGAAATACATGCATTTTGAAATGTATTCGAATACAAATACAAATACTTTTATTATAAAAAAAACACGAATACAGAATATTTCATGAATACTCAGAAAATGTATTTGAATAGTATTCGAATAAGAATACAGAATACAATTACCCCAGGTCTGATGCATGCATGTGTATGTGCATGCATGCCTGTGTGTGTGTGTGTGTGTGTGTGTGTGTGTGTGTGTGTGTGTGCGCGTGCATGAGTGTATGTGTGCATGCATGTGTGCTAGCATGCATGCATGCGTGAGTGTGTGTATTTATGTATGTGTGTCTGCATGCATGCATGAGTGCATACACATGCGTGTGTATGCATGTATGTGTGTTAGCATGCACGCATGAGTGTGTGGATGCATGCATAATTGTGCATGTTTGTATACATGCACACATGCGTACGTCTGCAAGGATACATGCATGTGTGTGTGTGCAGACATACATGTGTGTTTGAGTACGTAAGTGTATGTATGTATGTATGTATGTATGTATGTATGTATGTATGTATGTATGTATGTATGTATGTATGTATGTACAGGACAAATGCAATATCCCCACCCCTTACACCTTTGTTGTACGGGGGATAATACCTGTTTATGTGTGTTTATGAAGATAAAAAGGAGAAAAAAATCCACCAGGGTTTGAACTCAAGACCCTCGGATTCATAGTTGACAATCTGATTCTTAGTCCAGCATTCACACTTGAAAAAGCTTTTCATTCATTGGCACTTGAAAAAGGTTAACAAAAAGGTAAACCTGAAAAACTCGAGGTCGAAAAATGACAATTTCCGCCACAACTTTGGTCATTGGTACCATTAATCGCTCATGAAGTTTTTTTTTCGGAATTGAGTCAAAAGTTAATCAGGTCATCTACTCATCACCACGACTCTATTTATTAACTTTCAAGGCTGAAGCTCCAATAGATTTTGAGATATTTTGCTGACAAGAGCTTATAAAAAAAATCAACTCTTGAAAGGGGCATGATCCCAATGAGAAAAAAAATATACGTCAGCTAATTTTCGAAGAGGAATCCATATTTGACATTTCAAAACTCAACCATACACGTTCTTAAGTTATGCTATGCATCACAAAGAATACAATGTACAAATACCCAAAGTAACTAAGGGCCATAACTGATAAAATATTTTTGGAATTTAGTCAAAATTTCATCAGATCATCTACTCATCAGCAACAATCCTTTCACTAACTTTCAAGACTCCAGCTCCAATAATTGTTTCAGATATTTTGCTGACAAGATTTTATAAAAAAATCAAATGGCAATAACTCTTGAAAGCGGCATAATCCTTATAAGAAAAACAATACGCGTCAGCTAATTTCCTACAAGGATTCCATATATGACATTTCAAAACCCTACCATACACGGTTCTTAAGTTATGGTGTGCATCACAAAGCATGACAAGTACAAATACCCAAATTGACAAAGGGCCATAAATCATAATTTAGTTAAAAGTTAATCAGGTCATCTACTCATCAACACTAATCTATTCACCAATTTTCACGGCTCTAGCTCCGAAAGTTTTTGAGGTACTTTGCTGACAAGCTTTTATCAAAAATTTGCAAGGGGCAATAACTCTTGAAAGGAGCATCATCCGAATGAGAAAAAAAAAATACACGTCACCTAATTTTCCATGAGGAATCCACAGAAAAATTTCAAAACCCTCGCTTACACGGTTCTAAAGTTATGCTATGCATCACCAAGCATACAATGTACAAATACCCAAAGTGACCAAGGGCCATAATTCATGAAGTGCTTTTCTGATTTGAGTCGAAAGTGAATCAGGTCATCTTCTCATTATCACCAATATATTCACCGACTTTCAAGGCTCTAGCTCCAATATTTTGCTGACAAGATTTTATCAAACAATTCTCAACGGGAAATAACTCTTGAAAGGGCATAATCCGGATGAGAAAAAAATGAGCGTCACCTTATTTTCCATGAGGAATCCATATATAAAATTTCAAAACCCTAGCATACACGGTTCTTAAGTTATGCTATGCATCACAAAGCATATAATGTACAAATACCCATAGTAACAAAGGCCATAACTCATGAAGTATTGATCGGAATTCAGTCAAAAGTTAATCAGGTCATCTACTTATCACCATCACACTATTCACCAGTTTTTAAGGCTCAAGCTCTTATAATTTTCGAGATGTTTTGCTGACAAGTGTTTATCAAAAAAGAAATTCAAAGGGCAAGAAAAAAATACTCGTCGCCTAATTTTCCATGAAGAATCCATATATGAAATTTCAAAACCCTAGCATACACGGTTCTTAAGTTATGCTCTGTATCAAAATCGTAACGGACGGACGAACGGACGAACTAACCAGAAGCAATAACTAGTTACATATTGCCGTTATTGTTGTATCAAAGTCCATCATAATAACAACATGAATCTGTGGGTCATGAATTTCACAACAGACGATCAAACTGCGAATCAGTTGACACGCAATTAAATAAATAATAATTAATCTCTCTTATCCGATTGGAAAGGTCAGCAATCTGAGCTTTTGTCCGTCTGAATTTTCAACTTTCGCCACTGGTCAGGCAGGTTCATAACAGGAACTGCCAGACCACCGGCACCAAGCTCATCAAATTCTACATAGCATAGGTAGGTATTGCTGTACTGGGTTGAAAGCGTTAACGTCAAGGCTGTAGAAGAGTTTATGGCTGTACTGTTCTCCCTCTTCTTTTGATTATCTTCAGAAATCACTGATTGCTCACCTAGTAGCTTTAGTCCGAACACGATTGTGAGGAGCTTATTTCCCCTGAAAGAAGTTTGTCATGTCATCTTCGTACCGCTGCCTCAAAATATAATGTAGAAAGTCGGGTTACAATATAAGTAAGTAAGTAAATAAGTAAGTAAGTAAGTAAAGGAAGTAAGTAAGTAATTACTTTATTTAGCGAGGGTTACTCAGTTGGCCTGAACCAATCTTCCCTGAGGCCCTCAAACATATATACATAAAACAAACATAAAGATATATGCAAAATGATACAATGCAATGACGAACATTGATCATGAATCAATAGTTATCTAAAGAAAACGAAAACTATGGAGAAATGCTATTTTGAGAATAATATGAAAATGTTATTGTACAAATTAATTCAACAGACTGTACATATAATGTAAAATGGCGATGGAGGTATCGCAATACAATTTTTAAGAATAATGATCACCTTTCAGCCTTGTTAAACATTTTCTTGTAAATGAATCTATTGTACGATATTGGAAGAATTACCCCAGACCACATAGCAGCAATACTCTTAATGTGGTTATATGTATGCATTATAAAATAGCAGCCTGTGTTCTGTACCTAGACATGACCGAATTTGATATAAAAGTCATAAATGGGATTATATCTTTTAGAAACATGCTTTAAATGGTTGTTCCATATCAGGTGTTCGTCAAAGTGAACACCTAAGATTTTCTCGTTACTTGTTATTTGTAAATTTAGCCCATTTAGTTCCAGTGATAATGTATTATCTGTTAATGTGTTTCGTTTTTGTCTACTAATGATAAACATTAAATGTGTTTTCTCAATTTTGATAACCATTGATTATCATTCCATGTTTTAGACACCACATCTTAAGAGCATCTAATGCTTTCAGAAGTTACCTTTCAAGTAATACCTTGTCTTTTTCGTTATGTAGTACAGTGAATCGTCGTGTCGTCTGTGTATAAATCAACAAATACATTGGCATGTTTTAAAGTGAAAGGCGAATCATTAATAAACATTAAGAACAAAAGGGGTCCTAAAATAGACCCTTCGGGTACTCCACAAAGTACATCATCGCTTTTAGAGCTATTTCTTTTTACAACAACCTGTTGACTACAATTAGTTAAATAAGATGTAAACCAAGATAAACATAAATTGCTGAACGTATGAAAGTGAAGCTTTTCAAGCAGGAGTTTATGATTAACTAAATCAAACGCTTTGCGAAAGTCGACCAAGACGAATCGAACAATTCACTTTCATTGAGAGCACGCAGCCAAGAATCTGTAAGCGCTATTAAAGCCGTTTGAGTTCAGTGGCAGGACCTGAAACCGCTCTGTGTCAGGCCTCAGATTCTATGACGGCTCCAACGTAAAGGCTTATTGATAATTAGAGATAATGTTGGTTGGTGCCTGATGCTCTGTCTCTGGTCGGGCTCATCGGAGTCTAACTGTTGGTTTTCGTTTGCTCCAGCATTTCAGTGGTTTCTTGCTGTCGAGTCCTCACCGTTGTCTCACCTCTGTGGTTCTTTGATTTTTGTGTTCACGGAGATGTTGCACTGATGAGTTAGGAGGCCTTCATGCGGACTGAACAAATTATTTGTCTAAATCGCGACGGAAGTAAGGTCGAGGATTGTGGCCACGTAAAATCGATTTAAGCCCCCCAGTGGAAATCATCCACTGACCGTTCCAAGGCGGCTCTTCTGTGGCGATTTATTTATGTTGTTGTTTGTTACTTACTGTGTGTATCACTTGTGTCTTTTAATTTTGGATGGCCATATGGCCATTTTGTGGGAAAGTAACTGTCCTTATGGCCTTCCTTTGTTTAGGTTTCCATTATGGTCTGGTCGCTTAATGCTTGTATTTCTTTCCCTTTGGTGTCTTTTATGGGTGGAGTAAGTTAATTGTATCAATTCCTGATCTTTGTTTTACTTCTACTTTGATGCAGCAAATCGTGCTGGTTTCTGCATGTATATCAATATGATCTGGAAGCAAGTTTTCTATTAAAATCGCCTAATAAAATAAAATCATTGCCCTCCTATGAAACAATATCGATGAAATTTTCAAAACGATCATTGAACTCAATTTTTGAATTTGATGGGCGATACATATTGCCTATTAAAACGATTAGCCTTTTTCTGGTAAAGTTTCCAACCAAATGCATGAAATATTATTAGTTTCTAGGTCACTTTTTCGTTTAGCATTTGATCCATTCTCACATATATCATGATACAATATACCATAGGTGGTCTTGATTCACGACCCTGTGTAAGATCGGTTTTCTCATAAAAATGAAAGCTTCCTTATTTCTGCTTAAAACATTCCTTGTTGGTGCTTATTGAAGCAGTTCTAATGGTACTCACATTTTGCAAGCTTTTAGCCATATTTGGACACGACTGTGATATAACTGGTTAAAATAATTGGTTAAAATAGTTCATTTGAATTTGCGTGTAATTTCAATGGCACATCTCGTTGGAGATCTCTATGCAATATGACTTCAATCAGCTTAGCAGTTTCTTAGACGAAAATTGAACATATTCAGTCTTAGTGACCCGGCACAAAGGTGAAAAATGACCTTGGCATTGGTAATAGTTTTGGAAAATTCTTTATCTTTTCCAATGCAAAGTCTAAAAAGCGACCAAATTTAACCTTGCCTATGATTTTCAAGGTCAACCTAGGATCGTTAATTGAACACATATGATTGTAACCAATCACTCTGTGCTACGTATCAAGTTTCAAGACAATCGGTTTAGCGGTTCTGGAGAAGAATATTTTATTACGGTTTTTAACATATTTGGGCATTGTAGCCATGATCATGTGAGCTGGACCTTTTGAACAAACTTTAGTTCCGAAATTGCCAGGAGACTGCATATGAAATTTAGTCCATTACGATAAATTACCCGTGCGACATAGTACATTTTTTCACATCTCCAAAATGGTTACTTTTCAGATGAAAATCCGTGATTTTTTCTTATTTATACTGCAAACATAGGTTGTTTGTGCTCGTTAGGACCGCCTCATTATGGCGGTTCTTACGAGTACCCTCAAACTATGTCTTGGAGCAGAAATAAGAAAAATAATGTATACCCCCGTAAACCGCAGTTTTCCCTATATAAAGTGGGGTTTAGGGGGTTGTTCATTTCATGGACTTGTTCACGTGATGTGAACTCAACTCGATGGTTCAGAGAAGAAGTCCTTTGAATGATGACGGGCATTCAATCATAGTGACCTGGGATCAAAGTAGTTGAATGACCGTGACCTTTGGCATTCGTCGAGGTTTATTTAGTAGCTACTTTCATATTGTTTATGAAAATGCACTGTTAAACCTTTTTTCCTATTTAAAAGCTTATGGAACCAGATACTACTGTGGCATTTACCCCATTTTGTACCGGAAACCCCAAAACGGGTACCCTGGCAAACAGTGCAGGCACAGATCAGACGCCGCAGAACGCAGCGTCTGATCAGGGCCTACACTGTTTGCAAAAGATTCAGCCATTTTCCAAGCGAATTTTGAAGAAAACACAATCTGACACCCCTAAATTTAGAAATGAACTTGTGCTATGTATAAGGAGGAAGATTCCATTTGGTACAAAAAGGGTTAATGAGTCAGAGTCCAACAAAGGTCATCGCTTGAACAAACCTGATGCTTGTACAACTCAGTCACGCTATGCTACATACCAAACATCGATTGGCCAAGCGGTTCTATAGAAGAAAATTTGTTAAGATATTTACATTATATGGGCAAAACAGCCAATAAGACCTGGAGCATTCAAATAAATGTTCGTTCTTCAACCACCAGGGGAGCTAGACCATTCGAATGACCATTGGGCATTGAATCAAGGTTACCCCCCCCCCCCCCCAAAAAAAAAAAAAAAAAAAAAAAAAAACTCCCGAAATTTTTCCCGAATCCTTTAAGGCCATCCGAAAAGACAGAGTTGGGGATGCACATGGAGGTGTCTTCGTGGCTTTCAAAAGAGACCTACTCTGTACAGAAACTCCGGATGTAGGACTTTGTACCTTGGTTCGTTTTAACTCCCACCAGATCAGATTGACCCAGAATATCTTGAGGCTTTTGATTCATCTTTGTCTAGGATAATGTCAAATGCAAACGCCCATATTTTGGTTGGCGGAGACTTCAATTGTGGTGACATTGAATGGAGCAACCTGCAGGTGCCCCACGGGGTGCCTAAAAGGCAGACGCAGTAACAACTTTTGGATATAATTAAAGAATACTGCCCGGCCCAAGTTGTTAAGATACCCACCCGACAAGAAAAGACCCTTGATTAACTGTTTACAATTTCTCCATCCCCAGGAAGCCGAGTTAAGGGGATAACCCCGATTGGCAAAGCTGATCATGACATAGTCCTTGTTGAATATGATATAAAAACTAAACGAATCAGACAAGTCCCGCGTAAAGTATTTCTCTTTAAACGTCCGGATATGGATGGTCTGCGAGACCATATGGTGCGATTTAAGGATTTGTTCCTTTCCTCTGACTTCTCGCATATGTCAGTTAATGACTTGTGGGTCAGATTTAAGTCCGAAGTAACCACGGCAATGGAAAGGTTTATACTAACGAAAATGACGAAAACCAAAAATAGCGCACCCTGGATCGATAACACGATCAAGCATCTCATCAGAAGCCGCAATCGAATGCATTTTCTTGCTCGTAAGTCTAGCAGCCCTGACGTGAAGAACAATTACAAACGGTTCAGAGCACATGTGCAAAGGGTTATAAGAGATGCATATTGGAAGCATGTTTCCAGCATCTTTACCTTTAAAGATGATAATTAAGATCCCGATAACCCCCAAAAGAATGGTAAAGTTAAACAAGTTTGGTCATTCGTAAAGTACCTTTAAAAGGATGCGTTTGGGATGACTTTGCTAAGGGAAAATGGAATTCTAAAAGCAGACTCGCGCGATAAGGCTAACATATGCAATAAACAGTTTCAGTCGGCATTTACGCGTGAAACTGATGGTGAGCTACCATCCAAAGGTAAAATAGAAGTGGAGGCAATGATCGGGAATCGATACAATCAACCCACAGCTCCCATCAGAGACACCAAAGGGAAAGACACACAAACATGAAACAACAGACCCTAATGGAAACACCAACATCGGAAAGCCAATAGGACAGTTACTTTCCCACAAAATGGCCAATAGGCTATCCAAAATAAATTAACATAAGCGACACAAACACCCAAAGACAAACCATAACAAAAATAAACCGCGCCAGAAGAACCGACTTGGAACGGTCAGCGGAAACGAATTCCACTGAGGGGCTTAAATCGATTCTACGTGACCACAATCCTCGCCCTTACTTCCGTTCGCGATTTTGACAAATAATTTGTTCAGTCCACATGAAGGCCTCCTAACTCATCAGTGCAACATCTCTGTGAACACGAATAATCAAACAACCACAGAGATGAAACAACGGTGAGGACTCGACAGCAAGAAACCACTGAACTGCTGGAGCAAAAGAAAACCAACAGTTAAACTCCGATGGGCCCGACCAGAGACACAGCATCATGCACCAACCAACATTACCTTGAATTAGATCTCTCTAATTCTCAATAAGCCTTTACGTTGGAACCGTCATAGAATCTGAGGCCTGACCCACCGGCGTGCAATTAAAGAGGGAAGCAAAGTTGTCAACCGTGATTGGGTTAACTACCATGCATGCAGTCTGTCGAATAACATTTATATTGTACCCAATCTTTTTATATCGAAGAATGCTTTTACGAAATTGGGTGCTGAAGTCATTGCGGTTATATATTTTTCTGAATTTATATACTAAGTCACCATAAAATTCGAGTTTCGATAGACCCTATAGCAGAAGAGATTTAAGTCCAATATTGAATTTTGAAATTAAATCAGAATGACGTCTACAAAATTTTGAAAAGGCATTGCGTAGTTTATGGTACCGATAACCTTGATTAAGAGGTTTAGCCGTTAACAATTTATTACGAGTGTTGAAGTCAGTAACATGACTACACACTCTGGCACATCGAATTAATTGCGAAATATAAACACCATAGGATGGCGCACGAGGAACATAACCATCCAAAAAAAGGAAAATTCACAATTTCAAAATCAAAATCATCGCGTTAATCATAACGTTTGCACGACACAAACCTATCTACAATAGATAGATGTAAATCCAAAAACGGGGCCTCGGTATCAGAAGAATTTGCTTTATTTAACTGAAGTTCCGGGGGTAAATCTGACTGATCAAACCATCGAAATAGGTATTATCAATATTTAATAAATCATCCAAATATCTCGAAGTGGAGCTAAAAGCTTCAATGATTTCAGACTGGTTTTCAGCAGAAAGGGACATCATGAAGTCTCTCATAACAAAACAAAAACAGATTAGCTACAAGTGGTGCGCAATTAGTACCCATCGGAATACCCACAACTTGTCTAAATAACTTAGTACCAAATCTTATGTAAACATTGTCAAGTAGAAAGGTGAGAGCTTCACACACTTTCTGACATGACCATAAAGTATAATTTTTATACTCTTCAGAAATGAAAAAAAAGCATTTCTTACATTACATGCAAGATAGAGGGAGTCTTCCCTATGAAATGTCCATTCAACTAAATCATTAAGTTTTTTCTTTTATAAGATTATGAGGAAGTGTAGTGTAAATGGTGGAAAAATCATAAGTAGACAGACTTGAAGCACGAAAATCTGGTTTCAATTTATTTAAAACTTCATTAGAATTTTTATAGACCAAAACAGATTTCTACCTGATCTTTCGAAGACGTTGTCGCAATATTTTATCACATGTTTTTGATGGCAGTAAAGCACGAAGTTAATAATTTGGAGAGTTCAGTGGTGATACAAGAGCTTGAATTTGCAATAAACTGTGCCTTGTATGGTCTTTTATGAAGTTTAGGTAACCAATATAACGTAGGAAGCTTGTCTTGACCATCTGTAACACAGACAGCAAACTTGGCGGCTGAATGACAAATGCGGTCATCGACTAAAGCCCTCTCTACAGCTAAAGGCTGAAGTTCATAGGCCTTAGTACCACCAAGTCCTTGCTATAGAGTGTTAATATAGTGAAGCCGTCAAACAACGACCACATTGTTAGCGGCCTTATCAGCTGGAGCCAAAACAAACTTCTTATGAAATTTTTGAGTACCTAGTTTAAGGTGACGTAAAGACGTCTTAGGTTTAGGAGGTAATAAGTTCGTATTTTGCAAATAAAAAGAAATGCGTTTGTTCACTAATTTCAGAACGCTAAGTTTCCATTCCTTAAGAGCTTTATGCTCAACATACTCTCGTTTACACCATTGATTACTAAATTCATTAAAGGCAGCAGCGATTTCATCTCTACATTTATTAAAATCAATTATAGAATGAAATTGATATTTCGGTCCTTCAGATATTATATTATGTATCCTAGAATCGGGAATATTTTTTAAATTGCCAGTAATAATATGACAAGCAGCAGGATAGCAATAACTGAATCTTTACAATCACATGTATCAGGAGTGTTAGTGTCAATATCAAGATCAGAAACAAGTTTATTGAAATTAAAAATGATATAGATATATCATTTTTAATACCCATAATTTGCTGTAAGTACAGGTTTATTGTATTTACAGCAAATTATGGGTATTTCAGTATTTCGAAAATAAGCAGGAATGGATGAAATAACCGAACTATCCCGGAAGATACTTGGTAAATCTATTAAATCCAAACCCTTATTAATGAAGGATATTTTGATGTAATGACGTTTGTGATTAATTTCAGAATCGATGAAAGGACGAAGAGCATGCTGAGTATAACCTCTAGTTAAAACAGCAGTGTCGTATAACTGATTAGTCCGTTTCCCTCTATGAAGGCATAACAGTTGACCCCAAGGGGGTCGCTAAACTGTTGGGAAAGCTCAAGATATATAAGGCATCTTGGCCCGACGACCTGAATGCCAGGTTACTTAAGGAATGTAGTGGTGAAATCCGCCCTGTATTGGCCTTTATCATCAATGAATCACTTGCCCAGGACACTGTACGTGATGACTGGCGACAAGCAAATGTTACCCCGGTCTATAAGAAAGGTGAAAAATATGATACAGCAGATCATAGACCAATGTCGCTAACATGTATGTGTTGCAAAAGTCTGGAGCATATATTAGTAAGCAATGTCAACAAGCTTTTAGCCTTTGAGAGCATTCTTGGTGACTGTCAAAAATGGTTTCCGGAGTCAAAGGTCTTGCGAAACGCAACTATTTCAATTTTACCATGACGTTGTGAGCAATCTGGATGAGTCATAAACCATGGCGCCAGACAGACTGACTTGATCGCCATGGACTTCGCTAAAGCCTTTGACAAGGTACCTCACAGAAGGCTATTATATAAACTTGAGTACTATGGGATAAGAGGATCCACACATAGGTGGATTACCTCATGCCTCTCATGCCGCTCACAACAAGTTGTACTTGATGGCCAAGCGTCTGATCCAGTTCCTGTTTTATCTGGAGTCCTCCAAGGTTCGGTCCTTGGACCGGTCCTTTTCTTGGTATTTATCAATGATCTCCACGATAATATCAGGCCATCGGTCCGTTTGTTTGCTGATGATTGTGTCCTGTATAGGAACATAATATATTCGCCTTCTGACTGTCTTATGTTACAAGATGACCTGAATCAACTTACACAATGGGAGGCCGATTGGCTGATGGAGTTTGATTGAATGAGTTTTTGTCACTGGTAGTAAATGTTTCACGAGCATATAGTCGATGACATGCCATCGCAAATACCAAAGCTTTCTCCACTAGTTACTACATCAAATGCCTCGGGAAGGCCCTTTGGGCAGAGTCAATTGTAACGTTGCTCTTGCACGCCCACATCATATGAGCCCCGCTAAGCGAATTTGGGTCTTCGAGCATTCCGTCATGACAAGTTTTAACTGCGCATGCCCAGCCATTCAGAAAGGCCAGGGATATGGCTTTCTGTCTGAAGGTTCCTCTTGATTCACTGCTTGTATGAGCGAGCAGCGAAGGTTCTGGCGAGACTGCGCGGATGCGCAGGCTCGCCTGAACCTTCGCTGCTCGCATAGGCGATAAGTACCAAAATCGCTTGACGGGGCCCATATAAGAAAACCATGTGTCAAAGTTGGCTGCATTCCGTTCAGTGATCTAGGAGGAGAAACCGAGACGGACGGACAGAAGTGTTCACAATATCACTTAAGGTTTTCTCAAAAGCGCTAAATAAAATATAGACATGAACATAGTGTATAGTTTTATTTCTTTCGTCGCAGTTAAAACACAACTCGGATGACCTTTTAGCGAATAACTTGGCTTCGGAGGTTTTCAGATATATATACGTTTCAGCTCTTCGAGGAGACAGAGCTAGTGTCCGAAATGCCCAATTAGAAATTCCTACCTCACTCAAACCTATATGAATGAATAATTTATTTAAAGTACTTTACTGCAATAGTAATTTAATTAAAACCAATTAAGAGGAACTTAATCTCAGTCACGATATTTTGTAGTTAAAGGGGCATTAATGCGCATTTAAGGGAGAAAAAACAATAGCACAACTTTGTCGAAACATTTGTTTTTTCTTATTTGTACGGATTTGTTCGTAAAGAAATCAAAATGCTCTTCATTAGCCGATTCTTGCATCCATGAATAGACTACTCTGAAAAACCAACTTATTGTAAGATGCTGCATCATGCAGAGCCAGATACGCATGCAGAATAATCCGTATCGGGTTCCAGACGAGACGTTATCAAAAACAAAATTGGTCACCTGCAACAGCTTGCATTACGTTAACTTACCCGTGCGGCATAGTGCATTTTTCACATCTCCAAACTGGATACTTTTCTGATGAAAATCCTTGATATTTTTCTTAAAAATGCTCAAAACATAAGTTTAGGGTGCTCGTTAGAACCGCCTCAGTAAGGCGGTTCTAACGAGTACCCACAACCTATGTCTTGGAGCAGAAATAAGAAAAAAATGTATACCCCGTAAACCCAAGTTTTCTCTATATAAAGTGGGGTTTAAGGGGGGGGGGGGTCTTCATTTCACGGACTTGTTCACGTGATGGCTGCCACGCAGTAAAATTTCTCATAAGAATAAGTATTTCGAGCCGTTTTCAGATTTTCACAATGACAAATGGCATTTAATTAGGTGTTTAGGGGCCCCGGCCCATGACCAGTGTCTTGCAAGACTGTAGGGACTCAGAGCTGACTGTCCTAGCATGTAGATTTTTCACAAGCGGATCCTAAATGATAAGAAGGAAAGTTATGTGATCAAAAAGACCATTACGAAAAGACGCCTATACAAATACATTGTTAATTTCACCGCCGTAAAAATGAAAAAAAAAAAAAATCGGATGAAGAAATGTAATATTTTTTCTTATTTCTGCTCAAAATATAGATTGTGGATACTCGTTAGAACCGCCTCGTTGAGGCGGTTCTTACGAATACCCACAATCTATATTTTAGAGCAGAAATAAGAAAGATAAGGTTTACCCCTGTAAACCCCAATTTTACTATATAAAGGTGCGGTTCAAAGGGGTCAATATTATATAGGCGTGTTTTCGTGATGCCAAGTTTGGTAAGTGCTTAATTTGTATCGGTTTAGAAAAACACCCAGTTACTGATCAGTTGAAAAGAAAAGAAAATCTGTTTTTCATTGGTCGTATTTCTTCAATACAAGTAACTGTAAATGATGTGTATATAATCTTATCGATCAAATTGCAAGAGATATATAAATTTGCATAAGACAGTGATTTGAAACTTAAATCATTGGATTAAAAGCAAAATATAATAAATGTTGAAATACATTGGAATTGATTTATCACATCGGTTTAATTAAACTGGAGCTTTTTTTTCTACAAAAACACAGATGTCTCCTCTTTTGGTGTCGCATTGTATTGTACATTCAGTGAACATTAACATTAACTAATGCGATTGCATGCAGAGTACAAAAACCATAATGCCCCCTCCCATAGGGGCTTGAAGAAATATATGGGTTGCACGATGCTTCCACGCAGAGCTAAATCTGGCCCGCACACTAGTACTGGTAAACCGCTAAGAGGATCTAAGCCTGTCCAGGAACCGCGGTGCGAGGCAGACCGTCCATGCTAATAAACCCTATTGGTTTCATTGGGCGACAGGGCTTGAGATGTCATTTCTTCTCAATGTCGGGTAAAAGTCCCACACAATTGGAAGCAACGTCTCCAAAATGACCTTTACAGTGTTGATGGGGACGTCAAACCTCAAATCAATCAAACAAACAAACAAAAACCATATGTTTAGAATGTTTGTATTAGCCTTCCATTAAACATTGCTAAATATTGTTTTGCCTAAGGTTTGAAAAAAAAATGAGTCTGGTGCATACGTCTAAAAATCTGGAACACATAGGGGCCAGATAGATGTTGAACTATATTCAGATAAAGTTTCCTGAAGACTTTTGAACGTTTTTCAAGTTATATCGCGGACATGTTGGTATGATGGACAAAGTTCCAAGGGAAATATTAAAACGTATAAATGCAAGATCCTGTGCTCTGCTCATCGTCTGATGTTGATTGCTGTTTGCATGAAGTGTCTTGAAGATATCTTGAAAAGTTTCATGATAAAGAGCGGACACGATGTTGTGATGGACCAACTTCCAAGGGAAGTAATTTACAAAGTATAAATGCAAGAGTTTTGCTTTAAGGTCCTCGAATGAAACGGTTGGATGGGCGAGGAAGTGGAGGGTGGGGTGAAAAGTGACTAGTAGCGTGACTGTGCTGAAAACCTCTTTTAAACATACTGCCGTGCGTTGAAGCAATTAGTCTCTATTGCTTTCCCGTTTTAGCTTAGATCATTACATTTATGTTAGGCTGTACGCTACCGCTGTGCATAATTAATTCTCAGCGAAAAATAATTGAGTGAGCTTGTCAATCAAGCTTTGTCAAATATCTTTAAATTTTCTACAAACAGAAACAATGCGTATACCAACCACTATGACCATGGCTCCACGTGCTGATTCAAATGTACACTGTACTGGTTATCGCTAATGCATTAGCAAGTATGTAAACTGACCGGCTCAAAATGACTAAAATAGTGTTGATTGGACCGTTTTGCAAACAAACATACAATCACACAAACAAACAACACATTTCACATGTTCAAGTAAAATTTGTGCATTGCCCCCTCCCCCCCCCCCCCCCCCCCCCCCCCAAAAAAAAAACAAAACACTTTTTAAATAGAGAAAAAACTGAGGTTTACTTATTTCTGCTCCCAGACATAGGTTGTAGGTACGCGTTAGTTACGACCACCCTCATCCTATGTTTGGAGTTTGTTTATATTGGAGTTTAACGGTCCAGTCTAAACTATTTAGGTATTTTTGAGCCGGTCAGTTTACCTATCCACACTTTTCCTGGGCAGGGTTATACGTTTAGAGTAAAAATAAGAAAAATACCATAAAGCTGTATACGAAAAATGCCCGTCATTACGCAAACACACCTATACAAATACATTGCCACCTTTATCGCCGAAAAAAAAATGAAAATTTTATGATTAAAAATTGTGATATTTTTCTTATTTCTGCTCTAAATATAGATGAGTACCCACAATCTATATTTTAGAGCAGAAATAAGAAAAATAAGAAAAATATGTTTTACCCCTGCAAACCCCAGTTTTACTATATAAAAGTGGGGTTCAAGGGGGTCAAATTTATATAGGCGTGTTTTCGTGATGATCCGAAAAATGCCGGTTTTGGACAATATGTAAAGGCCGATCATGCTCCGAAAAAAAACACGAAAAGGGTTATTAGCCGCAAAATTGAAGTCAGTGATGTTTCGTGTATTCAAGTGCATATTCATTACTGAACAATGTCCAGCAATAGCCTAAATATAGTGTGACAACACGAATCTCCAACTAGAACTATTCAAATTCACTACATAAATGAACATATAATTCACTTCTGCACATCAATTTTTAGCAATCATTTCCTTGTAAGAACCTTTTGGCATAGCAGGAACTACTTGTGCATTTCAAGGACTACAGTTGTTTCGGCTTCACTGGAGTAGCAGTGTGCCACAGACTTGCAGATGCATCTTTCATCACGAAAACACGCCTACATAATTTTGACCCCCTCGAACCCCATTTTTATACAGTAAAACTGGGGTTTCCGGGGGTATACCTTATTTTTCTTATTTCTGCTCTAAAATATTGATTGTGGATACTCGTTAGAACCGCCTCATCGAGGCGGTTCTAACGAGTATCCACAATCTATATTTGGGGCCGAAATAAGAAAAATATCACAATTTTCCATCATAAAATTTTCGATTTTTCGGCGGTTAAATAGTCAGTGTATTTGTATAGGCGTGTTTTTGTAATGTACAACTGTTCCGGCTTCACTGGAGTAGCAGTGTACCAGAGACTTGCAGATGCATCTTTAATTGCTGCTGGGTTACAATAGTTAAAAAGAGCTGTAGCTGATATATCAGTTTTACACAAAAAAGCTGAAGTGACACGACTGGACAATTTCGACCACCTGTTGCATACAGGCGCTTATCCTGTGACTCCTCCCCTTTTTAATTCATACCACCTTGGTAGTTTTTTTTTTGACTTGTTTCATGCGTCAGAGTCATGTACTCGCAGCCAGATTCATCGGTGCAAAATAATAGCGATGACTTGGACAACTGTTGGTGAAACTCTACGCCACGGCTCACGAAATGGATAGCTAGCAAGTACCAGATTCTATATCTGACAGTTATTGTGTTATCCACCTTAAAATACTCATTCAACATGCTTTAGCTCTTGTTCCTTACGAAAACACGCCTATACAAATACATTGCCACCTTAATCGCCGAAAAAAATAAGATTTTAAGATGAAAAATTACGATATTTTTCTTATTTCTGCTCAAAATATAGGCTGTTGGTACTCGTTAGAACCGCCTCATCGAGGCGGTTCTAACGAGTACCAACAATCTATATTTTAGAGCAGAAATAAGAAAAATAAGGTTTACCCCTGTAAACCCCAGTTTTGCAATATAAAAGTGGTGTTCAAGGGGGTCAAAATTATATAGGCGTGTTTTCGTGATGGATGGATAACAGGGTATGCTGGGTCGGGCGAGACAGGCCTTGTTTAAGATTTTGCTTGAGCTTATGCAGTCAACATTCCATTGGTGGATTTAAACTCCTTATCCCTTAAAATATCAATATCTCTGCCAATGTCTTTTAAGTGTCTATTTAACGCAGCACGAACATTTTTAAATGAGTTCATATAATATTCTGAACTCGATGTGTTTTTGGGGCAGCTTCAGCATAGAACTTCCTCAGATGCTGGTGAAGCTCAAGAAGTGACACTGTTGATAGATCAACTGGCTCTTCAAGTGACTCAGCACACCAAACTACAAAATATGAAAATGATAGGATTTTTAGAAAAAGAAAAAACAAGTTCGTAAACATCACCTGAACAAGTTCTTGAAATTAACATCCCCTAAAGCCCACTTTATCTAGGAAACACTGCGGTTTACGAGACTATTATTGTTCTTATTTCTCCTCCAAGTAAAAGGTTGTGGTTACTAGTTAGAAACGCCTCAATGATGCAGTCCTAACGAGCAGCCACAACCAATGTCTGCAGTAGAGATACGAAAAAAAAAAAAAAAACGAAAATTTTCTGATGGAGGCATGTTATATTTATTTTACTTCTGCTTCAAACATACATTGTGGGTGCTTGTTAGTACTTTCTCTTGAGCAGTTCTAATAAATATCTTATACCTTTGTCTTTCATCAGGAAAACACGACTATACAATTCAGACCCCATTGAACCCCACTTTTATATTGTAAAACTGCAGCGGAAACACAGCTATTGTTTAGGCCTAGTGCAAAATGGAAAAAAAAAAAAAAGAAACAAAATAAAACATTGAACAAAAGTCCAAATTTCAGTTCTATTTTCATTTTGGTTGTGCATGACATTGTACGTTGGGGAGTTTCAAATTTATTGCTTTTTTGTTTGTTTTTTAATATGGCCTAATCTTCTTTTTTTCTTCTTCTCCTTCTTCTTTTTCTTCTTCTTCTTCTTCTTCTTCTTCTTCTTCTTCTTCTTTTGATTACTTTTCTCGCTAATGTGTTTCCCATGTGAAGATAAACCTATAGCAAATCGTAATAAAGAGGTTTTATTTGTTTTAATGAAGCAACCGAACTTTGATTTATAAATCAGCTGCAGTTTGAACTTTTATATACATGTAGAACAAATTTAAACTTCTCTTTATTAGGATAGAAAATGAACTGGCATTAAGATTACACGGACTTGTTACCCTAACTTCATGGGCTTGAAATTATCATACCATATTTATTCTAATAAATGCACAGGGGGTGATGAATGAAAAAGTGTTTGTTTGAATTCAGGAACACTGTTTAGGTCATTTTGGAGACGTTGCTTCAAATTTTGTTGGACTTTTACCCGACACTGGGATGAAATGACATCTCAAACCCTGCCAATGCATAATGGAAGGTGCTGTTTTTATTTTGTGGTGCATTTACTGGAATAAGTATGGTTTTCATTATTTTGGAAGAAGCAAGCGGAAAGTTTGGTACCATTAGAAACTCGTACACCCTACTGCGTATTGCGCTCAGTAGCCTCAGAGTACTGGTTTTGTTCTATCGCCTTAAGTTCTTTTGTCTTCCGTTTTTTTAAAACGACCACTGGCAGCTCCATTCTCAGGTTCTGGTTTAAGTTTCACAGTATGTTGGGGGACAGTTTGGTTTTCTTTGTTATTAGCCAGAGTATCTGACACTGAGGTTTTGGGGAATAGTTTGGGTTTTATTTAAGTTCCCAGGAAAGTTGTTTGTTGCACTTATTAAACTTTCCCCCATTTGGCTTGTGACAAAAGCAGTTGCAGCACTGGGCCTGGCAGCAGTGCTGATCAAATTTTCAGTAGGCTCATTCTTCAGGACTCCTGTTAGAATGTCCGCAAAACCCTGAATATCAGTATCTAGGGATTCTAGAATTTGCTTCATCTCATCTGCAGAGTCTTCGCTAGTGTTCAGTCACCGCCAGTTCAAAATTGCCATAGAAATTATCTGGAGACGAATCCATCTTCCAGGGTGTGGCAGAGAAAAAGCAGACGAATCGGCTGCTAAACTTCTGTGATTTTTATTGTGATATTGTTATAAGAAATAAATTTAAGACAATAAAAATCTAGTTCTTTACTTGTTTATTGGTTTTATTACATTAGAATACAGTAAAATGCCTTCTAAATACTTTAAATTATTTGTTATCGTTCGCATTTGTTGCGAACTAGCCGCTCTAAGGCGGCCATATTTGTTTACATTGGAAACGATTCAAAGTGAAAGTACAAAAAAAAAAAAAAAGTCCCGTTGCTCTAATCCGGGGATTTTATCGAAGTGTAAACCTCGTTTCATTTAGGCTCTGAGCCAATCAGCAACGCGGAAAAGAAGTCGGAAAAGCATTGGTGGATTGGAATTATAGGTCTTTAAAACCCTTTGGCTATCGGGTTGGGAACAATATATCCAAACCACCGTCTTATATCGTCAGAACACAGCGTATATATTGATTGTCAGCTTTGTTTGTTTGTATTGGAGTTTAAAGGCCCAGTCAACACTATTTTAGGTCATTCTGAGCAAGCCAGTATGCCTATCCACACTCTTCCAGGACAGGCTTATAGGTAAGCGGTTGACCAGTACAGTGCACATTCTTTCGCCAGAAACTGACAACTGCCCTACTTGAATCAGCGAAAGGGACAGAGAGAATGACCGTAGAAAAGACCTCATGATCAGTCTCCACGACAGAATGTTGCCGACCTTGGCAGGTATCGAACCCGCGTCCTCCTGATCACCAGTCAGATGCGCATCCGACTGAGCTACAGAGGCCGGCCCTTGATTGTTTGCAGAGTACAAACAGGAACAAAAGAGAGATGAGCGTATACTAGCCCTAGTCAGTGCTCATCACGCTTGGCATCTTGATAGATTTTCTATGATCCGACCGATTCTCAATAAATGTACGAAGATTCTTTGGTTAAACGCATAAAGCATTTTCTACAAGGAATTAATTGCTTTTGACCCCAGAACTTCCACTGGAAATTCGGAAGCGATTTTATTACCGAAAGGTTAACACGCGTTTCATGCTAACTCTTTTGTTGCATTTTCGCTTTCATTTATAACAATTGCAGACTTTCGGATGAGTCTTTAAACCGAGGTCCTGTCTCCGTATGACCTTAGCTGTTGGTGGGACATAAAACTCAAACACGCACTCACTCACACTCACTCATTTATAACAATGGAATTTGTTTGTTTGTATTGGAATTTAACGGCCCAGTCAATACTATTTACGATCATTTTTAGCCGGTCAGTTTACCTATCCACACTTTTTCCTGGGCAGGCTTATACGTAAGCCGGTACAGTGTACATTCTTTCGCCAGAAACTGACAACTGCCCTTCAAGAATCAGCGGAAGGAGAAGAACCGCAGAAAAGTATAATAATGGAGCAGATTTATCTCCTTGCTTTCTGATTCCTTTATTTACATCACCTTTGGGATCCCGAATGTGGTCTCTTTCAAGAGGACACGGTGTAGAAAAGATGTTACAAGAAATGTACATCGACTTTAAAAGAAAACGGTTACAGTAAAAAAATCTTCAAACATCATTTGTAGTAACCTCCTTTCTGGGCCACACGACACATGTGCAAACCACGAACGGCACCGCCAGGGACAGAGAACAAGAGACAGACCAATGTCTAAACAGCAAGTCCCCTGCACCTGCCTAAGTGCCCGCTCACACACACGCCGTGCGGATCAACTATATGGGTCATATTAAACCTGAAAGAATCAAAGCGCCAAAGGCACTGAAATGACAGATACTGTGAGAAAATCATAACACTGAAAACTTACAGAAAGCCTTTCTAAAAAGAGCTTAACATTTAGAAAGGTAGTTAGCAAATTCCAATATATGATATGTTTGCAGATGTCTATAGACCGGTGGTATTATGAAACGCCATTCGATGTTTCAAAGTTTTGAAAGAAACTATTTACGTTTTCAATACCAAATATTAAAATTCAAGTTTTAACAATGCTACTGTCCATAAGTAACAGTTTTTGTCTGGTCGGTTGTGGACACCTCTACCCAAAAATACTCTATGGGAAAGAGATCGGAGGAGAAAGGATGGCTAGTCCAGTACATGGATTCCATTGGCTTGAAGACATTTTTGAGTAAGAACAGCACTATGAGCCCGCTCGTAATCCTGCTGGATAAGATATCCCGGATTCTGAGCGTAAACAAATAAATGGAACCATGTGAGGCCGAAGCACTTGATTGATATAACGTCTCGCTGTTCAATCCACGTCTCAGCTATGATCTTGAATGTTCTTAATGACACTAAGCTGCGTTCGCCAACTACAGGCAATAGCTCGCCACACAATTACGCTTATTTCACCCGATATGTCATGCTCTATTACGCACGCGTCGCATCGGCATACCTGAAAGACCCGGAAACGACAACCGGCGTGATTCACGCTGAAGTGCGATTTGTCACTGAAACGCATATGTCAGTCGCTTAGACGCCTACGTATTTTATGCACTAGCGTAAGTGTTCTGTACTGTTTCTATCCGTACTGGTGCGAGGGTCGTGCACAGGATCGACGTTGCCGGACTGGTAACCAGACGTCACGGTTGATTGATTTAACCCTTTTAGCTTAAGGGCATGGTGCCTAAGTGTGTTGTAATCGTTTGGTTTCAGAATCAAAGCACTGAGAGTGTGGGCGTAGGTTGGAATAATAGTCCTGGGCTGAGATTTAGACTGTTTCATTTAACTCTCAAATTCCAAACAAATAGTGAAGATTTTGATAAGAAGACGCGTTCGGCAGCGTCTGATCTTGGTCTACACTGTTTGCCAAATCACCCTATGATTCCAGGATACTCTTCCGTTTTATGGAATATCCCAATCTCACTGCGGCTATTTTCTACAAGAGAAAAAGTTATTCTGACAAGTCAGCGATAGTCACGTAGACATTAGCACTGAAGCGCTTGTCTTGTTATCAACTTCGGGTCGAATGCCAAACAATCAACCCAAACATAGCCGCGTCGTTTGTCAGTGTTGGGTACATGTAAGTGTTATCTGTAAAATCCGCACATGAATCAAATGTGGGATCTGGCAAACAATGAACACTCAGTTCAAACGCCACACAACGCGGTGCTGATCTTGTTCTACACTTTTTTGCATTAGTTACTAACATCTTAAGTTTAAACGAATCAGTCAAAGTCCCCGTTCATGACCAGCCTGCATTTAGAGACAATCGGCATGAGTGTTGTCAGTGTTTTGATTTATTCACTGCCTTGGGTTTTTGGAGTGCACTCTTCCATCACTGAAGTTGGGCTCGTCCATTCTGCTAAATATATGGCACCTAGAATTATATCACAGGACCTACATTAAGTATCTGTACCATATTCCAAGGTTGAAAGGGACAGCCTTTCTTTTCAGTTTCTCCACGCAAAGTCAATATGCACCTAAGTTGTAACTGACCTAAACTTGACCTCGAAATCAGAAAGAAAACCCATTAATATTCTTGTCTACAGCTGACCTGGTCCAACAGCAGGCTGGTCTTTAAGGATTAAATATTGACAGCATTGATAGAAAACAGTGTAAAACCTGAGCAGACTGCTGAGCAGACGCCGCATTGATCTGGGTAGTCTTCGCCAAACCCGTTGCATTATGCAGCTGATTCATATGAAATGCTGAATCGTCAAGTCGTCTGCTTCAAAAGTTTGTATTGCGCTTACAGGAGAACTAATACGCTTGTACAATTTTGATTACTGCGCCAAACCGGACTACATTTTGTGCGGACTCATATTTCTATGGCGGTCAAAGCCGGAAAAAAAGCCTGAATTACTTTAAACGTGCAGCACAGCAAGAATAGACAGATGGAATCTGTTATTAAAAATGATAGTTATATGTAATAATTTGGCTTGAACGCATAATACCGTCACACACAGCCGAGTCCCCACGTGATTGGAAAGGGTCCTACCACCGATCGAACTCGGCTCTGGGTAACAGCATTATCAGACTCCTTATTTACAATACTTAGAATATAGCATTAAGTAAAAGATCTTTTAAATAATTAATTCATCTAAATAAAAGTGAATTGCGTTTTTGCAAAATGTTAAAACAGGTTTTGGCACACAGACGAATTAATTGATGTTCACTAAATAAAAATTTAAATTTCTCCTTATTACTAAGATGGCTGAATTCCGGATAAATATCAACGGGTTTATCGAGTAAGGCTAACCTGACATGATTATAGGTATTACACTCTAATATTACATGCATTCCATTCTCAATATTATTGCAGAAAGGATAGACATGATCTTCGACTGCGAGGTTCTCATACCGACCGGTTTCGATTCTTATAGGGGCAACCCCACACCTAAACTTTGCAAAAGAGGACCTGTGCTTTAATAGTAACAGTATTTTGCAGTATTTTTCAGCATTAAAGTCTGATTTAATGTACATGTGTTTAAATAAGGATTTCC
This sequence comes from Lucinisca nassula, assembly GCA_963580285.1. NCBI lineage: Eukaryota > Metazoa > Mollusca > Bivalvia > Lucinida > Lucinidae > Lucinisca > Lucinisca nassula. The sequence goes on along the minus strand of OY757015.1, from coordinate 126,608,089 downwards.
AGTTGCTATACTATCACGTTAACAATTTCGTGCAATGCGCAATTAACACCCCTATAAAGGTCACTTTATATAGCACAAATGGGGTTTAAAGGGCTATATATTATTTTCTTATTTCTAGTCCAAAATATTGACTGTGGATACCCGTTAGAACCCGACGCTTCAATGTGGACGGCCTAACCTGCACCCGCAACCTATACTTGGGAGTATAAATAAGTACAATTACAGTGAAATTCCGCTATTAAGACTATCTGAAATTAAGACTAATTCTGCTTTAAAAAGCTTATTAAGAGGAGTTCAGTTACTTCGTGTTTTCTGCACACAATGTCCTCTGGTCAGGGATAACCTTAGGAACTGTTCAAAAGTGGTCTTAAAGACCACTTTTAAACAGTCCCTAAGGTGGTCTTAATATAGGAATTTTACTTGATATTTTTGGAGAAATGAAAGAATGCACAGTATCACATGGTTGTATTATCGTAATTCTGAGGCCCCCCGCCCATAGGGGCTTGAAGAAATATATGGGCTGCATGATGCTACCACGCAGAGCTGAATCCAGCCCGCACACTAGTACTGGTAAACCGCTTAGAGGATCTAAGCCTGCCCAGGCAAAGCGGTGCGAGGCGGACCGTCCATGCTAATAAACCCTATTGGTTTCATTGTGCGATAGGGCTTGAGATGTCATTTCATCTCAATGTCGGGTAAAAGTCCCACACAATTGGAAGCAACGTCTCCAAAATGACCTTTACAGTGTTGACGGGGACGTTAAACCTCAAATCAAACAAAACAAAATCGTAATTCTGCTATTATGTTAACATGGTTAACAGAACATTTTGCATAACCGTGTTTACATTACGAAAACACGCCTATACAAATACATTGTAAACTTTTCCACCGAGAATACGAACATTTTAAGATGAAAAATGTGATATTTTTCTTATTTCTGTTCAAAGTATAGAGTACAGGTACCCTTTAGAACCGCCTCATCGAGGCGGTTCTAACCAGTACCCACAATCTATATTTTGGAGCAGAAATAAGAAAAAATAAGGTTTACCCCTGTTAACCCCAGTTTTACTATATAATAGTGAGGTTAAAGGGGGGTCAGAATTATATAGGCCTGTTTTCGTGATGCGCGTTTACATGACGGCCCCTTAGCCGTACGCTGCTCCTCGAAAGATATAACTTGCTAGAAAACATAAACACAAAAGATTTTCCAGGGCTGAGACAAATGATAGCATTCCTTTGTCATCCTCAGCGTATAGCTTTTCATGACTCGCATAATGACAAATAATACAAGCGCAATGACCCCCTGTAAATTGCTTCATATTTGAAACAGTTGTGGAATTGATGTAGTAAAGATGTACAAGGTTTCCCAATGAACTTAAACTGTTTTAATATTGAGACAATTGTGTGACATTGATGAGTCCAGTGGGGGGACTAATTCACTGAAATGATATTACTCCATGACGCAGTACTATGGAAGAAATAGCACAATAATTGATTGTGTAATCTTGCTGAAGAAATTAGACTGTGGCAAATATTTTTACAATAACATTGGTTTTAATTGTTGTTTCATCAACTATATGTGCATCTTGTGCATGCGCATTATATATGGCGAATCATAAACGAGTGGTCATGTCATATGAAATTTATGAAACGAGCCCTTGGCTCGTTTCATAAATTTCATATGAAATGACCACTCGTTTCATAAATTTCATATGAAATGACCACTCGTTTCATAAATGTCATATGAAATGACCACACGTTTCATAAATTTCATATGAAATGACCCCTCGTTTCATAAATTTCATATGAAATGACCACTCGTGTGAGGTTTATTGCCGAAAAAGGTCAACATATTTGTTTGAATTGAGGTTTAACAGTCCCGTCAATATTATTTAGGTCATTTTCGAGACGTTGCTTCCAATTTTGTCGGATTTTTACCCGACGTTGAGATGAAATGACATCTCAAGTCCTGCCGCCCAATGCAACCAAAAGGCCTGTATACATTGGACAGTCTGACTCACACCACTTTGCCTGGGCATGCTTAGTCCTTCTGAGCGGTTTACCAGTATCATGTGTGGTCAGTTTCAGCTCTGCGTGGAAGCACCATGCAGCCCATCTATTGCTCCAAGTGGGGCGAAAAGGTCAACAGAATTTTAATAGAACGCACACAGTTGTCACGGACAGCTCCAAGACGTTACGCGCCACAAACCACGTGTTATCTCATGTCTGATCGTATGACGTTATGTAGGCCTTCTAAATAACAGCGACGTATTATGATAAGTCACGTTTTCTAACAAGTCGTGAAGTGAACCCCTTGCAACCTCCCCTACAAATGTATCTATACAGAGAAACCTGAGGTTTACATGGGCATGTCTTTTCGCATTTCTGCTCCACAGCACAGATTTTGGATGCCCGTTAGAATAATCTCATTTAGACGTTTCTTAAAGCACACACAAGCTATTTTTAATCATAAATAAGAAAAATATCGCATTTTTTATTTTATATGGAAAGGCATCGGTATTATGATACATTGGCGTGTTAGCGTTTTTAGGACTATCGCTAGCCTGTAAACTTCCTAATACAGAATTGCCATGCGGTATGAGTGGTCTAAAAGCCATTTTCATAGACCTGTGTCGCAATCATACCGTGCCCTTACGTAAAGTCGCAGATTTGCCTGTTAGATACCCCACATACATTCTGCAACATTCGCCATATTTACCATATCCAATTTATAAATAATTTTGTTAATATTTGACTCTGTACACAAAAAATCTTGCTATAAAGAAACGTATATACAAAGCCAACTATTACTTTGCTTTTTCCTAAAACTTTTCTTTATCAATAGAGGATCTTTAAATATAAAACTATAGCTCAATATTTTTCCAATAGACAGTAAAATTCCTTCATTAAGACCACCTTTGGATCTGTTCAAAAGTGGTCTTCGACCACTCTTGAACAGTTCCAAAGGTGGTCAATGATCAGAGGACATTGTGTGCAGAAAAAAAAAAAAGAATAGCTGCGTCCTTCTAAATAATCTTTTAAAGCAGAATTAGTCTTAAGTTTAGGTGGTCTTAATAGCGGAGTTTTACTGTATAGCATAAAAAGATCATAATATGTAATTTCTCATATCGTACCCAATATCAACCCGAGACTTCCATATCAGCCCGAGTGGATTCGACCCTCGGGCTGATATGGGAGACTCGGATGGCCCTCGGACTGATATGGGAGTCTTGGGTTGATATTGGGTATGATATGAGAAATGGCATATTTTAATCTCTATATACGAGTAATGTATCGCTATGGATTAAAGGCAGTCTTATTGGATGCGTCCGTGTGACCGTGTGTTAACATTAAACCGAAACCACAGAAGCCTACGTGGTGTAGTGGTTACGCTACTCGCCTTGTAAACCAGGGGTTGCAGGATCGATCCCAGGCTTCTCCAGACTTTCGGATGAGTCTTTAAACCGAGGTACCGTTTCCGTATGGCCTTAGTTGTTGGTGGGACGTAAAGCTCAAACACTCACTCACTCACTAAACCGAAACCACGTCTAACAGCTGGTGTTTAGGGAATGCGTTGAGGCTGTAAGGGAGCTTACCACTAAATATTTTCCATAGACGACAATAGTAACATTTTTCCATCTCCAACAAAAACTGTACATGCAAAATATTTCAAACCTTGGTGGTTTGTAGAGCAACTCTAGCTGAATAAATCCCAAAGAAAAAATCCACATGTAGCCCGTATCCTTTTTGAGCTATTGTCCGCCATATTGTTGATGTGTAGCGCCGCAGTGAATAACAGGGCAATTTTTTCTCAAAGGGGTGACCATGAAAATGTGGCAGCAATATTTTTGGGCTTGCAGATATAATTGCAAAGCATCTATTATTTTGTTTTGCTATAAGTACCCTTTTCTTAAAATGAAATAAATCCAGCCTATATAACCAATGAAATGCACAGCTGGTATTTGATCCTCTATCAAATCTTCTGTCCCAAAGTGCTGGTTCCCCGTCTCAGCAATATTTAGTGTTAAGCTACCTATACCAAACCCTTATTGTCTTTATGATCCATCAAAAGCATTGTCAAATAGAAATTTAGATCATATCTAATAATTTAAGCATGCATAATAAATATTCAGTGACAAAGAATCTTTGAAGTTTGCGAAAAAGTTATCGCTTTCAGATTCTACAATGAAAGCCGAACAAACAATATTTTGTAAAAAAGGGCAAAGTTTACCTCTTTCTGGAATGGAACCCAGACACCGGCTGGCATCAGTGGTTCTTCTCCTATGTCTTTGGAACACTTCAATCCTAAAATGCACTAAAGTATGCCTTAATAGCATACCAACTGGTATTTATGGCTGATTTCACACCTATACCCCCTATTTTATGTAAAATTGGCATTTTGAGGATATTTTGATGATAAAACTTTGACAAAAATGATTATAAATGCCTCAATACCATGAGAAATAGTGGATAAATATCTGTTCAGACCCTTTAACATGAATCTAATCAATAAGAACCAATAAGAGATGAGAAAACTTATCGCGATATTGCAGCAGAGACAATTTTGAAGTTTTGCTTTCGCTAGAGACCAAGGCCAAAAACCAGGTAACCTTAGTGTTAAATTCCAGATGGAGTAGATCCTTTCTCTTGTGTTTCTGATTATACACTTACTGTAAGACTTTTTCCAAAACAAACCCATTAACAATTGATTAACATGGCTTTAAAGTACCCCCCCCCCCCTCAAAATGCACAGATCAGAAGCAAAAACTGATCAAAACACCCAGTTAGACCTAAATTACCACAAACCTTACACTTTTTTACAGTTTCTATGGCAAACCACATGCCAGGAATATCCATTTTATGATACAGAATTGGATAGAACCTACCAATGTGTGAAAATATGATGTAATGACTGAAAACTGGAGTATGGGGCTGATTTTCCAACTTTTGGTATATGGAGCTTACCACTAAATATTTTCCATAGACGACAATAGTAACATTTTTCCATCTCCAACAAAAACTGTACATGCAAAATATTTCAAACCTTGGTGGTTTGTAGAGCAACTCTAGCTGAATAAATCCCAAAGAAAAAATCCACATGTAGCCCGTATCCTTTTTGAGCTATTGTCCGCCATATTGTTGATGTGTAGCGCCGCAGTGAATAACAGGGCAATTTTTTCTCAAAGGGGTGACCATGAAAATGTGGCAGCAATATTTTTGGGCTTGCAGATATAATTGCAAAGCATCTATTATTTTGCTTTGCTATAAGTACCCTTTTCTTAAAATGAAATAAATCCAGCCTATATAACCAATGAAATGCACAGCTGGTATTTGATCCTCTATCAAATCTTCTGTCCCAAAGTGCTGGTTCCCCGTCTCAGCAATATTTAGTGTTAAGCTACCGTAAAAAGTCTCCCTGCCCTTCATCATAGCGTTGTTTGTATTTTATTGGCCTTCAATTGTGGAGTTTATATATGAGTTGAATATATTTGAGGGTCACTGATGAGGCCTAATAGGCTGAAACTAGCTAGTCGGGTCCAGGAAAAAAGTGTACCCTCCATACTTTCAGTTCTACGGTGTATTCCTAGCTTCCAAAGGATAAACCTTTCAACATAATTAAAAATGAATTATGAGTTTAAGTCTCGTTGTTTATCGCATAATTAACTAAACGAGCTCGTTAGTGGAATTTCTTTCTTTGTTTCGTGGTTAAAAGATCCAACCAACACTGCTCAGGTCATATGGAGCCGGTCAGTTGACATAACCACACCTTCTACATTAGCGGTTGACCGTACAGTGCACATTCTTTCGGGAGATTCTCACAACTGCCCTTCCTGAATCAGCATTAGAAAGACGACGACCGTAGATAATGATCAATCTCCACATCACGATTACAAGTCCGTGAAACGAATACCCCACTAAACCCCATTTGATATAGTGAAAAGTGGGGTTTACGGGGGTATACATTACCTGCCTTATTTTTGCTCAAAAACATAGATTGTGGGTACTCGTTAGAACCGCCTCGATGAGGCGGTTCTAATGAGCACCCTCAATCTATGTTGAAAGCAGTAGTGAGAAAGATGTTTACATTTTTGTGCTAAAATTTGTCGCTTCTGACACAATGTTGGACGCTATTATGTAACACGGGTGTGTTTTCCTAATGACGAAAGAATGTTGCGGACCCGGCAGGTATCGAACCCGCGACCACCTGATCACCTGCCAGACGCTTCAAACCGAGCTAATTTTCTGTAAAATGCATAACTAAAAAATGGGCTGCTCGTAGTTTGTGAGCAAATGAGCCAGGGCACAGCATTTCCTACAATTTACATGTACGTCCAGCGAAGAATTAGATCAGCCTGCGCATCAACATAGTCTGACAAGAGTCTGCTCTTGCTGCATGGAGCATTGGGCCCTTAGCTATCCTAAGTGCGCACAGCTGATCTGAGTCTTCGCTGGGCGCACATATTTTATTGTAGGTTTTGACGTACCCTGGCTCAAATGTGAATAGCGTTTGCATTTCCATAAGCTATTCTTATGGTTATCGTAAACATATAAGTATACATTGGAATTCCGCTGCTTAGACCACCTAAAATTATGACTAATTCTGCTTTAAAAAATAGAAGTGAAGGCAATGATCAAGAATCGATACATTTGACCAACAACTCCCATCAGAAACACCAAAGGGAAAGAAACACAAACATGAAACAACAGGCCCTAATGGAAACAACAATAGCGGAAAGCCAAATGGACAGTTACTTTGCCACAAAATGGCCAATTGACTATCCAAAACAAAATAATATATGCGATAAAAACACTCAAAGATACTCAAAGACAAACCATAACAAAAATAAACCGCGACAGAAGAACCGCCTTGGAACGGTCAGTGCAACTTATTTAAAAATCTTATTTAGAAAGGGTGCAGCTATTCTTTCTTCGTGTTTATTGCTGACAATGTCCTCTGGTAAGGGATCACCTTTTGGACTGTTCAAAAGTGGTCTTAAAGGCAAAGCGTCGCGAGTCGGACCGTCCATGCTTAAAAACCCTATTGGTTTCATTGGGCGACAGGGCTTGAGAAGTCATTTCATCTCAATGTCGGGTAAAAGTCCCACAAAAATGGAAGCAACGTCTCCAAAATGACCTATATAGTGTTGACGGGGACGTTTAACATTTAATCAAACAATATAGTAAAGTTAGTTTTGTTTAAGAAAAATCATATGGGCAAACCATGCCTTTGACGAGAAGAGCATTTCCCAGGTATATAAATCCTATCTTACTAAAGTAAACATGGCAAAACTCAGAAATGGGTTACAGAGAACAATTTACTGAAGAAAAAAAAAGTGGAAATAATCATTAATCAACCGGTAAGTAATCAAAGCAAGGCTAAACCTGACATGAGGCAGCTGTGGGAACATACCAATACCAATGCACCATTAACCCTTTTTGTACCAAACGGAATCTTCCACCTTATGTACAGTGTATATGGCACAAATCCATTTCAACATACAGGGGTGTCAGGTGGTGTTTTATTCAAATTTTGTTTGGAAAATGGCTTAACATTTTGCAAACAGTGTAGGCCCTAATCAGACGCCGCATTCTGTGGCGTGTGATCTGGGCCTGCAATATTTGCCAAGGAACCCCCTTTAAGGCTTCTCCGCATACAATGGGTTAATAGTGTGTGTCCCGGGCTAAGGTCTGTCCGGAGTCTTCGATGACTGCCTAAACATCATGTATGCAATTGTAAAGTTTCTGTTTTTATGTTGTATAAAAGCAGAAAACGGGTATAATTTTAACAAATTCTTTCATATCACGAAACGACTTCTTTTCTGATGAAAATTTGTGATATATTTCTTATTTATGCCGAAAACATAGGTTGCGAGTGTTCGTTAGAACCGCTTCAATGATGAGGTTCTAAAGAGTACCCATAAGCTATGTCTTGGGAGTAAATAATAAGAAAAATAACGTTAACCTCACTTTTCTATATATAAAGTGGGGTTTTACATGGATTTTCATTGCACCGACTTTACGTGATGAAAACGGTCGCCCTGAAGAACTGCCCGCAGGCACTTTGAACTAATACAGTGAAATTTCGCTCATTAAGACCACCTAAAATTAAGACCAATTCTGCTTTAAAAAGCTTATTTTGAAGGTGGCATTTAATCTTTCTTTGTGTTTTCTGACCTTCGTGTCCTCTGGTTAGGAACCACCTATGGGACTGTTCAAAAGTGGTCTTAAAGACATTTTTGAATATTCCCAAAGGTGGTCTTAATAAAGGAATTTCACGGTACAACACTTTGCGTATGTTGCGCTTGTTCCTGTTGTTTGGTCAGATTTCTTTCTTTGTTTCTTTTCTTTCTTTGTTTGTTGGTTGGTTGGTTTCTTTCTTCCTATCTCTTCTTTCTTTCTCTTTCTTGATGTACTTTTTCTTTCTTTTTTCTTTCTTTCTTTCTTTACTTCTGTCTTTCTTCCTTTACAGTATTGGAAGGTAGTTTTACGGCTGCCATTGGAACTGGAACTACAAAACATCACGTGAACTAGTCAGTGAAATGAAGATCCCCCTATACCCCACTTAATATAGAGAAAACATGGCCCGTCTACGGGGGTATACATTATTTTTCTTATTTTTACTCCAAGACATAGGTTGTGGGTACTCGTTAGAACCGCCTCAATGAGGCGGTTCTAACGAGCACCCACGACTTATGTTTGTAGTATTTATAAGAAAAATATCAGGGATAATCATCAGAAATGTATTCATTTGGGAGATGAGAAGCACGGGTGTGTTATCTCAGTTTCGTTAAGTGTGGATTCCCTTCATACTGGAAGAACAATAAAATGTCGGTATGAATTTTGTGCATTTCGACTAATGTTTTGTTTGCTTTGCTAATTAGCTGTCTTCAAGGTATGCACTCATACATTAACGAAAGCTGCATGCACTCAGCTGGATAGAAGTTATTAATAAATAAATAAATAAATAAATAGTAAAAGGATATTTGCAGTTTGTAGGAATCCGTGTATGTATAAACGTACCCTAGTTTGTTTGATTTGAGGTTTGACGTCCCCGTCAACACTGTAAAGGTCATTTTGGAGACGTTGCTTCCAATTTTGTGAGACTTTTACCCGACATTGAGGGACTTTTACCCAGCCATTGAAGCCAAAAGGCTTATATGCATCGGACGGTCTGACTAACATGCTTTACCAGGCTTGGTCCCATCAAGCGGCTTACCAGTCAGTCAGTTTCAGTTCTGCTAGGGAGCACCATGCAGCCCATCGATGGACAGGGACACACTTATTTCCTTCATTCGCCGGAAATTGCCGAAAAATTACAAGTGTCCGTAGGCAATCGGCACTCTATAATATACCTATTTGAAATGAATGACTTTTCATATTAAAATAATGAAGGGAAAAATGTTTTCTACCATTAAAGCTTGAAAAAAAAACACTGTTCTGCAGATTCGAAAAAAGATATTCATCATTCATTCGATGCATTACAAAAACACGCCTATAAAAATACATAGTAAATTTTATCGCCGGAAAAAGGAAAATTTTTAGATGCAAAATTGTGATTTTTCTTATTCCTGCTCTAAAATATAGATTGTGGATACTCGTTAGAACAGCCTCATCTATATTTTAGAGCAGAAATAAGAAAAATATGGTTTACCCCTGTAAACCCAAGTTTTTCTATATAAAAGTGGGGTTCAAGTGGGTCAAAATTATATAGGCGTGTTTTCGAGATGGTATCTAATATATCTAATTTCTTCCATCTGCATTTCTAATTATCTGTATGCCCCATAGGCTGTAATGTAATTTTTTAAATAAACATGCGAAGTTCCACCTTTCGTTGCCCCCCCCCCCCCCCCCAAAAAAAAAAAAACAAAAAAAAAACATATGAACAATTTTCTTGTAATAATTCACTGATAAACATGATAGTTCTGTTACAATTTGTAAACTGATGTACAGATTTTATAATGATTTCAGTTTTATAATTAACATAAATATCTTATTGCTCCCCTAAAGACTTGAAATAGCGCAGTTATGAAATCTCGGCAAGTCCACATTTCGAGATTGACTGTGCCTGGTGGCATACAGGGAAACAACTCAGTTATGGCCCAAAGATGATTTTCTCGAAAAGCGTTCGGCACCTATGAAGGCCGCGGAAAAAGTTCGGTATGACAATTGTGCGGATTTTTCGTCTCTGTTAAGTAATCTGTTGGACGAAAGAATACCTTAAAATGTTTATAAAGTGATATGTTTTGCATTACGAAAGCACTCCTATATAAATACATTGTTCACTTTACCGCAGAAAAAACTAAACTTTTGAGACGAAAAATTGTGATATTTTTTCTTATTTCTGCTCAAAATATAGATTGTGGGTACTCATTAGAACCGCCTCAACGAGGCGGTTCTAAAGAGTATCCACAATCTATATTTTAGAGCAGAAATATGAAAAATAAGGTTTACCCCTGAAAACCAGTTTTACTATATAAAAGTGGGGTTCAAGGGGGTCAAAACTATATAGGCGTGTTCCCGTGATGTTATCCTCGAGCTTTCTCGCCGCGCTTACATGCCGATGTAAAGAACGTGATTTTTACGGAAATTTTCAGAAGAAAGTGATATTTTTACATAAGTCCACTTTATAAGAGGCTAGAGAAACATTTTCTAATTCAAACGCTTAGGCGGCATCCTTTGAAATAATCCTTTGTGCCAGGCTTTATCAAAGGCCTCACTTATGTCGCAAAAGACTCCTCGTACCATCACGAAAACCTATATAATTTTGACCGCTCCACCCCCCCCCACCCCCGCCCTTGAACCCCACTTTTATGTAGTAAAACTTGGGTTTTCCGAGGGTATACGTTATTTTTCTTATTTCTGCTCTAAAATATAGATTGTGGGTACTCGTTAGAGCCGCCTCAATGAGGCGGTTCTAACGAGCACAAATAACCTATGTTTGCCGTATAAATAAGAAAAATATCACGGATTTTCTTCAGAAAAGTAGCCATTTTGGAGATGTGAAAAAAATGTCGCACGTGTTTTCGTAATGCGGCTTCATTCTCGCTGCCAAATGCTTCACAAAAGTCATGTTAAGTATGAAATAACTGGTAACTAGTAGATTGAAGCGGGATCAAGATTTGGTGTGCAGCTATACAGGTGTTTATGTTTTACATAAAGTATGGATTGGGTATGTAGAGGCTTAGAAAAGCCCATCGGAGTCTAACTATTGGTTTTTCGTTTGCTGCAGCATTTCGGTGGTTCATGCTGTCGAGTCCTCACCGTTGTTTCATCTCTGTGGATGTTTTTTTTTTTGTGTTCACTGAGATGTTGCACTGATGAGTTAGGAGGCCTTCATGCGGACTGAACAAATTATTTGTCTATATCGCGACTGAAGTAAGGGCGAGGAAATCGATTTAAGCCCCCACCCCACAGTGGAAAGTGGAATTCGTTTCACTGACCGTTCCAAGGCGGTTCTTCTGTCCTGGTTTATTTTTTTTGTTATGGTTTGTCTTTGAATGTTTGTATTGCTTATATTATTTTGTTTTGGATTGACAGTTGGACATTTTCTGGGAAGGTAACTGTCCTTTTGGCTTTCCGCTATTGATGTTTCGATTAGGGTCTGTTTTTTTCATGTTTTTTGTTTCTTTCTCTTTGGTGTCTCTGATGGGAGCTGTGGATTAATTGTATCGACTCATGATCATTGTCTTCACTTCTATCTGGACGCTTTGCATGCCGTTTTTTTCAGCATGTTGATTTTGTTTATGGGTCGATTGTTTATCAATCGACCCAAAGTTATAAAGGACAAAACCTCTGTTAGTGCTGGAGTCCACGTGACTATCACTGATTTGTGGGAATCCACGCAGATTATTTATATAATTTTATCGCAGTGAGGTCAGCGTGTTTGCGTGAAAAGGTTATCCGTAAAATCTGGGCTGGAATCATGGGTTGGGCTTAGCCAACAGTGTCGACCCGGATCAGACGCCGCCGAACGCGGCGTCTGATCAGGGTCTTCACTGCTTGCTTACAGTATAGGAATTTAAGGGTCAGACGCCGAAAACCGCAGCGTCTGATCAGGATCTACACGGTTTGCTTTCAGTAAAGGAGTTTAAGGATTAAACGAAACAGTCGAAGTCCTCGTTCAGGCCCATATTTCGTATACCTACACACAGAGACAATCGACCCACCAGTGCTCGCAGTGCCTTGATTCAGTAAAGCAGAGACAGTTCATGCAAATGGTTTTCAAAAAATATTATCAATCTGTTGTCTGCTGAATTAGCCCAGAGCGTGGTAAAAGTCAATCACTTTGATATAAACTGGAGTGAGGTCTGCGTCCTTCCAAGAAGTGGGGAAATAGTCTTGTACTAAAGATCGATTAAAGGCAGCACAATACATGGGAAAGCAAAAACAGAAGCGCTTTCTTTAAATATACGAGGATTGATAATAGACTGATAATACAGTATCAGCCGCACAGCTTGGAGATAAGTCTTAATCCTGAATGACTACAGTCACACCATGAGTAGTGGTTGTTACGTTGTGCAGGGTCAAAGTGAGGTAAATGTCTGTTGAACAAATTCTTCATATAGAACAATATAGGCCCTTTTTCATTTATTGTTTATGTCTGACTTTTTTTTTTTGAGCGATTGTTATTAACAGTCGTCTCATAGTGAACAGTAAAATCATAATTTACTTTACTGCAAACTGCCTAATCACCGAAAAGAGACATCCGGGGAGAAATATTGGTCCGAGTGAGTGAGTGTTTGAGTTTTACGTCCCACCAAAGCTAAGGTCATACGGAGAGGGACCTCGGTTTAAAGACTCATCCGAAAGTCTTGAGAAGCCCGGAATCGATCCTGCGATCCATGGTTTACAAGGCCTGTAGCGAAACCACTACACCACGGATGCTTCTAAAATATTGGTCCGTATATTCAAAACAGTTTCGAAAGTTCCACATATCTAAAAATGAAACTGCCGTTGAAACCTGATATTAACCCGTTTTGTACCAATTGGAATCTTCCTCCTTATATATAGCAGGTGTCAGGTTGTGTTTTATTCAAAATTTATTTGGAAAATGGCAAACAGTGTAGGCCCTGATCAGACGCCGCATTTTGTGGCGTCTGATCTTGGCCTGCTCTGTTTGCCAAGTTGCCCGTTTCAGAGTTTCTGGTACTAAATGGGTTAAAATAGGCAGGAATTCTCCATGTGCAAGATTTATGAATGAAAAAAACATCGATGACGTTGCGGATGAATACAAGCCACGCTGATGGCTAAATTCTTTTACTACAGTGGTAACAGCGCGTTTTTCACCCCAAACTCGTTTCAAAACCGGAACTGTTCGTCCCAGGACGTTTCATCCCGCAGTTATTCTATGCAGTTGTTCTAAGCGGAGAAAGGAAACGTAGATCAAGTGACAACCACTTTATTGATACATTGTTAAGGAACTGTTAAAAGATGCTTCTTTAAAAATAATGATTATAGACCTAGAGCCTATGTATTTACACACAGAAATTGAAATAGTGTATTTCCAATTCATTTTGTTCCCTTTTATTCTGATTAACAGTATGATAACTCACCCGTGAGACATAGTGCATTTTTCACATCTCGTAAATGGCTACTTTTTCCGATGAAAATCGGAGATATTTTTCTTAAAAATGCTCAAGACATAGGTTGTGGGTGCTCGTTAGAACCGCCTCATTGAGGCGGTTTTAAGGAGTACCTATAACCTATGTCTTGGTGCAGGAATAAGAAAAATAATGTATACCCCCGTAAACCCAAGTTTTCTCTATATGAAGTGGGGTTTAGGGGGTCTTCATTTCACGGACTTGTTCACGTGATGAAACGGGCAATTGCCATTTACAGGGGAAAGTCTATGCAACTGATAAAGGAGGTTTGGACCTCACCAGGCTTGGACTAAGTGATCTAGCTGCTATTACATTACGATAACATACCAGTGCGACATAGTGTATTTTTCACACCTCCAAGATTGCTACTTTTCTAATGAAAATCACTTTTAATCATTGATATTTTTGCATATTTTTACTGCAAACATGGGTTGTGGGTGCTCTTTAGAACCGCCTCATTGAGGCGGTTCTAACGAATACCCACACCCTATGTCTAGGAGCATTAAATAAAAACATAATCTATAACCCCTTAAACCCCCGTTTTACTATATATATTGGGGTTTAGGGGGTCTTCATTTCACGGACTTGTTCACGTGATGTTGAAACGGGCAATTGCCATTTACAGGGGAAAGTCTATGCATCTGATAAAGGAGGTTTGAACCTCACCAGGCATGGACTAAGTGATCTAGATGCTAATACATTACGATAACATACCAGTGCGACATAGTGTATTTTTCACACCTCCAAAATGACTACTTTTCTAATGAAAATCACTTTTAATCGGTTATATTTTGCATATTTTTACTGCAAACATGGGTTGGTGGTGCTCTTTAGAACCGCCTCATCGAGGCGGTTCTAACGAATACCCACAACCTATATCTTTGAGCATTAAATAAAAAAATAATGTATAGCCCCGTAAAACCCAGTTTTTACTATATATAGTGGGGTTTAGAGGGATGTTCATTTCACGGTATTTGTTAACATGATGATAAAGTCAAATACGGCTTCAACGGTTATAAAAAAAATCAAAGCACCAAAGGCACTGAAATGACAGATTCTATGAGAATTTCATGTCAATTTTTAAACTTACATAAAGCCATTTTGGAGAGGTTTCAAAATTAAAAAAGCAGTTCTGCATTTAATTTTGAAATGTTTGCGGCAGTTGTCTATAAACCAGTGGTATTATTACGTTTGTTTAATTTGAGGTTTAACGTCCCCGTCAACACTGTAAAGGTCATTTTGGAGACGTTGCTTCCAATTTTGTGGGACTTTTACCCGACATTGAGATGAAATGACATCTCAAGCCCTGTCGCCCAATGAAACCAATAGGGTTTATTAGCATGGACGGTTCGCCTCACACCGCGGTTCCTGGACAGGCTTAGATCCTCTAAGCGGTTTACCAGTACTAGTGTGCGGGCCAGATTCAGCTCTGCGTGGAAGCATCATGCAGCCCATATATTTCTTCTAGCCCCTATGGGCGGGGGCCGGGTATTATTACGTTTCGAATTTTCAAAAGAAATATTGTATCCCAAAATCTTTACGTTTTCAGAATCCAACATTAGTAAACTGACCAAAAAAGAAATATTGAACGTAAGAAATCTGTCGAAATGTGTAATTTTGCATAATTATGTATTTATTAATATATATGATGAAAATTGAAACACTGCTTTTGCGTAATTTTCATTTCCGATATATAACGTGCCACGCAGAGTTCTATGGTTTGTTGCGTTTCATTTGATCCGTTCATGAAATAGTGATGCGTTCCGGTATTTGCATTCGTATGAAAATGAGCGAGTTCGATCTCAGAAGTACGGCCCATAAAGTTCGTCTAGGGTTAGATAGAATTGTCTTTGGTTAGAGAAAATGGCGTCAGTTTAGTATCTACGCTTCGGCCCGGGGATATGCCTGACCTGTTCCCAATTTCCCCTGAAGCAAAGCAGAATACAAGAACCAGTAGTTTGTTTCGTCGGTATCGATTGTTTGTTGTTTGTCAACTGATGTTGTTTTGATTTCAGATTTAACGTCCCCGTCAACACTGTATATGTCATTTTGGATACATTGCTTCCAATTTTGTCGGACGTTTTCCCAACATTGAGATTAAATGACATCTCAAGCCCTGTCGCCCAATGAAACCAATAGGTTTTATAAGCATGGAAGGTCCGACTCGCAACGCTTTGCCTTGGCAGGCTTAGATCCTCTAAGCGGTTGTGCGGTTGGTTTCAGCTCTGCGTGGAAGCATCATGCAGTCCATCTATTTCTTCAAACCCAAATGGGCAGGGGCCGGTTGTTTGTCTTACAAGGGCGTAAGGTACAATAAAAGTAACAGTAACCTTAATTCGACTAAAGTAAATCGAACTGCCTCTCATCGGACCAGTCTACAACCTATCTTATGTCACGTGCTTCTATTAAGGAAAACTCACTTTTCCGCGAAGTTTGAAGTTTTGCTGCGTATAAATAATTTATTATCTCAACTTACCTTACAAAACTATCCAGGGTCTTGGTTAGAATCTGTCCCTGGTTAGACCCATCGGAGTCTAACTTTTGGTTTTCTTTTGCGCCAGCATTTCAGTGGTTTCTTGCTGTCGAGTCCGTGCCGAAGTTTCATCTCTGTGATTATTTGATTTTTGTGTTCCCGGTGATGTTGCTCTGATGAGTTAGGAAGCCTTCGTGCGGACTTAACAAATTATTTGTCTAAATTGCGACAGAAGTGCGGGCGAGGATTGGGGCCGCGTAAAATCGATTTAAGCCCCATAGTGGATTTTTTTCACACACCATTCCAACGGTTCTTCTGTCGCGGTTTATTTTTGTTATGGTTTGTCTTTGAGTGTGTGTATCCCTAATATTTTTTCGTTTGAATAGCCAATTGGCCATTTTGTGGGAAAGTGACTGCCCCTTTGGCTTTCCGCTATTGATGTTTCTATTAGGGTCTAGTTATTTCATGTGTGTGTTCCTTTCCCTTTGGTGTCTCTGATGGGAGCTGTGGGTTAATTGTATCGATTCCTGATCATTGCATTCACTTCTATTCTACAATAAATTTGGACAGTGATAACTGGGTTAGATAATATTATTGCTTGCTTGCCACTGTACGGTTGCAGTTTCTTGCGTCGCGTCTTTATCTTTGATTTGGGACATAGCGTAGTGATGTCATTACTCTTTAAGCTCTGAAGCACGGTGCAGATACAAATGCAAACAGTATAGATCCTGATGAGATGGTTTGTAATGAGCAATCTCACCCGGGTCTACATGGCCTACAATTCTTGGCTAATTTAGACACTTTATTTACATGAAGTAGAATTGAAGTGTCCAAATTCAGTGATGTCATTACGATAACACACCCGTGCGTCATAATGCATTTTTGTACATCTCCAAAATGGTCAATTTTCCGATGAAAATTTGTGATACTATTCTTATTTATAGCCGAAACATAGATTGCGGGTGCTCGTTAGAACCGCCTCATTGAGGCGGTTCTAAAGAGTACCCACAACCTATCTCTATGAGCAGAAATAACGAAAATAATGTATGCCCCCTAAACCCCAGTTTTCTCTATATAATGTTGGGTGTTTATTTCGGGGACTTGTAACCGCGATGAGAGTGCACTTCAGAAGGTTGGGCTGAAAAGGTTAAATCTTAACCTGGCTTTTCATTACGATAACACACCCGTGCGACATAGTGCATTCTTCACATCTCTAAAATGGCTACTTTTCTGATGAAAATCCGGGATTCTTTTCTTATTCATTCTGCAAACATAGGTTGTGGATGCTCGTTAGAACCGCCTCATTGAGGCGGTTCTAACGAGTACCCACAACCTATGTCTTGGAGCAGAAAGAAGAACAATAATGTTCACCCCCGTAAACCCCAGATTTCTGTATATAAAGTGGGGTTTAGAGGGGTATTCATTACACGGACTGGTTAGCGTGATTTTTTACCATAGCAAAGGCTATCATTTTCAGTTGTTGTTTTTTTTTTGCTCTTATATTTCGCCACAGAAAACCTGACTTCATATTTCATGCGATTCATCTGCTGGAGGGGGGTTCATATGAAATGGTGAACCTGACCTTCTCTGAAGAATAAGATAAACTGCAAAGTCGTCTGCTTCAAAACTTTTATGGAGCTTTAATGTTAAAAAAACACACTTGTTTAAATATGCATTTTTCGTTCCCCCATACACTCGAACCCAATATGCATTACCCATTTCAACCCATTTTATATAGAGAAAACTCGGGTTAATAGGGATATACCTTACTTTGTCTGCTCCAAGACAAAGGTTGTGTGTACTCGTTAGAACCGCCTCTATGTGGCGGTTCTAACTAGCACTCATAACCTATGTTTTGAGCAAACCAAATCACACATTTTCATCAGATATATGAAAGAATGCCTAATGTCGCACGTATGGGTAATTGGTAAAATCGTATTCTGACCCAGTATGTGTACATTGTTTGTTTGTTTGTTTGTATTGGAGTTTAACGACCCAGTCAACACTATTTTGGTCATTTTTGAGCCGATCAGTATACCTATCCACACTTTTCCTGGGCAGGCTTATACGTGCGGTTACCCAGTACAGTGCACATTCTTTCGCCAGAAACTGACAACTGCCCTTCTTGAATCAGCGGAAAGGAGAGAATGACGGTAGAAAAGATTTCATGACCAATCACCACGAAAGAATGTTGCCGACACCGACAGGTATCGAACCCGCGTCCTCCTGGTCACAAGTCAGACTCGCATCCGACTGTGCTACCGAGGTCGGGCAGTATGTGTACATACACTGATATGATAATTCATTGAGTAAGCAACATATTAAAGTACATTTAATGCCATTTGTGAGGACATGATTGACCGAAAAAGTTTATTACATGCCAAGTTGGGTTGTGAAGTGATCCAGACAAGCTAGTTACGGCCAGTTCGACCTCATCATAAGCCTCAAATATATTCTGAATTCCACAAAACGACCAGGGCCCAGGATTATAATCGTTACTTAAGTTAAGGTCGACTTAACGATTTAAGGAGGAGTTCTTATCTTAGCAAAGTATTTCCTTAAAAAGTGGTTTCGAAAGCCGCCTATTTCATTTACTTAGCTTAGTATTTAACTTCGGATGAATTCGTAGTTTTGACGGTTATTTTCACGAATATTAGCGCGTAAGTTTCAATTACACATTGATGTAGGCGGCCCAGAACATTCCCGCGATGTGTCGAAAATGGCTTGTTCTGTTTCATTGAATGGACACAAAAGAAAATATGATGGTTTGGCTACCATTTCGCTCAATAAACCATGAAAGAAATGTTATATATACTATAAAACCTGTCTCATTGAAGGATCTCACTCGATCTCGATTTGTGTGGGCGCACATTGGTCACAATGTAGTACCACGACATATTCAAAACGCTGTTTCTACGGGGTCCCTTTGGAAGCAAAAAATCATGCAATATTTGAATGTGCAAAAACTCGGTTTTATAGAGTCTAACCATGATAAGTAATAGAATTGCACATTCAAAGCTCGAATTAAGAAAATAAATATATTCTGCGCTATGGTGAAGAACAGGGAAGCCTCCTGCAGAAACCACCGACACTTAACCAAGGCTACAATATTGTTTTCGAATGTCATTAACACATTAATGTAGATGATATAAGCATTAAAGACACGATCAAACACCGTGTTTGTCACACGGAGAAAACCGTAGCTCCAGTCGAAGTCAGAAGAACAGGAAAATACCTTTTATGAGTGAGGCCCTTATCTGCGTATAAGATTACTGTTTGTGACACGTAAAGTGCTCACTCAATCACCAACACACTCAATCGCTCACATGCAAGAGCTTATAAGGGAGGTGGTACGCCACAATTTATTTATTATTGAACAGTTCGAGGCGGTAAAGTGAGGGACAGAGGAGAAGAGGCAAATGCTTGTATGTGTAGAAACAGAAGACACAACAACATTCCTCCTCTATCCTTACCTGTTGCTAGGAAAGCAAGCCTTGTCGCAATATAAGCAATATCAGTTGGTCGCCCCAGTGACCCAAGATACACGTCACCTTTGCCTCACCCAGCCAGCACAAGCCGGCCACACGTGACCTCCAGTAAACCGTTTAGAAGGTCTAGGCCTGCCCAAGCAAAGTGGTGCAAGTCCATGCATATAAATCTGGTTGGTTTCATTGGGCGGCGGGGCTTGAGATGTAATTTCATCTCAATATCGGGTTAAAGTCCCACACAATTGGAAGCAACGCTTCCAAAACAGCCTAAATAGTGTTGACGAGCACGTTAAACCTCAAATCAATCAAACAAACAAAACGTCTTTGTATTACATAAATTTTGATATCGAGAATCTTTCACAAATTGTCCTTCATATGAAAGTTACGAAACTGGCCTTTAAATCGGATTTTTAATTGGATTTTATTGCCTTTACCTTGACCATTTGCCCAGCAAAAGTACATCGTTTACATACTTTGCAGTTGTTTACGCCAAAATAGTTAATATTTACATTTCTTCAAGTGTAAAGCCTAATGTAAACCTACAGAAAACAATGATTTTCAATGACGTCAAGTAAACCCCAAATCAAACAAAACAATAGTCCTGTTCAGCCTTTTCGACATGTGTTAAGCAAGCAGGCCATTCTTTTTCAACAATGCTTCCAATGTCGTCTTCGATCAGAGCCTTTATATATACATCTATATATTTGTCATGCGAAGCTGAAAATTTCATTGGCCAGTATAAAAATTTTCCCATATCATCTTTTTGGTATTCAGACCAGGATGGTATGGTGAAAGCCGCAGAACTGTGTGCCAGTGTCTCTTCAAAAGGTGGTCAACTCGATAAGAAGGAGCTGGTTTATTTCGTTTGCACAGGTTCCAAAAGCTCAGGCTTGAACATTTCTTGCCACAGGCTGCATAAAACTGTATATTAAAGGAAACAAAAAGAACGAAAAAATAAAAATGTTATTCAAAATTTGAGAATCTACGACCTTTGAGTAACTAGGTCGTTAAAGTTTATACATCTAACCAATACCGCCACATCGTATTCCTGCAACAATGTCATATCAGAATAATATACAGCAACGATTTTGTGAATTAATAGAGGGAAAAGTTGGTAACCCCCACATAACGGTTTCCGATGGAATGGTCCGTATGACGTAGTGTTCAGTAAACAGTCATCGATCTATACTTGCGTTATCTTAAATATTTAAGTATTTTCTTTGGTTTAGTAACGACTTAGCCGAAAGAATTTCTTTGAAGTTCACTTTATACGACAGTTAAGTAAATACTTAGTTTAAGAAGAAACTTAAAATTTAAGTATGAATTGTAATCATGGGCCCAGAAAATATTATATACATGTGCACGATAAGCCAATAAACGCCATTACATAGAGAGGATTTTGTTTCTTGTTTCGGCAGAAACAAAGTTAATGGCTTATGTCATTTTTTATATAATTGTTAAGCTCTGTTACATTATACATGACCCAAAATGTCTTAAAATCTCACATTTAGCTTTGATTTTTAGACACAATAAGTCTTGTCTGGTATTCGGCATTGATTAAGTTACCGTTCAAAATAGCAGTACAAAAACGTCTAATTTAAAAAAAAAAAAAAAAAAAACTACATTTATCCTTTAAAGCGCCGCAGAATGTTTTCGAACAGACGACACATTTATTTTTAATATTATTTTTCAGAGAAAAAAAAAATGCTTTGCATTACATGCACATGCATTGCAAAGGTTTTTTTTTTTTTTTCGTACCAAATTGAATCTTCCTCTTTTAATATAGCAGGAGTTCATTTCAAAATTAAGGGATGTCACGTTGTGTTTTCATCAAAATGTTTTTGGAAAGAGACTGAACTTTTAGCAAACAGTGGAGGCCCTGATCAGACACCGCGTTCTGCGGCGTCTGATCTGGGCCTCCACTGTTTGTCAGGGTACCCCTTTTGGTGTTTCTGGTACTTAATGGGTTAATGGCCTAGTCAACACTATTGTAGGTCATTTTTGAGCCGGTCAGTTTATCTATCCACACTTTTCCTGAGCAGGCTTATACGTAAGCGGTAAACCAGTGCAGTGCACATTCTTTCGCCAGAAACTGACAACTGCCCTTCTTGAATGAGCGGAAGGGAGAGAATGACAGTAGAAATGACAGTAGAAAAGCTTACATGATCAATCTCCACGAAAGAATGTTGCCGACTCCGGCAGGTATCGAACCCACGTCCTCCTGATCACCAGTCAGACGCGCATCCGACTGAGCTACCGAGGACGGCGTAACGCAAAGCAGTGTTTTCTCTAAAGCATGAGACAGAACGAATTGAAAATGATGTCTGCAAATGTCGTGATTGGCAGTTTAAGGGTTGAAGGCATTTTGTTTTTTTGAATTGAGGTTTAACTTCCCCGTCAGCACTGTATAGGTCATTTTGGAGACGTTGCTTGCGATTTTGTGGGACTTTTACCACACACTGAGATGAGATGACATCTGAAGCCCTGTCGCCCAATGAAACCAGCATGGTTTATAAGCATAGACGGTCCGGCTCGCACCGCTTTGCCTGGGCAGGCTTAGATCCCCTGAGCGGTTTACCAGTATTAGTGTGCGGTCGATTCCAGAATGAAGGCAATTACACTGGCTGTATGATATGTGTAGGGCATGCTGTAATCCTGCGTGTCTCGAAAAGTTTTGTCTAAGGCAATCCGAAAAAGCAGAAAACAGCGTTTTTTTTATTATTATTCCGCATGTTCCATTGCGCGAGCTACATAATCGATACTTTGATGGCCGCACGTGACGTTTTATCGGAAACAGTTCCAAATGGCTTAAACATAGCTTCACTTTGTTTCAAATTTATGTCTTTACATACGACATAGACTCATCCAGTATTATTACTGTCAATTAAACCAAAATAAATTCTTCAAATTTTGTAATGAAAACGAAAACAGGGGTCATTTGGAGCGATTACGGGGAAAACAGATCACCGCATTTTCTTAATTGAGGCGGGGGCATAGCAAACTGTACAAACTGTCATGTGCGACCAGCTTAAACTCAGATCAGACTGCGTAATCTGCGGATTCTTGGCCAGTCGCATTACGAAAACACGCCTATACACCTACACTGTAAACTTTACCGTCGAAAAAAAAAAAAAAAAGAAAATTCTAAGATGAAAATTTGTGATAATTTTCTTACTTACTGCTCACAATATAGACGGTGGGTACTCATTAGAACCGCCTCATCGTGGCGCTTCTAACGAGTACTAACAATCTATATTTCAGAGCAGAAATAGGAAAAATAAGGTTTACCCCTGTAAACCCCAGTCTTCATATATAAAAGTAGGGTTCAAGGGGTCAAAATTATATAGGTTTTTTTCGTGATGGTTCGGCAAAAATGAATTTAATTTTTAGCCGATGCGGGAGCGCAAACTGGTCTGGATCTTCGCGATGTGCCCGACAGACCCAAAATAAATTTACCAATAAACGAGACGGGCGGGTGCGACGACGCGGATCCCCGGATCACGTTCGTGGAAGAAACGGAACATTATAAATTTCTATTCTATTTTCTGCGTTGAAACTTATTAGACTGCATCTTTCTTTGAATTTACTACATATATCCAAAAGTCAATCTGAAGGAACTGTTGCTAAGTGCGCATGGATATTCAAGCAATTCGGTTCATATCGGGGTTGACGAGGATTTGATTGGATATCAAGTCTCGTAAAGGCTTAACTCTCGCGTGACAACTAGCGATAAGTTTCGACGCAATCCGAATAAGACACTTCATGATGGGTCTTTGACACAAAGAGCGTCTATTTATCATACTTAGAATATATAGATTTGCTTTTCAATTAATTCCGCGCTTTATTTAGTGCGTATCTGTTCAGAATTATTGGTAAGACGATCACGTGACAGCTGACAATTCTAATTGAAAGATGATATTTTGATTATAATAGAATTGACCCTTCTAAAACGAATAGTCTCTTCCACCTAATAGCTTAAGACAAGACCACTTCCAATTTAAGGGGTGTCTGTTATATCTTACTTATCGTAAATTGCTGTTCAAGGGGAATGGGAACACCTGACAGGTTTTTCTGCCATGTTTCAAAGGGAAACAACTTTCAAGACTTCCTTTTCGCGTTTCTATAAGCCCTGTCCTATTGAAAAAGGGGCCTACTCTTAAAGGGAAGAACTTGCTTCTTTCATTTGAGAATTGTCCCCAGGTAAACAATAGCTGTCCTACTCCAAATATGTTTTGCAAAGCTCGGCTCTGCAGTTTGAACGGATGGTGGGTATCAAACGAACCAGGGCACAGGATGTTGTGCACTTAGCTAAGGTGTGGGCAAGAAAAGAATTAGATCAACCTGTGCATTCTCGAAGTCTGCTACATCCTCATCTTCGAAAATTGCATATGTCAGCTATGGAACTTTATTTGTTTGATTTGAGGTTTTACGTCCCCGTCAACATTGTAAAGGTCATTTTGGAGACGTCAATGAGGCGGTTCTACCGATGTGGGTACTTGTTAGGAGCGCCTCAATTAGGCGGTTCTAACGAGTACCCACAATCTATATTTTGAGCAGAAATAAAAAAAATAATTGAGGCAGTTCCAACGAGTACCCACAATTTATATTATAGAGCAGAAATAAGAAAAAAAAATCAAAATTTTTAATCTTAAAATGTTAGTTTTTTCGGCGGTAAAGTTTACAATGTATTTGTATAGGCGTGTTTTCTTAACGAAACTATGCGCTGCTTATAGCCTGCCCAGCAATTGTACTAGTATGGAATTTGAACAGGTAGACATGACCTAATTACTGTTAACTGGACCTATAAGCTCCTAATTCATCGATTCCTACCTAGCCAAGCCAAGCCTAGCCCAGCCAAACCCTGCTCAACCGCGACAAGCGAAAATGTGTCTTCTAACATGCCCAAATATCTGCGAAGTCTGATAAGACTTTAAAAAGAACTTTGCAAAACAATAACACACTCGAGTTTTGTTTGTTTGTTTGATTTAAGGTTTAACGTCCCCGTCAACACTGTATAGGTCATTTTTGGAGAGGTTGCTTCCGGTTTTGTGGGACTTTTACCCGACATTGAGATGAAATAACATCTCATGCCCTGTTGCCCAATGAAACCAATAGGGTTTATAAGCATGGGCGGTCCGACTCGCACCGCTTTGCCTGGGCATGCTTAGATCCCCTTAGCTGTTTACCAGTACTCGTGTGCGGGTCGGTTTCAGCTCTGCGTGGAAGCATCATGCAGCCCATATATTTCTTCAAGCCCCGATGGGCGGGGGCCGTGCAAAACAATAATACACCCGAGTGACATAGTGCATTTTCCACTTCTCCATAATGGCTGCTTTTCTGATGATAACACAGCTGTGTGACATCGTGCATTTTTCACATCTCCAAAATGCCTGCTTATTTGATGAAAATACATGATATTTTCCTTATAAATGCTCAAAACATAGGTTGTGGGCGCTCGTTAGAACCGCCTCAGTGAGGCGGTTCTAACTAGTACCCGCAACCTTTGTCTTGGAACAGAATTAAGAATAATAATGTTTACCCCCGAAAACCCCAGTTTTCTCTGCATAAAGTTGGGTTTAGTGGGTCTTCATTTCACGGACTTTTTCACGTGATGTTGCTACTGCAAGTTTAGGCTGTAGGTGCCCGATAGAACAGTCTCATTGAGGCGGTTCTAACGTGTATCCACAACCTTTGTCGTGGAGCAGAAATAAGAAACATCATCTGTATCTCCGTAAACAACAGTTTTCTCTATATAAAGTTGGGGTTAGGGGGTGTTAGGGAGTGTTAGGGAGTGTTAAATATTTCACGGTCATGTTCACGTGATGTAACCCATGACTACTTCATACGTACGTTCTGCCTGAGTGCATAAGATCTATGCGACCAGCGAAGACTCAGATCAAGTGGCGTATGCGACGCTCTACACCCTCCGAGCAAAGTGAGACATCACGTGAACAAGTCTGTGAAATGACCCACTCCAAAACCCCATTTTATATAAAGAATACTGGGGTTTACGGGACTATACATTATTTTTCTTATTTCTGCTCCAAGGCAAAGGTTGTGGGTGCTCGTTAGAACCGTCTCGAGCACCCATAACCTATGTTTGTAGTATAAAATAAGAAAATATCAAAGTTTTTTTTTATCAGAAATGATGCCATTCAGAAGATGTGAAAAATCCACTATATCGCACGGGTGTCTTATCGTAATGGAGGTGTATAAAGGGAAAATTGAATAAATCGAACATGGATGATTTGTTTACCATAGCTTATTCAAACCCGCTCTTGGGTCCCCGAAATTTCTTTCTATATCACGAAAATATGCCTATATAATTTTGACCCCCTTAAACCTCACTTTTATAATGTTAAATTGGAGTTTGCAGGGGTATACATTACTTTTCTTGTTTCTGCTAAACAACATAGATTGTGGGTTCTCGTTAGAACCGCCTCGGGGAGGCGGTTCTAACGAGTATCCACAATCTATGTTTTGATAAGAACAAATTCATAATTTTTCATTTTTCGGTTGTAAAATTTACAATGCATTTGTATAGGCGTGTTTTCGTAATGGTGTAGCTTCAGATAACCATTTACGGATTCTATTTATGATATTTTCTTTACTGTGATGTGTTGAGTAATAAATCACAGTTTAGAGGCCAGTTGTTAAGTAGATCAAATCACTATAGCGCGTAGCTCGCGGGATTTATCTACCTACAACTGACCGACAAACTGTGATTTATTTCTAAAAAATAACTAATAGAGCTGATCTATTTCGATTCTAACACGCAAAAATCGGTAAAAATGTTGTTGTTTCCTTCAAATTCTAACAAGCTTTCGCCATTGTTAGAAGCAATCCCGCAAAAAATATTGACTGTAACACATGCATTAATGTGCTTTTGTAACGTTTTATTTGTTTGGGCTACACCGTCCAACGTCAAGGAATCTACGAGTGACGTCATAAATTGGCAGTTTTAAATGACGTCACTCGGCACGTCCTTCCGCCCCATGATGTGTTGTGCATAATAAAACACAGCTCCTTTCCACTGCCTATTGTAGGCGCGCTGTGTTAGAATTTATCTTGAAATGGTACGTTGTGTGAACACATTAGAATCGCCTCATTGAGGCGAATGAGGCGACTCTAATGTGTTAATACATCAGTCCTTTGTTACATACAAGATCGAAGCGAATCGATTAACATTCACTCCCACCATGCACACGTCGCTAGGACAAAGTCAAATCGACGTTGATGTGACGTTGCATAAACGTTATAACATTGAACCGACGTTGATGTGACGTCATAATTACGTCATAAGCCTGCTAGACTAATTTAAACTACCCTGTCAAACATCAACGTCGGTAAACCGTCACAACGTTTATGCAACGTCACATCAACGTCGGTGCAACGCCATGGCGCTATCGCAAATATTTTCGTCTCACTCAGAGGGGCTTGGAGAACAGGGAAGCCACGAGGAAGTTTCAAAATATGTAAGGAGTATCCACTCTCCTTTAAATGCCAGCTTAAAGGCATTTATTCTTGTTAGGTAGGACACACCGTGTGCTCATAATTGCTTTATTGCCCCTGTGATATACTCTCTGTAGCAGATCAAAGGCAGCCCCTAATATTAACAGGGCAAACATAAAGGCAGAGTCAATTATTCAAGCGTTTTGCTTTTCATCAAATCAAGTACTCGACACAGTCGAGCCAAATGGAAGCGGAAACAAGAAATATCTTTAAAAAAGATATGCGGCGTAGATTTAATTGGAAGGTTGTTTAGAAACCAGTGCTTCAGCTGAAGTGCACGACCAGCCGGATGCTTTTAGCTTTATGAGTGTTACCATATATGGGTATGGCGGCCATTTTGGTCATGTGACCTGGACCTAAAACGGTTCCCCCAATAAATGCGCCTTATCGTAAGGAGCAAAAATATATCTTATACTTTAGTACTGTATTCTGAATCGTTTGCAGGATAAACTGAATTCTCACTTTTCCAATACAAAAGCATATGTGTCAAAGTTTGACCTAGGCACAAAGAAGGTCAATGTCAACCCAGGGTCACCATTTTAGCAATTTATGATGGGCCTACGTCCCAGATGCTATTTATCAAGTTTCGTGGAAATCTGCCCAGTGGTTCTGGAGAAGACTATTTTTGAAGGGTTTTTACTATATATGGCTTGGCGGCCATTTTGGTCATGTGACCTGGACCCCATGAGCAAATTTTGGTTTCCCCCATGCCATAGAGGCTCCATATGAAATTTGACCTTATTCGGCCTAACGGTTTCCGAGAAGAAGCAGTTCGAAAATTTTCACATTTTTCGCCTCGGCGAGGCTATACTAAATGGAATGTAATATTTCGCAAGTTCATTGGTTAGATCTCATTGATATCTATCAGTATGCCAAAAATTGTTTAAATATTCCAAGCGATTAAGTCACTATCACCAATTTTCACAAACGGGTTACGGACGGACAGACAGACAGACCATATATGGCTTGGTGGCCATTTTGGTCATGTGACCTGGACCCCATGAGCAAATTTTGGTTTCCCCCATCCCATAGAGCCTCAATATGAAATTTGACTTCAATTGGCCCAACGGTTTCGGAGGAGAAGCTGTTCGAAAATTTTCACATTTTTTTGCCTCGGCGAGGCTATACTAAATGGAATGTAATATTTCGCAAGTTCATTGGTTAGATCTCATTGATATCTATCAGTATGCCAAAAAATGTTTAAATATTCCAAGCGGTTAAGTCACTATCTCCAATTTTCACAAACGGGTTACGGACGGACAGACAGACTGACAGAATGACACGGTGATTTTAGGGCACTCTTAGAAAATCAACCGACTTCAGTCGGTCGCTTTTTTCTGCGGGTCGTGCAATACGAGCTACAATAGTAACAGCAACAATTGTCTAGCTATGAAATGGTTTACTGTAGTCAAACAATTCAGATGTCACGCGAGGAAAAAAAGCTTTGCAGAGGGCGGTGTCCCGCCTGTTTGAGCTAAGGTCAATGTAAAAGGTCAAGGTTAAAAACATGACCTCATTTCAAGAGCATATGATCTCAAGTACATATGCACAACAAATAAGAAAACTTTATCATTCACTGTTTTTGAACACAAATTCTAGGGTTAGCATTTAGTGTTGTCGCTATGGTGAACGTAAACGCATAGACGGGCGAACAAACGGACGAGCAGACAAACGGACGGAAACTTGATCTTATGTGCACCTAACTAAAACTCAAATTACACTTATTCCTTTTCAGAATTTATATAACATTAATGATATTCGAAAATGTCCATTTTGTGTTAAAATGGAGGACATAAAGTATGCTGAAGACAAATGATACACTGCGACTTTTATTTAGCATATATTGTAAATTAAACATCTGCCAATTTGTAATGCGATTATTACATGTTTTTGTCATGCTATATCTCTTTATTGGTTTCATTGGGCAACAGGGCTTGAGGTGTCTTTCATCTCAATGTCGGGTAAAAGTCCCACAAACTTGGAAGCAACGTCTCGAAAATGACCTACAAAGTGTTGATGGGGTCGTTAAACCTCAAATCTAACAAACAATTCCTTTCGCAGAAAATTCTTCCTTTCGCGAAAGGAACCTTCCTTTCGCGAAATGGTTCCTTTCGCTATATAGACCAACCACGTGAAATAAGGTCAAAATAGCTATTCACCGCAGCAGTTACAGAATTCACTAGAATCACAATTATACATATGACGTATGGTCATCAAAGGACAAGACGGTGAGCAAGCCGAAACTGTATATATTTTTCATTCATGTCTCACATAAAAAATGAAACATCTCCTAGGTTAAAACTTCGGTAAACTGTCGTATTTTTTGAGTAGATTTATTTATGCAAATCATTGACCAATGAAATGGTCATCTCCTTGGACA
Organism: Lucinisca nassula; assembly: GCA_963580285.1. Taxonomy (NCBI): domain Eukaryota; kingdom Metazoa; phylum Mollusca; class Bivalvia; order Lucinida; family Lucinidae; genus Lucinisca; species Lucinisca nassula. The sequence goes on along the minus strand of OY757015.1, from coordinate 126,578,635 downwards.
TGTGGTTTTATTGACCAATGGAGTAACGAAAAATGTAGGACAAAAGCAAAACTATAACGGCTACGCCGTAAAAAAGCTGTCTCGGAAAAGTGGGCGTTACCTCCATTGCGCTTTAGCTTATCCATTTTAGACGAGAATCATCCAGATGGGAAACTGTCAAACATTATAGACCCAGTTAAGACGCCACTTTTTGCGGCGTCTGATCAGGGTCTTCACTTAATACGAGCCTTCTCTGACGTAGACAAATCCTTTTTTATTTTCTAATTTTGCGGCTACAGCCAGAGAAGGCTTCACTGTTTGTAAAAAGTTGAGCCATTTTCTTAATAAATGCATGCGCCCATGAATTAAAAATAGACGGATAAAACGGGTATGGACGATATTTACTTCTTTGAGGTAGATACCAAGAATATTTTACCGAGTGTGTGGAAAACTCGTGAAAATTCGGATGTTTTCAACACACGAGATGAAATATTTTTGGCTTCTGCCGAAAGAAGGTATATTTTCTTTTTATTTTATTATTTAATGCGGATATTTACGGTAATTGATCAATCGTATTGTACGTCACAATGTTGGCTGGCTATGACGTCACAAATGTCAGTTTCGAAACATAAACAGATCGCGATTTTGAATACAGCATTTTTTCAGTTCAAAGATTGCTTTTTAAGGTATTTTACAGAATTATTTTATAGATAACATATGCATTTTTGAGAGAAAAGTAGTCCGGGTTGTAACAGTGAAAATAACATAGTCATGTTATTTTTCACACTGTGAAAATATCATTTATATTTTCACACTGTGATAATATCTTTTATTTTATACTTAGCAGTGAAATCAATGCATATCTGAAACAAATAAAAATGATATCAATCACAAGTGAAATGATATCGTATCATTTCACATGTGATTGATACCATTTATATCATTTCACTGTAGCGTGTCGGAACTACTTTTTTGTTTAGGTTCTGGTCGAAAAAAGGTCAATTTTCCTTTTATTTTCGGAGAAATAGAGGATAATAATAATTGCTTATGCCATTAGAACATATTTTGAAGGGGTACGGGTGGCATTAAAATTGAATAAACAGGTGCAATACCTGACAACAGCAGCGCTGTGATTTTGAACATGTCCCTCTTGCCGACACACATCTCGGGCACAATTTAAATGTTCCCTCACAGATTTACGCTTAGCTGTCTTTGTTACAAATGGTCTACAAGGCGTACCAGTTCACTGATTGGCTGAGGTAGAGTTTGTGCCAGGAAATCTGTGCTTAAATCAGCGTGATTTTTTTTTTTTTTTTTTTTTTTTTTTTTTTTGAAAAACCGGTCGCGACGATCGCTACACGGAATCGATTATACAGTGGCTGGGTGCATGTCACTCAGAGCCTTCAAGAATAAAATGGACTTCAAATAAGCACAACGCAATCTGTAACATACCTCGAAATGCCTTCTTTGACTTAAAAATGCAGAATCCAAAATGGCGATTTGTTTATGCTTTGAAACTGACAGTTGTGACGTCATGTAGCCAGATCAAAATCATGACGTCACCGTCTCGGATCGATCAATTACCGTAAATGTCCTAATTAATTATAAAATAAAAAGAACATTAACTTTTTTTCGGCGGATATCAAAAGTATTTCATCTCGTGTGTTGAAAACATCCGAATTTTCACTCGTGCTTCGCACTCATGAAAATTATGATGTTTTCAACACACTCGATGAAATATTTTTGGTATCCACCTCAAAAAAGTAAATATCCTCTATTTATTTGTTTCAGATATGCATTGATTTCACAGCTATGTATAACATAAATATTCATATTTTCATTTCAGAGTAAGCCCGGTGCTGGAGAGGTGGGAGTCGGCCTTGTTGATGATTCTTGGATTCGGCGGTTTCTCCATAATCCTTGCCCTCATCCACAATGCTGTGCGAAAACACATCTTTCACGATGAACACAACTTGGATACGACGTTTGACGCCGGTGGTAACGTCACCCTAAGTTTGACGGCAGTGACGGTAGCGTCTCAGTTGATATGGCCTGGTGATATTCTTCACAGTGCAACTCTCACGGCTAAGGTATGTAACCATTCATTCCATTCTATCAACGCGTTAGTTAACGTATCTTATCATATGACGTCGTTGATAAGCAGTGGATAACGCCATGCAATAAAAACCGTATGACTGCACGTGTAATAAAACTTTGGCGGGATTAAGTAACGTCATCGCGACGTCCATGTCAACCATGGATGTCTGTGGGGTCAAATGTCAAATTTAAAGGCAATAAAATCCAATTTAAAGTGATCATACGATAAGCAGAATCTTTCACTCGTGGTCATTTCATATGAAATTTATGAAACTCGCCAAAGGCTCGTTTCATAAATTTCATATGAAATGACAACTCGTGCAAGATCCTCTATATTTAACGGTTGATAATTAAATATGACAAATAACCATTTTTTTTTTAAATATGCAAAAGCTACTCTCATTATCTTCAGCAAAAATACTGGAGAGTTAGAGAACAGTCAACAATTTGACCATGAACGAGCTCGTTTGAAAGATGACGCAGCCTTTGTCAACACTTTTGCCCTGCATACAGTGTACTTAGATTTACGCGTAGGGGCGGCTTATCATTATCTACGATATATTTTTTCATCCTTAAACTGGTTTTGCGGCCCTCGCCCGTTGGTGCGTGAAGAAATAAATGGGCTGCATGATGTTTCCACGCAGAGCTGAAACCGACCCGCACACGAGTACTGGTAAACCGCTTAGAGAATCTAAGCCTGCCCAGGTATAGCGGTGCGAGTCGGCCCGTCCATCTTTATAAACCCTGTTGGTTTTATTGGGCGATTACTTCATCTCAATGTCGGGTAAAAGTCAACACCATTGGAAGCAGCGTCTCCAAAATGACCTATTCGGGGTTGACGGGGACGTTAAACCTCAATTCAAAAAAAAACAACAAATAAACTGTTTTTGACAAAAACATTACGAAAACACGTCTATACAAATACATTGTTAACTTTTCGCCCGAGAAAAGGAAAATTTGAAGATGAAAAATGGTGATATTTTCTTATTTCTGCTCAAAATGTAGATTGATGGTACTCGTTAGAACCGCGGTTCTAACGAGTACGCACAATCTATATTTTAGAGCAGAAATAAGAAAACTAAGGTTTACCCCTATAAACCCCAGCTGTACTATATAAAATGGGGTTCAAGGGGGGTCAAAACTATATAGGTGGGTTTTAGTGATTATACATATTTACAAGGACGCGCTTATTATTTTTTGTTTCTGGATGACGCAGATGTGGCAATTAATTACATGCATCACGAAAACACGCCTGTATAATTTTGACCCCCTTGAACCCCACATTTATATAGTGAAACTGGGGTTTCCGATGGTATACCTTATTTTTCTTATTTCTGCTCTAAAATATAGATTGTGGGTGCTCGTTAGAACCGCCTCGATGAGGCGGTTCTAACGAGTGCCCACAATCTATATTTGGAGCAGAAATAAGAAAAATATCACACTTTTTCATCATAAAATTTTCATTTTTTCGGCGATAACGGTGGCAATGTATTTGTATAGGCTTGTTTGCGTAATGATTGGTCAGTTGGTTGGTTGGTTTGGGTTTTACGGCCCTTTCAAGATTATTTCACTCATATCGAGCCGATCGTTAATCAGAGGTGGGCGAAAACCGGAGTAACCGGAGAAAAACCACCTGACCTTCCGTTGCAGAACTTGGCGTCTCACATGTGACCCGAGCGAGGCTCGAACCACAGCGTTGAGAGACCTAATGATCAAGAGTCAGCGCTCTTAACCACTAGGCCACGGAGGCCCGTAATGATTGGTCAGCTTGTGCACAGCGAAATGGACCAGTATCCTACGGACTTAAGAAGTACATGTATGCCGTTACGATAACACACCCGGTTGCCAAAAGGGCGTCTTTCTATCTGTGTGTAAAGCAAATATTCGCTATACATGCGTTGATTTGTTTGTTTGATTTGCGGTTTAACGTTCCCGTCAACACTACTTAGGTCATTTTGAAGACATTTGTGGGACTTTTACCCGACATTGAGATGAAATGACGTCTCAATCCCTGCCGCCCAATGAATCCAATAGGGTTTGTTAGCATGGTCGGGCCGACTTGCAGCAATTTTCCTCGGCAGGTTTAGACGTTCTAAGCGGATTACCAGTACTCATGTGCGGTCGGTATCAGCTCTGCGTGGAAGCAACGTGCAGCCCATTCTATTTCTCCAAGCCCCGATGAGCGGGGGCGGAAATATACATGCGTTGAACGAGTGCCTTTGGACCCAAAACATCTTCCGGCAGTCGAAGAGGGCTGTATTCTGACTAAATGGGGGGCCTCGCTGAATGCGCATATTCAGTGACTCGAACAATTTGGCTACACGACAATATGTTCGAGACAGGGGTAGTTCGAGACACTGAGTGTAGTAATAACACCAGCCCCTGGAGATATTACGTTTCTGTTATTAAGAATAAATGTATGTTGTGTGTCAATTTATTTCCGTTATTTATTTATTTTTATTTTTTTTTTTCAGAGTGGAGTTGCCGGGCCGTTTTGGTATGGTGTGGGCATTATTTTCAACATTTTCATCTTTCCTATATTTTCCGTCCAATTCAAGACTCGAGCCCCGGGGGCAAAGACTTACCTGCAGGTACTTCTACGACAGTGTAGTTTCTAGAAGGCTTGTTTTCGGAACGTGACCCATTACGCTAACACACCCATGCGACAGAGTGCATTGTTTCTTATCTGCAAAACGGCTACTTTTCTGATGAAAATCCGTGATATTTTTCTTATTTATACTGCCAACATACGTTGTGGGTACTCGTTAGAACCGCCTCAATGAGGCGGTTCTAACGAGTACCCACAACGTATGTCTTGGAGTAGAAATAAGAAAAATAATGTATACCCCCCGTAAACCCCAGTTTTCTCTATATGAAGTTGGTTTTAAGGGGGTGTTCGTTTCACGGACTTGATCCCGTGATGCGGCATAAACCACATGACAAAAGACGCGCACAAAAGAAAAAATGCCTTTGAACATTAGCGCTGGCCAAAGACAAATGTTACCCTGCATGTTCGCGCTGTCTGCTTGTCAAAGTCTTCGCGCATGCGATTTGTACATATCGTTGACGCAACGACTCTTTTCTCAGATATTTTGTTTGTCTGATCGGAGTTAAACTGCCCATTCAACACTATTTGTGTCATATCAAGCCTGTCAGTATACTTTGACACACATTTCCTAGGCAAACAAATACAAAAACTGTTAACCAGCTTTCGCCAGAAACTGTCGTTGACATGGTACTCAGCGGATACCCATTACATTTGTTTGTTTGATTTGAGGTTTAACGTCCCCGTCAACACTGTACAGGTCATTTTGGAGACGTTGCTTCCAATGTTGTGGGACTTTTACCCGACATTGAGATGAAATGAAATCTCAAGCCCTGTCGCCCAATGAAAACAATATGGTTTATATGCATTGGACGATCCGACTTACACTGCTTTTCCTGGGCAGGCTTAGATCCTCTAAGCGGTTTACCAGTACCCGGGTGCAGTCAGTTTCAGCTCTGCGTGGAAGCATCATACAGTCCATCTATTTCTTCATTGGCGGGGGCCGTATACCCAATACATCAGATACCCAATACATCAGATTAACCCTTAAAAGACGCCGAGAAAAACTGCATCTGAAAATGTCGTCTGCTTATGTCGTCTGCTGAATCTTTTTGCAAACCTTTTAAACTATTTTTGCATACAGGCAAACAGTGTGAACCCATATCAGACTGCTCCTATAGGAGCAGTCTGATCTGGGTCCCCACTGTTTGCAAAAATGACTTTTAAAGTTACCAGCAGACGACAAAGCAGGCGACTATTGTTATGATTGGCATCTTATGGGTTATAAACCCCCTCTAAACCCGACTTTATATAAGGAACAATGGGGTCTACGTTGTACATGTATTTATTATTTTTCTTTGTTTTGCACGAAAGTATAGAATTTGGCACAGCTGAAACCGCATATGAGTACTGGCAAACCACTTAGAAGGCCTAAGCCTACCCAGGCAAAGTGGTGCGAGTCGAACCGCCCCTTCATATAAGTCTTATTGATTTTGGGCGGTAGGATTTGGGATGTCAGGCATCTCAATGTCGGGTAAAAGTCTCATAAACTTGGAAGCGACGTCTCCAAAATTTCATTAATAGTGTTGACGGGGACGTAAAATCTCAATTCAACCAAACAAAAAATCAGTTAACAGGGTAAAAGTCTTAGCAAACCAAACATCCTTTGCAACATCCTAATTGAAAAACATTTACACGCGCATTCTACCTTCCTAGAAGAACCAATTATGCGTTGAGCAAGAGTCACGGTAGATGCGCATTAGACGCACCGTTCTGGGTGCAAATGTCACTTGCAAGGCGAAAAGTACGATTCTTTAAATTGCTGTGGCTAATTCGAATCCGTGAAATGCCTTACTGATGATGGATATATTTCCATATCAAAATGATCTACAGTAAAATTCCAATATTAAGACCACCTTTGGGACAGTTCCAAAGGTGGTCCCTGACCAGAGGTCATTGTAGGCAGAAAATACAAAGAAAAATTAAGTGTACCCTTCAAAATAAGCTTTCTATAGCAGAATTAGTCATAATGTTAGGTTGTCTTAATAGCGGAATTGTTTTTGCACTTTTAAAAGAAATAATTTGCTCATGGAGAGAGTTCTTCTCTTCAAGACGAGATACCTTTTTCAGATGGATGAGGTTTGGAAATCAAAACGGAAGTCCCGAATGCAAATAAATGTCCGCCTTGTAAAACTGCGGAAATGTGAGTGAGTGAATGTTCAAATTTTTACGTCCCACCAACAGCTCTAAGGTCATACGGAGACGGGACCTCGGTTTAAAGACTCCTCCGAAAGTCTGGAGAAGCCCGGGATCGATCCTGCGACCCCTGGTTTACAAGGAGAGTAGCGTAACCGCTACACCACGGAGGCTTCTACTGCGGAAATGTAGGAAAGGTAGTATTCCCCTTATATTCGGTTAATACAGTAAAATTCCTGTATTCAGACCCCCTTTGGGACTGTTCAAAAGTGGTCTTTAAGACCACTTTTGAACAGTTCTAAAGATGGTCTCTTACTAGAGGATACTGGGTGTAAAATACGAAGAAACAAAAGATATGCTTTTAAAGGCAGAATTAGCCTTGCGTTTAGCTGGTCTTAACTGTTGTAAACTGTTCTCTCTCTTGCGAAAATGGCAGTGAACATCCAATACCCTTCAATACGGGTACATATGATTTCTTGTAAGCAATACATAATTACAAAATGGACAATATTTGAAACAAATGCTTACTAAATGGATTATATGTAATGCATTGCGATTTCTTTTGTAGGTTATCCATGCCAGGTTCGGCAAAAAAGCCCACATCGTGTTCTGTTGTTTTGCTTTGCTGACAAACCTAGTGATCACTATAGGGATTTTGTTAGCGGGCCGTGCTACCATACAATCACTAACCAAAGACGCCTCGGATGAATTCACTTTGTTGACAATGGCTGTGTTATTCGGCTCTTACTCGTTGATCGGTGGACTTGGAACTACTTTTTATGTGTCTTACTTTAATGCCTGTCTTGTGTTTGTTTTGCTTATTGTGTTTGTCATCAAGATTTGGCATACAACTGATGATGAACACGAAACTATAGGCAATGTTCAGAAAATGTACCATGCGATTACGTGTATTCACGGACCGAACGAGAATTACGACTACAGCTATTTGACCTTCCGGTCTGGGGTGGCGCTGCTGTATGGCGTACTTGAGGTAATATTTGCAACTGTGTTTTCCGCAGAGGACCCGCGTTATAACGACAATATGTGTTCCCTATTATTGTATCGTTATAATGAATTTGCCGTTATAAAGAATCCCAGTCAGGAATATGGTAGCTTATAAAAGGTCTATTCAAGAAAGCCGCCCCGCCCATCGGGGCTTGAAGAAATAAATCGGCTGCATGATGCTTCCACGCAGAGCTGAAACCGACCCGCACACGAGTACTGGTAAACCGCTTAGAGGATCTAAGCCTGCCAAGGCAAAGCGGTGCGAATCGGCATGTCCATGCTTATAAACCCCATAGGTTTCATTGGGCGACAGGGCTTGAGATGTCATTTCATCTCAATGTCGGGTAAAAGTCCCACAAAATTGGAAGCAACGTCTCCAAAATGACCTTTACAGTGTTGGCGGGGACGTTAAACCTCTAATCAAACAAACAAACAAATACTTCAAGAAACAAATGCTATAGACATTCGTTAGAATCGCCTCGATGAGGCGACGCTAACAAATATTTATAACATTTGTTTCTTGGAGAATTAAATTACAAGAATCGTTCATGACTATGAATTCGATTTGGGTATTTCCAATCCAAGGGAAGCCCAAGCCGCTCGGAATCGAGGCTAAACTTTGAGCTAAGAATTAATTCCATTGAAATTGTCGTTATAACGAGTTTTGCCATTATAACGAGTCCTTTGTATTTAAATAGTCGGCAAACCACAACTACCAGATGTTGCTGAGGAAATACGACTTGCTATTACATATGAGTCGACCACCCCCGCCCATCGGGGCATGAAGAAATAGACGGGCTGTATGATGCTTCCACGCAGAGCTGAAACCGACCCGCACACGAGTACTGGTAAACCACATAGAGGCTCTTAGTCTGCCCAGGCAAAGCGGTGCGATTCGGCCCGTCCATGCTTATAAACCCTATTGGTTTCATTAGGCGGCAGGGCTTGAGACGTCATTTCATCTCAATGTCGGGTAAAAGTCCCACAAAATTGGAAGCAACGTCTCCGAAATGAAATTTACAGTGTTGACGGGGACGTTAAACCTCAAATCAAACTAAAACATGTGAATCGCCCTCTGCTGTGCAGACGAGTCACACGAAATATCTCAACTTATTTGCTGGGCAGTCGGTTCACATGAAAGGTCGATGTCTTCTTACGCTGAAAAATATGAAAATGAAATAGATTGATGCTGTAGAAATTGAGTTGGCGCTTGGACGGATTTAATAGAAAAAATACCACTAGGTAATTTTGGGTTGATTGTTTGTCAATCTACTCAAAGTTTCTAAGCACTTTCATTGTTGATGTCCACTGTTTTGAAGAAAATCCGGGTGATGGTTATTTACAGAAAAAAAGCCCCTCTTTTGTTATCGCTGCGAAGTTAGAGGGTTGCGTCATAGTGTTATAGTCTTCGTTTGGTACCCATCACGAAAACACGACTATATCATTTTGACCCCCTCGAATCCCACTTTTATGTAGTAAAACTGGGGTTTACTGGGGTAAACCTTATTTTTCTTATTTCTACTCTAACGACTCGATGCGGCGGTTCTAACTAGTACCCACAATCTGTATTTTGAACAGAATTAAGAAAATAATACATTTTTGCATCTAAAAAATTTCGATTTTTCGTAAGTAAAGTTTACAATGTATTTGTGTAGGCGTGTTTTCGTAATATTTTTTCCAGCCTACAGTCAGAGACAATCGATCTACGCATCTACGCTCGTATCACTGTATCTTTGCAATACGAAAACACGCCTATACAAATACAATGTAAACTTTTCCGTCGAAAAAACTAAAATTTTAAGATGAAAAATTGTGATACTTTTCTTATTTCTTCTCAAAATGTAGATTGAGGTTACACGTTAGAACCGCCTCATCGAGGTGGTCCTTACGAGTACCAACAATCTATATCACAGAGCAGAAATAAGACTAATAAGGATTACCCCTGCAAACCCAAGTTCTTTGGGTTTTGGTTTTACGGCCCTTTCAAGATTATTTCACTCATATCGAGCCGATCGATAATCAGAGGTGGGCAAAAACCGGAGTACCAGGAGAAAAACACCTGACCTTCCGTTGCAGAACTTGTCGTCTCACTTGTGATCCGAGCGAGGCTCGAACCACAGCGGTGAGAGACCTAATGATCAAGAGTCAGCGCTCTTAACCACTAGGCCCCGGAGGCAAAAATCCAAGTTTTACTATATAAAAGTGGGGTGCAAGGGGTTTAAATTATATAAGCATGTTTTCGGGATGGTTGTATACTTGATGCAATTCCTTTGATGAACTAGCATACTCTGATACTATGTTGACGTTGTTGTCATGTAAGGAAATGAGACCAAGATTTGACGATAAGACACCCACGTGACTAAGCGCATTCTTTCATATCTCCAAAATGGTTACAATTCTGATGAAGATTTGCGATATTTTCTTTCCTAAACTCAAAACAGGTTAAGGGTGCTCATTAGAACCACCCAAATCTTTTGTTTGTTTGTTTAATTTGAGGTTTAACGTCCCCATCAACACTATTTAGGTCAATTTGAGACGTTGCTTCCAATTCTGTGGGAGTTTTACCGACATTGAGATAAAATGACATCGCAATCCCTGCCGCCCAATGAAACTAATAGGGTTTATATACATGGACGGGCCACTTTGCCTCGGCAGGCTTAGACCTTCTAAGCGGTTAACCTGTTATCGTGTGCGGTCGGTTTCAGCTCTGCGTGGAAGCATCATGCAACCCAATCTAATTCTCCAAGCCCCCGAGGCGGTTCTAACGAGTACCCACAACCTATGTAGCAGAAGTAAAAATATACCCCGCAAACCCCAAATTTCTCTATATAAATCAAATCGAGGTTTTGTCAATTACATGTATTATTACAGTGTAGAAGCTGATCAGATGAATCATCTCATCCGAACCTATTATGTAGAGATATCTGATGAAGTGGTCACATTCAATTCTAAATTCTATTGTAGTCCTTGCTTCTAAAGGATTACCCTTTTATGGAACATTTGTAACGTAACGTAGTACAGAGGGCCCGCGTTATAACGACAGTATTTGGTCCCTATTATTGTGCCGTTAAAATGAATTTGCCGTTATAAAGAATTCCAGATAGGAGTACATGTATGATAGGTTATATAGAGGCTTTTCCACATCATTTCTCCAACAAACACATGTTATAGACATTTGGTAGAATCGCCTCGATGTGGCGATTCTTACAAATATCTCAGTTTAACATTTGTTTCTTGGAGTATCAAATTACAAGTATCTTTCATGACTATGGATTCAGTTTGGGCATTTCAAACCCAAGGAAAGCCCACGTCTCTGGGAATCGAGGCTAAGCCTTGAGCTAAGACGTCATTCCATTAATGTTGCCGTTATAACGAGTTTTGCCGTTATAACGAATGTAGGGGAAGGACCGTAACTAATGTTGAGAGAACTGGTGGCCCGACCCCTTTGCTTTATTTTAAGCAATAAAATATGCTTAAACTAACCATCACGAAAACACGACTATATAATTTTGACCCCCCTCGAACCCTTCTTTTATATAGTGCAATATGGGTTTACAGGGGCAAACCTTATTTTTCTTATTTCTGCTCTAAAGTATAGAGTGCGGGTACTCGTTAGAACCGCCTCGATGAGGCGGATCTAACGAGTACCAACACTCTATATTTTGAGCAGAAATAAGAAAAATATCACATTTTTTCATCTTAAATTTTTCATTTTTTCGGCGATAAAGGTTACAATGTATTGGTATAGGCGTGTTTTCGTTATGGAATGTCTGTATAAAGAGGGTTGACTGTATTGAAGAAGTTTTCTTATATTTGTTCCAGGTGTTTGTATCCTCCGCCGTTACCTACTGCGATCAGGCCTCGTGGCAGAGTCGCATAGCGGCTAAACCAATTCAGGGCGTATTCGGATTCCTACTCGGGGGACTCATATGGTTCGCTATTCCATCAACCATGGCCACCACGACGGGACTAGCTTACCTGGCTCTGAGCACAGAAAATAATACGAACATGCTGACAAAGGGGCAGATTGATGAAGGTGGTATTAGCTTTTTATCCCTGTGTGTCTGTAGTAGAGCTTGTTGACTTGTGCGTTGTTGTAAATAGGCCATTTTGTTAAACTATCAACGGGGACCGAATGCATAAGCAGGCGTAAGCCCGTCGTAAAGTTGTCACAGGAATTTACGCGGTGTGCATAAACGAGGCGTGTCGCAAATAGTCTGACGGGTGGATAGAAAAATCCGTCCCTCGGGATCAATGTCCGGCATCACTCGGCAAGTCTCGTGATGCCGGACAGTGACCCCCGGGACGGATTTTTCCATTCACCCCTCACACCCATATAAGATTCTTATATCCTGCCCAGGCGCTACATGTTTGATTAACCCCAGTGGCTCAAACCATCCTGGTCACGAAATTATTTCACAAATAAAAGTGGTAATACCTCAAGATTACTCTTCGACTTTAATTTGAGCCGGTGCACAGCATTTCCTACAATTTACATGTGTGCGAAACGAAACCTCAGATCAGCCTGCGCATCCACGCAGTCTGATTAGAGTCTTCATTATGCGCTCTAAGAATTGCTAGGAACCCAATGCTCCTTCGTGCATCAAGACCTATCTCTGGTCAGACTGTATGGGTGCGCAGACTGATCTGATTCTTCGCTTGGCGCACATGTAAATTGTTGGAAATGCTGTGCCCTGGCTCAAGTTTTCCTTTTCGGGGATTTCGCACTTATATTAAATAATGATCCACATCACTACGATGGCCCCCGCCCATCGGGGCTTGAAGAAGTAAATGGGCTGCAGGATTCTTCCACGAAGAGCTGAAACCGACCGCACACGAGTACTGGTAAACCGCTTAGAGGATCTAAGCCTTCCCAGGCAAAGCGGTGCGAGTCCATGATAATAAACCCTATTGGTTTCATTGGCGACAGGGCTTGAGATATTATTTCATCTCAACGCCGGGTAAAAGTCCGTCAAAATTGGAAGCGACGTCTCCAAAATGACCTTTACAGTGTTGACGGGGACGTTAAACCCCAAATCAAACAAACAAACAATTCAGTTCAAGCTAAGTATGATAGTACCTTACTTTTCTTTGTGGTCTGGTCCTAAAGTTCTGTATCTGATACAGTGGATCTGATATTTTGCCATGTTTTATCTCCTTCATGAGCCCCAGGCAGTATTTCCCATATTTGCAGATGAGAAAAGTTAAGGGTCAATTCAGGGAACGGCCCCGCCCATCGGGGCTTTAAGAAATTGATGGGCTGCAACATACTTCCACGCAGAGCTGAAACCGACCCGCACACGAGTATTTGTAAACCGCTTAGAGGATCTAAGCCTGCTCAGACAAAGCGGTGCTGGTTGGCCCGCCCATTCTTATAAATCCTATTGGTTTCATTGGGCGGCAGGTCTTGAGATGTCATTTCATCTCAATGTCGGGTAAAAGTCCCACAAAATTGGAAGCAACGTCTCCAAAATAACATTTACAGTGTTGACGGGGACGTTAAACCTCAAATCAAACAACAAAACAAATTTCAGAGAAATTCATTTCTTTTTACTGAAAATGTATGTTGCATGAATTCATTAGAATTGCATCGACGAGGCGTTTCTAATAGGTTCACAAAACATCTTCATTTTATTAAACTTGGAATAAATAAACGGCAAACTGCCACCAGCACTGGTGACAGTTTACTGGCACTAGCCATTATACGTTAAAATCTCTGCTGACAGATTACTGTCACCAGAGACATTAACATAAAATCGCTATCTAAAAGATTCCGCTCCAGTTGTTACAGTGAAAGAAGTTAGCTTGAAACTGAAATTTAATATAAACTGGGTTCCAACGAGCCATTGTAGTCATTAACTCTTATCATGCTGTCCACGACAACCCCTTTCTTTGCAAACAGTGTAGATCCAGAGCAGATGGCTTTCTGATCAGGATCTACACTGTTTGGCATGGGTTAAAGTGTCACTATATAGATTTGTCCATTGTCTGTTTTTCCAGGGCTTGTTACGCCACTAATAGCTGAGACAGTGCTGGGATCCGCCGGTGGAATTCTGGTCCTTACCATGGGTGCTATGGCGCTTATGTCAACGGGGTCCGGGGAGGTGATGGCTATGTCGTCTATAATAGTATATGATATTTATCAGACATACATCAAACCTTTTAGGTATGAAGAAGATTGGACACACCTGCCATGATATCTTCCATTTAAATGGCCCCCGCCCATTCGGGCTTGAAGAAATAAATGGACTGCATGTTGCTTCGACGCAGAGCTGAAACCGACCGCACACGAGTACTGGTAAACCGCTCAGAGGATCTAAGCCTGCCCAGGTAAAGCGGTGCGAGTTGGACCGTCCAGGCATATAAACCCTATTGGTTTCATTGGGCGACAGGAATTGAGATGCCATTTCATCTCAATGTCGGGTAAAAGCCCAACACAATTGGAAGCAACGTCTCCAGAATGACCTATAAAGTGTTAACGGGGACGTTAAACCTCAAATCAAACAAATATTCCATTTAATATATATCATCATGTCAACAAATCCGTGAAATGAACATTCCCTAAACCCCACTTTATATATTGAAAATTGGGGTTTACATGGTTATACATTATTGTTTTCGTATTTCTGCTCCAAGACAAAGGTGGTGGGTACTCGTTAGAACCGCCTCAATGTTCATAACAGTCTAATATGAACCAGCGGACGACACAACCTACAATAAGAGGTGCGCCAAACGAAGACTCAGATCAGCCTGCGCATCCGCGCAGTCTGATCAGAGTCTTCGTTGTGCGCTCTAAGGATAGCTAAGTACCCAATGCTCCTTCATGCACCAAGAGAAGTCTCTGGTTAGACTGTATAGATGCGCAGTCTCATCTGGTTCTTCGCTGGGCGCACATGTCTTATTGTAGGTTTTGTCAGGCGCTGGCTCATATGATTCTAGCAAAACTAACAACGCAGTAGAAGAGGGTATTGTTGATTCATGTTTCCAAACGTTTCTGTCTGTTGTATTACGAAAACATGCCTATACAAATGCATTGTAAACTTTACCGCCGCAGAAACTAAAATTTTAAGATGAAAAATTGTGATTTTTTTTTTTTTTTCTGCACAAAAAAAATTGTGGGTACTCGTTAGAACCGCCTCGATTCTAACGAGTACCCACAATCTATATTTTGAGCAGAAATAAATAAATTAAGGTTTACCCCTGAAAACCCCAGTTTTACTTTTTAAAAGTGGGGTTCAAGGGGGTCAAAATTATATAGGCGTGTTTTTGTGATGGTTTGTTTGTTTGCTTTGAGTTCTGCGTTCCCGTCAACACTATTTAGATCATGTTTGAGACCTTGCCTCCGATTCTGTGAGACTTTTACCCGATATTGAGATGAAATGACATCTCAAGCCCTACCGCCCGAAGAAACCGCTAGGGTTTAAGGGTCGGTCCGATTCATCCCAATTTTCTAGGGCAGACTAAGACCTTCTTAGCAGTTTACCAGTACTCAGAAGTTCGATTCAGCGGTGCACGGCCAATCTATTTTTCCAAGCTCCGGTGGGCGGCTTTTGCCCCCGCCCATCGGGGCTTGAAGAAATAGATGGGCTGCATGATGCTTCCATACAGGGCTGAAACCGACCGCACACGAGTACCAGTGAACCGCTTAGAAGATCTAAGCCTGTCCAGGTAAAGCGGTGCGAGTTGGCCCGTCTATGCTTATAAACCTTATTAGTTTCATTGGGCGACAGGGCTTGGGATGTCATTTCATCTCAATGTCGGGTAAAAGTCCCACAAAATTGGAAGCAGTGCATCCAAAATGGCATATACAGTGTTGACGGGGACGTTAAACTTCAATCAAACAAACAAATCCGATGTGCGGGGCGCTCTGACTGTTTAGTGTATACTCATAAACCAAAAGAAAATTTTTCATTTTGACCAATCTACATCCTGATCTCTGGTCACTGTCACGCTACCTTTTCCTTGCACATTTTTGCAAGTCCAAGGTGTTTCTGAACAGTTCGACATCGTTTCGTTAAGTTTCAACATTTTTGTGCGATACAATTACGAGTGAAACTGACTGAAACGCTAACATGTTATAAGGACTCTGCATTACTGTCATTCAGATTCAAGATAGGTGTACAAGCTTTTGATTTCTACGAGGCCGAACAGTTCGAAAATAAAAGTGTTTGAATTTTACTACAAGTTATGTGACAATACATGTTCTAGGATCAAGGTGAATGCTACGGAACCCGGGAAGGGACATGATTTTTTTTTATTTTATAAGTTGTGCGCACAAGATAATATCTTGTGCGGACAAGATATTATCTTGTGCGGACAACATATTATCTTGTGCGGACAAGATATTATCTTGTCCGCACAAGATAATATCTTGTCCGCACAACATAATATCTTGTCCGAACAAGATATTATCTTGTGCAGACAACATATTATCTTGTGCAGACAAGATATTATCTTGTCCGCACAAGATATTAAGTTGTGCGAACAAGATATTATCTTGTCCGCACAAGATAATATCTTGTCTGCACAACATAGATATTGTGCGCACAAGATATTATCTTGTCCGCACAAGATATTATCTTGTCCGCACAAGATAATATCTTGTCCGCACAAGATAATATCTTGTCCGCACAACTTCCCAAGATCTATGTTGTGCAAACAAGATAATATGTTGTGCGAACAAGATAATATCTTGTGCGGACAAGATAATATGTTGTGCGAACAAGATAATATGTTGTCCGCACAAGATAATATCTTGTCCGCACAAGATAATATGTTGTCCGAACAAGATACTATCTTGTCCGCTCAAGATATTATCTTGTTCGCACAACATAATAAAAATAAAAAATCATGTCCCTTCCCGGGTTCCGTAGCTCCGTTTGTAACAATTTTGTTTTAAAATAGACTGAGCCGTTAAAAAGTACTTTGGCACAATCCGTCAGGTTAATAAATCCATGTAACAGAACCCCCTTGGAACTCTTATGTTCATGCGGTACTCACTATTTTGCCAAAAGCATAGTGCAAAATACATCCATTTTATTAAAATCATCATGCAGTAACTACGCGTATTAGGCGTCGTTGTATTATTTGATTGCTTAACTTCATCATATTACATGTAAAATGAACTTTCCAGTATCTATACACCTAAAATAAATATGGACCCCTTAATAGTTTGGTTCATGGTACATTTTGCAGTTGGCACGAATGATAATCCATAAAAAGATTTTTTGTGACTCGAACTTTTGATTGACCTGAAAATGTCACTAATAAACGTACTCTTGTTTAATACTTCAACACAGCAGTTCTTATACATTTTCTTTCCGCAGGTAGTTCTTGAAATGCATGCAAATTGTTCAGTAAGAGAAAAGGACATTCTGATTGACAGCAATTAATTTTTTTTTTCCATAGACTCTTTGTGAAAAGAATTGTCTGATTATTTTGGATACAATATTAAAAGATCTTTTGACGAATATTATAAGGGTGCGTAAAGAACATAGTGGACTCAGTACCATTGGAGTTTTTGTCTGGGAAGTTGTGTTTCAAACTTGCCAATATGTACATTGTGCTGTGCCCTGACTTTGGAGAGAAGCAATACAATATGCTAACTTAAAAGATGTAGCACTTTAGTCACAAAGATAATTTTATAGCTGTCCACAAGATATCTTTTTATTATGATTCTTTTAATATTTTTTAGTTATTTTGTTTCAAATGAAGTTTATAAAAGTTAATTGAAAGGGACCGAAAACAATTTGCTATTCATTCATAATTAATTCTCTAACGATACAATTGTAGGTAAATTGCGGGTTGAAATGTAAACCTTAGTTTTCTTGACATAAAATCGCATGAGCATGTTAATGTGATGAAAATAAAATTGGATAAAATTAGCCAATGTTGTTTGTTGGAATGTACATAAATGATAATAATAATAATGATAATAATAATAATGATAATTATAATACTGCTATAACTACTGCTTCTACTACTGCTACTACTTCTACTACTACTATACTGCTGATAATGTTTTTAATAATAAAACGAAGATGATATAATTATACTGTTACTACATTTTCCACTACTGCTACTATTATTTGGCCCCGCCGATCGGGGCTTGAAGAAATAGATTGGGCTGCATGATGCTTCCACGCAGAGCTGAAACTGACCGCACATGAGTACAGGTAAACCGTTTAGGAGGTCTTAGCCTGCCCAGGCAAAGTGGTGTGAGATGGACCGTCCCTATATACACGCATTTCAAATGTTCATCGAACAAATTTCATTATCTCATAAAGGGAATTTGTCTCATATTGGTCGACGCATACTTTCTATTGTGCTGCATGTTGCAGGTGTGGTTTAACAGAGATAGACTGTGTCCTGTGTGGCAAAAGAAAGAAGGATATTGTGAAGCGTAAAAACAAAAATAATGAGAACAGTTCTAGTTGCCGGTGTGAATGCCCGGATGTCTCTTCCTGTCAGCCATGTAAAGAAGACCTGAAAGCCAGAAGTGGACCACAATCAAATGGAAATAAAGTACCATACGGGTAAGAAAAAGCTGGTCATTAATAAGAATGTTTAGTAAGTGTTTTACCCTTTCAAACATGTAGACAGGTTTACATACTTTTGCAAATTGTGTGGTTCCAGGGACGACGGCTCACACTGTTTGCTTATGATAATAGTGTTTAAATAGAGGCTCTTATATGAGCGTTCTAGTGTTACTGAAATTAATAAACGAGTTGAGGAAAAGGGATAAAATGCGAATTAAATAATATATGAGAACGAAAGCAAGATTCTTTTTATCATATGACATTGCAAACGCATTTTATTCGCAATTGTTTTACAAAAAAAAAATCAATATTCCGCCATTAGTAACAGCGACATACGTCTTTTAGGACGTCGTACATATAACGTTACGGTGCGTATCTAACTATTATGCATATTTAATCCCCTAGAGGATAATCGAATTTATTTCATGTCGTTATTCCATTTTCAGACGTGACGTCTTATTAAGAAATGAAATTTATTTTTCTGCAGTTCATGGAATTTTGAACGCAGTGGGTCGCGTGCAAAGTAAATGAACCCCGAAGGGGTTCATGTAAACTTTGCTAGCGACCTACTGTCGTTCATACTTTCATGAAAAGCAGAAAAATTAAGTTTATTTTTTATATTTACATTATTTGCCCCTCATCACTGGGCGAAAAAATGCTTGTAGGGCAAACTTTTAAAGCTGAAAAACATTTACACGCTGTTTTTCTACAAATAGCGGAGCAGCGTTGACGTCATCAACGCCCGTAGAGAACAATGGTTTAGAATGACGTCATTTAACGTCACTGAAAATCATGTGATTCGATGCGTTCATTGGCGTATGAACGCAATTGTTTTCAATGGGTTTACATTACACTTTACACTGGAAATGTAAATATTGATAAATATACCCACAATAATACTAAATTTACCAGTTTTCCGAATACCGTATCATCCTACATCCTTGCTAGTGTTGTGTTCTGGCATCTATAGCGACGTTAGAAAGCAGACATGTGTAACGCGGAACCAGGCGTGTGAAATGGTGACGTCACTTACACGCAGAGTGTAATGTCAAATTTTCCAGCTTATGTACGTTTGAAAAGAAAAAGCAAATTACTTTATTGGAAACAAAAACGTATATAAGAAACACATTACCAGTATAGAAACTTTATCTGCCGCACTTGGGTGTTTCCATTTTGTTGTAGGAAAAGCTTGGACCGGTCTATTTAAATTACTTGTAAAAATGTTTTGGTTTGTTTTTGAAAGTTGATTTATAAAATCAAGTTTCTATGTCATTACATTTCTACTTTCGGTACTGGACCGCGTTACTCCACTTCCGCTATTCGTTCGTTGCATAAAATAGTCCAAAGGAACTCTTGAAAACTAATTTTGCAGGCATGGAACGTCTTTCAAAATATTTCATTTTTCGAGATTTTATACG
The DNA here is from genome assembly GCA_963580285.1 of Lucinisca nassula. Classification (NCBI taxonomy): domain Eukaryota; kingdom Metazoa; phylum Mollusca; class Bivalvia; order Lucinida; family Lucinidae; genus Lucinisca; species Lucinisca nassula. Next base: position 126,558,857 of record OY757015.1, on the reverse strand, counting down.
GATTGAATATAAATTGGAACAAAACGACATATTCTGAACAGGAAACAATACTCTAGGACTATTTTCCTACGCGCTTTCCGATGATGTTTATGTTTTACTCTTTCGTCCCTGAGTTTCTGACAGGACTCTTCTCCCTTTAAGTATATTCTTATAGAAAGGGATTTCTGATTAGTTCACTGACATGATGGCATTAAACAGTGTACATGTAGATTCTGGCGAGACGTGCTAGCTACGTACCGTCTTATCAGAATCTACAAGGTTTGCAGAAGAGATACAGTGTATTTCTACCTCGGCGCCTGCACCGGTTTAGAGGGTTAAAAGGGTTAGCTCGCTTCTCTGTGATTATCAGTGACCGACTAAACAACCCATAACTGACCGACATCAAACACTGTTATTCACCTGCTTTCGAGAGCTCTAATTACAAAACATGTGTCGTAAGCTGTGAGTTTCACATCAAGTTCCGTACATTTAGCAAATAGTGAAGACACCGGTCAGACGCTACATTCTGTGGCCTCTAATCTGTCTTAACTGTTTCCGAATGTCCCAGTGTTGAAACAATTGGCATTTATGGGTTATTGTTTTTATTGGGAATAAATGTATTTTATTTCGCCTTGGGTAGTCGAAGTTCGCTAAACGCGGCGTCTGATCAGGGTTATAATGTCTAAATCAAATGGTTTAGCCAAAAATGATTGTTTTTCGACGCCCGAAGGAACATAGCTCCAAGCGGCTGCACAACGTACGTGCATCGTCGTATCAACGCAACGTTGATGCGACGTTGCTAAGACGTCATATGCCCGCTAGGAGAAATTATCTATAAGATTATTAGCAGATGGGAAAAGCACAGAATGTACAGCGCTTATTTATAAATTTATGGTTTTACCATGATGAAATTAGCAGACACGTTTATCTTTCTTTCTTCCTTTTTTTTTCTTCGCCTTTTTGTCTTCGCGGGGTTAGTTGGGGGAGGCACAGGTGATATGGATCTTGTGTCACTGGGGAGTCCAGCTGATACTGACTTACAGTTGGGCAACGCCTGCTGTCCTTGCAGCAGGTAACGGTAGATTGTGAGGATTGATATTCACTCTGTCCCTCACTTTCATCTCCTCTGCTATCTCTTCTATCTCGTTCCCCCCCTCCTCTTGGAGAAGACAAAATGATCCACAAGGGTTGACCTGTCGTTAAACTCAAAAACATCGATGAATCATTTTTATTTTCTTCGTCGAATTTTTTAACCTTCACAAAATGTCTAGATAACTACTTGATCTACGACTGGCATTGTTATCGTAATAATTATTCCACATAAATCAACTTTCCTCAGTATTTTCAGTACTTTGATTGCGGCAGAGTGTTTCAAACGTCCCAATAATGGGATTATGGGAAAACAGGCATATATGGATGAAGCAGTATTCTTTCATTTGTGCGCGGCTTAACTTAACTTGGCAGCAATACTCATGTGTTGCAGTTTTGTTAACTTAACGGCCCCCGCCGAGCGGGGCTTGAAGAAATAGATGGGCTGCATGATGCTTCCAAGCACGGCTGAAACCGATCGCACACTAGTACTAGTAAACCGCTAAGAGGATCTAAACTTGCTCAGGCAAAGTGGTGCGAGTCGGACCATCTATGCTTATAAACCCTATTGTGTTTAATGGGCGACAGGGTTTGAGATGTCATTTCATCTCATTGTCTGGTAAAAGTACCACAAAACTGGAATTAAAGTGTCCAAAGTGACATAGGCAGTGTTGACGAGGACGTTAAACCTCAAGTCAAACAAATTGCTAACTTAACAACCGCCCAAAAAGAAATTTAAGTATCTCATTGGAAAAATGGCTATGTACGGCAAAGAAGTATTAATCAATTGTTCACAGTTACTTATTTTTTATTTTATTTTATTTATTTTTTTAAAAGTATGGGAGTTTAGGGACTTGACTATAGCATATTTTTTTTAATACAGGTGTCCGACACACGGACGATATCGCGAATACCAAGACAGTCTGATAGGATTCAAAGATTGGACAATCGTCATGGTAACGATTTCAATAATACCTCTGGGCCTAGTAATATTTGAGACGGGCATTGACCTCAACTGGATTTTCTACAGCGGGGCCATTGTTACGATACCATGCTTTCCAGCAGTGATTTTATCTATCATCTGGGTGAAGGCGACGGGAAAAGGATTGATTGCAGGTACAGCAAGAACTGGCATCACGTGGGCAAGTCCGTTAAATGATCACCCCTCTAAACCCCTCTTTATATACAGAAAACTTGGGTTAAGGGGTATACATTATTTTGGTTATTTCTGCCCCAAGACATAGGTTGTGGGTACTCGTTAGAACCGCCTCAAAGAGGCGGTTCTAACGAGCACCCACAATCTATGTTTGCAGTATAAATAAGAAAAATAACACTGATTTTCATCAGAAAAGTAGCCATTTTGGAGATGTGACAAATGCACCATGTCGCACGGGTTTGTTTTCGTAATGTCTGCACTCATTAGGATAATGCACCCAGGTGGAGAATGTCTGTTTTTCATGTCTCTTAAAATGATTTTTTTCCTCACAATGTTTTTTTTTTTTTTTCAGCAAAAAAGCTGAAAAATATTAAAGGGGAACACTGTATCTTAAATCTATAAATTCTCTATCGTAACGGTATAATTTTTATTTAGGTTTCAGAATCCAATATTTTTCCACTATGATTTTGGATTAACTCCTTTTTAGTATTTTCTCAGTGACACATATTCTTTATTTCATTATATCGAAATAGAAGTGAAGGCAATGATCAGCGATAGATATAATTAAATCACAGCTGCCATCAGAGACACCAAAGGGAAACACAAACATGAAATAACTAGACACTAACGGAAACACCAATAGCGGAAAGCCTAAAGGACAGTTTCTTTCCCACAAAATGGCAAATTGGCTAACCCCCTCACCCCCCCCCCCCCCACCACCACTAAAAAAATAAGCGATACACACCCACCCAAAGACAAACCACAGTTACTAAACTAGAGTGAAATGAATACTCCCTTAAACCCACACTTCATAAGAGAAAATTGGGGTTTTCATGGATAAACCATATTTTTCTTATTTCTACTCCAAGACATAGGTTGTGGGTACTCGTTAGAACCGCCTCTATGAGGCGGTTCTAACGAGAACTCACAACCTATGTTTGGGTTATAAATAAGAAAAATAGCTAAATTGTCATAAAAAATAAACGTTTATGAGATAAAAAAGAATGCACGTGTGTGTTATCGTCATGTTAATCCCAATTTACTGTGTACTATGGAGTGTGTGTGTGTGTGTGGGGGGGGGGGGGGGTGCAAGAGTATTTACTACAAAGACTTTGCGTGATGTTCGCCCAAAATATGCCTTACCCCAGTACAGTCTACCCTATATTAAACAAACACATGGGGATAATCAGAATGTGCTTACATAAGACAAGTGCATGTACCTATTTGACAATGATTTTAACGCATTTACCATGCATGCTTAACAGATCCGGTTACTGTGACATGTTTTACCGTATTTAACGCAGTGGTTTCAATGTTTCAGGAGGACTAGCTGGCCTTGTTTGTGGCATTACTGCAACACTAGCAGCAGCAACTATGTATGAAGGAGGTCTTAGCAACTTCCTTAAGAACACAGTACAAAATTACGCTATTCTAGCTGGCACGTGCAGCAGCTTCGGCGCGAGTCTGATTGGTTGCATCGTCGTGTCTCTCCTTACAAATGACATCAAAACAGTCGACGACGAAAATATGGAATGGCAGAAAATGTATGATATCGAAAATCCACTTAATCCTTGGGAAAACAATTACAGAGAGGAGCTGAAAGGACTCACCTACGACGGCAAACCTACGTTTGAGCAGATGGCAAAGACTTTTAGGAAAGCTCAGCTTGTTGCCTATTTTGGTGGCGCTACATGCATTGTTGTGTTTGCGCTGATATTTCCGGGTATTATGGCGATGTTTCCCAAAATGGACCTTTCACAGTTTTCCTTTTGGATATGGGGAACACAGATTTTTGCAGTTATTATGGCGCTTATAGTTGTAATAGCCCCAGTGAGTGAGGAGATTTATAAAATCATGAAGGAATACAAGAAATCAAGTAACAAAATGAACGGTGGTTATAGTAATATGGAAGTGATTATGGCGGACAAAGTGCAGGAAAATGATAAAACCCCAGTTACGCATGTCTAGGGATTGATATTGCTAGGGGTTTTGTGTCATTGTAATCAGTAAGCTGTATTGAAGATATAATCAAAATAACTTTATTCGTATTAGTGTTTAGAAAGAAATGGATCCATCACGAGAACACGCCTATATAATTTTGACCCCCTTCAACCCCACTTTCATATTGTAAAACTGGGTTTTACAGGGGTAAACATTATTTTTCTTATTTCTGCTCAAAAACAATAATTGTGCGTACTCGTTAGAACCGCCTCGGCGAGGCAGTTCTAACGAGTACTCACAATCTATGTTTTGAGCAGAAATAGGAAAAAATATCAGGATTTTTATCTGAAAAAAAAAAATCAGCGTTAGTGGTAAAAATTTACCAATATATTTGAATAGGCGTGTTTTCGTAATGCACAGAAGCATAGCACCGACAACAAGCGAACAAAACATGACCAAACAAATCAAATCAAAACAAACAGAACACATCATATCAGAACTCCATTTAAGGGTGACCTAGATCAAGTTTTATTCCATTTAGAGAAAAAGTGAAGCTTGCGAGGATAACGTTAATTCTATTTAGTCAAAACATACAATGTGTGTACTTGTAAGAACCGCCTCATCAAGGCTGTTCTGACTCGCTCGCATAATCTGTCTTTTGAACACTTCTGCATGTAAATTTCAAATTCAGTCTTGCTTCACACGAATACTGGTAAACCGCTTAGAGGATCTAAGCCTGTCCAGGCAAAGCGGCGCGAGTCAGACCGTCCATGCTTATAAACCCTTTTGGTTTAATTGGGCGGTAGGTCTTGAGATGTCATTTCAACTCAAGTTCGGGTAAAAGTCCCATGAAATTGGAAGCAGCGTCTCCAAAATGACCTATACAGTGTTGACGGGGGCGTTAAACCTAAATCAATCAAATGAACAAACAAACAGTCTTGCTTCATACCAACTGGAACTAAGAATTTTATTATGGTAACTGTCGTTGGCGATTGTCAGTATAACAGCTGGTGACAGTTACATTGTCCCATATACCAATGCGCACCCCCCCCCCCCTCCCCCTCCCACTCAGCTTGAGCCGAGCAATATTGACAGATTGGGTCACATGGACGCGGTTTTCTGTTAAATGAAGGGTCGGACCAATCGCTACAACATCTGAGGCCACAAGATCTGTACTCATACATTGCAAAATGAACAATTGTCAATCTCACCTTTTGCAATGAAACGACGAAAGATATCGTACCGCCTGACTAAACCACTTTTTATTGGGAACAAGTTTCGGATATATTTTGCCACAAAATGTTAACAATAGGAATATTTTGTGTGGCAATAGCATTATGTAAATGGCGTGGCATAGAAGTCTATCTGGTAAACCCGTGCGACATAGTGCATTTTTCGCATCTCCAAAATGGCTACTTTTCAGACGAAAATCGATATTTTCCTCATTTATAAAGCAAGTATATGTTGTAGGTGCTCGTTAGAACCACCTCATTGAGGCGGTTCAAACGAGTACCCACAACCTATGTCTAGGAACAGAAATAAGGAAAATAATATAGACCCCCGTAAACCCATGTCTTCTCTATATAAAGTGGGGTTTAAGGGGGTGTTCATTTCACGGACTTGTAAGCGTGATGCAATATCATTTCTATCACTGAACGCGTATATAGACAGTGGTAAAATCTAGTGATATATTCAGTGATAAATCACTGAGAGGAAGTACCCCGATTCATAACTCACCCGTGCGACATAGTGCATTTTTCACATCTCCAAAATGGCCATTTTTTTCTGATGAAAATCCGTGAATTTTTTCCTATACATACTGCAAACATAGGTTGTGGGTAGGTTGTGGGTTCTAACGACTACCCACAGCCTATGTCTTGAAGCAAAAATAAGAAAAATAATGTATACCCCCGTAAACCCCAGTTTTCTCAATATAAAGTGGGGTAAGGGGGTCTTCATTTCACGGACTTGTTCACGTGATGTCATGTCATCATTCATTGTTACTTTGACGAAGGATCGTGCAACGTCGTTTTTTCGGTATGTTTGTTTGTTCGACTTGAGGTTTAACGTCCATGTCAGCACTGTATAGGTCATTTTGGAGACGTTGCTTCCAGTTTTGTGGGATTTTAATCGACACTGAGATGAAATGACTTCTCAAGCCCTGTCGCCCAATGAAACCAATAGGGTTTACAAGCATGGACGGTCCGACTCGCACCGCTTTACCTCCGTTTAGCGGTTTACCAGTACTCGTGTGCGGTCGGATTTCAGCTCTGCGTGGAGGCATCTATTTCTTCAAGCTCCGATGGGCGGGGACCGATATCAGATATTTTATGAAAACAGGAAACGCATTTGATACATACAATCCGTTATATTGGCGGGATTCATTTAAACACTGGCGGAAGATAGGGGAAATCTAAAGGAATCTATAGAATTTTAGTCGACTTTTAGTATGTTAGAATCGAAATAGATCAGCTCTAGTGGTGTGATTTATTGAGTGATAATGCACTGTTTCTCGGTCAGTTATGAGTAGACAAATCACTCCGTGACAAGTCACTCAATAAATCACTGCTAGGGCTGATCTATTTTTAAAGTACCACAAACATACTAGTTTCAGTGGGAGATAATGTTGTTTTATTTATTGTATTGACTACTGTAAGATTAGCGTATCCTTACCTAGTATTCAGTTGATAACCATCCATTTGTACCGTAACCTTGCATGAATTTCACTCGTTGTACCGATGGACGGACAGACAGACAGACAGACAGACATACGACAGACAGACAAACAGGCAGACAGACGGACACAATCATGCACGCAGCCAGGCAGACAGGTGCAAACATACTCACGAACAAGAGAGAGAGGGAGAGAGATGAAAACATTAAACCTGTTGTATACTGGTGGACTGTTCCTTTGTTATATGTTGGATAAAGTCATTTATTCGTTAACCCTTTTTCGTGTACCAAATGGAATCTTCCTCCATATATATCGCAGGTGTCCATTTCAAAATTTAGAGGTGTCAGGTTTTGTTTTCTTCAAAATGTGTTAGGAAAATGGCTGAACTTGTTGCAAACAGTGTAGGCCCTAATCAGACGCCGCAGAATGCGGCGTCTGATCTGGGTCTACACTGTTTGCCAAGTACCTCAATTAGGGGTTCCCAGTACTAAATGGGTTAATGGGTGCCAGGTCTATTTTCATTTTTATTCTATTGTTGACAGAAAAAGCAAAGACCCAGATCAGATGCCGCATTATGTTGCATCTGGACTGGGTCTGCAGTGCTTGCCTATGTACCTTTTAAGGCTTTCCAGGAAACAACGTTTCAAAGAAGGAGTATTATTAAGAAATATAACACACTTTCATTAGAAAAGGTGTTCATTTCGGAAATATGAACGACTGCACTATGTCACACGGGCGTGCTATTGTAATGTTGATTTTTGTATTTAATTACAGTCACTGATCACAAGCCCGTGTAACCCATTCAGTACCGGAAACCCCAAAAGGGGTACCTTGGCAAACAGAGCAAGCCCAGATCAGACGCCGCAGAACGCGGCGTCTGATGAGGACCGCCACTGTTTGCTTAAAGTTCAATCATTTTCCAAATAAATTTGGATGAAAACACAGCCTGACACCCCTAAATTTTGGAATGGACTCCTGCTATATATAAGGAGGACGATTCCATTTGGTCCCAAAAAGGGTGAATGCGGTGTCAATAAGAGATGCACAGCTTTAGATTAAAAAATAAGTTGTCTGTAAACCTTTCTCTTTGACATCCCATTAGGGCATCGACGAAAAACTTTATTTTGGACATACAATTCTAGTTTTCTATATTACTCAAACTAAAGTGAAATTCCGCTATTAAGACCACCAAAAATTGAGACTAATTCTGCTTTAAAATGCTTGTATAGAAAGTTTCAGTTATTCTTTCTCTGTATTTTCTGCATACAGTGTCCTCTAGTCAGAGACCACCTTTGGGACTGTTTAAAAGTGGTCTTTTAGACCACTTTTGAACAGTCCCAAAGGTGGTTTTAATATAGGAATTTTACTGTATTACAAGAGTGTTCCTAAAGCAAAACGAAAATTAATCTTTGCCTACAGTTGTTCTAAACCATTGAAGTTTGAATTAAAAGTCTATGAGTCTTAGATTAAAATGAAAGACATACTGATAATTAATGACAGTGTTGCTTCATGATTGGCCTGGTGTATGTATATATTTATATATAACATGCATTACAGAGAAATACCATGATTTCTACCAGACATAAACTTGGTATTTTCCTTTTTGCTAAGAAGAAATATTTCCTCTTAGCCGGGGAAATAAATCCCTTCAGCTGGAACTACTTTATGTACAAGATACGAGATACCGCTTTGCAGTAAAATTGTTCTATTCAAACGCGGGAAAGTTTCAATCACGGCGACGTTATTCATGACGTCATTGTAATGGCGTCTAAGAAATATCAACAGACGTTCAGAATGCGTGACGTTTGAGTCGGATGCAACGCTGAAACAAAAGAAAACATGGATATGACCATTGATTAGGATGTAAGTTTTGCTTTATTTAATCTAACGTTTTACTTGTTTTATCACTGAAACACTTTGTTTCTACTATTTTTGTTCAAAACTGTAGAAAGCGCTTTCAAAATGGCGCCCATCCAGTTGTTCTTCCACCCAGATTCTGTAACACTTCGCTGATTGAACCGTTTACATGAGCTGTAAACAGTCAACTGAACGGGCATTCAGATCCAAAATTCAAGATCCAAACTCTCCTAAAAGTCTATGGAAGTGCATGTAATATACAGATTATACATTTCTCCTATTTGAAATATGGGATTTCGCACTCGTTTCTTTATCGGATTGTTTTACCTCCCTCGGTTTATAAATCCCATATTTCAACTAGGAGAATGAATAATCTATATGTAATACATTTATGGATAGGCATTTTGTGTTGAGGTTTTATGTCCCCGCTATCACTATTAAGGTCATTTAAGAGACGTTGCTTCCGGTTTAGTGGAACTTTTACCTGAGACTGCGATGAAATGAAACTTCAAGCCAAACCACCCAAAGAAACCATTGGGGTTTAAGGAGAGGTCCGACTCGCACCACTCCCCTGGACAGGATTTGACCTTCTGAGTGGGTAACCAGTTCTCAAGTTAGGTCGATTTCACCTCTGCGCTGTTCCAAGCGCCATGCTTCCAAATCAACTTTTCAAAGCCACCATGGGCTGGGGCGAAAAAATAGTCGTGCAACATAGTAGGCGTAAACATACACGTAGAGTACTAAATAGAAAGGAACGCTGTCTGACAATAGTTAGGATGCGAATTTACAAATAAAAACATTCGTTTCTTTTGTTGGTTTGTTTTTGTGTTTCTCTCTCATTTTTCAGGCAAAATGTAAACCCCGCCAGTATTTCGTGAAGAATTGGGTTTTTTGAAAAATATTCAAAATTATAGCCGAGTCTGGCTACCCCATATTTTAAAAGAGGACATAGCAAAGGCCGAACTTGTAGCGGTTGATGCATGTGTGCTGGCATATTTTCTTGAAATGAAGGGCCGGCGGTTCTAACGAGCACCCTCAACCTTTGTTTGGAGTAACAATAGGAAAAATATCAAAGATTTTCATCAGAAACAAAAATCCGTTTTGGAGATATGAAAGATTGCACTATGTCAAATCGTAATTTATCATATGACGTCGCGTCTGAGAATGTAATAACGCCATGCAATAACTTTGATAATCCGCTAGTGGACTAAATATACAGATGCGCCCTGTAACGTTACATGTACGACGTCGTCAACGACGTCGCGTTTACTAATGACGGAATATAGACATTTTTGTTAAACAATCGTGAACAAAATGCGTTTTAAATATCATATCATAAATAGAATCTTGCATTTGTGCTCATGTACTATTGAATTTATTCCACTCCTTGAAGAAAAGGAATAAAATGCTCGACAGAGCCTCGCATTTCATCCTTTTTTCTCAACTCTTTTAATAAATTCAATGATACATGAACACTCATGTTAGATCCTCTTTGTAACCGTTACCTGGATTACGTAAGTCAGTGAGTGTTTGAGTTTTACGTCTCACCAACAGCTAAGGTCATACGGAGGTGGTACCTCGGTTTAAAGTCTGGAGAAGCCGGGGATCGATCCTGCGATCCCTGGTTTATAAGGCGAGTAGCATAACCACTACACAACAGAGGCTTCTACCTGGATTACATACAAACTTCATTGGTCACGTGGACAATCGCCGGGTTACTAACTTTGGGTCGATTGATAAACAGTCGCATCAAAATTAACCGGAAAGCTAAAACTCCAAGAAGATATGATTGACCGGAGAAGACTCGAATCGCAGATTTTACTGTTCACAAGAGCCTTCTGCCGGCCCAGGAAGCTCAGTCGGATGCGCGTCTGACTTAGGATCAGGAAGTCGCGGGTTGCACTGATGAGTTAGGAAGCATTCAACACGCGTACTGAACAAATTATTTGTCTGAATCGCGACGGAAGTAAGGGCGAGGATTGTGGCTACGTCAAAATCGATTTAAGCCCCCCCCCCCCCCCCCCCATTTCCCCAGTGGAATTCGTTTCACTGACCGTTTCAAGGCGGTTCTTCTGTCGCGGTTTATTTTTGTTATGGTTTGTCTTTGGGTGTTTGTGTCGCTTGTATTATTTTGTTTTGGATAGCCAATCGGCCATTTTGTGGGAAAGTAACTGTCCTTTTGGTTTTCCGCTATTGATGTTTCTATTAGGGTCTAGTTGTTCCATGTTTGTGTTTCTTTCTGTTTGGTATCTCAGATGGGAGCTGTGGGTCAATTGTATTGATTCCAGATCATTGCTTTTACTTCCAGTTTTCAATTCCTGCAGGGTCGGCAACATTCTTACGCGGAGCTTCATCATAAAATCCTGTTTACGATACATCTACCTTCCGCTGATTCAAGAAGGACAGCTGTCACTTTCTGGCGGAAGAATGTGTACTATACCGGTTAACCTCATATGTATAAGCCCAGCCCAGGAAAACAGTGGTAATGTGAACTGACCGGCTCGATATGACCTAAATAGCTTTTGACTTGGCCGTTAAATTTCCAATCAATAGACAAAACATGAGACCTCTTTCTGTCCAGAAAGCCAAAACTCTTGTCTGCATTACAAAAACTCGCCTGTTCAAAAATATTGAAAATTGTACCAACAATGAAAATTTTCAGATTAAAAAATCTGCTGAAAACATAGAATGTGGAAACTCGTTAGAAACGCCTCAAAACATAGACTGTGGAAACTCGTTAGAAACGCCTCATAACATAGACTGTGGAAACTCGTTAGAAACGCCTCAAAACATAGACTGTGGAAACTCGTTAGAAACGCCTCATAACATAGCCTGTGGGAACTCGTTAGAAACGCCTCGACGAGGCGGTTCTTACAAGTACCCACAGTCTATGTTTTTGAGCAGAAAAAATAATGTATACCAATGGATAACCCCAGTTTTACTATATAAAATGGGGTTTAAGGGGACCGAAATTATATAGCTTGTAGACAGAGCAAGCTGTTCTTCGTAATTTCTGGTCGCATATGCGAACAGAACCGGTTTCCGGATTTGAACATTATTAACCCTTTTTGTACCAAATGGAGTCCATTTCGAAATTCAGGGGTGTCAGGTTGTGGTTTCTTCATAATTTATTTGGAAAATAGCTGGACTTTTTGCAAACAATGTAGGCCCTGATCAGACGCAGCGTTCTGACGCGTCTGATCTGGGCCTGCACTGTTTGCAAGGGTACCGTCTGAAATGGGTTAAACTGTGCTTTTCTCAGCTCTGTATATAGATAAAATGTACTGGTACGAGTTGCTATAATATTCACATCAGCGCCTAACACTTACCAAGAGTGTGAATTCACTGGTTGCAAAGGTAGGAGTTGTCGTGGATTTATCTCTCTTTGCCTTGCCTGGAGGCTGTTGACGGTCCATGTAATCAGCGAAAACTCTGATCAGATTGCACGGGTACATAGGCTGGTCTGAGACTTCGCTGGATGCACAAATGTTGGTGTTTTTTATTATATTTTTTTTTGTTCGTGCGATGCCTCCAAAACGATCGTTATCTAAGAACAAGTATTAGCTTTCACAAAACGTTTGAGTCTACGCTCAGCACACACTAATTGTGTAGTACCTGGACTTTGAAAGAAAAATGACAAAACATATCACGTGTATCCCAATATAATTTGTCAGTTTATATGTAGGCGTATAACAGTCACAGATTACAATAAGGATTCCCAAATGTTCTCTCCAATGGGATATAAAAACAAAATTTCCGATTACAACTACTTGTACTGCATGCCTACTCACGGTTCTTTCATTTCGCTTTCTAGGTTAACCTTTTTATTTCGCATTTTAGGTTAGCATTTCATTTCGCTTTCTAGGTTAACTTTCTTATGAAAAAAAAAACTCCCCTAACAAAAACATGAAAAAACAAACACACACACACAAAAAACAATAAATAAACAGATGTGCTGTATTATGAGGGCAAAGTAAACAGCATGTTTTCACGAATATATGTTAGTTTTGCAAGCGTGAGAGCACTCAAGTATGGACATGTGATAAACTTAAGACAGCGTTCCGGTAATTACCGGGTTTTAATAATTGTGGCAATTAACTACGATGACCAGTCAACAGGAAATCATTCAACCAGTCGTGACCTTTTCTTAAATGCTTCCGGAGCAAAAGCCATCATTAGATAGTCTACGCCCGAGGGCGTAGACCATAACCTACGCCCGAGGGCGTAGACCATAACAACCCTGTCTTACCAATGAACGGCTAGTCCTGAGAACAAAACAATAATCAGCCTCGGTTTGGTTAAACGATATTTATTTTGAAAACTATAAATGGTTAAGATCTGATAACAAGCAGAAGTATATAGAAACATTCTCAATATTAACCCATTGCATGCGGGAAACCTTAGAGGGGTACCTGGCAAACAGTGCATGCCCAGATCAGACGCCGCAGAACCCGGCGTCTGATCAGGGCCTGCATTATTTGCTAACAGAATTTTCCGTCAAAAAAAAAAAAAAAAAGAATAAAAACGAAAAAATTGGCCAACGACCCCTAATATGACGAACGGACTTGTCCATCATACAGCAATGGAAGAGTCCACTAGTATAAAATGGGTTAAGCAAATTATTTTTTTATTATTTTTCATTAAACGCGGCCCATCACGAAAAAAACCTATCTTCAGGGTTTGCGATCAGGCATTGCGAAAACGCCTATACAAATACATTGTAAATTTTACCGCCGGAAAAAAGAAAATTTTAAGACGAAAAATTGTCATATTTTTCTCATTTCTTCTCAAAATATAGATCGTGGGTACCCGTTAGAACCGCCTCAATCTATATTTAGATCGTGGGTACCGTTAGAACCGCCTCATTGAGGCGGTTCTAACGAGCACCCACAATCTATATTTTAGAGCAGAAATAAGAAAACAAGGTTTACCCCTTCAAACCCCAGTTTTACTATATTTTGTTTGTTTGATTTGAAATTTAACGTCCCCGTCAACACTGTAAAGACGTTGCTTCCAATTTTGTGGGACTTTTACCCGACATTGAGATGAAATGACATCTCAAGCCCTGCCGCCCAATGAAACCAGGGTTTATAAGCATAGACGGGCCGACTCGCACCGCTTTGCCTGGACTTCACCAGTACTCGTGTGCGGGTCGGTTTCAGCTCTGCGTGGAAGCACCATGCAGCCCGTTTATTTCTTTAAGCCCCGATGGGCGGGGGCCGCAGTTTTACTATATAAAAGTGGGGTTCATGTGGGTCAAAATTATATTGGCGTGTTTGCGAGCAGGTAATACATGAACCAGCCTGCACAGTTAAACAGACTAGCAAGAGTTTAGGAAGATTTGATACAGCAAACTAAAGATAAATTGCTATCCAAGCATAGAACACAAGGTGCTGATCAGATTGCTCAGAGGCGCAGTCGGATCAGCAACTTTGTTGTTCGTAAATTATTGAACAGATTTTCAGATTAAGCTTTTATAACCCGTTGTTCATACTTCCATGAACGCATCGAATCGCACGATTTTCAGTGACGTCATTCTATACCATTGTTCTCTACGGGCGTATGTGACGTCAACGCTGTTCTGCTCTTTTGTAGAAAAACAGAGTATAAATGTTTTTCAGCTTTATAAGTTTGCCCTGTAAGAGTGATGAGGGGCAAAGAATTTAAATATAAAAATAAACACTTCATATTTCTTAAATGAATGTTAGATAAATTACCCTTTATTACTTATATGTAAACCTTTTTTATGCCCCTCCCCCCCCCCCCCCCCCCATTCCCCGGCAGTAGAATAGCGTTGTTGGCACCATAATGTCGCCATGACCGAATCATATTCGATAGAATCATTGTTTAATTTGACGTCAGTGACGCCAGTGAAATCGCGTGAGTCAATGTATTCATTGATGTATGAACAATTACGTCGCAATAGTTCAGTGTAGGATTTTGTTCTGTAAAAAATAGCCTATTTTCTTGCATACAGTATGTGCCCAGAAAATGACGTGTATCTGTAATTGCCGTCGTCTCCCTCAAGTTTCCCTTTACTATATGCCTCCACCCATACTGGTTTCCCTTTGCATACATGTACATTGACAGTATTGGTTCCTTGGACATCGATGTACAATTTTGCACCCTCTGCTATGGCACCAATGGCAACCTTTCCGTCCACAATGAGGTTCGTGCGAATTTCGTGGCTGTGGCGCTGAGCAATGACGTACGTGAAGGAATATACACCCGATACTGGTGCTCTGAAATAAAAATAACATTCATCAGTATTTACATTTCCGGTGTAAACTCTTATGTAAACCTACAGAAAACAATGTAGTTCATACTTCCATGAACGCATCAAGTCACATGATTTTCAGTGAAGTCAAGTGACGTCAGTCTAAATCATGGTTCTCTACGGGCGCTGGTGACGTCAACGCTGTTCGCTCTTTGTAGAAACAACAGCGTGTAAATGTTTTTCAGCTTTAAAAGTTTGCCTTATAAGCATATATTTCGCCCAATGATGAGGGGTAAAGAAAGTAAATGTAAAAATAAACTTATTTTTTATGCTTTTCATGGAAGTTTGCACGATAGCGGGTCGCTAGCAAAGTTTACATGAACCCCTTCGGAGTTCATTTACTTGCATGCACTACACTGCGTTCATACTTTCATGAAAAAATAAATTTCATTTCTTAAATATACGGCCCATTAAAGATTATTTCACTTATATGGAAATGTTTTCTCTGTTCTTTTTTTATTGTATTTACTAATTTTTTAATGTTTGTTTTATGGCCATTTCAAAATTACTTCAATATTTCGATTTCGGTCGAGTTGTTAATCAGAAGTAAGCAAAAATAAGTATCTGAAAAAGAAAACAGGAAAAAAAAAAAAAAAAAAATCTGATCTTTATTCATTACGATAACACAGCCGTGAGACAGAGCACACTTTTTTTACTTCTCCCAAATGGCTACTTTTCTGATGAAAATCGATGATATTTTTCTTATTTATACTAAAAACTTAGGTTGTGGGTGCTCGTTAGAACTGGCTCATTGAGGTGGTTCTAACAAGTACAACCTATGTCTTGGAACAGAAATAAGGAAAAGCATTAAACCCCCGTAAACCCCATTTTTCTCAATATAAAGTGGGGTTATAGGGGGGTATTCATTTCACTGACTTGTTCACGTGATGGCCGTATGTGATGCGAGCGGTTAGAATCGTTACTACGCGCTCTTAAGCATTAGGCCACGGAAACCCGTATAATAATAATAATAATTATAATAATGCAAACAAAAAGGTGATGATTATGTTGATGATGATTATGGTTATGATGGTTGTTGTAGAAGTACTAGCAGTAATAGTAGCGCTAAACTACAACTTTTACTACCATAACTGCTGATAATAATAATAATTACAACAAACTTCGCTGATTTGTTGAGTCAGCTGCTAGTTGCAAAACTGCCTCTCAGAAGTTTTTTTTGCTACTGTTGTTTTTCTAATTAACAATCATAACATAGGTTTTGGGTACTCGTTAGAACCGTCTCAATCAGGCGGTTCTAACGAGTTCCCACAACTTTGGCTTCACGTTAGAACCGCCACAATGAGGCTGTTCTAACGAGTACCCACAACCTATGTCTTGGAGCAGAAATAAGGAAAATAATGTATACCCCCTAAACCCCAAATTTCTCTATATAAAGTGAGGTTTAGTGAGGTCTTCATTCCACGGACTTGTTCACGTGATGTTGTGGGAAGTTTACTCGACATTGAGATGAAATGAAAGCTCAAGCACTGTTGTCCAATGAAACCAACAGGGTTTATAAGCACGGACGGACGGACCGATTCGCACCGCTTTGCCTGGGCAGGCTTAAGCTGTTAACCAGTCTCAAGCGTGTCCGTCGTTGTGAGCTCTGTGTGGAAGCAACGTGCAGCCCAATCTATTTCTCCAAGCCACGCAAATGAGTCAGCGGCTGACAAAACCTACAATAAGACGTGCGATCAGCGAAGGCTCAGAGTCTTCGATGTTCGCATAAGCCATCTACATTTAAAAAGGGATAAACAAAAGCTAGTCACACAAGGATGAGAATAAGCGGTCATAGGCTCGATTGTGGGCTTCTCAAGACTTCAAAACTTTTCTTTTAGTCTACCCAGAGTCTTCGATGTTCGCATAAGCCATCTACATTTAAAAAGAGATACACAAAAGCTAGTCACACAATGATGAAAATAAGCGGCCATAGGCTCGATTGCGGGCTTCTCAAGACTCCAAATCTTTTCTTTTAGTCTACCCAGAGTCTTCGATGTTCGCATTAGCCATCTACATTTAAAAAGAGATAAACAAAAGCTAGTTACACAAGGATGAGAATAAGCGGTCATAGGCTCGACTGCGGGCTTCTCAAGACTTCAAAACTTTTCTTTTAGTCTTTAAACCGTGGTCCCGTCTTCATATGCTGCTAATTGTTGGTGGAATGTAAAACTCAAACAAACCATTACGAAAACACGCCTATACAAATACATGATAAACTTTACCTCAGAAAAATCTAACTTTTTAGATGACAAGTTGTGATATTTTTCATATTTCTGCTCAAAATATAGATTGTGGGTACTCGTTAGAACCACCTCGATGAGGCGGTTCTAACGAGTTCCCACACTCTATATTGTAAAACAGAAATAAGAAAAATAAGGTTTACCCCACTAAACACTAGTTTTACTATATAAAATTGGGGTTCAAGGGGGGTCAAAATTATATAGGCGTGCAAACAAACAAACAAACAAACCATGTAGGGCGAACGTGCAGGCAGATCTGATTCTTTTGTGATCGCGCTTGTCTCATTCTTGGTTTTGTTGTGCGCTGTCTCAAATGAATGCATACCTGAAAATGCCTGTTGAGGGCTCGTACCCATTACCATCGTTTAGCAGAACATGATCAAACTTGATATGCTGACTCTTTCCCAGAGTTTTGTCACTCGAAAGGTAGGCAGTAAATGCTGTCTTCTTATTGCCCCACCAATGGCCTTGTTAAAATAAAATGCATCAAGATTACAAGTAAATAAAATACATATAAAATTGGTATAACAAGTCCTAGAAACTAACACCCCTCTAAACCGCATTTTATATAGAAAGTGTGGGGTTTTCAGGGGTATATATTATTTCCTTATTTGAGCTCAAAACATAGTTTGTGGGTACTCGTTAGAACCGATTGGGTTCGACCCCTTCCATCGGGGATTAGAGACATGCTGCATGTTGCTTCCACGCAGAGCTGAAGCTGACTGGTATACTGCTTAGAAGGACTAAGACTGTCCAGGCAATGAGGTGTGTCAGACCATTGTTTGCTTTTGTTTGATTTGAGGTTTAACGTCCCCGTTAACACGGTATAGGTCATTTTGGAGACGTTGTTCCAATTTTGTGGGACTTTTACCCGACATTTAGATGAAATGACATCTCAAGCCCTGTCGCCCAATGAAACCAATAGAGTTTATAAGCACGGACGGTCCGACTCCCTTGGCCTGGGCAGGCTTAGATCCTGTAAGCCGTTTACCAGTACTTGTGTCCAGTCAGTATCAGCTCTGCGTGGAAGCATCGTACAGCCCATCTACTTAAATTTCAAATCAAACAACCGATCAACGAGGCGGTTCTAACGAGCACCTATAATCTATGTTTGGACTAAAAGAAAACTATCAAAAACATTCATCTGAAAACTACTAATTCTAGAGATATTGGGACACGTATGTGTGTTCGTATGTCATCACGTGAACAAGTCCGTGAGATGAAGACCCCCCTAAACCCCACTTTATATAGAGAAAACTGGGGTTTAAGGGGGTATACATTATTTTTCTTATTTCTTCTCCACGACATAGGTTGTGGGTACTCGTTAGAACCGCTTCATTGAGGCGGTTCTAACGAGTACCCACAACCTATGTTTGCAGTATTTATAAGAAAAATATCGAGGATTTTCTTCAGAAAAGTAGCCATTTTGGAGATGTGAAAAAATGCACTATGTCGCACGGGTTTGTTATCGTAATGAACCATTTTCAAAGGTAATTTTCTTACAAATGGAAAGTCTCGTAATTCGTCCAGCAATAAAAATACATTCCTCAATGCTGCCGACCCCGGCAGTTATTGGACCCGCGTCCTCCTGATCACCAGTCAGACGGGCATCCTACTGAGTTACGGAGGCCGGCAGGCGATAAAGGCTGGGCAGGAAATTTTATCAAGGGTAGATAACTATACTTCTTATGAAGGTTCATGCAAATAATCCAAACCGTAACGAAATTAAAGCGCATTCACAAAAATTTTCCAAGGGCGAATAATTCAATTAGTAAGGCCTTTCCGCAAGGAACCCTCCGATCTATATATGTATACTTAATAACTATCGTCAACATACTTCAAACATTTAGGATATAAAGCCTTAAAGCCTTGACATACAAAAATTCCCAAGGATCATCACGTGAACAGGTCCGTGAAATGAAACCCCACTAAATTCCACTTTATATAGAGAAAACTACGGTGTTACCACATCCAATGGCTCAATGGGCAATTTCTTATCACAAAGTTCATAACACCTGTCTCTAGGCCTTTCGTGATTAATTATGCTCTGTACACACACACACACACAGAGAGAGAGAGAGAGAGAGAGAGAGAGAGAGAGAGAGAGAGAGATAGAGATTGACTTAGGTTGTGAGGTGGTTCTAACGAGTACCCACGAACTATGTCTGCAATATAATCACGGATTTCATCAGAAAGAAAGTGGCCATTTCGGAGATATGAAAAACTGCATATTGTCACACGGGTGTGATATCGCAATGGGTGACCAATAATATTGAGTATTGTTTGTTTTTTTATTTTTGGTTTTACCGCCCTTTCAAGATTATTTCTCTCATATCGAGCCGATCGTTAATCAGAGATGGGCGAAAACCGGAGTACCCGGAGAAAAACCACCTGACCTTCCGTTGCAGAACTTGGCGTCTCACATGTGACCCGAGCCAGGCTCGAACCCACAGCGGTGAGAGACTCAATGGGCCCCGTCAAGCGATTTTGGTACTTATCGCCAATGCGAGCAGCGAAGGTTCAGGCGAGCCTGCGCATCCGCGCAGTCTCGCCAGAACCTTCGCTGCCCGCTCATACAAGCAGTGAATCAAGAGGAACCTTCAGACAGAAAGCCATTTCCCTGGCCCCTCTGAATGGCTGGGCATGCGCAGTTAAAATTTGTCATGACGGAATGCTCGAAGACACAAATTCGCTTGGTGGGGCTCAAATGATTAAGAGTCAGTGCTCTTATCCACTAGGCCCCGGAGGCCCGTTTTGAGTATTTGGAAGAACAATCAACTGCCTGAATGAAAATTAAAGAAAAGTTTGTCAAATATCTACAACGTTTTAACAATAAAATCCATTTTTCTATATCCCCATAATAAGTCTATGACAAATTTAAAATTACTGTTTGAAAGCAGGGCCCTGTTGTTCAAAGCATTGTTAGCTTAACCCGTTTTGAACCAAATGAAATCTTCCTCCTTATATATGGCAGGAGTCCTTTCGAAATTTAGGGGTGTCAGGTTATGTTTTCATCAAAATTTATTTGGAAAATGACTGAAATGTCAGCAAATAGTGGAGGCCCTGATCAGACGCCGCGTACTGCGGCGTCTGAACTGGGCCTGCCCTGTTTGCCAAGGTACCCATTCAGGGGTTTCCTGTACTGAATGGGTTAAACGGGCTTGTGATCAGTGACTGTAATTACATACAAAAAATCAACATTACAATAGCGTTCTGCGGCGTCTGATCTGGGCCTACACTGTTTGCCAGGCTACCCATTTTGGGGGTTTCTGGTACAGAATGGGCTAACAAACTCGTTATTGGCTAATGCTCAGTCTCCTTTTCATTACATGCTTTCCAATGTAATATAGAGATTTCTCAGTGAAATCGAAAACGATATTGTAACTGTTTCACACAGTGACTGATATCAATTTTATATTTCACTGTTTGGGACTACTTTTTTCTCGAAATCTAATTCTGTGGTCAGTTATACCATTGTCAGATGATTGAAAATTAATGAACTGTATTAGAATGACGCTAAGCCCGTTCACACGTCACGGGGCCGTTTACGACGTCATTTTCGACGCTGACGTCACGTATTTTGTCGCGCGACGTTAGATCTGTCCGCACTTTCTTTGGGAAACTAATCTTTCAACTATTTCAGTAACCATTCATAGAAATGTCATCCCAGGTTATTTCTCAGGTGCAAACTGTCAGTTTACACCCAATATTAAACCCTGTAAATACGTTGGACACCACTAAATTCACGCGAAACGACCAGGAACAAAGTTAGTTTTCTCAGAGGGTGAGTGACGCGATTAGTGAAGCTAAATACGTGGCTACGCCACTCGTGAAAATACTGGTTTTGGTGTTCATTTGGAGAAATAAAATTCGATCTTACACTGAAAAAATCAAATATCCTCTATATATCTGTTTAATCTCTTTCAAATATTTAGTATACATGTAGCTATGAGCAGGAAAAATCATGCTCAGTTTAGGTGAGAATGAAACCGCTAGCTAAACTCAGATTCGGGAATACTTGTATGTACATACCAACGTCATTAATTTCAACATCCAATGCCCTCTCGTCTTCAACATCGTCTTTGGTTTCATCTTCATATTCTTGGTCATCAAACTCAAAGTCAGCCAGGTCAAGTTCTACGTCGACGTTGTCCTGTGTAGACTGGATGTTAGCAAGCTCCGATCGCAGTTCTTCCGTGGAGACGTCATTTGGCGAAGTTTCGATCAACATCTCTCTGATGGCACTGGCATCAGCGAATGTATGGAGGCATAGCAGAGCAATCGCAAGACCCAGCATTCGAAGACACTCCATTGCCCCACTATAATATTTTTAAAGCCACATCATGGCAAAAGACATACATTAACCATTTGCAAATCAAGATTGGTCTGCACTAATGACGATGTTCACCCTCGTCACGGAGTTTTCGTGAGCCGAGGTTCGGTTGAAAGGTGATCCAGTGTCGTCACAAGGTGCATTACTATACAACTGTATGCAGTCGCATTTCAAACAACACTGGGACCATGAAAATTTGTTCGACATTACGAAAACACGCCTATTCAGATATATTGAAAAGTTTGCCACAAAAAAAAAAAAAAAAAGATAAAAAAAATATCTGATATTTTTTGTATTTCTGCTCAAAACATAGGTTGTGGGTACTCGTTAGAACCGCCTCGAGGAGGCGGTTCTAACGAGTGCCCACATTCTATGTTTTTGAGCAAAATAAACCCTTGTAAACCCCAGTTTTACTGTACAAAAGTGGGGTTTACGGGGTCAAAATTATATAGGCGTGTTTTCGTGATGGAGACATGGGTAGATCGAACAACCGAGAGTAAATCATGGTGCTATATCAGTAGTTTATTTATATCGTTTCGATGCCCTATACGTTGGGGTTCTACGTCCTCGTCAGCACTATTTAAATAATTTTGGGAACGTTGCCTCTGATTTTGTGCGACTTTACCAAACTCTGAGATGAACAGGTTGGGTTAAAGAAGCGGTCTGACTTGCACGACTTTTCCTCGGCAGCGGTTTACTACCTACTCAAGTTCGTTCCATTTCCACTTCTGCGCGGAAGCACCATGCAGCCCAATATATTTCTCCAATAGGATGGGCAATAGTATGTCTCTGTTCTGTGGTGCAGTGGTAAACCATAGGACTCGAGATCGTGAGGTACTGGGTTCGATCCCCACTAGATAACTCCAAGTGTTGTTTCCTTGAGCAAGAGACAGTATCCGCTTTGCTTAGTACAGGTTTCTACCCAGTAAAAGAGGGCGACATGGAAGATTAGCACCAGTTTACTAAATGTGTTACCCTTTAAAAATAAATTTGATTACTCTTATAATTATTATATTTATTATTATTATTATTATTACCTCTCATGCTATCACAAAAGCCATTTATCTGATAAAAATGATGGTCTGTTTTTTTTTTTTTTTTTTTTTTTTTTTGTTATTATTATTATTATTATTATTCCTTAAAACATAGATTGTGCCTCATCGTTAGAACGGATGTATTGATACCCTATACTGTATCTATAGCTTGTAGTCAAAATAAGGAAATAGGTACGAACTTCCAAACACCACTTTCCCCTATATTTAGTTGGCTTCATTAATCGAGTTTATTAACGCAATTAAAAAAATGCACTGCGTCCTGGGGCCAGTTGTTCAAAACTAACGACGTCGTTAGTTAACCTATCGTTAAAACTTTGACCATTAAATATGGCAAATATGCTAATATTTTTGCTGAAAAAATGTGAGCAGCTTTTGCGGATGCAAAAGCTGCTCACATTTTTCCAGCAAAAATACCAAAATTTACGATATTGTACTTGCTAGAAGAGTTAACAATATGACCACTAACGAGCTCGTTAAGCTAACGATGCTTTGAACAACTGGGCCCAGTTGTTCAAGGATAACAATATCGTTAGTTATCAAAGCGTTGAAACTTTGATCATTTAATATGGCAAGTATGCTGATATTTTGCTGAAATAAAATGTGCGTAGGTTTTGCAAATGCGAAAGCTACTCATATTTGTTCAACAAAACAAAAAGCATAATACGAGAATATTGTAATTGCAGAAAAGTTACCAATTTGTCCACTGACGTATTCGTCAACTACATCTGGGTCGCGTTATTTACTTACGTTTGTTTGAGCTCCAGCACAGATTTGTTTGAGTCGGGGTCGTTGACATTTGCTTATATATGCTAATGTATATACTCGAATAAAAATTGAGCATCACATCCGCGAAGAATCACTGTCATTACGTCCCTGTGACATATCCAAAACGGATATTTTCTTCTGATGAAAATTTATGAAATGTGTCTCATTTTACATCTAACATATACACCCAACTAGACTAGCCCCTAGACCTTGATGTCATATTGACCAATGACCAACTTTCATGTTCGTTTTTATTTATCAAATATAAAACCTTGTTAGACTTTAATCTTGTCTCAGACATCCTCAAGATAAAACAAGTCCTCAGAGAGAGGAAAAAGAAGTAAAAAAAAATAAATATAGAAGAATATTACTTATTAACTTTAAAATATGATATCCGACCAGTAGCTAGTCTAACACCCAACCTATGCGTCGGAGTAGAAATAAGAAAAAAGTATTGCCCTGCAAAACACTATTTTCTCTCCCAAAACGTGGGCTCATTACACTGAAGTTCATTACGTGGCCATATTTCATTTGTGGTGCTTCCGATTTTGTTGATTCAGATGAAATGACACATCAGGCCCTAGCGTCCAAAGAAATCGCTAAGGCTAAAGGAACGGTCCGACACACACCACCTTTCCTGGTCATGCTTATACCTGCTATATGGTTCACCAGTACTCATGATCAGTCAGTTTCAGCTCTGCACGGAAGCACCATACAGCCCAATCGATGTCTCCGAGCCACGATGGGCGAGGACCAACATGGCCACGATAGCGTGATGAATAGTGCTATCGCTTTTGTGTGAATTGTGGGTATTTGCATACGATTTGACGCGGTGGCAAGTACAGATGCCCAGCTTCCGTTCCATTTGTAAACAGTCGTGCCCCAGCTGGTGGTTGATAAGAATCTTTATGTCGTACGGAAGAAATATACTGTTTTTCAAAATAAATCCATTATATTGTGGCTTCTGGAAAAAAGTTTGGCCGTAAAGCAAATTAATAAAACTTTGCCCAGTATTTCTTCCATACATTAGAGAGTGCTAGGGCAGTATGTCATAGACGTGAAACTAAAAAGAAGACAGTTCCTAGCAAGCGCTGTAATGACTGTCGAAAGGAACAGGGTAGAGGCGCGTTTGAATGCAGTTGACTTCTTAAGAAACTAAATGCATATGGGCCACATTTACTGTATAAAATTTATTGATAGCTAATGGGTCTGGTACTCAACTTTTGTCCGGTTGTATATTATTAGCAGGATATAGTGCTTGAGCTGGGACGCACAGAAACGTGAGCACAGCGACTTTGATCACCAAGCCCGTGTAGATTACAGACATCTTTCATTTCTCAGAAATGACAGCTTTCTAATGAAAAAGTTTAATATGTCCATTAGTTCTGCTTCAAACATAGATTGTTGGAACGCAGTTAGGCGGTTCTTACCGGTACCTCTCAATTTATGATTTTGTACGCACATGTAAACCCTTAGTTTCACAATACGAAGTTGAGTTTGCAAGGAAGTTGATTTCTCAGACTTATTAACTTCTTGTGCATCAAAGAGGTTGGACCTCCCGCAACACCTTTACAAGTCCGTGTTACGCATACATTGCGACTATATGAAGGTAAACTCATAAATTCAAACATAGATCCACAGTCCGGCCCCCGCCCATCAAGGCTTGGAGAAATAGATTGGGCTGCATGATGCTTCCACGCAGAGCTGATACCGACCGCACATGAGCACTCGTAATCCGCTTAGAACATCTAAGCCTACCCAGGAAAAAATTCGAGTCGGCCCAACCATGCTTATAAACCCTATTGGTGTAATTGGGCGGCAGGTATTGAGATGTCATTTCATCTCAATGTCGGGTAAAGGTCCAACAAAATTGGAAACAACGTCTCCAAAATGACCTAAATATTGTTGACGGGGAAATTAAACCTCAAATCAAACAAACAAACAAGATCCACAGTCTGTGGGCACTCATTATTTGGCCTAAAAAAACAAGTTGAAGGAATGCAAGCCCTAGCACCCATCATATGTACGAGCAGTGGGGCTTTCTTGAGTGTTTCATTCCTGAACTTCTTCACACGACCAGAGATTTTGGAAGGTTTTTGTTAGACTCGCGACTGCGTGTACATGACATGTTAGAAGCCTCCGTGTTGTAGTGGCTACGCTACTCGCCTTGTAAACCAGGGATCGCAGGATCGTTCCCGGGCTTCTCCAGAATTTCGGATGAGTCTTTAAACCGAGGTTCCGTCTCCGTATGACCTTAGCTGTTGGTGGGACGTTAAACTCAAACACTCACTCACTCACATGTACATGTCCTGAATCAATAATAAATATCAAAACAAAGCCCATTCTTATCAGTAATTGATTTCCGACAGTGGGTGGTTATAAGTACAATTAATAATATATACCAGTACAGACTAGAGCAGGATATACATGTATCTTCCGCACCTATTGGACAAGAATATCCCTTTGTGTGTTTGAGTGAGTGTTTGAATTATACGTCCCACCAACAGCTAAGGTCATACGGAGACGAGACCTCGGTTTAAAGACCCATCCGAAAGTTTGGAGAAGGCCGGGATCGATCCTGCGACCCTTGGTTTACAAGGCGTTTAGCGTAACCACTGCACCACGGAGGCTTCTTTTGTTTGTTTGTGTTAAAGTCTTACGTTCACTTCAACCCTTTTTGTAGCATATGAAATATTCCTCCTTATATATAGCAGGAGTCCGTTTCAAAGTAAGGGGTGACAGGTTGTGTTTTCATCAAAATTTATTTGGAAAATGACTCGGGAACTTTTAGCAAACAGTGGAGGCCCTGAACAGACACCGCGTTCTGCGGCGTCTGGTCTGGGCCTGCACTGATTGCCAGGATACTCGTTTTGGGATTTCTGGTACAAAATTGGTTAATACGATTTATGTTATTTTGGAGACATTGCTTCTGCTTTTGTTGGGCAGCATTGAGATGAACCTACCGCCCTAAGATACCATTACGGTTGAAAGAGCTGTCCAACTCTTACCACTTTTACTGACAGGTTTATATGTTCTAAGTGGCTTATCAGTACTCAACATCGGTTGGAAACGGGCCTCCGTGCTGCCTAGTGGATAAGAGCGCTGTCTCTTATTCATTAGGTCTCTCACCGCTGTGGTTCGAGCCTCGCTCGGGTCACATGTGAGGCGCCAAGTTCTGTAGGTACTCCGGTTTTCGCCCACCTCTGATTAACGATCGGCTCGACATGAGTGAAGTAATCGTGAAAGGGCCGTAAAACCAAAATAAAAAAAAAAATCAACCTCGGTTGTTAAAATCCTGTATTAAGACCACGTTTGGGACTGTTCATGTTCAAAAGTGGTCTTAAAGACAACTTTTGAAGAGTTCCAAAGGTACATGTATTCCCTTATTAGGAGACACTGGGTATAGAAAACAAAGAAAAAATAACTGAAACCGTCTCAATACGCTTTTAAAATAGAAGTGAAGGCAATGATCAGGAATCGATACAATTAACCCACAGCTCCCATCAGAGACACCAAATGAAAAGAAACACAAACATGAAACAACAAACCCTGATTGAAACATCAATAGCGGAAAGCCAAAAGGACAATTATTTTCCCACAACATGACCATTTGGCTATCCCAAACAAAAGAATATAAGCGACACAAACACTTAAAGACAAACCATAACATAAATAAACCGCGACAGAAGAACCGCCTTGGAACGGTCAGTGAAACGAATTTTACTGGAGGGTGGGGGTGGGGGGGGGCTTAAATCGATTTTACGTGGCCACAATCCTCGCCCTGATTTCAGTCGCGATTTGTTCAGTCTGCATGAAGGCCTCCTAACTTATCAGTACAACATCTCTGTGAACACAAAAAATCAAACAACCACAGAGATACAACAACGGTGAGGGGCTCGGTGAAATAGATCGGACTGCTTGTTGCTTCCACGCAAAGGTGTTTCTAGCCGCACATTAGTACTGGTAAACCGCTTAGAAGGATTAAGCCTGTCTAGGCAAAGTGATGTGAGTCAGACCGTCTAATGCATATAAGGCGTTTGGTTTCACTGGGCGGCATGGCTTATGATGTCATTTCATCTCAATGTCGGGTAAAAGTACCATAAAATTGGAAGCAACGTCTCTAAATGGCCTTAATAGTGTTGACCTCAAATCAAATAAATAATGGCATTTTACGGTATTTTCCCAAACCCCGATTGTCGGGGGTGGGGGGGGGGGGGCGCAGAACATCCATTTATATATATTGAACGGTTGGGTGAGCTCAATGAAGACCAATTTTTTGCGACCAGCTAAGATAAATACCAGCCTGCGCAGCCACGCAGACATACAAGAGTCCTGAAATTTACCCATTTTACATATATACCAAATGAAATCTTTAACCTAATACAAAAGCACAAGTCCATTTCAAAATTTAGTGGGATGACAGGTTGTGTTTTCCCGAAACTTTTTTTTTTTTGAAAATGGCCAACTTTTTGCAAACACTGTAGGCCCAGATCAGACGCCGCATTCTGCGGCGTCTGATCTGGGCCTGCAGTGTTTGCCAATTACCCATTTTGGGTTTCCGGTACAAAACGGATTAAGCATTGGTCTAACTGAGTGGTGAACAAAAATCAAAGCTTGGTCCACATAAGGGTCTAAGGTATATTTCAGCTGTAACCATGGTAACTGTCTCACGATTTCACTAGCAATAATGCTGAATTTCTGTCAGTCGATGCTCATGTCATGTACAATTCCATGCACAAAATACCCTTGTAAACTCAATTTTGTGCAGAAAAAAATAGCATTACAGGGGTAGACATTTTTTTGTTACTTTTGCTCTAAACATGGATTGTGGGATCTTGCATTTGTTAGAAGCGCATCATTTTACTTTCAGTTTCTCCGGGAGCTCGTTAAAACGCATTATGTTTATTTGTTTGAGGTTTAACGTCCCCGTCAACACTGTAAAGTTCATTTTGGAGAGGTTGCTTCCAATTTTGTGTGACTTTTACCCGACACTCAATGAAGCGGTTCTTATATCACCCACAAGATAAATTTACAACAGAGAGAAGGCTCCGTGATGTAGTGGTTATGCTACTCGCCTTGTAAACCAGGGGTCGCCGGATCGTCGCAGGATCGATCCAGGGCTTCTCCAGACATTCGGATGAGTCTTTAAACCGAGGTCCCGCCTCCGTATGACCTTAGCTGTTGGAGAGACGTACAACTCAAACACTCACAAGTTTAAAACAGAAATAAAACAACTATATATGTACCATCTTTTTTGAGTTATACATGTATCACTATTTCGTACAAATGTTTTATAATCATGGTACAGGTAGGGGTATATATAAGCAGTCATTTCCATAACACATGTACGCACGTTCCATTGTCTGAACTCATGCTATATGGTCTTGTTAACGGAAGAAGCGGTTGAACGTCTTCCCATACTAACTCACACTGCAGTTTACATCACGAAAACATGCATATATAATCTTGTCCCTATAAACCCCACTTTTATAAAGTAAAACTGGGGTTTGCAGGGGTATACATTGTTTTCCTTATTCATGCTCTAAGACATAGGTTGTTGGTACTCGTTAGAACCGCCTCGACGAGGCGGTTCTAACGAGTGCCTATAATCTATGTTTGCAGCAAAAATAATAAAAATATCTGAATTTTTATCAGAAAATTTTCATTTTTTCGTGGTTAATTTGTCCAATACATTTGTATGGGCGTGTTTTCGTAATGTTTCTTCGTTTTTCTTTTTCGGATCGTTTGTTGTAATAAACTCTTCTGTAATG
The DNA here is from genome assembly GCA_963580285.1 of Lucinisca nassula. Classification (NCBI taxonomy): domain Eukaryota; kingdom Metazoa; phylum Mollusca; class Bivalvia; order Lucinida; family Lucinidae; genus Lucinisca; species Lucinisca nassula. The sequence continues at coordinate 126,529,720 of OY757015.1, read as the reverse complement.
CGCACTATTGGATTTTACAGGGTTCTGCATTGTCTTTCGTTATTTCTCCTCAAAAACATAGATTGTGGGTACTCGTTGGATGGTTGATACTCATTTTCCCCCGTTCACAATCTATGTTGGGACTAGTAGAAAAAAAAAACTATTAAAATATTTCATCAAGTCTAGAGGTTTAAAAGACGCCATTTTAGGGCACGGATGTGTTATCGTTATTCGACTTGCGAAAAGTCGCAGCACATCACGAAAACACGCCTATATAATTTTGACCCCCTTGAACCCCACTTTTATATAGTAAAACTGGGGTTTCCGGGTGTATACCTTAGTTTTCTTATTTCTGCTCTAAAATATAGATTGTGGGTACTCGTTAGAACCGCCTCGATTAGTTGTTCTAACGAGTGCCCACAATCTATATTTTGAGCAGAATAAGAAAAATATCATAATTTTTCATCATAAAATTTTCGTTTTTTTCGGCGATAAAGGTGGGAATGTATTTGTATAGGAGTGTTTGCGTAATGAAAACCTAGACCCCCATTTTCTATCTATAATGATTTTTTGTTCCAAAAGGCAATTCTTATAATCGGCCCTCGTGGCCTAGTGGTTAAGAGCACTGACTCTTTAATGTGTTCCCTCAACGCTATGGGTTAGAGACTCGTTCGGGTCAGACGCCAAGTTGTGCTACGGGTGGTCAGATGTTTTTCTCCGGGTACTCCGGGTTTCGCCCACCGGCTCGATATATGTAAAGAAAAATTGAAAGGGCCGTTAACCAAAATTAAAAGACAATTCTTATGCGCTCTTTCGGGTGCATGCAATCACACCCGACATAGCGTTTCTAGTGATGTCTAGCCTTGTTTTGGAAGTGTGTAGAAAACGTGAATTTTAATTCATAACACCATCACTGTGCACTGTGCTGTATTGACGATATCTAACCGAAGAAATTGCCTTAATGCCAGATGCCAGATCATTTCATAAATGGCCTCGTCGAGGCAATTTATTTTTATATAATAATAACGGAGTATAATGTCTAAACCTCTTCAAATATTCCTATGGATTGAATTATGTGAATTATGAATGAAAACACGTTATGACCGAAGGATTTCCTGCCACTTTTTTTTTGCCACAACATCATAAAAAATGGGACAATAATGCATGTGCAGGTGATGCAAACCCTCGAATGTTGGTAGGTTTATTTACGCCTGTGGAGTTTATACCTTAAGTGTCATTTTGTCTGAATGGATGTCCCAAGTTTTAGGATCAGTATGGTTATTGTGTGTGTGGAATGTGTGTTCATAATGAATGTGTTCAATTAATATGTACTTTGTTAATTAACTATTAATGACTATTATGCTTTGTTCACTGATTTGTATATTCTGAATGCCAGAGATGGTCCATGATTGGTTGAAAAAACATATTCTATTCTATTATATTCTATTCTATTCCTAAAAAGTGGCTATTGAAAGCTAACTGTCAACAGCGGTATTGCGTTAAAAGTGCTATTGCCAGCTGAACATTCTTAGATAAACTCACCAGGGGAATCACCTAGTTTACATTTTAATTTTCATTAGCAGTAAAAATTTAACTCTTATCCTGCTGTTCACGACAACCCCTATCTTTGGAAACAGAGTAGATCCAGATCAGATGGCTTCAGGATCTACACTGTTTGACATTCGGTTCATGGATTTGTAAGAATAAATTACATCAAGTAATCTGATTGGTTCAAAGTCAGAAATGGGTGTGGCTAAACTGAATATTCAGCAGGATAAGGGTTAATATCCAGCTGATATGAGCAAACCTCAGTCCAAGACATAATCTTTCACTTATACAGTCTGGGTTATCAACAAGGATAGTACTAAAGAAGTCTGATCTGCGTCTTCGGTGGTCGCACACCTCACAATAACACATACGCGTACATACGCGTGCATACGCGTGCTATAGTGCATTCTTTCGTATATATCCAAAAAGGTTATTATGAAATTTTGTGTGATAGTTTTCTTATTAAAGTTCCAAGCATAGGTTGTCGGTATTCGTTAGAACCGCCTCATTGAGGTCTAACGAATACCCACAACCAATGTCTTGGAGCAGAAATAATAATAAAATAATGTATACCTCTGTAAACCCCAGTTTTCTCTATCTAAAACTGGGTTTAGTGGGGTGTTCATTACACAGACTTGTTACTTGATAAGTTGTTTTTGCCAGTTTTCTCCCTTTCGTCAGCCAGAGGTTGGGTGATTATAAGCATAACGGTGGTGTACCGTAATGATCCCAAGAATTGGGACAGGCAGGCCAAAGCAAACGGTGCAGACCCATATCAGAAAGCCATGTTTGGACTTCTTGCTGGATCATGCAATAAATAATAAATTTGTTAGAATCAAGTTTTAGGGGGAATTACAGCAAGTTCTCAAGGTGTCCAAATATGTAGGATTTTTACGGTAATAAGGACTTATGTTATTGTAGATGACGGACGACATGTATACTGGCAAGGGACGCCACTAGTATGTGAGACGGTTACTATCTGTATGGTGATATGCTGTTGTTGTTGTTGATAATCTTCTTCTTGTTGTTTTAGTTGTTGTTTTTCATTACCAAACAGGAAAAGTCTCTAACTCATTTTGTTTGTTTGTATTTTGTATTGGAGTTTAACGACCCAGTCAACACTATTTAGGTCATTTTTGAATCTGTCAGTTTACCTCTCCACCCCTTTCCTGGGCAGGCTTATACGTAAGCGGTTATAACCAGTATAGTGCACATTCTTTCTCCAGAAACTGACAACTGCCCTTCTTGAATCAGCGGAAGGGAGACCGTAGAAAGATAGATTTCATGATCAACCTCCACGAAAGAATGTTGCCGACCCCGGCAGGTATCGAACCAGCGTCCTCCTGATCACAAGTCAGACGCGCATCCGAAATAGCTACCGAGGCCGGCTCTAACTCATTTTATAGCTTATCTTAAAGGATATTGTGTTGTCGAAATTTCGATATACTAAGTCGAAATTTCGAGTTATTAAGTCGAAAATTCCAGATAATAAGACGAACGAGAAACTAAGTCGAAATTTCGACACATTCTCTCGAACTTTCGACTTAATTGCTCAAAATTTCTAGTTACTATCTCGAAATTTCGACTTATTAACTCAAAATGTCGACCTAGTTTCTCGACATTTCGACTTATTATCTCGAATTTTCGACTTAATAACTCAAAATTTCGTATTAATAACTCGATAATTCGACTTAGTCTCGAAAAATCGGTATATTTATAAGTTGAGATTTTGTCTTATTTCAATTAGTATCTCGAAATTTCGACATAATAACTCGAAGCTGGCTCTGTGATCTACAATCTGCATTCAGCTCTGAATCGGGATTAGCCATATGGCCAACTCAGAGTTGAAAGTAGACCTCAGATCTCAGAGCCAACCTTCCAGAACTTCATTTTCACATAAAACATATGGTTAGCATAGTTTGTGCATGTTTAGTGTCAGAAGTTATGCCTCATTTTGAGAACCAAACATTTGCCACTTGAACTTTGTGCTAAACCCCGCCGTTCTGGGGCATCGTCGGCCTATCTCCGACGTAAGGGAATTGAGACACTGGCTTGGCCAACTAAAGGCCCGGATTCGAATCCCCCTGGAACATTTTTGGTAGATTCTTGGGCGTCGGATACTGAACATGATCTCCCCCTCCCTATTGCTCAGAATCTGGACGAACTGGAAGCAGTTCTGCATATATTCATCGAAATTGGAGTTGATAAGTCAAAGTTTCGAGATAGTAAGTCGAATCTTTGAGTTATTGTGTCGAAAATTCGAGTTAATAAGTCAAAATATCGAGACAGTAAGTCGTCATTTTGAGAAACTTAGTCGAAGTTTCGTGATATTAAGTCGAAATTTCGAGAAAGTAAGTTGACATTTCGAAATATGTCGAAATTTCGAGTTATTATGGCGAAATGTCGAGTTGCTATGTCGAAATGTCGAGATACTCAGTTGAAATTTCGATAAAGAAGTCGAAACTTCGAGATATGTAGTCGAAATTTGGATTTATTTAGTCGAAACGTCGAGTTATGGAGTCAAAATTTGGATTTAATAAGTCAAAATGTCGAGATACCAAATCGAAATTTCGGGTTATTCTGTCAAAATTTTGTGAAACTTAGTCGACATTTCGAGATACCTATCAAAAGAAATAAAAGTATACCTGGGTCTAATGCTCTTCCGTACATTCGAAACCCGAGGCTGAGTTCACAAAAATGCTTGTGGAAGAATAAGCTCGAATTAGCCACTGTAAACATAACGTAAACACGACTATACGAATACATACGGAACCCCGGAAGGGACATGATTTTTTATTTTTATTATGTTGTGCGAACAAGATAATATCATGAGCGGACAAGATATTATCTTGTTCGGACAACATATTATCTTGTGCGGACAAGATATTATCTTGTTTGCCCAAGATATTATCTTATCTTGTCCGCACAAGATAATATCTTGTTCGCACAACTAAAATATCTTGTCTGCACAAGATAATACATGTATGTTGTGCGAACAAGATACTGTCTTGTCCGCACAAGTTAATATCTTGTTCGCACAACTTCCCAAGATCTATGTTGTACAAACAATATAATATCTTGTCCGCACAAGATATTAAGTTGTGCAAATAAGATATTATCTTGTCCGCACAAGATAATATGTTGTACACACAAGATAATATGTTGCGCGCACAACATAAACTAGAGCTGTCAGTGAAACTGACTAGGGCCCCGGCAGTGCCATCAGAGCAGTTGGATTTTTTTCAAAGGGCTATTATTCTTAGAGTATTGTAGCTAGAGTTACGTCGGTTGCCATGTAATTGTGTAATGCTATTGTGACCATATATCTTAAGTTTGAAGTTGATGCATTTGACTGTTTGTAAGTTTTGAATGAAAAACAAAAGGGTATTACTATATGGCAACTGTCAATAACTTCAGCTTCAGTTTGTAAACATGAAAAATGTTGATGGATAGACGGGCAGATGGACAGACGGACAAACAGGACATTACTATAGGGCAACCTGTTAGTAACTATAGGAAGTTTCATTGGAGTATCTATAGCGGTTTTAAAATAAAGATGAAAAAAGACGAAAAAAAGCTGATTTTTTAAGTTATTCAAATGGCCATAACTCTGAAAGTATTGAAACTACAGTTACGTTACTTGTCATAAAATTGTGTAATGATAATGCGACCAAATATTTAAAGTTTGAAGTTGATAGATTTGACCGTTTGTTAGTTATTAAGAAAAAAAAAACATGAAAAAGCTGATTTTTTAGTTTTTCAAAGGGTCATAACTTTGAGATTATTGAAGCTACAGTTAGGTCACTTGCCATAAAATTGTGCAATGATGATGAGACCATATATTTAAAGTTTGAAGTTGATAGGTTAAACGGTTTGTAAGTTATTAAGAAAAAACATGAAAAAGCTGATTTTTTTCAGTTTTTCAAAGGGCCATTACTCTAAGAGTATTGAAGCTACAGTTAGGTAACTTGCCATAAAGTTGTGTAATGATGATGAGACTATATATTTAAAGTTTGAAGTTGATAGGTTTGACCGTTTGTAAGTTATTAAGAAAACACATGAAAAATGTGGACATTTTTTAAGTTTTTCATATGGCCATAACCTTGAGAATATTGTAGCTAGAGTTACCTAACTTGCCATGAAATTGTGTAATGATATTGTGACCTTATATTTAAAGTTTGAAGTTGATGCGTCTAACGGTTTTTAAGTTATTAAGAAAAAACATAAAACATGTGGACAGACAGACGGACAGACGGACGGACAGACGGACAGACAGGGTGATTACTATAATAAATAAATTTGCCGGGCCCTAATTATGTTGTCCGCACAAGATAATATCTTGTCCGCACAACATATTATCGTGTGCGCACAAGATAATATTTTGTTCGCACAACTTAATATCTTGTTCGCGCAACATATTAAAAAAAAATTATGTCCCTTCTCGGGTTCCGTAAATACATCGGAAGAATTGACAATTTTTAGATGAACAATGGTAATATTTTTTCTTATTTCTGCTCAAAATATAGAATGTTGGTACTCGTTAGGACCGCCTCATCGAGGCGGTTCTAACGAGTACCCACAATCTATATTTTAGAGCAAAAATAAGAACAATAAGGTGTACCCCTGTAAACCACAATTTTACTACATAAAAGTGGGGTACAAGGGGGTCAAAATTATAGAGTCGTATTTTCGTGATGAATGCGCAATCAGTAATTTATTGAAGTTTAATTGTACAGAATAAACGTGGATGGCTCGAACTCTGATGCTCGTTAACCATTGTTGTTTCTTACTTTTTTTTCATTACTGAAAACACGCCTATACAAATACGTTGTAAACTTTACCACCGAAAAACGAAAATTTTAAGATGAAAAATTTGGACATTTTTCTTATTTCTGCTCAAAATATAGATTGTGGGTACTCGTTAGAACCGTCTCATCGAGGCGGTTTTAACGAGTACCCACGATCTATATTTTAGAGCAGAAATACGGAAAATAAGGTATACACCCTGTAAACCCCAGTTTTAATGTATAAAAGTGGTGTTCAAGAGGGTCAAAATTATATAGGCGTGTTTTCGTGATGTATGAAATTCTTCTTTAACAGTATAAGCAATGAAGCAAAGGGGTCGGGCCACAAGTTCTCACAACATTAGTTACGGCCATTCCCCTACATTTTAATATACACATGACAATGGCATTAAACATAGAAATTTTTGTTCTTATTATTACACATATTTGAGGAAAACTTTGAGAAATACTTCTGATTTTATCGAGGAAATGTATGTTGTGTGTACTCATTGAGGCGACTCTAATGAGTACACACAACATACATTTATTTTTTGACTATTCAATATATACTCAGTCAAAAAAGTTCCTATACGTAAAATTGCTTCTGTTACTATAGCTACTACAGATAAAAACTACACAAAATTTGTTATGTTTTGGTAAGAAGACTCATTTTTCCTTGCAAAAGCCCCATTCGTTTTTGTTTACGTAATTACATCACCGTAGACTATTGCTTTAAACACCCAAGGGGTCCCTGTGTCATTTTCGCAAAGAAAATCATTAAAACATGCTATGATTTAACATCACAAAATTTCCCTGTACCCCACATTTCTAAAATTTGATACATGTTACATTTCTTTAGATGCAATTTGCGTCTTTTCACAAAAGATTTGGAACTTAAGTTGCATCATCTACGAGGAAAAGGCTATCACATATTGACCTCCAATTTTTAGACGTTGTGTGCAAATGCTGCTTTCAATGGGAACTCCATAGAAAATCGCAATCGATAGTGCTACATGCTACATGATTTTTCTGTACTTTTTACCACCATGGTGAACAGCAATGGTGGAAACAAAGCGTTTTTGAAAAAAAATGGCAAAAATTGATTGACAGGAATAAAAATTACAGAAGTTCGAAAATTGCTATATTTTTAATTGCAAGGGAGATAATTTGAGAATTTCACAATACGAGATCATGAGGTAGTGTAAAAATAAAGTGTTATCCGATGTTTAGAGGATGATGTCTTCCTTCTAAGCCAAAAAAGAGATTTCTGCGCACGCGCAATGCCCATTTTCTACCAAAATCTTTCTAGGCACATATTGTAAGACAACTCGAGAGTAGAAAGGTATGGACAAATGCAAGTTTGAGTATTCTCTAGCTAAACGTCCGATTTACATTTCTACAGCCACATTTAGCTCAATAGCTGCCAGATATCTGGTGAGTTTCATCCGGAAGTTGGTATGGTTACTTTTTTGACCAATTATATATTCCGATAATATCCCTGTTATGTCTCTTGACGTGTATTGTGATTATCCCTCAATCGTTCTTTCTTAATGTTTAAACATTTTTCACCCATCACGAACACACGCCTATATAATTTTGACCCCCTCAAACCCCACTTTTTTCAACAAAACTGGGGTTTACAGGGGTATATATTATTTTTCGTATTTCTGCCCAAACACATAGATTGTGGGTACTGATAAGAACCGCCTCGATGAGGCGGTTCTAACGTGTACCGACAATCTATATTTGGAGCAAAAATAAAAAAAAATATATATATCACAATGTTTCATCTGAAAGTTTTCGTTGTTTCGGCGGTATTTACAAGGTATTTGTATAGGCGTGTTTTAGTAATGCGGCCCAATAGGTGTTCGAGCAGTTGAGGTTTAACTGTATTTATTGGTTCGTTGAGAGGAGATGTCCAGAAAACGAGAAAGATTCAAAGTTCTCTCTTTTTCCAGTCATGTCAGATTCTACCCAGACCGGAACTCCTTTCTTGACAAAGATATTAGCTGTGACCGTATTCTCTCCGGTAATCGGTTTCCCGTCTACCATAAGTGTGATGTGATTATGTCGAAGTAACTGTTGAGAACCAGCGAGAGTGAAGGCATAAGTACCAGACAAAGGCGCCCTGAAAATACAGCACCATAGTCGAATTTCGGTGACTCAAACATCCTAGGATATACAATCAACCCTCCCCAGCAGGCACACGTCGCGAGGGCAACGTCACATTAACGTCGGTGCAACGTCATGACGTTGCACCGACGTTGATGTGACGATGCAGAAAAGTCATGACGTTGTTCCGACGTTGATGTGACGTCACAATTACGTCATTTGCCTGCTGGGTCTTTATACCTAGATTCGATATAACGAGAAAACTCATTGTAGCGACGAATCCTAAGCTCACGACGAGACGGAAAATATTACAAATACAGTAAAATACCTATATTAAGACCACCTTTGGGACTGTTCAAAAGTGGTCTTAAAGACCACTTTTGAACAGTCCAAAAGGTGGTCTCCGACTAGAGCATTTTGGATGTGAAAAACACAAAGAAAATGTAACTGAAACCTTCTAAATATGCTTTTAAAAGCATAATCTATCTTAATTTTAGGTGGTCTTAATAGCGGAAGTTTACTGTACATGTATCCAAGAAACATATGTTGTGGATATATATATGAATCGCCTCAGCGAGGCGATTTTAACAAATATCCGCAACATTGGTTAGCAATTTTTGTTTCTCGGAGTAACTTAGGAAAAATAGCTATACTACTCACTATTCAGTTTTCCTAAATGCGGCAAATTCTATATGCTGGTAAAATGTTACGGAAAAGTTGTTTTGTTTGTTTGATTTGAGGTTTAACGTCCCCGACAACACTGTATAGACGTTGCGTTTGTGGGACTTTTACCCGACATTGGGATGAAATGAGATCTCAAGCCCTGTCGCCCAATGAAACCAATAGGGTTTATAAGCATGGATGGTCCGACTCGCACTGCTTTGCCTGGGCAGGCTTAGATCCTCTAAGCGGTTTCCCAGTAATCGTGTGCGGCTGGTTTCAGCTCTGCGTGGAAGCATCATGCAGCCCATCGATTGCTTCAAGCCCCGATGGGCGGGGCCCAAGGAAAAGTTGTTATTGTTACATGTATGCATGTATGCAGATAGAAATTTGTTCTAGCCAGAGGTATTTCGAGCCACTGAGGGTGTATCATAATACCACGTAAAGAGGGGTGGTGTGGGGTTAATTTTATTCTCGGAACTGAAAACAGTACAAATCTAGAGGAACTGCGATATTTTGATTATTCATCACGTGAACAAGTCCGTGAAATGATTACCCCTTTATACCCCACTTTTTATAGAGAAAACTGGGCTTTTTCGGGGGTATATAATATTTTTTTTTTATTTCTGCTCTATGCCATAGGCTGTGGGTACTCGTTAGAACCGCCTCAACCTATGTTCGGGATATAACTAAGAAAATATAACGGATTTTCATCAGAAGAGGGATGTGAAAAAGATGTGAAAAAGTGCGATATATCGCACGGGTGTGTTATCATAATGGACAGAATATGATTTTCTCCACATGCGAATGAAAAATAATCACTCAATTCTATTTTCGCTGCAGCAAGCAGGATTTTATCTTTGTTATTTGCGCTGTAGCAAGCTGCTGGATAACTTGCCAATGTCACTTGATAATGTTCAATAATAAACTACTAAAAGTTTGATAGGGATCACTTTTTTAATGCAAAATAAATTTGGGTTAAATTAATCAGCTGAATCCAAATTTGATATATATTGATAGGGATCATATCCTTCACAAAGACTAGTGATTAATTTTGTCAACTGACACTGCATTCAAGCGTGACAACAGCAAACGTCTAGGCGCCCACAAAATTTGCCGTAAAACGAAGGGATTTGGCCAATTGATTTTTCACAAATTTCTAAATTTGTTTTGACAAAATTGCCTAATAACGTGTATGGCGTCCACGGGCATCAATTACAGCACGACATCGCATGCACATGTTCGTAATCAGAGTGTGTATCAGGTTTTGTGGAATCAGCTTCCATTCAGCAACCAGTGCATCTTTGACCCCTTGTAGTAAAGTCCTCGGATGCACAGGTCGGGCTAAAACAGCACGCTGTAGCATGTCTCACGCATGCTCAATCGGATCTAAGTCCGGTGATCGAGCAGACCAGTCCATACGAACGATTGCCTCGCGTTCAAGATAGGCATCAGTGACGCGAGCACGGTGGGGACGGGCATTATTGTCCATTAGAATAAAGTTCGGTCGATAGCACCGGCGTATGGTCTCACAAACTGATAAAGAATCCCATTACAGTACCTAACTGCCGTTAATGTTCCGTTTTCAACGACGTACACGTCAGTTTTACCATTCACGCTTATCCCAGTCAAACCCATGACTGATCCATTTCCATAGCGGTTATGCTTTGCCACATTCAAGTCATCGAATCGCTCTTTAGACATTCGCTAATTGACGTTTATCAGTGATGTCTAGACATAATCTGGACTCATCAGTAAACAATACTGGCGTCCAGTCACGAATCGTCCATCTGACGTGAGTTCTGGCAAAGTCCAACCGGTCTTGCACGTGCTGTCTCGTCAACGGAACACAAACAGCAGGCCTCCTGGCATTCAGTCCGGAATCGTGGTGCCTGTGTCTGACAGTTTGTGTAGAAATTCGTACTCCAGTTCCGTTCCTAAACTGGTTATTTAACAGCGTAGCGCTCAGGAACCGTTGACGTCGAGACTGAATCAACAATAAACGGTCCTGACGTTGAGTTGCAGCCCTTTCTCGACCGCCGCCGTGTCTGTGTGAATGGTTCCCGTGGGAAAGATGCTGACTCTACATTCGGGAAACCACGGTCTGCGACACATTCAGAATCCCAGCAACACGACGTTGAGAGACGCCAGATTCCAATATTCCGACGCCACGGTTCATTTCTTCGGGGCTCAGGCGGTTTCTTAACTGTCCCCTAGGCATTATAAAGTTTCAAAAATCAAATGAATTCCTTTTTACGCTTAGTAAAGGAACACTGATACGTTTGATTTTTCTGTTGTAATGCACTGTTACGCAAGATTTTTGGGGTGCATGAATTCATTTGCTGAGTGTTAGAAGTGTACACTTTCAAGTGTACTGAATTGCACATGAGTTCCTGCTTAAGATATTTATCAATATTCGGAGTACAAATTCTGTCATGAAATTTTAAATTTTCAGTGCAAAATTTGGTATATAAAAAGTGATCCCTATCAAACTTTGAGTAGTATATATATTTCTTATCATTAGGCTTTTACATATGCTTCATACTCGTGTCAGTTCGGATATTTCAACACTCACTATGGGTACCAGATATAATGCGCTTAAGACAGTCGTCTCTTGGCATCACGCACGTCACTCATATTCACTAATGATCGGAATGCATTCTTATTTATTATGCAGTTGGCATAATCAGATGGCCGCAATAAGCAAACACGCCTATACAAATATATTGTAATCTTTCCGAAAAAAACGAAAAGTTTAAGATGAAAAATTGTGATATTTTTCCTTTTTTTCTGCCCAAAATATAGATTGTGGGTACTTGTTAGAACCGCCTCATCGAGGCGGTTCTAAGAGTACCCGCATACTATATTAAGAACAGAAATAAGAAAAATAAGGTACACCCCTGTTAACACCTGTTTTACTATATAAAAGTGGAGTTAAGGGGGTCAAATTTATATAGCTGTGTGGAAACAAGCGACAAAATCTCCGACCATACCATCACGTAAACAGGTTCGTGAAATAAAGACCCCCTAAACCCCACTTTATATAGAGAAAACTGGGGTTTACGGGGGTAAACATTATTTTTTCTTAGTTCTGCTCTAAGACATAAGTTGTGAGCACCCACAACCTATGTTTGCAGTATGAATAAGAAAAATAGCACGGATTTTCATCAGAAAAATGGCCATTTTGGAGATGTAAAAATGCAATATGTGACACGGGTGTGTTATCGCAATGCTACGCAGTCTGGCGAGACTTATTTGCTGTAAGCTTTATGGATTCCCGTAGATCCCCAGCTGACTGATTCAAAGAAAGCTGTATCCAGCTTTGAAAGCTCATGAACTTACTTGGTACAGTCAACCCTCTTTGTACCGACATTCGTTATAACGGCAAAACTCGTTATAACGACAATTTCAATGGAATGAATTCTTAGCTTAAGGCTTAGCCTCGATTCCGAGCGACGCCGGCTTCCCTCAGGTTGGAAATGCCCAAATCGAATCCATAGTCATGAAAGATTCTTGTAATTTAATACTCCAAGAAACAAATGTTATATATATTTGTTAGAATCGCCTCACCGAGGCAATTCTAACAAATGTCTATAACGTTTGTTCCTTGGAGAAGTCATGGGGAAAATGCCTTTTATAACCTATCATACTTCTAACTGGGATTCTGTATAGCGGCAAATTCATTATAACGCACAATAATAAACAAATCATCACGCAAACATACCTATGTAATTTGGCCCCCTTGAACCCCACTTTTATGTAGTAAAACTGGGGTTAACAGGGGTAAACCTTATTTTTCTTATTTCTGCTCTTAATTTTGAGAATAAAATAAGAAAAATATCTCGATTTTTCATCTTAAAAATTTCATTTTTTCGGCGATAAAGGTTACAATGTATTTGTATAGGCGTTTTTTACGTAATGACTGTCGTTAAAACGTGGGTCCGTTGTATTTACAGCCTTCAAGTCTGAAAGCAACTGTCGTTTATTAGTATTGCTACTCCAACAAGGTAAGACAAACTTGTTTGGAATTTAGCCCGTTTTATACGAGAAGCCCCAAATGGGACACTGGCAAACAGTGTTAGCCCAGCTCAGACGCAACTTAGCGCGGCGTCTGATCAGAGACGCCACTGTTTGCAAAAAAAAAAAAAAAAAAAAAAATCAGCCACTTTTAAACAATTTCTTAGTAACCCCTACATTTTGAAATGCACGGAATAAACAAATTTCTAAGTAACATGCACGGAATATTCCATTCCGTTCAAAATGGGTTAGATAAGAAATGTGTTTGGTTGAGCTCCAACATAGTTTTCACCTGAATATTCCAGTATCTGCGTCATAACCATCACCGTCGTTGAGAACAACCCTATCAAACCTAATACGACCATATAGCACTACCACATCCGGAGACCACTGATAGGCAGAAAATGCCACAACGTTGCCATTGCTCCACTTCCCTTCAGAAAGAAATCATCGTATGACATCAAATCACGAAAACACGCCTATATAATTTTGACCCCCTTGAACCCCTCTGTTATATAGTAAAACTGGTATTTTCGGGGTGATATAAAATATAGATTGTGGGTACTCGTTAGAACCGCCTCGATGAGGCGGTTCTAACGAGTGCCCACAATCTATATTTAAAGCAGAAATAAGAAAAATATCACAGTTTTTCATCATAAAATTTTCATTTTTACAGCGATAAAGGTGGCAATATATTTGTATAGGCGTGTTTGCGTAATGACGAAAAAAGCCCCAGCCCATCGGGGCTTGAAGAAATAAATGGGCTGCATGATGATTCCAGGCAGAGATGAAACCGACCGCACACGGGTACTGATAAACCGCTTAGAGGACTGGCCATGCTTATAAACCCTATTGGTTTAACTGGGTGACAGGGATTGAGATGTCATTTCATTGCAATATCGGGTAAAAGCCCCACAAAATTGGAAGCAACCTCTCCAAAATGGCATATACAGTGTTGACGGGGACGTTAAACCTCAAATCAAACAAAGACATCATGAAAACACGTCTATATAATTCTGACCCCTTGAACCCCACTTTTATCTAGTTAAACTGGGTATACAGGGGTCAAGCTTGTTTTCTGTTTTATTTCTGCTCTTATATATAGATTGTGGGTACTCGTTAGAACCGCCTAAATGAGGCGGTTCTAACGTGTACCCATAATCTATATTTTGAGGAGTAATAAGAAAAAAATCACGGTCTTTATCTTAAATTTTCGTGTTTTTTTTTTTTTTTTTTTTTTTCCAGCGGTAATATTTACAATGTACAGTAAAACTCCTATATTAAGACCACCTGTGTGACTGTTCAATGGTTAAAAGCGGTTTTTAAGACTTTCGAACAGTTCCAAAGGTGGTCTCTGACCAGAGGACACTGTATGCAGAAAACACAGAGAAAAATAATTGTATCCTACTATATGAGCTTTAAAATGCAGAAATAGTCTTTTCCAGACACTTCGGCCCCACTACCACCTCGGCCCCTAGACAGGTCGGCCCAAAACCAGGTCGGCCCTAGACACCTCGGCCCTAGTCACCTCGGCCCTAGACACCTCGGCCCCACTGTCACCTCGGCCCCTAGACATCTCGGCCCCAAAGACACCTCGGCCCCACTTTTGATATCTGTTAGGGTATGGGCAGTTATATCATGTTAAAATCGGCCCCGCCCATCGGGACTTCAAGAAACCGATAGCCTGTGGTATGAGTACTGGTAAACCGCTTAGGGGTTCTAAGCCTGGCCAGGAATAGGGGTGCGAGTCGGACCGTTCATACTTATAAACCCTATTGGTTTCATTGGCATGCAGGGCTTGCGATGTCATTTCATCTCAATGCCGGGTAAAATTCCCACAAAATTGGAGGCAACGTCTCCAAAATGACCGATACAGTGTTGATTGGAGCGTTTAACGTCAAATCTAACAAACAAAACATCATGTTAACAAGCCCGTGTAATGAAGACCCCGCTAAATCCCAGTTTATATGGGGAAAACTGGGGCTCATAGGGACATACATTATTTACATCACGAAGACACGCCTTTATGATTTTGACCCCCTTGAATCCCACTTTTATATAGTAAAATTGGGGTTTACAGGGGAAAGCCTTATTTTTCTTATTTGAGCAGAAATGATAAAAATATCAAAATTTTTCCTCTTATAATGTTCGTTTTTTTTGTGTTTTTTTTTTGCAGTAAAGTTTACAATGAATTTGTATAGGCATGTTTTCGTAATTCTTATTTCTGCTCCAAGATACAGGTTGTCTGTACTGGTTAGAACCGTCTCAATGAGAGGCCTGATCAGAATGCGTCTGTGACAACCTTTAATCACAACTAGTTTAATATTAATCCGTGTTATGCAAACTAGTCATTTCTTAGATCCCTTTCATATAAGTTAACAGCCATCTCCTTGAGAACGATTGAACCAGTATCAAAGATCTATGTTTTCGAGCAGAAGTAAGAAATATAATTTTATAAACTTTTCGTTATATAATTTTGGTTTTACGGAATCTTCTATTAAGTTGTTAGGAAATAAGATCAAATTATTTTATTGCTATTTATATTTCGTTTAAAAAATAACAAATAACCAATGAGACGTTTATGATAAATATAACAACGCATACACGACATTTTCAGGTTAACTTACACTCTTAAGGACAGCTAATCCCCCCACCGCCTTCAATCGTGACGTTGACCTTGAGTCAGCATCACTTAAAGTGGGAATTAGCGGGTTGTTCTAATTGTGAATATTTGATAGTGATAGTCAAGGAGCCTTTTCTACAAGAATATATAGGGCCATGAAGACTTTGCACTCAGTGTACATCCTGATCCGGATCTACACTGTCATTCAGTTTTCGAATTATAAATGAATACAATTTGAGGGTCGGATAGTCAAAAATGTGACTAATAAATAAATTAAATAAATAAATTATACAGAATACTTGTTACTGTCCGTCTTTAAATATGAGCTGAAATGACAATCAAATAGGAATTTCTAAATGTGTGAAACTTGATAACAATGGAAATATACTGATCAATTCCTACACAAATACGAGCAGTGATTGCACACAGTGCACATCCAGATCTACACTGTTTGCTACTAATATATACATATAGTACACATGTACATGTATCAAGTAATTTGGGTAGCTGATAGTCAGAAATGTGACTAATAAATAAATAAATAAATAAATTAATTAATATACAATATACTCGTTACTGTCCGTCTTTAATATGAGCTAGAATGACAATCAAATGTGTGAAAATTGATGACAATGATCTGTTTATCATCAAGGATCTCTTTATTGGGGTAAAGGGATTAGTAACGCCTGGTTGTTTATTGAGCTTCACACTTTACTTATTTAAAGACACATTTTTTGATTGCATAACACCCTAATGACCAGTTATTAAGAATTCAGTTTTGAGATAAGATATATTTGGGGTATTCTGACTGTCATACAGGTAGGGGACCAAGAGAGGGTAATCAGTTACCTAGAGGCAATTCACATCTATTTATTTACTTGTTTGAGAACTATGTCCTGGTTTTGATATTAATGGAATGTATTCTGTTTTTTTTTTTTTTTTTTTATTTAATTTTTAGTCACCATTGTTGATAATCATTACTAAAACATGCCTATTGAAATATCTTGGTTGAATTTTACGACCAAAAAATGATAAAAGTCATGATATCTTTTATATTTCGGCTCAACCATATATTGTGGGTACTTGTTAGAACTGCCTCGGGGAGGCGCTTCTTATGAGAACCCACAATTTGTGTTCGAAACATATATTGTGGGTACTTATTAGCACTGCATCGGTAAGGTGGTTCTAACGAGAACCCACAGTTTATGTTTTTGAGTAGGAATTAAAAAAAAATAGTGTATACCCTCTAAACCCCAGTTTTACTATACAATATTTTTACATTGTGAGTACTCGTAAAAAACGCCTCTGCGAGGGAATTCTAACGAGGACAATATATGTTTTAGAAATAAGAAAAATAGTGTATACCCATCCAAACCCCAAATAAATAAATAAATGTTCATTGAATGATTAAATCGCGGTGCAAGTCCATGCTTATAAACCCTATTGGTTTTATTGGGCGACAGGGCTTGAGATGTCATTTCATCTCAACGTCGGGTAAAAGTCCCCAAAAATTGAAAGCAACATCTCCAAAATGACCTATACAGTGTTGTCCGGGATGTTAAACCTCTTATCAAACGAACAAACACAATCTTGAATTAATAAATTCATTAAGTTTACTTCTTTTCAGATTCGAATCAATGAAACAATGACTGTCAGAGTTTTTCTTTACTTTAAAAAAAATAAAATGAAAATAACAAAAAAAGAAGTAATATAAAACAACATTTAGTTGGAAACAATCTCAGTAATAATATACCATGAAACAAGTTCCCCTTGTAGAGCCCCTTTTTAAACTTATCTCTCAGAGAGTCTCTGCTTATAATCACCTCATAATCACTTAGATAAGATACGCCTTTGATGTGCAATATGGTCCGAAGGACTTGATTATTGGAGATTATGTAACAGGCCACCCCTTTTATATAGAGAAAAAAATGTGTCTTTAAGTCAATAATTAATTGTTCTTGTAGAACTTTTTGCTAAATAGGGTACTAACGTGAAATTCATTAATCCTTACCCCGCTGAACACGATAATCCTTATCGTTGCAAACAATGTAGATCCTGATCAGATTGCTTTTGCCCTCTGAACCGGATCTGCACCGTTTTTCATGCCGTTTTTGAATTGCATGCAAACATAAAATTAATTGGTTTACTTACGAGGCATCACGAAAACACGCCTTTATACTTTTGACCCCCTTGAACCCCACTTTTATATAGTAAAACTGGGGTTTCCGGGGTTATACCTTATTTTTCGTATTTCTGCTCTAAAATATAGATTGTGGGTACTCGTTAGAACCGCCTCGATGAGGCGGTTCTAACGAGTGCCCACAATCTATATCGCCTCGATGAGGCGGTTCTAACGAGTGCCCACAATCTATATATTTTGAGCAGAAATAAGAAAATTTCACAATTTTTCATCTTAAATTTTCATTTTTTTTCGGCGATAAAGGTGGCAATGTATTTGTATAGGCGTGTTTTCGTAATGGATAGTTGTAGTTCAGCAAACCTGAACACTGATAATTACCTAATAAATAAATAAATAAATAAATAAATAAATAAATAAATAAATAAATAAATAAATAAATAAATTGTTTGTTTGTTTGTATTGGAGTTTAACGGCCAAGTCAACACTATTTTAGTTCATTTTCGAGCCGGTCAGATTACCTATCCACACTTAACCTGGGCAGGCTTGTACGTAAGCAGTTAACCAATACAGTGCACATTCTTTTCGCCAGAAAGTGACAACTGCCCTTCTTGAATCAGCTGCAGGGAGAGAATAACCGAAGAAAAGATTTCATAATCAATCTCCACGAAAGAAAGTTGCCGACCCCGGTAGGTATAGAACCCGCGTCCTCCTGATCACCAGTCATACGCGCATCAGACTTAGCTACCGAGGCCGGATGAACAAATAAATTAATAAATAAATATATAAATATGTTAACAAATATAAGAGTATCCCCCATCATCACCATGATTGACGAAACCGAGAATTTTTTTTCTTTTTTTTTTTTTTTTTTGTTTTTACGGCCCCATCCACCGATCCATCCAGATTTCCATCCAATTAGTAACTTTTAAGGATAGCTTATTGAAATTAATTTAAAAAGTATTTTTGCGATGTGGAATTATTTCGGATAATAAAAAAGCCTAAAGATCATCAAAAGAGCAGAAAAGTAGAAAGAAGAGCCTGCACTAAAGCATGTAAAGCATGCAGCAATGCAATTAGAATTATACATTTAAATAAAAGATGGGAATTTTCAAAAGTATCTTCCATTCTTCTTAAATGGACATACAGATTTTCTGTTAAGTAACGTTATAATATATAATAGATATATATATTATAGGTTCAAATATTCGTGGCTCCCTATCAAAATAATCAAATCAGCAAATAAAAATAATTAAAAAAAAAAAAAAAACGCATCGGGCATCCAACCCAATCTCCTATTTAAGTGGAAGCCCCGTGAAAAGCAAAGTGGGGCCGAAGTGTCTAGGTATATGGGGCCGACGTGTCTAGGGGCCGAGGTGTCCAGGGGCCGACCCGTCTAGGGTTTCAATTTTATGTGGGGCCGAGGTGGTTTTGGGGCCGAGGTGTCTAGGGGCCGAAGTGTCTAGGGGCCGAGGTGGTTTTGGGGCCGAAGTGTCCTGTTACCTTAATTTTAGGAGGTCTTAATAGCAGAATTTTACTGTATTTGTATAGGCGTGTTTTCATAATGAGTTTTGTCAATCAATAAAAAGTTATTCAGTGAAACCTCAATGACTAGAGCACCGATGGCTGGTTTACCATGGCTAATTCGAACTCACTCTTGGGTCCCTAAAGATTTCTCCCCATAGCGCCAGATAGCCTCATATTTAAGATAATTTGGGGGGGGGTTCTCTAGCATTTACTTTGAAGGTATGCTGTGTGTACTATTTAGAAACGCAGCAATGAGGCGATTCTAATGAGTACACACAGCATACCTTGAATGTATGGGTTTTTATAAGTATGCAGTGTGTAATCATTAAAGTCGCCTAATTGAGGCGATTCTAATGAGTACACGCAGCATACCTTTAATTTATGGATTTTTCTAAATGATATCGTGAAAGTATGTTGTGTGTAATCATTGGAATCGCCTCATTGAGGCGATTCTAATGAGTACACACATCATACCTTGCATGGCATCATCGAAGTGTTTCTAATGTGTACTTACAGCATTTCTTGTATAGCAGATTTAACAAAAATCTTCCCAATTATGTTTTCTGATGGGGAATAATGATTACATCACGAAAACACGCCTATACGAGGACTGTTCAAATATGAATGTAAGTAGAACGTTTTCTCATGCACTAATGCGAAAATCACCTGGAAATAAATATCACAGCGTAAAAAAACATTTTACCTATACATTGATACCAAACCTGTTAAAATCCGTCCACTTTAGCCATGTATATCGTTTGATAAACACTGACTACTCTTGAATACTAATGCAAAACATGGTTGGAAGAAGGTCAGAGTACGCCGTTGAAATACGGTCCTATATTAAGAATCGTTGTATTCTTGGTATACGGTGAAAAAACATTTTTGATGAAATATGTTCGGTTTATGGGCATAATGAAATGTCTTTTCCGACAGTTTTTCGTTGGTGTAAGAAATTCAGCTGTGGGCGAGGCTCAACAGAAGATGCAACACATGATCGTCGGCCGAAAAGAGCAACATCTGCCAAGATGGTTTCTAGAGTGAAAAAAATAGTTGCTACCGATGCACGATACACCACTGGGCAAATAGCTAGTATGGTTGGCATCTCATTAGGAGCAGCTCATACAATTCTGAAACGTGATTTGAAAATGAGAAAGATCTGTGCTAGATGGATTTCCCATCTGTTGACAGATGAGCAGAAAAAGACAAGCGTTCAGTGCGCCAAGAAGTTGCTTAAAAAGTTTCCAAACTACAATGCACGGTCTTTCGCTAATGTCGTCACAGGTGACGAGACATAGGTTTACTTTTCTGAGCCAAAACGAAAGATTCGGAACAAAATATGGGCAACAAAGTATTGCAAAAGACCATGCATTGCAAAGCTGACCATAAGCGTCAAGAAGGTAATGTATGTCATATTATTTTCAAATCAGGGCCCTGCTATTCAGGTTGCTATGCCTAAAGGCAAATCTGTAAATGCGAAGTTTTACAAGAATAAAGTTCTTCGAAATTTGAAGAAATATTTCAAAGAACGAAGACCCGCAACTGGTTTGGCCAATGTCCGATTGCTACATGACAATGCGTCATCGCACAAGGCGTTCATTGTGCAAGACTATCTGAAGCAGGAAAAGGTTGGTGAACTCCCTCACCCCCGTATTCCCCTGACCTTGCCCCGTGTAACTTTTTTGTTCCTGCCACTGAAAAAATACCTTTCTGGTCGAAAATTTGTACAGCTCAAACACCTCGGTTCTGCAATATTCCAGTGCCTTCATAGTATACCTCGAAAAGACTACCAAAATGCATTCAATGATTGGATCAGAAGATTGAAAGTTTGTATATCTGTTAAAGGGGAATACTTTGAGGGGACAAAATAAATTTTTCATCGAAATCTATCACGGAATCATTTTTATGTGCTTAGTTGCATTCATATTTGAACAGTCCTCGTATAACTTTGACCCCCCCCCCCCTTGAACCCCACTTTTATATAGTAAAACTGGGGTTTACAGGGGTAAACCTTATTTTTCTTATTTCTGCTCTTAATATCGATGAGGCGGTTCTAACGAGTACCATCAATCTATATTTTGAGAAGAAATATGAAAAATATCACAATTTTTCATCTTAAATTTTCATTTTTTTTCGGCGATAAATGTGACAATGAATTTGTATAGGCGTGTTTTCGTAATGACTCTCAGAGCATCGAACCATCCCTATCTCAAAAAATGATCACGGTCTCAGCGGCGCTCTAGCCATTGAAATTCGACTGTAGCATTTACTTTGAAGGTATGCTGTGAGTACTAATTAGAATCGCCGCAATGAGGCGATTCTAATGAGTACACACAGCATACCTTGAATTTATGGGTTTTTATAAGTATGCAGTGTGTAATCATTAAAGTCGCCTAACTGAGGCGATTCTAATGAGTACACGCAGCATACCTTTAATTTATGGATTTTTCTAAATGATATCGTGAAAGTATGTTGTGTGTAATCATTGGAATCGCCTCATTGAGGCGATTCTAATGAGTACACACATCATACCTTGCATGGCATCATCGAAGTTCATCGAAGTGTGTACTTACAGCATTTCTTGTATAGCAGATTTAACAAAAATCTTCCCAATTATGTTTTCTGATGGGGAATAATGATTACATCACGAAAACACGCCTATACGAGGACTGTTCAAATATGAATGTAAGTAGAACGTTTTCTCAAGCACTAATGCGAAAATCACCTGGAAATAAATATCACAGCGTAGAAAAACATTTTACCTATACATTGATACCAAACCTGTTAAAATCCGTCCACTTTAGCCATGTATATCGTTCGATAACACTGTCTACTCTTGAATACTAATGCAAAACATGGTTGGAAGAAGGTCAGAGTACGCCGTTGAAATACGGTCCTATATTAAGAATCGTTGTATTCTTGGTACACGGTGAAAAGACATTTTTGAAGAAATATGTTCGGTTTATGGGCATAATGAAATGTCTTTTCCGACAGTTTTTCGTTGGTGTAAGAAATTCAGCTGTGGGCGAGGCTCAACAGAAGATGCAACACATGATCGTCGGCCGAAAAGAGCAACATCTGCCAAGATGGTTTCTAGAGTGAAAGAAATAGTTGCTACCGATGCACGATACACCACTAGGCAGATAGCTAGTATGGTTGGCATCTCATTAGGAGCAGCTCATACAATTCTGAAACGTGATTTGAAAATGAGAAAGATCTGTGCTAGATGGATTTCCCATCTGTTGACAGATGAGCAGAAAAAGACACGCGTTCAGTGCGCCAAGAAGTTGCTTAAAAAGTTTCCAAACTACAATGCACGGTCTTTCGCTGATGTCGACACAGGTGACGGGACATAGGTTCACTTTTATGAGCCAAAACGAAAGATTCGGAACAAAATATGGGCAACAAAGTATTGCAAAAGACCATGCATTGCAAAGCGGACCATGAGCGTCAAGAAGGTAATGTATGTCATATTATTTTCAAATCAGGGCCCTGCTATTCATGTTGCTGTGCCTAAAGGCAAATCTGTAAATGCGAAGTTTTACAAGAATAAAGTTCTTCGAAATTTGAAGAAATATTTCAGAGAACGAAGACCCGCAACTGGTTTGGCCAATGTCCGATTGCTACATGACAATGCGTCATCGCACAAGGCGTTCATTGTGCAAGACTATCTGAAGCAGGAAAAGGTTGGTGAACACCCTCACCCCCCGTATTCCCCTGACCTTTCCCCGTGTAACTTTTTTGTTCCCGCCGCTGAAAAAATACCTTTCTGGTCGAAAATTTGTACAGCGCAAACACCTCGGTTCTGCAATATTCCAGTGCCTTCATAGTATACCTCGAAAAGACTACCAAAATGCATTCAATGATTGGATCAGAAGATTGAAAGTTTGTATATCTGTTAAAGGGGAATACTTTGAGGGGACAAAATAAATTTTTCATCGAAATTTGAACAGTCCTCGTATAACTTTGACCCCCTTGAACCCCACTTTTATACAGTAAAACTGGGGTTTACAGGGGTAAACCTTATTTTTCTTATTTCTGCTCTAAATATCGATGAGGCGGTTCTAACGAGTACCATCAATCTATATTTTGAGAAGAAATAAGAAAAATATCACAATTTTTCATCTTAAATTTTCATTTTTTTTTCGGCGATAAATGTGACAATGTATTTGTATAGGCGTGTTTTCGTAATGACTCTCAGAGCATCGAACCATCCCTATCTCGAAAAATGTTCACGGTCTCAGCGGCGCTCGAGCCATTGAAATTCGACTGTATTCGAAATAAACTCAAATCATTATGCAGTCACATTCAATCGGAATGCAGCCGGCTTTGATACTGTGAAGGTGTCTTGTATGGAACGCCCTGGGTGTCTTACGGGGATAAAATTCATTATGTTTGGTGGTTTTCCTATTATATGCTGTGATAAAAACAGTATATGTAGTGGTTAATCTAGTATATGTAGTAGAAACCTCATTATTTTCAGTGGTAAAACCTGTATATGCTTTAGTATTTTGTTATATGCGGTAGTATTTTTGTTATATGCGGTAGTATTTCTATTATATGCTGCGGTATTTTTATTATTTGCTGTAGTATTTTAATATATGCTGTAGTATTTTATTATACGTTGTGGATACTCATTATTTGCTGTAATATTTTTATTATATGCTGTGGTCACAGTTTGAATTGTTATATGCAGTAGATTCGTCTTTATCTTGGGTGCAAAATGTTATTATCATGATGAGATCATGCGTATGCATTCGTAACCTACCAGCCGAAAATAAGGTAATAAGCATGATAAGAGACAGTCCACAATTATTTCCCTTGTTTGGTTGGATGCTTTCAGAATATACTTTCAGGCAGATAGTTCCCTTGTTGATTGGCCCTACCGATGTTATCTAATGCCCTGCTTATTATGGTAACTTGAAAAGGGCATTGCATCAGCTTTTATGAAATGTCAAGTTTGATCAGAATTTTCATCAATGGAGGAAACTAGAGGAGCCGAACACACACTTGATCAGTGCTCCTGCTCCTGTAATGGCGGATTGTCCAGTAAATAATCCCCTTTTAAAATTATGCATACGATAACTGTAATTCCATATCCCTATTCTATTGGTTTCACGTCTTTCAACTGGCATATCTAAATACCGGGGCTGGACTGACTGAATATATACAAACTCCCACAAAAATAAATAAATGAATAAGTAAGGAATATAACAATATCTTCGTAAAACTATATATTACAAACATGAGCGATACTGGCCCATTTTTATCCTCTAGGTATCTGACTAGCATTTGGCGTTTTTGTTACTATAGTAAATACGTAAAAAAGTAACACAGTATTGAGTATTAAGATGCTAACTTGTTTATAGAGTGTAATAATATGGGGTGCCGTTTTACTATTTAATCCGTATTTATAGATATCCATAAATCGAATTAAGGATATCCATAATTCGATTAATGGATATCCATAAATCAGCCTAATAATGGATATCCACAATTCGAATTATGGATATCCATAAATCGAAATATGGATATCCATAATTCGATTTATGGATATCATTAATTCAAATTGATTTATGAATATCCATAATTCGATTTATGGATATCCATTATTTCTCTGATTTATGGATATTCATTATTTCTCTGATTTATGGATATCCATAATTCGAATTATGGATATCCATAATTCGATTTATGGATATCCATAATTCAGATCGATTTATGGATATCCATAATTCGAATTATGGATATCCATAAATCACCGTCAAAGCTTTAGGTTTAATGATTTCTCCCTAAGACACGTGATTGTTTAATGTAAAAAATCTTCAAGGTCTTCATGATGGCCAGTCAAAGGGACCTCTATGCCGTGCAGCCTTCTCAGTCCGTAAGGCTTCCAAAGCAACGGACGCCATAGGCTGAACCCCCGCCTCGTGTGCAGTTAAATATCGGAACCAGCCGTAAGATCTGGAAATTCTGGCCAGCGCATCCTGTCCCTCTGGAATCACATCTTTGAAAGCTCCAAAGGTGGTCCCTGACCAGAGGACATTGTGTGCAGAATATACGAAGAAAGAATAACTGCACCCTTCTAAATAAACTTTTTTAAAGCAGAATTAGTCTTAACTTTAGGTGGTCTTAATAGCAGAATTTCACTGTAAATAGCATTGACATATATCCATATAATACTCTACTTGAGATGTATGGAGTACGAGGCAAATCCAGCTATACCTCCTGGTCCCCGCCCATTAGGGCTTGGAGAAATAGATTTTGCTGCATTAGCTGAGATTACTGGTAAACCGTTTAGAATGTCTAAGCCAGTCCAAACAAAGTCGTGTGAGTCAATGGGTGACAGGGATTGAGATGTTTGTTTGCTTGTTTGGATTGGAGTTTAACGGCCCAGTCAACACTAATTTAGGTCATTTTTGGGCCGGTCAGTTTACCTATCCACACTTTTTCTGGGCAGGCTTATACGTATAATGCAACTGCAACAAAAGCACCACTGTACTTGGTACGGGGTTTTACCGCGGCAATTTATCTTCGGTACTTTTCGAGTAGTTCACGAAGGCATCCGATTGATCTCATCATGATAATAAAGTTTTCACCCAAGATAAAGATTTATCTACTGCACGTTATGACATTACCTGTGAATATAATGACGTGACTACCTCAAATAAAGAGAGAGTGTGAAAGGACCGAACATAGGAACAAAAGCACTCAATATAATGGAAAAAGCACTGCACCAACTGATGAAGACACCGAATAGCAAGAAATATCTACTATAGATAATGGAAAAAGCAGAACATATAACACTGAAACCACAGCATATAATAAAAATACTACAGCGTATACACCGTTTTACCACCGAAAATAATGCGGTTTCTACTACATATACTAGATTAACCACTACATATACTGTTTTTATCACAGCATATAATAGGAAAACCACCAAACATAATGAATTTCATCCCCGTAAGACAGCCAGGGCATTCCATAGTCTTGGGATACTGCGCATCCATTCTGCGCACGTAGGAGACTCTTATTAGACAACGTGAACGTGCAAAATGATCTGAGTACTTATTCTGTGCACTTATTCTGTGCACTCAGCTGAAAGCGAAAGCATAGTTTGGCCTGTGGCGGCTCAATCATTACGAGGAGGACAATTATTACGAAAACACGCCTGTACAAATCCATTGTAAACAACACCCCCGAAAAAATGAAATTTTAAGATGAAAAATTGTGACCTTTTTCTTATTTCTGACCTAAATATAGATTGTGGGCACTCGTTAGAACCGCCTCATCGAGGCGGTTCTAACGAGTACCCACAATCTCTATTTTATAGCAGAAATAAGAAAAATATGGATTACCCCTTTAATCCCCAGTTTTACTATATAAAAGTGGGGTTCAAGGGGGTCAAAATTATATAGGCGTATGTTCGTGATGTTTAGCTATTCCAGATCTTCTTGTCGCCTTTATTCCTTTCGATCAATCCGACTTACCATTACGGAGGCGAAGTAGTTTAATACATTTAAGAGGCGCCATTTTGGATATCGGAACGCAACAATTTGAGCAACTCTGAATGTCCATATCACCCCGGTGCTTCCCGTCAAACTTCAGCTCAATCTGAATTTCAGTTCACGAGAAGAAGTGGTTTGAAGAATTTTAAGATTGTTGCCATGAAATCAGTCCAGGATACCGGAAAAGAACGATTATAGCAATTCGGAATCTCCGTATTTTGCCCCAGTACTAATTGTACTTACGTTTCAGGATGAGATGTTGATTATGTGAAATGCTGACGACGGACGAAAGACAACATGTACAGGCCACAGCCTAAGCTGACCTGGAGCTAATAGTCTTGTACATTTCACATTTCTAAATATAAACTGAACATTGTTGTTAGTCCTTGGCATTTCAATATTTACGAGCAAGACAAATGAGCCGGCGCATAACAAAACCTACAATAAGACCGGTGTGACCAGCACAGACGCAAACCAACCTGCGCACCCATCCACTATGGCAAGACCTTATGCCTATGTCTCTTTGCATAGTTATTAGCCTATAGAAGGTACATGCGATCAGCGAAGACTCTGATCAGACTGCGCGTATGCGCAGGCTGATATGAGTCTTCGCTGGTCGCCCAAGACGTCTTGTAGATTTTCTCATGCGCTGGCTCAAATTATTGTGTGTTAATCTTTGTAGGTATTTTTGAGCAGTTTATTTCTTACTCAAGTAAGTTGAACGCAAACAATTACAATAAAACCGACTTGCCGCTTGTGTCCCTTTGCGTAGCCCGATGGCTATAGAATGTTCATGCGAATAGCGAAGACTCTGATCAGACTTCGCGGATTCACAGGCTGATTTGAGTCTTCGCTGGTCGTGAAAGTATAATTGTAGGCTTTGTCGTGCGCCGGCACAAATTAAAATGTATTACCTAGTCCCTCGGTAAGAACAAGGTCATCATCTTGATCAACGAATCCATCATGTGGCTCGGTGGTCTGAACGGACTCCTCCAGCAACTCTGTATGTGTGTTTTGTAGAGCAATATACCCGTCGTCTATTAGCCTAGCTTTCAGAGTCTTGGTACTACAGCCAGACTGGAGGACTAGTAGGCTCACACCAAAAGTTATTAATCTCACAGACATCGTAGTCCTGGTGTGTGATAAATAGAGCGGTTTATTTATATGAAAGATCTAAAACTTGCCGAAAGCTCGTTTAGTAACTCGTCGTATGATTATATTCAATGTCTGGAGTTATCTGTTTCTGACGTCGCAATAACAGGAGGCGTATAAATATTTCTATTTTCTTTATATACTGCAACACCCTCTCACGAGGATTACTTCTAGGCGTACATTACACACTAGGTTTGCAGGATGAAACCCTACACAGTAATCATGTAATTACGGTAGTGATCTTTTACCTACACAGGGGATGGTTCTCCATGCACATGGGACATCCGGTTTACGTCCCGATCTGAAGGACGGCGCACTTTGTGGCATTCATCCCTGCAAATGATGCCAGTGGAACATATTCGGACACCGCAATATTCTTACCGCTGCCGGGAATCGAACCGGGCGCCTCTGGCATGATAGACAAGTGCATTAAACGCTGAGCTACTACGCCCCACGTGGGTACCGCGCTCCGAGTTAGTATATTTATATGCAATATAATTAAATATGTACGAGTATGTTTATCAGTTTATTTTATGTTGAGCAAATAAAAAGGTTCACATCCCTAAAGAAGGGGGTTACACCGCCGAAAGTTTGTATTCAAAAAGTAAGGTAAAAAATCAAAATGTAAATCAAAATGAACAGGCGAAATAAATAATAAAAAAGGCATTATAATCTATACTGTGGTTGAGAGCGAGGAGCGGCAATTTTGTAAGTACAAGAGTGAAGACTACACCTCATCCAAAAGTAGTTTTAGCTATATTGATGGCAGACTTCATTAGGAAAACATGTCCGTGTGAAATAATGGCGTCGAGCATGGCGTCAGAAATGACAAATATTAGGTAAAAATTGTAACAACTTCCTTATTTTCGCTTTCAACATAGATTGAGGGTGTTCGTTAGAACCGCCTCAATGAGGCGGTCCTAACGAGTACCCGCAATCTATGTTTTTGAGTCAAAAAAAACGGCAGATGATGTTTACCTCCTTACACTCCACTTTTCTCTATATAAAGTGGGGTTTAGAGGGGTCTTCGTTCCACGGACATTTTATCGTGATGTAAAATAGAGTAGTGGTCTTTGGCCACAGTATGACACCTTTCTATATTATATTTAAGTGGTGGTGGTGGGGGGGGGGGGGGGCTTAGAGAAATAGATCGGGCTGCACGTTGTGTCCACTTGGAGCTGAAATTGACCGCGCATGAGTACTGTTAAGCCGCTTAGAAGATGTCTTTATTTTCTGAGTATAACAGTATAACATATTAAGTAAGAACTTATCTAACAGATGGTCCTCAACATTTCAATTAAAAGATAACTTTAAACAAGTACATATATATTAAAAATGTAGCATATACAATATATACTTCACTTACTAAAACGTAAGATGGAACTTCTGTATTAAATGTCCAGGAAACATCAAAGATATCTAGGTAAGTAACATTTGGTTTAAAATATTGAGTAGTTATTTTGAAAAAAAAAAAAAAAAACACATTAGTATGACAAAGAACTTGTAAAACATATTCTTAAAAATAATTACAGATTGAACCAATCAATATATCACAGGACTTAAAGAATATGGCACTGTTGGTCTATAATATATCCAGATAAACACCATGCACTGTGTGTGAGTCCAAACCCAAATGCCGAACGCGAGAAACTTGTGAATTTGTGGCGGAAACCAATGTCCAAACATCAAGTTGCGACCCCGGATTCGGCACTATAGGCAAGAAAGCACCAAGCGCAATACATATGCCAAAGTATTACCTTTTACGCTGAATAATGACAGGATATTTTATTCTTAGTATGACCTCTAGCTACAGTCAGACCCTCCGAAAACTGAAGAACAACTACGGTGCTGTGTTTTTTTATTTTTTAATCGAAACTGAACAGGATAGAAAAAAATCCACCATGTGGGTATATATGCCTTGAAGATATGCATAAAGACTGATTGAATATATGATGTAACTATACCAATTGCTATAAAAGCAATTCATCTGGTAAAAAGATATTCCTTCAGATTGCGTTTGAACATTCTACGCTTGTGGAGTGTCTTAAATATGATGGTAAGCAGTTCCAGTGTTTAGCCCCATATACCGCAAATGCATTTTCATAGTAATTCATTGGCGCAAAATGAAACCCTAAGCAAGTCATTGGCTATGAAACGCAAGTTTCTTCCATGCACTACAGATGCCTTAATAAAACATTCAGACAAATATGCTGGGGTTTGCTCATTCAGGACTTTAAACATTAATACACAAGTGTGGTACTATATTCTGATTGGAAAAGGCAGCCATCCTAGTTAAATGAACATGTCTTGGGATGGTGTCAAGGGGTCCGTTTGGAGAATTATTCGGGCGGCACGTCGCGGTCCTTGGCCACTGCATGACCTCCTCTTGTATACTTTACATCCGTAACTCTTCATTTAAATATTCCATATAGTAGAGGATCTTAGGGTCAAAACCATTTTTCGCATACCTTAAGGGCAGATTCATTCCCCAAGAAATTAAATGACCACACAAATGCAATATATAGCAAATTCTATCAAGGTACTCCATATAGTAAAGGAGCTATGGCCGAAAAATACATTTTTACTAATATCAAAGACAGGTAACGGTCAGAGTGGCGGACCTTGGCAACATTATGCAGTCTTTAGTGTTACTTTGTCACGGCATTCCATGAACAAAATAATGTAATAATATCTACGGACCATGCGCTTCCTTTAGTGTTCTATATGAGCCCCGCCAAGCGAATTTGTGTCTTCGAGCATTCCGTCATGACAAATTTTAACTGCGCATGCCCAGCCATTCAGAGGGGCCAGGGATATGGCTTTCTGTCTGAAGGTTCCTCTTGATTCACTGCTTGTATGAGCGAGCAGCGAAGGTTCTGGCGAGACTGCGCGGAAGCGCAGGCTCGCCTGAACCTTTGCTGCTCGCACAGGCGATAAGTACAAAAATCGCTTGACGGGGCCCATATATCTGAAGGATTTTATCAAGATATTTTACAAATGAGAAATCATTTTATATCACATATAACAAGAGCAGATAATTGATAAAACTGGAATGGCCAAAATAATGTTGAAATAAACATCGTTTAGTAGTCTATATACCTGCTAAGTTTAATTCATATATTTATATTCCACAGAGTAACAAGATCCACCTATTGGGAACTAACTGGGGATATTTCTTTGCTAAAACTTGACGCATTACGAAATCATGCCTATTCAAATATATTGGTAAAATTTTAACCACAAAAAAAAATGAAAAAAAAAAAAAAAAAAAACCCTGATATTTTTCATATTTCTGCTCAAAACATAGATTGTGGGTACTCGATAGAACCGCCTCGGTGAGGCGCCGCCGATGCGGTTCTAACAAGTACCAACAATCTATGTTTTGAGCAGAAATAAGGAAAATACTGTATACCACTCTAAACCCCAGTTTGTCTATATAAAAGTGGGGTTCAAGGGGGTCAAAATTATATAGGCATGTTTTCGTGATGGGGTTTAGCCCATGAACAGTCCAAAACACAATTATGTATGCAAAATCTGAAGGAAATCCATGAAAAAAAAAATACACACTGTCAATCGGAGGACGGATGGACGAACGGATGGCTCTACAAAATACAACAACTATAATGTTGGATAATCCATACAGAATACGGTGTATTGTAGGATGATTGTGCATAATGGTTGCACTACAGTAAATAATTGGTCTTTATGAAAGCTGTACTTGCTTTGGGGAGAGCGTTCAGTGCAGAATTGAATATTCTGCTGCTTCTGATTGCATTTGGTGCTAAGCCATTATTTTTTTGAGAAATATTATTGTTTATTAGAAGAAATATTAGTAGGTATTTGCTATAATTGTAAACAGCAGCTGATTTAAATTGAACCAGAAAATTGTGCTGACTGGCCACTAAAAATGCCTGGATTTATTCGCTGCGGCATGGGTTTGTCGACACTGACTGCCGAAAAGCCAAAATTTGCCGCACAACACCCAAATTGTTTAGCTGCTTCTGGAAGGTAAATGGTCAGCCTGTAAAATGATATGCCTCATAATGGAAGCATTAGACTTGCTGAAATGTGGTAGAACATGGAATATGCCCCAATTTACATTGTGTGTAAGAGATTTTCTTATTATAGTGCCACCTAAACCGAAAGTAGAAAACTCCGCTCCATTGTCCTGTTTTCATTCATTGCATAATAATTTAATATTTTCACACATAATAGGTTTCCTCCAATTCTGTATCTTAAAATGGATCTTCCTGCCATGTATTTTGTCACAGAAACTGTACAAGTAGTAAGTTTGAAGCTAATTTAGGACTAACTGGATGTATTTTATCAGTTTTGCTTCTGTTCCATGTAAAAGTGTGTGTGTGTGTGGGGGGGGGGGGGGGGGGGTGAGGGAGGGGGTGCTTCAAAGCCATGTAAATCAGTTGTCATTGGTCTGTTTGGAAAGCAGACTTGCAGTAAATGTATAAACAGGAATACAAGAAAAAGAATATAGTCCATATTGAATATAACACTGAGGTTACTTGGCATTAGGCAAGGGTCTCAAGCCCATGCAAAATTTCAAAATTGTCTCTCAGAACAGCCCGCTGCAATAATGCAATGAGTTTTCTCAGCCATTGTAAGTTCTTATTGTTTAGGTTCATGTTACAGGATTTGAACAGATATATTCAGCCATATCTGATGGCATTAAGGCATTTATAATCATTTTCATCAAAGTTTTGTCTCCAACATTTCCTCAAAATGGCATTTGTTACTGAAATTACGGGGTATAGGTGTGAGAACAGCCAACATTTCTAGCATGGGTGCTAATAGAACATGATTTAGCGCATTTTAGGATTAAAGTATTCCAAAGACATCTGAGAAGAAGCACTAATGCCAGCCGGTTTCAGGGTTCCATTCTGGAAAGAGGTCAACTTTCCGCTTTTTCACAAATCATGGTTTGTTCGGCTTTCATCGTAGAATCTGGAAGCGACAACTTTTTTCGCAAAGTTTAAAGATTCTTTGTCACTGAACATTAATTATGCATGACTAGATTATTAGATATGGTCTAAACTTGTGTTTGGCAATTCTTTTGATGGATCATAAGGAAATTAGGGTTTGGTATAGGTTGCACTACAGTAAATAATTGGTCTTTATGAAAGCTGTACTTGCTTTGGGGAGAGCTTTCAGTACAGAATTGACTATTCTGCTGCTTCTGGTTGGATTTGGTGCTAAGCCATTATTTTTCTGAGAAGTATTATTGTTTATTAGAAGAAATATTAGTAAGTATTTGCTATTGTAAAAAGCAGCTGATTTAAATTGAACCAGAAAATTGTGCTGACTGGCCACTGGAAATGCCTGGATTATTTCGCTGCGGTATTGGTTTGTTGACACTGGCTTCCGAAAAGGTCAAAATTTGCCGCGCAGCACCCAAAGGTTTTAGCTGCTTCTGGAAGGTAAATGGTCAGCCTGTCAAATTATATTCCTCATAATGGAAGCATTAGACTTGCTGAAATGTGGTAGAACATGGAATAAGCCCCAATTTACATTGTGAATAAAGGGATTTTTAGCTCACCTGTCACGTAGTGACAAGGTGAGCTTTTGTGATCACTTTTTGTCCGTCGTCCGTCGTGCGTGCGTGCGTGCGTGCGTCCGTGCGTCCGTAAACAATTTCAAATAAGTATATCTCTATTACCCCATGGTCAATCTTCATAAAATTTCATGGGAAGCATCATCAGGTAGGGGGAAAGGCTGCATAAGGTTTTTGGGCTGATCAGATTGGAATTCTGGTTGCCATGGCAACATATAGCTCCCATAGACTATCAATGGGAAAAAAAATAAAATATCTTCTTCTCTGAAACCACAGGGCCCAGAGCTTAGATATTAAGCATGTATTAACGGCCAGTAGTCACCCACATAATTCCTGCCAATCATGCCCCATGGGTCCAAATTGGCCACACCCCGGGGCCCCTTCGCTCCCATAGACTCATAATGGAACAAAAAGCTTCAAAAATCTTCTTCTCGGAAACCACAGGGCCCAGAGCTTAGATATTTAGCATGTAGCAACAGCAAGTGGTCAGCTACATAATTCCTGCCAATCATGCCCCTGGGGTCAAAACGGGCCACGCCCCGGGGCCCTTTAGCTACTATAGACTCATAATGGAAAAAAGCTTCAAAAATCTATCTTCTTCTCGGAAACCACAGGGCCCAGAGCTAAGATATTTGACATGTAGCAACGGCAAGTGGTCACCTACATAATTGCTGCCAATCATGCCCCTGGGGTCCAAATTGGCCACAACCCGGGGCCCCTTAGCTCTCATAGATTCATAATGGAAAAAAAAGCTTCAAAATACTTCTTCTCTGAAACCACAGGGCCCAAAGCTAAGATATTTAGAATGTAGCAACGGTCGGTGGTCACCTACATAATTCCTGCCAATCATGCCCCTTGGTTCCAAATGGGCGACGCCCCGGGGCCCCTTCTCTCCCATAGACTCATAATGGAACAAAAAACTTCAAAAATCTTCTTCTCGGAAACCACAGGGCCCAGAGCTTAGATATTTAGCATGTAGCAACGGCAAGTGGTCACCTACATAATTCCTGCCAATCATGCCCCTGGGGTCCAAACGGGCATGGCCCCGTGGCCCTTAAGCTCCTATAGCCTCATAATGGAAAAAAGGCTTCAAAAATCTTCTTCTCTGAAACCACAGGGCTCAGAGCTGAGGTATTTGGCATGTACCAACGGCAAGTGGCCACCTACATAAATCCTACCAATCATGCCCCTAATTGGCCACACCCCGGGGCCCCTTAGCTCCTATAGACGCATAATGGATAAAAAAGCTTAAAAAATCTTCTTCTCTGAAACCACAGGGCCCAGAGCTTAGATACTTAGCATGTAGCAATGGCAAGTGGTCACCTACATAAATCCTGCCAATCATGCCCATGGGGTCCAAATGGGCCACGCCCGGGGGCCCCTTAGCTCCCACAGACTCATAATGGAAAAAGATTAAAAAATCTTCTTCTCTGAAACCACAGGGCCCAGAGCTTAGATATTTAGTACGTAGCAACGGCAAGTGGTCACCTACATAATTCCTGCCAATCATGCCCCTGGGGTCCAAACAGGTGAGCGATATAGGGCCATTGGGCCCTCATGTTTTACTGTAGTACCACCTAATTGGTTGCACATCCTACTGAACATATTTTAACTGCTTGAAAATCCATGTGTTCTAAAATGCATTCATTACGAAAACACGCCTACACAAATGCATTGTAAACTTTACCCCCGAAAAAAACTATTTTTTTTTTTATATTTTTCTTATTTCTGCTCAAAATATAGATTGCGGGTACTCGTTAGACCGCCTCATCGAGTACCCACAATCTATATTTTATAAGAAATAATACATAAGAAATAAGAAAAATAAAGTTTACCCCTGTAAACCCCAGTTTTACCATATAAAAGCGGGGTTCAAGGGGGTCAAAATTATATAGATGTGTTTTCGTGATGTAATATCAAGTTAGCAGGGTGCAAGCTAGAGTTAGTTTGGATAGAATTGTCCATGGTTTAGATAGATTTATCCATGGTTGGACATGTCTGACCCATCGGTTTTATGGGATAAATATAAAATCAGTCAAACGTGTTTAATCTACCTCAGAGACTTCGCATGCCCCATGGCACAAACTGTCTAAATATCGACTGATAAGGCGTTTTGGGTCGATAGTTTATCAATAGACCCAAAGTCACTTA
The DNA here is from genome assembly GCA_963580285.1 of Lucinisca nassula. Lineage (NCBI taxonomy): Eukaryota > Metazoa > Mollusca > Bivalvia > Lucinida > Lucinidae > Lucinisca > Lucinisca nassula. Next base: position 126,493,953 of record OY757015.1, on the reverse strand, counting down.
GCATAGAAAGTCTTCAGTGCTTAAATCCACGTGACTAACACTGATTTCCAGGATATCCAGGTTACTTGTTTATAGAAAATAGCAGCGTTAATTCTATCGCTGTGAGGTCAGTGTGTTGCGTAATAGGGTTATCTATAGAATCTTGGCTTTGTTTGATTTGTGGTTTAAAGTCCCCGTCAACACTGTATAGGCCATTTTGGAGACGTTGCTTCCAATTTTGTGGGCATTTTACCCGACATTGAGATGAAATGACAACCCAAGCCCTGTCGCCCAATGAAACCAATAGGGTTTATAATCATGGACGGTCCGACTCGCACCGCGGTTCCTGGACAGGCTTAGATCCTCTAAGCGGTTTACCAGTACTAGTGCGCGGTCGGTTTCAGCTCTGCGTGGAAGCATTATGCAGCCCCTATATTTCTTCAAGCCCCGATGGGCGGGGGCCAAGAATATGTGTCCTTAAATAATGGGCTTGGCAAACAGTATAGACCCAGATCAGACGCCGCAGAACGCGGCGTCTGATCAGGGTCTACACTGTTTGTTTACAGTACAGGAATTTAAGGGTTAAACGAAACAGTCTAAGTCCCCCATTTGGAACAATTTTTCCAGCCTACACACAGAAACAATAGACCCACCAGTATACGCAGTGCTTTGATATCAGTTGAATGGGTAAGTCGGCTGCTCTGAGTCATCAGTGAGCGCACATGCACGAGGACCACTTTCTAATTGTAAGAGCCAAGCCAACAGAGAGAGAAAATAATAATAAAACCAACAACACACAAACTCATTTTATAGCCTTTAATGGGCTATCATTCGACATGGTTATATAAATGTCATTAGGATACTTGTTTGATTTGAGGTTTAACGTCCCCGTCAACGCTATATATGTCATTTTGGAGACGTTGCTTCCAATTTTGTGGGACTTTTACCCGACATTGAGATGAAATGACCTCTCAAGCCCTGTCGGCCGATCAAACCAATAGGGTTTATAATCATGGACAGTCTGATTCGCACCGCCTAGCCTGGGCAGGCTTAGATCCTCTGAGCAGTTTACCAATATAGTAGTCGCAGATAAGATTGGCTAGGCGGAGCTATCTTTTGTACCTGCCTTAGGAATATTCCATTTACAAAAAGGTAAACCAAGTCACCCGATTTTGTGAATTCAACTGTATCTGACTATCTGTGGCGTATATGACCATTTGGTCCGCTTGTAGAAAGTGTGCGAAAGGCACTCTACCGAATCTCCTTGTGGACTCAGCGAATTTGACATACATTGACAGCACCTGAATAGCTCCGCCTAGTCAATCTTATCTGCGACTACTATACTCGTGTGCGATCGGTTTCAGCTCTGCGTGGAAGCATCATGCAGCCCATCTTTTTCTTCAAGACCCGATGGGCGGGGGCCCAGTTAGAATACTTGTAACACACCGATGTGACACAGTGTTTTCCATTTGTGTTTGTTTTTGGCCAACGTTTTTCGTCTCGGGCCATATTTCCTGGCATTGGTCTATGTAAAATACTGATGCACTGTTCTATACAGTAGTTTGATTCAGTTAATAACAACATGTTTAGAGCACGTCAGTATAGTTTATCAACGACCTTAGAGAGTTCAACGTTCAAGCGTGCTAAGACTATTCCATGTTTTAGGGGAAGCAGGTTTCGGATTTCTTTTTTCACAGGATTTTAAAATTATAAATAAGTTTTTTAATAGTGCCATTATGTAGAATTCGTGGCCAAGTGGTTAATATGATGCAATATGATCCCCAGTAACACTATATCGCCCACTATAAAATCCCAACTGGAGGCGATTTACCTAAAACGCGGACTAGTCCAAAATTAAAAGTGCATTCACTGCGTTTTGAAAGACTATAATACATGACCTAGTCCGGTTTCACACCAGATAGTGTCAAGTAATTATCTCCCTTGAATTTGAAGAACAGAGGGGACAGGTGCTCTGTTATGCTGATTTGTTAGACATCACGGAAAAAACAACTATATAATTTTGACGCCCCTCGAACCCCACTTTTATATAGTAAAACTGGGGTTTACAGGGATAAACCTTATTTTTCTTATTTCTGCTCCAAATATAGATTGTGGGTATTCGTTAGAACCGCCTCGATGAGGCGGTTCTAACAAATACCCACAATCTATGTTTGGAGCAGAAATAGGGAACATAGTACTTTTTTCATCCTAAAATTTTAGATTTTTTGGGCAAAAAACTTACAATGTATTTGTATAGGCGTGTTTTCGCAATGACACTCTTAAGAATATAAAAAGTGTTTTCCTTTCTGTATCCAAAAGTGGCATTATCTGCGGAAAACGATTGATGTTGTTTTTATTTATGTTCCGGGTGCTCGTTAGAACATCGCGGCGGTTCTTACAAATACAGGAACAGAAATAAGGAAAATAATGTACACCCTGTAAATCCCACTTTCCTCTTTGTAAACATGGGTTTACAAGGGTATTAATTACACCGATCTGTTAACCCTTTTTGTACCGAATGGAATCCTCCTCCTTTTATATGACAGGAGTCCATTTCGATATTTAAGGAGGACGGGTTTTGTTTATTTGTTTTGATGTTTTACGCCCCCGTCAACACTATTTGGTCAATTTTTGGACGTTGCTTTCAATTTTGTCGGACTTTTGACAAACAGACTCATCCATTTCGATATTTAGGGATGACGGGTTTTGTTTACTTGTTTTGATGTTTAACGCCCCCGTCAACACTATTTAGGTCGATTTGGAGACGTTGCTTTCAATTTTGTCGGACTTTTACCCGACATTGAGATGATATGACATCTCAAACCCTGTCGCCCAATAAAACCAATAGGGTTTATAAGCACGGACGGTCCGAGACGCACCGCTTTGCCTGGGCAGGCTTAGATCCTCTAAGCGGTTTACCAGTGCTCGTGTGCGATCGGATTCAGCTCTGCGTGGAAGCATCATGCAGCCCATTTATTTTTTAGAGCCCCGATGGGCGAGGGCCTAGGGGTGACAGGTTATGTTATCTTTAAAATTTGTTCGCAAAATAGCTGAACGTTTTGTAAATAGTGCAGGCCCTGATAAGACGCCGCGTTCTGCGGCGTCTGATTTGGACCTACACTGTTTGCCTGGGACCGCCCCCGCCCATAGGGGCTTGAAGAAATATATGGGCTGCATGATACTTCCACGCAGAGCTGAATCTGGCCCGCAAACTAGTACTGGTAAACCGCTTAGAGGATCTAAGCCTCTCCAGGAACCGCGGTGCGAGGCGGACCGTCCATGCTAATAAACCCTATTGTTTCATTGGGCGACAGGGCTCGAGCTGTCATTTCATCTCAATGTCGGGTAAAAGTCCCACAAAATTGGAAGCAACGTCTCCAAAATGACCTTTACAGTGTTGACGGGGACGTTAAGCCTCAAATCAAACAAACAAACTGTTTGCCTGGACATACCCCGTTTTGGTGTTTCCGGTACAAAATGGGGTTAATGTGATAAGCGCAGATCCCTGTGACTCATCATATTTAAGTGAAACTTATCAATTTCAATATCTAATCGAGACTGTCCAATAAAAAGTACTTGAACTACTTAAAAACAATTACCAATACGAGTCAATCAAGAAGTTGTAGGACGGAGATAAGAAAGCGGTCGACTACAGTCAAACCTGTCTTAATGGCCACCTCTATTAAGGAAAATGCATTAAAACTCACCTGTGTTAAGCAAGCACCAGCCTTAAGCAAGCACTTTTTGAATATCCCAGAGGTGCTTGCTTAATACAGGTTGGACTGTAATAAGTTAATTAAACTTACTATTTAAGTCCGGCATTTTATCACTTTATACAACGAAAAACTCGTCATACACAGAAATGAATCCTTCAAAAATCAAAATTTGATATTTCAGAGAATTCATCACATGAACAAGTCCGTGAAATAAACACCCCCTAAACCCCACTTTATACAGTAAAACAGGGGTTTACGGGGTGTACAATATACTTTACTTATTTCTATTCCAGCACATAGGTTGTGGATACTCGTTAGAACCGCCCCAGTAAAGCGTTTCTAACGGGCACCCACAATCTATGTTTGCAGTGTGAATATTATAGGATGTGATAAATGCACCATCGCCCTCGGGCGTGTTAACGGTATTTAAATAATTATTATTCTTTTTTAATTTGTTTGTTAGTTTGTTTGTTTGTTGTTTTGTTTTGGAGTTTAACGGCCCAGACAACAGTATTTTAGGTCATTTTTGAACCGGTCAGTTTACAAATCCACACTTTTTCTGGGCAGGCTTATACGTAAGCGGTTAACCAGTATACAGTGCACATTCGTCCGCCAGAAACTGACAACTGCCCTTCTTGAATCAGTGGAAGGGAGAGAATGACCGTAGAAAATATTTCATGGTCAATCTCCACCAAAGATTGGTGCCGACCACGGCAGGTATCGTACCCGCGTCCTCCTAACCAGAAGTCAGACGCGCATCCGACTGAGCTACCGGGGCCGGCCCCACTCTATACAGACAAAACTGGGGTTTATAGGGGTATACACTAATTTTCTTAGACAAAGGTTGTGGGTACTCACTGGAACCGTTTCAAGACATAGGTTGTGGGTACTCGTTAGAACCGCCTCAATGAGGCGGCTCTATCCGTCTCAATGAGGCGGTTCTTACGAGCATCCACAACCTACACTGTAAAAATAGTGTTTACAGATTAAACACTTTCTGAGACGCATTTCTTGTCCCGTTTTTTTATGCGTTTAACGCTTTGACATGTCTCGTTTCTAAACACGTTTAGGAATGTGTTTAGATATTAAACATGTATAGGACAATGACATGTTTAATACCTGCACATGTTTAGCTCAGAAACATGATGAAAATCTAAACATGTCGAGAGGTAAAATCATAATTATTCGTGTTGTATTTGTCTATAACGTTTTGATTCTTTGATCCTGGAATAGTAGAAGATATGGTACGTCCTTCAAAAATATTTTTCTTTCAAGGATCAGTGGCATATTGGTGTTTAGTTCTTTATGCAATTAGTTTTCGCGATCCAAGTTGTGTTCAGCAGACATACTTATGCCATTTGATAGAAGATTGTGATTGGTAAATGAAACCTGCATATATTCTTTATTAAATATATTTATATAAACTGCCTAAAACTGCAAAAAAAAAAGGCGAGGAATTGTTGGGGAAAATGCCACAACATGATCTAAACACGTTTAGCGTAAACATGTTCAAAACCTAAACATGTAAAATTTAATTATGCTTTAAGGTGTAGTGTTCTTCTTTTCTACCAAAGACATCTTAACCTCCAACATGAACTCACAGATAGTGCACACTGTATGATTGTACTCTAGTTTCGCATAAGGAAGGGGAGCCTCTGCGTGGTTCTACATGTAGTTCTCCAATAAAACACTGCTTTTATTATAGAGTTGGGGGGGGGGGGGGGGGGCAAAATTATAAAGGCGGCGTTATCTTCACGCAGAGGCTCCCCTACATTATGCGAAACTAGAGTACAATCAGAAACAACACTATTTTCTAATCATGTTTAGATCTAAACATATATAAAACACGTTTAATTTCTATATGCTATTTTTACAGTGTAAGTTTGAAGTATTTAAAAGAAAATTCTAACATGACGTTAACGTTTTTCCCATTGAACCCAGTCGAAACGTCAGCGTTTGCAAATATGCGATAATTCACGTCGTCAACGTGGTGCGTGCAATTTGGCGTCATCGTGACGTTGCATGTAAACATTTCCTTCTGTCGACATCCGCTGCAAAATAGTCCCCAAGATAACGCTTTGTTACTACTGTATTTCAGTTTAGCATCATGTTAGAATCGAAATAATTTCCACGCACCCGGTGTGTTATCGTGATTAACACACGGTGTTGTCGGGCAGATGCGAATATTAATTCACTCCGGCTTCGCCGTCGTGAATTAATATTTCGCAATCTGCCCTCAAACACCGTGTGTTAATCACGATAACACACGGTACGTGGAGATTATTTCTTAAATATCACATATTTTCATCAGAAAAGTCACCATTTGGAGATATTTTGGAGATATATGGCGCACGCATATTTTGCCGTAATTTTTATGACAAGGGTACTCTGTATCACACGTGTCATATGGGACTTTAACGGAAATTCTTCGCCGGTCAAGAAACGTAATCCAACAACTTCAAATACGAAGTTTAGAAAAAAAACAAAAAAACAATACCAATGTTTGTTTGTTTGTTTGATTAGAGGTTTAATGTCCTCGTCAACAATGTATAGGTCATTTGGGAGACATTGCTTCCAATTTTGTGTGACTTTTGTAAACCCGAGATTGAGATGAAATGACATCTCAATCCCTGTCGCCCAAAGAAACCAATAGGGTTTATAAGCTTGGACCGGCCAACTCACACCAATGTTAAAGATATATGACGGAAAAGCAAAGACTTTTTCAGTTTATTTTCCAGAAGTAAAACAGAAGAGAAGGTAATGATCAGGAACCCACTACTCCGTCCAGAGACACCAAAGGGAAACATGAAACAACTAGACCCTAATGGAAACATCAATAGCGGGAAGCCAAAAGGCCAGCTACTTTATTGGCTATCCAAAACAAAATAATATAAGGGACACATACACTCAAGGTCAAGCCATTACAAAAACAAGTATTAGCTTTTACAGAAAGCTTGAGTCTACGCTCAGCACACACTAATTTGTGTAGTACCTGGACTGGAAAGTAAAATGACAAAAAAATTGTAATAAATGACAAAAACTTTGTAATAATGTGCCAGTCAATATGTAAGTGTATAACAGTCATATGTTACAAATAAGGATTTCTAAATGTTCTCCCCAGTGTGGAATAAAAACAAAATTACCGGTCTTTTATTATCAGTTACAACCACTTGTACTACAGGCCTACATTTACAGTTTCTTTCATTTCGCATTCTAGGTTAACCTTTTCATTTGGCATTTTTTTTTTGCATTCTAGCTTAACCTTATGAAAACAAACTCCTTCCAGCTTGCCGTCTAAGAAAAAATATGAAAAAAAAAAAAAAAAAAAAAAAAAAAAAAAAACTAGATGCGCTGTATTATGAGGGCAAAGTCAACAGCATATGTTAACCACGAATATATGTTTATTTGCAAGCGTGAGGGCAATCATGCATGCACATGTCATAAACTTAAGGCAGCGTTCCGGTAATTACCGGGTTTTAATAATTGTGACAAATAAGTATGATGCCCAGTCAACATGAAATCATTCAACCAGTCGTGACCTTTTCTTAAATGATTCCGGAGCAAAAGGCATCATTAGATAGTCTACGCCCGTGGGCATAGACAATAGACCACGATAGAAGAACTGCCCCGGAACGGTCAGTGAAACGAATTCCCGGCCACCGGGGGCCCAAATCGACCCTACGCTAAGTCGTTACTGGAAACCATTTTTGGAGCATGCGCATCGGGACCGCTCCTTATCCCTCCCTACCAGTGCTGGCAGTCGCTTTAATTGTTGATGGATGTTTTATTGTTTTCGGAGGATAAATAGACAGTGACGTAAAAGAATATTCCACCACAGGTAGGTTTGACAGGTCGCCCCGTTATCATTATCATACCCATCATTGGCTGGCAAGACAGACTATACCGTTATTGGCTAGCAAGACAGACTATACCGTTATAATTATCATTACCGAAACGTCGTTATAGTTTATCAACGACTTTTGAGAGTTCAACGTTCAAGCGTGGCAAGAATATTCCATGTTTTAGGGGAAGCAGGTTTCGGACTTCTTTTTTCACAGGACTTTGAAATTATAAATAAGTTGTTTGATAATGCCATTATGTAGAAGTCGTGACCAAGTGGCAAGTATGATGCAGTACGAATCTCAGTAAATCTATATCCCCCCATTGTAAAATCCCAACTGAAGGCGACTTACCTTAAACACGGACTAGTCCAAAACTAAAAGTGCTGTCACGTCTCACTGCTTTTTGAAAGACTATACCTTTTGACAACAGTGGAAAATGTTTAATAACAAAACATTCGCTGACGTCACTTTCAACTTATCTTCGGACAACAGTACTGTTGTCCGAAGATAAGTTGAAAGTGGCGCTAGCGATTGCTTTTGTTATTAAGCATTGTCCACAGTTGTCAAAAGGTAATGATAGTTATAACGGTATAGTCTGTCTTGCCAGCCAATGATGGGTATGATAATGATAACGGTGCAACCTGTCAAACCTACCAGTGGTGGTATACTCTTTTACGTCACTTTCTACTTATTCTCCGGCAACAGTACCTTAGTTGAGTTGGAAATATTAATCAAGACAGTGAAAACAATATATAATGGAAAAACATAAATCTTTTCTCTATTGAATTCTATGGAACACAAGTGTATCAAACCGACAGATGTAAACTGGGACAATTAAGGCGTAACTATACCAAATTTAGTGACACAGATGCCTTTCTGATATTTAATTTTCATCAGTGTGTCTCAACCCCAAAGTTCTGAAACCGAAACGGATGATGGACAAGACCCGGCAAACACAGCACACCCCCCTCCGAGCACACATCGACCGACGTAGCTCATGAGACAGGGCAACTGGAGGCATCAGGCAAGAGACGCCTACCCTAGGACTTATAGGCGTCCCCCACCGAGCCAACATCAGCAAACATGGCCCACACCCCACGGAAGTCCCAGGCATCAGGAAGGAGATGTCCAAAGTAGAGAGACTTGCAAAATTTAAAATATAACAAAACGTGGCACCCAAACCGCTAAGATACATGTCTCACTTGACAAGCCAGCCTTAGTTTTAGAAAAATGTACATGTAGGAGAGGAAAGGAATTGTTCGATTTGATATATTCCTGATGTAAACCAAAACTCAACACCAGTTGTATACATATATTGGCTACATGGCAACGGGTGTTAATTTGAACAAAGATAGGCACGAGTTTATCAGATGTCTAACACCTTAATCCTCCATCGTAAGCCATATGGTACGGACTTGGTTCAAATGGTTCTTGAAATATTATACACACGAAATTGTTCTAGCTTTGCGAGGAGAAAAAAAAAGTCAGCCCATTTTCCTAAGTAAACATTATAGAAATAGATGTTTGGAGCATACGTAGCATCCAGTTGGCCCTCAGAATCTGCACGCACGTACTATGCTAGGTATATGCAACGTATATGGAAATGCACCGTATTTTTTGAAAATGCCAAAGACATAGTCGGGTCACGTATGTGGCCATATATGGTGGTATATGATACAATTTACTTGTTGTTTTTTTTTTTCACAAATATTGTAGTTCTGCTACGTTTTAAAACGTAGTAAAACATTACCCTCAATACGTGGAAGTGGGACTGTGACTTTAAAATAGAAGTAAAGGCAATGATCAGGAATATATACAATTAACCCACAGCTCCCACCAGAGACACCAAAGGGAAAGAAATACAATCATGAAGCAACAGACCCCAACAGAAACACCAACAAAGGAAAGCCAAAAGGACAGTTACTTTCCTACAAAATGGCCAAAAGGCTAGCCAATATAAAATAATATAAGCGACACAAACACCAAAAGACAAACCATAACAAAAATAAACCGAGACAGAAGAACCGCCGTGGAACGGTCAGCGGAAACGAATTCCACTGGGGGGCTTAAATAGATTTTACGTGACCACAATCCTCGCCCTTACTTCCGTCGCGATTTAGACAAATAATTTGTTCAGTCCGCATGAAGGCCTCCTAACTCATCAGTGCAACATCTCCGTGAAAACAAATAATCAAACAACCTCAGAGATGAAACAACGGTGAGGACTCGACAGCAAGAAACCACTGAAATGCTGGAGCAAAAGAAAACCAACAGTTAGACTCCAATGGGCCCGACCAGAGATAGAGCATCAGGCACCAACCAACATTACCTTGAATTAGATCTTTCTAATTCTCAATAAGCCTTTACGCTGGAACCGTCATAGAATCTGAGGCCTGACCCACCGGCATGCAATTAAAGAGGGAAGCAAAGTTGTCAACCGTGATTGGGTAAACTGCCATGCATGCAGTCTGTAGTATAACAAATATGTAGTACCCAATCTTTTTATTTACGAAATTTGGTGCTAAAGTCATTGCGGTTATGTATTTTTCTGAATTTATATACTAACTCACCATAAAATTCGGATTCCGATAGACCTTGAGGCAGAAGAGATTTAAGTCCAATATTGAATTTTGAAATTAAATCAGAATGACGTCTATAACATTTTGGAAAGGCTTTGCGTAGTTTATGGTACAGATAACCCTGATTAAGAAGGTTAGCCGTTAACAATGTATTACGAGTGTTGAAGTCAGTTAGATGACTACACACTCTGGCAAATCGAATTATTTGCGAAATAAAAACGCCATAGGATGGCGCACGATGAACATCACCATCCAAAAAAGGAACATTTACTATCTCAAAATCAAAATCATCGCGTTTATCATCTGCAATTGATAGATATAAACCCATCTACAACAGATAGATATAAATCCAAAAACGGGGCCTCGGTATCAGAAGAATTTTCATTATTTTACTGAAGTTCAGGGGGGTAAATTAGACTGATCAAACAATCGAAATAGGTATTATCAATATTTAATAAATCATCCAAATTTAGAAATCTACAAATCTGGAAGTGGAGCTAAAAGCTTCAATGATTACAGACTGGTTTTCAGCAGATACTGTGTGTATCACTTGTGTCTTTTGGTTTTGGATGACCATATGGCCATTTTGTGGGAAAGTAACTGTCCTTATGGCCTTCCTTTGTTTAGGTTTCCATTATGGTCTGGTCGCTTAATGTTTGTATTTCTTTCCCTTTGGTGTCTTTTATGGGTTGAGTAAGTTAATTGTATCAATTCCTGATCTTTGTTTTACTTCTACTTTTCTCTCATAACAAAACAAAAACAAATCAGCCACAAGTGGTGCGCAATTAGTGCCCATCGGAATAGCCACAAAATAGAAGTGGGGGCAATGCTCAGGAATCGATACAATCAACTCACAGCTCCCATCAGAGACACCAAAGGGAAAGAAACACAAACATGAAACAACAGACCCTAATGGAAACATCAATAGCGGCAAGCCAAAAGGACACTTACTTTCCCACAAAATGGCCAACTGGCTATCCAAAATAAAATAATATAAGCGACACAAACACACAAAATCAAACCATAACAAAAATAAACCGCGACAGAAGAACCGCCTTGGAACGGTCAGCGGGAACGAATTCCACTTGGGGGCTTCAATCGATTTTACGTTGCCACTATCCTCACCTTTACTTCCGTCGCGAATAATAACTTAGTACCAAATCTTATGTAAATATTGCCAAGTAGAAAGGTGAGAGTTTCACACACTTTCTGACATGATCATAAAGTATAATTGTATGCTCTTCAGAAGTGAAAGAAGCATTTTTTACAATATATGCAAGATAGAGGGAGTCTTCCCTATGAAATGTCCATTCAAGTAAATCATTAAGTGTTTCTTTTATAAGATTATGAGGAAGTGTAGTGAAAAGGGTGGAAAAAGTAGACAGACTTGAAGCACAAAAACGCCTGGCTTTCAATTTATTTAAAACTTCATTATAATTTTTTAAAGATCAAAACAGATTTCTATCTGATTTTTTGAAGACTTTGTTGCAATATTTTATCACATGTTTTTTTGATGGCAGTCAAACATGAAGTTAATAATTTGTAGAGTTAAGTGGCGGTACAAGAGCTTGAATATGCAATAAACCGTGCTTTATATGGTCTTTTATGAAGTTTAGGTAACCAATATAACGTATGAAGCTTGTCTTGGCCTTCTGTGACAAAGACAGCAAACTTGGTGGCTTAATGACAAATGTGGTTTAGGCGGCTTGAACGAGTAAAAATAAGTAAAAAGTTTGAGCTAACAGAATGATGAACGGAAAAGCATACACATGTTTACCCAACTTTACTCTATGTGGGTTTTCAAGGATGAAAATAACATTGTCTTGTTAAGCTGATGGCGGATGTTTTAACGTGGTGGCATTCTGATACACACACAGAGAAAGAATTAACCAAAGTGAATATGAATCTAACATTCCCTTCGATAACTAGGAAAATGTGCGAACATTTCTTGCTTCTTGTGTCAGAATGACGCCAGACGAGAACTGTAGCAATGCTGTTTACGGTGTATATTTATGTTCCCCTTATAAACAAAAGGCATGTTTGTCAGCTTAAGTAAATTTTACAAATAAATTGGAATATTAATTTTTCTGCCAACAGTGAAAGCTCCCATCTGATACTCTGTGGTTCTTTGATTTCTGTGTTCACGGAGATGTTGCACTGATGAGTTAGGAGGCCTTCATGCGGACTGAACAAATTATTTGTCTAAATCGCGGCGGAAGTAAGGGCGAGGATTGTGGCCACGTAAAATCGATTTAAGCCCCCCAGTGGAAATCTTCCACTGACCGTTCCAAGGCGGCTCTTCCGTGGCGATTTATTTATGTTGTTGTTTGTTACTTACTGTGTGTATCACTTGTGTCTTTTAATTTTGGATGGCCATATGGCCATTTTGTGGGAAAGTAACTGTCCATATGGCCTTCCTTTGTTTAGGTTTCCATTATGGTCTGGTCGCTTAATGTTTGTATTTCTTTCCCTTTGGTGTCTTTTATGGATGGAGTAAGTTAATTGTATCAATTCCTGATCTTTGTTTTACTTCTACTTTTTCTATTGCGTCTAAACTGGGCCTCAGTGCAGTTTTTGCCAGTAACCTAATCCGTTTTGGGGTTTCCCGTATAGAATGAGCTTATGTCTGAAATTTTGCTGATGCCAAATGACGGAGTTTCTTGCCAATATCTATACCCACGCTTTGGCTGTATTTCTGTTTACAACACTCAAACTTCAACACCGTTAGGTGGCCCCGCCTATCGGGGCTTAATGAAATATATGGGCTGCATGATGCTTCCACGCAGAGCTGAATCCGACCAACACACGTGTACTGGTAAAGCGCTAAGTGGATCTAAGCCTGCCCAGGCAAAGCGGTGAGTAGTATATAGAATGGGTGTTCTAGCACAAAATTATATAGACACCACCCAACTAACCCCGCGCGCCAACCCAGTGGGGCCCACCCCATCCCCTGGTGGGCCACACCAGGCGGGGTGCCCAGCGCAAACCAGCGGGTCCTATTAGGATAGCGCACACAGGTAGGGACATCCAGCATGCGCACACCAGACACAGGTAGGGATACCCCGCATGCACACAGATAGGGACACTTATAGTACGCACGCACAGATAGGGACAGGGTAGGGATACCCAGCCATACACACAGATAGGGTCAGGGTAGAGACACCCAGCATGCACACACAGGTAGGGATACCCTACAAGAGAATTTGGAGAGGCAAAGCATTGCAATGCCTGGGAAAACACAACTGTTCGAGGAAGCTATTCGGCATATCGCTTCGGGCGAGATTGGTATACGGGCAGCGAAGTCGAGATATGGGATAGGAGAACGATGGGTTGTCCGTATTCGGAAAGGCTTGGAGAACGAGGAAGCCAAGGACGACGCAGAGCAAGCGCGAGCCGAAGCCAAGGACGACGCAGAGCAAGCACGTGCCGAAGCCACGGACGACGCAGAGAAAGCAGAAGCCGAATCCAAGCACTCTAAGGACGAGGCAGAGCAAGCACAATGGCGGCGAGAGGAGCTGGAGAAGGAGAACGCCAAGATGTGCAACATCGCACTGGGGAAAGACTGCGGCGGAGGGAAGTGGAGGCCGAGAACGCACAACTGCGAGAAGACCTTGCGAAAGCCCGGAAAGAAAGAAGGAGGCGAGAGGAGCAGCTTGAGGTCGAGAACGCAACACTGCGAGAAGACCTTGCGCGCGCGGTCCTCCTGCGGGGAAGGACAAAGCACCGGAAGAAAGGAAAGAGGGCATAGTGCCGGAAAAGTCGCAGCAGGCGCACGTGGAGATCGACGAAGGAGAGCATATTTTTCCCTGCAGCGGTTGTCTATCGGACAGATCGGTAGTGTAGACAAGCCCACAGTACCCAGGTAGATCGAAATTTCGAATTAGACAATTGGTAGTGCAAAACATCGAGAACACCGTCGAAAGTGAAGACATATCGCATACTGCCATAGAAAAAATGGAAGTTGTAGAACGAACCTTTCGAGAGATGGGGCTCTTTTCCGCCAAGAAATCTGTGGCAACCCATCTTCTCCTGGAAAACGCATTCGAGAGCAACCTTGTTCCCGACATCTCGGAGGTGAACTACTTGGAGAGGCACTCAGGGAGGACGCGGCTGCACCCCCTCGAAGGCCTCCCAACCTTCGTGGACGTTGTGTATGTGTATGGATACCTTTGTAGGGAGGATTGCGTGTCCAGGGCCGGCAGAGCCTCGTGCACGACCGGGGAAGGTTTGTCGGCGCAGGTGGTCGAGGCCTCTATTTCTTGGAGCATTCTGGAGGCTCTGGACGGTGAGAAGCACATGGAGACGAATATTGTGCACACGATCGTAACTCGGTCCGACGCACGCAGCAGCACGATTTTGGCCACGGTGGAAAGAATAGAGGCGAATACCGACAGGCTCGGGGAGAAAAAGTGGAATGAGCTGCACCGGGAGGACCCATTCGCCTGGATAGGTGCCTTGTCCTAGCCAACAGACTCCAAGGGACAATCTTCGTGGCCTTGATTGCGCACACCGGGACTGGTAGGGTGGCCGGCATGCGGATACGCCCTATGCCACAAACCATGGACAACGATGGCAGCTGGGAGAGGGCTGTGGAGTGGGCCGCGGCAGACTTTGGATTCCGGGATTTGCCGGATATTTCGTGCGGATATATTGGAAACCAGGCAAGGTGCGCGGGAGGACGGCGAGGATTCTATTCTATTCTCTCCGCTTCGCTGCTACACAAAAGACGTTGGCTCCTCGACGATCCTGGCCGCCTGCAAGGAACCGACAGCCCTGCAACCAACGGGCCGGATCTATCCACCCTTCTTCCACCGACCGACAAGGTGTACTGGGTGTGGAGGGAAAAGAAGACCCATCGGATAGGTGCGGAGACCTCGCAGTTCCAGATCGTGGAAATGACGGAGATAGCCAATGGTCGCCGACTCTCCACGCTCTCTTCGCGGACAGAGAGAAGAGGCTTTGGGATCTGTTCCAAGCCGCCGACATAGAGAAGTGGAGGAGGGAGACCCAAAAACGGCTGGAAGAAGAAAAGGAAAGAAACAGGCGGTACAGGCGAGAGGAGCTAGAACTGATATCCAAACTTGCCACCGAGCATCGGGAGTACATGGCTGCTTCGAGGAAAACCGAGGAGGAGGTGGTGGGGATCCTATCTTCCATGCAGACCAGCAAGAGCTCTAGCCTCCAACCGGATAGGTTGATCGTGCTGGGGTTTCGGGAGCGGCACCAGGATACACGAAAGCCTAGGGTCGTGCTGTCGAACGATTCGACTCCTAGGATAGCGGTGTGGGCAACAGAGGGCCTGGCTAAGATCCTATCCAACTACAAAGAATTCTTCGAGAAACGGGTGGTCGACGGCCGCTACAAAACCACATACTGGATGCCAGCCCTGGAGCACAATGGCCTGGTGCGGGGCCTGGAGATAGAAGTGCAGCCGAGCAAAAAGTTCTTTGGTAGGAGAGGGATGAAGGTTTGCTGGAATCCAAGTATTGCATACTCCTGGGAATGTCCGCTTAGAGACTCTCCAGAGGTTGGCAGAGTCAGTGGCGGAATTTTTCATAAAGGCTTCGTGTGTGCGACGGGTGGAGATCGCCCCCCAATCTACAGATCTGTGGAAAGCCGTGGATATGCTCCCAGGAGAATATCTCTGCAGAAGGTTCTGCTCGCAAATGTTTCGGGGAGCCCCCAGAGTGCTGCTATATGGTGTTCCCCTAGACGAGGGGGGGGGGAGAGCCGACGACGGATGTGGAACACCCAACGTACGGACACTTTCTGGAGAAAGAGATAGAGCGCCTTGGTGGGCCGGCAGAGCTGGAAAAGATGGGGAGCCCAATCCTCTGCAGGTTTGGGGTAGAAAAGACGACGCCTACAAAGAGGAAGGACAGGATGGTCTCCATAGCCTCCACACCAGCCGTCTAGCGTACAACCCCTCCAAGATCTGTGCAGAATACGGGAAACCCGCAAATGGCCAAAACATACAAAAACCCGTGTTTCCATCCCAACATTTCTTCCGCCATTTCGGGCGAGATCTCCCCCAAAATCTTCCCAACACACTTCTCCCTCGTCCATATCCTATCTTCTCCCTCGGGACCCCAACCCAGTTCCAACGCCCATTCGCGGGAAGCCACCCGGATCTCTTCTAGATCTCCCCCACTCGATCTGCCCCCTTTCCATGTAGTTCTTCTTGTGTTCTTCAATCCCCTGGAACCTAGGATAACAACCTCTTTTCTGCACGAGCCCCATGCCTGCCCGTAAACACAGTTTGCATATATGTATTTCGCAGATATATGTTCTCGTCCAAATGTTCCTTCTCCCCAGCTCCAGGCTCCGACTTTGTGGGCACCAGCTCCCGCCAGCTCCAGCTGTTCGAAGGTACACGAAGATACTTGGGGGGTCTCCGACTATTCCATGTAGAAGGGATCCCCGACCGGTGGTGGCCTCTGTGCTAGTTCCTCCGGAAGAACGGAAACAACGGCCGACGGGTTGGTGTTCGGCGGCTTCTTCGCGTGTGGCGGAGTCATGGGCGTACAATGGTTCCAGATCTTTGCGACCACCGCCCAGACGACCGCCGCGGCAATGGAGATGTATACCCATCCTCGGGCCTAGGGAGGATTGCGTGTCCAGGGCCGGCAGAGTGGATACCGAAAGGCACGTGGAGAAAGAGTGGGTGGGGTGGTCCCCACCGGGTTGGTGCGCGGGGTATAGTTGGGTGGTGTCTATATAATTTTGTGATAGAACACCCATTCTATATACTACTCACCGCTTTGTCTTGGCAGGCTTAGATCCACTTAGCGGTTTACCAGTAATCGTGTGTGGGTCGGATTCAGCTCTGCGTGGAAGCATCAAGCAGCCCGTATATTTCTTTAAGCCCCGATAGGCGGGGGCCACCTAACGGTATTGAAGTTTGAGTGTTGTAAACAGAAATACAGCTCAAGCGTGGGTATAGATATTTGCGAGAAACTCCGTCATTTGGCATCAGCAAAATTTCAGACATAAGCTCATTCTATACGGGAAACCCCAAAACGGACTAGGTTACTGGCAAACAGTGCACTGAGGCCCAGTTTAGACGCAATAGAAAGCAGTATCAGATGGGAGCTTTCACTGTTGGCAGAAAAATTAATATTCCAATTTATTTGTGAAATTTACTTAAGCTGACACACATGCCTTCTGTTTATAAGGGGAACATAAATATCCACCGTAAACAGCATTGCTACAGTTCTCGTCTGGCGTCAATCTGACACAAGAATCTAGAAATGTTCGCACATTTTCCTAGTTATCGAAAGGAATGTTAGATTCATATTCACTTTGTGTTTTTTTTCTTTCTGTGTGTGTGTGTCAGAATGCCACCACGTTAAAACATCTGCCATCAGCTTAACAAGTCCTTGTTTTTTACATCCTTGAAAACCCAACACAGAGTAAAGTTGGGTTAACAAGTCATTACGCAAACACGCCTATACAAATACATTGCCACCTTTATCGCCGAAAAAAATGAAAATTTTAAGAAGACAAATTGTGATATGTTTCTTATTACTGCTCAAAGTATAGAGTGTGGGCACTCGTTAGAACCGCCTTATCGAGGCGGTTCTAACGAGTACCCATAATCTATATTTTAGAGCCCCTGTAAACCCCATTTTTACTATATAAAAGTGGGGTTAGAGGGGGTCAATAGGCATGTTTTCGTGATGGTATGCTTTTCCGTTCATCTTTCTGTTAACTCAAACTTTTTACTTATTGTTACTCGTTCAAACCGCCTAAACCGGTTTAAAGCCACAGTCACACTGCCACGTACTGAGGGCACGGATTTACTGCGTTTTAAAAACGTAGCAGAATTACAATATTTGTGAACAAAAAAAACGAAGTAAAACATATTGCACATACGTGAACCGACTAAGTCTTTGGCATTTAAAAAAAATACTGTGTATTTCCATGTATGTTGCATATACCTAGCATAGTACGTGCGCGCAGATTCTGAGGCCAACTGCAATTGATGGATGCGACGTATGCTCTAAACATCTATTTCTATAATGTTTACTAAGGAAAATGGGCTGATTTTTTCTCCTCGCCAGTCTAGAACGATTTCGTGTGTATAATATTTCAAGAACCATTTGAACTAAGTCAGTAACATATGGCTTACGATGGAGGATTAAGGTGTTAAACCTCTGATAAACTCTTGTCAATCTTTATTCAAATTAACACCCGTTGCCATGTAGCCAATACATGTATAAAACTGGTGTCGAGTTTTGGTCTACACCAGGTATATTTCAAATCAAACAATTCCTTTCCTCTCCTACATGTACATTGTTCTAAAACTAAGACTGATTTGTCAGGTGAGACATGTATCTTAGCGATTTGGGTGCCATCTTTTGTTACATTATATTTTAAATTTCGCAAGTCTCGCTCCTTCCTGATGCCCGGGACTTCCGTGGGGTGTGGCCATGTTTGCTGATGTTGGCTCGGTTGGGGACGTCTAAAAGTCCTAAGGTAGGCGTCTCTTGCCTGATGCCTCCAGTTGACCTGTCCCATGAGCTACGTCGGTCGATGTGTGCTCAGAGCGGGATGTGCTGTGTTTGCAGGATCTGTCCATCATCCATTTCGGTTTTGTGGGCGGATGGGCTTGTCCCAAAAAGGACAACACCACAAACGAGATCGGCAAACGTTGTTTCGGGCCTCCAAATGGCTAGGCAGGAATACACTTTCCTCCTATGGTGCCTTCCTTCACGTAGGATGCGTTAATGATATGCAAACATGGCGAGTCAAACTGATCCACTTATGGCCCCGCAAAGTGCGTCGAGGGAGGCATCACTTTTTCTTAACTTAAAACTGCAAATGCATAAAAAGGGATTGACCTACTTTGCACATCCTCCGCGATAGAAGTCACTCACTAACAAAATAAAAACGAATTCAAGCCCGAGACGGCGTAGGCCGGCACCTCATTATTATTATTCTTAATATTATTATTATTATTATTATTTTACATATTGTATGTACAGATAAACAAAAAACACAAAATATAAACCACTAGCACAATCTTGCAGGTACAAAAAGTGTCCTCCCCAGCAACTGTGAGCGGGTGGGCTTGCCCTAAAACGGACAACACCACCTTTAAGGCACAAGAAAAACAAACAAAACAGGTCTGTGGCGGGGTAAGCACATCCGCCCGCATATATACTTAAAAAATAGACCACACAAACAAGCTGGGGAAACAGACCAAACAATGTAAAAATGTACAAACGTTACATAAATATACAAAAATTAAATAAAAATTAATAATAAAAAAATACCAATACACATGTATCAAAATTGTAACAAAAAGCAGGAGAAATACTAACCAAAAATGGCTAAAAAACTTTACATCTCGGAAATCCCCAGATTGGATATAAGGTGCATAACACGTAACATAAAACGTGTATAGCAATCTTTAGAAACGTCTTCCAAATTGCAACAATAACTTCCAAACATAAAAAAACGCTAAACGATCCCCTTAAAGATAAGTTCAAACTCGGAGCCTACCCCGTTACACAAAAACAACCAACACCCCTTTGCGGCAATCCGCAATACCCAAGGCACAGCACTGCTAAAACTAACATGCAGTGCAAGCACGGAGCCAAAAGCTTTAGAATGGAGTTCCAAAATTACTACAACTATCCTACGTTGCACCGAAGGCTCACATTGGAACTGTGCAACACAAACACCACCCTTGAAAAAAGAACCCACGCCTAGCCCAGAAACTCCGACAATTAAAGGTGCCCGATAGGACACATGCACTCCTTAAGCAAACGGGAAGACAAAATATAAACTGAGACCTGGAAAGGTCACGGCAACGTTTCACAAACCCATCAGGACGGAGCGCGGCGAAAGGCTATAGGGCAAAAGGATGCCCGTTGGCTCGGAGACACCTGGGACGTGAGGCGAAAAACTCCACCTACAGGACCCTTTCCTGCTCTGACACGGTTCGGCATACTGACAAGCAAAAAATTATAACGTCGAGTAGAAGACAAAATGGACCGACTGCAGCGGACTTACGATAAACACGGACGGACGGGGCTGGAGCCGAGCGATGGTCTCCCCATTCACCGGCAACGTGGACTGGGGATACCACCGAACGGCTACGGTGTAGTGCCAGAATGGATTCGTTCCCTGGGACCCCACCAGCTGACGACCCGCGACGCGGGGAAACTGGAAACAACAACAACAACACTTTAGTGGAGTCCAGTGTCCGTGACTCTGCACAGAACAGATAACAAAGCCCTCAGAGAACCAGATTTACCATACAACACAGCTCCTCAAAGCGAAAGTGAAAACAAACCTCAGATTTCCTCATTAATTTCCTCACAGAGAATTTCCTCATAGGACACAGCTAAGGTCCCTCACAAGGAGGTCCCTCACGACAGTTCCTAGAACTTTAACTGACCAAGTTCACCTAGAAATCATTTGGACAAACATATTGAACATGATTCAGGAAGAATATTTCACATAAAAAAGTCAGTGTTAACAAGATTTCTTTTGATTTGGCCTGGTGACATAGTTTCTGACTGAGCTGACCCAGTTTCGGACGACACCTGGAAATCATCAAGACAAACAGTTTGAGCAATATGCATGATGATTACTAAAACATGTGACCTCTGGAGTGTTAACAAGATTTACATTTGATTTGGTCTGGTGACCTAGTTTTCAGCCCCAAATGACCCAGTTTCGAACTTGTACAAGATATTTCCAAGGCCAACAGTTTTATCATGCAATATTTATGATGATAACTTTATTCATGCGACTTTAGGTGTGTTGACAAGGTTTTCCATTAATTAGGCCGGGTGTGTGTGTGTGTGGGGGGGGGGGGGGGGGGGTCAAATGTGATAAATGCATGAACATGATAACGTCATGAAACACGTGTTAAATGTTAAATGTTTGATTTTGTTTGATTTAAGGTTAAACGTCCCCGTCCACACTGTTGAGACCTTGCTTCCAATTTAGTGGGACTTTTACCCGACATTGAGATAAAATGACACCTCAAGCCCATGGGTCCAATGCAACCAATATAGTTTATTAGCAAGGGCTGTCCAACTCGCACTACTTTGCCTGGGTCAGACCTCAGATTCTATGACGGCTCCAACGTAAAGGCTTATTGAGAATTAGAGAGATCTAATTCAAGGTAATGTTGGTTGGTGCCTGATGCTCTGTCTCTGGTCGGGCCCATCGGGGTCTAACTGTTGGTTTTCTTTTGCTCCAGCATTTCAGTGGTTTCTTGCTGTCGAGTCCTCACCGTTGTCTCACCTCTGTGGTTCTTTGATTTTTGTATTCACGGAGATGTTGCACTGATGAGTTATGAGGCCTTCATGCGGACTGAACAAATTATTTGTCTAAATCGCGACGGAAGTAAGGGCGAGGATTGTGGCCACGTAAAATCGATTTAAGCCCCCCAGTGGAAATCTTCCACTGACCGTTCCAAGGCGGCTCTTCTGTGGCGATTTATTTATGTTGTTGTTTGTTACTTACTGTGTGTATCACTTGTGTCTTTTAATTTTGGATGGCCATATGGCCATTTTGTGGGAAAGTAACTGTCCTTATGGCCTTCCTTTGTTTAGGTTTCCATTTTTGTCTGGTCGCTTAATGTTTGTAGTTCTTTCCCTTTTGTGTCTTTTATGGGTGGAGTAAGTTAATTGTATCAATTCATGATCTTTGTTTTACTTCTACTTTAGATCATGGAAGCTGTTTACCAGTACTCGTGTGCGGTCCGTTTCAGCTCTGCGTGGAAGCATCATGGAGACCATCTATTTCTTCAAGCCCCGATGGGCGGGAGTATACGCGTTAAATGTGGCATGATGGCAGTCTGACATACACAAAAATCAATAAAAGTAAATATGCTTAATTTTCCCCGATAATTAGGAAATTGCACCGACAGTAATTACATCTTGAGGCAGAAATTTTACAACGCATTGCCGGTGTATATTGCATTAGATCTAACCCTTTTTGTACTGAATGGAACCTTTCCCTTTTATACAACAAGAGTCAGTTTCAAAATTAAGGATTGTTAGATTCAGTAACGTTTAGAAATTTATTTAAAAATGGTTAAACGTTTTTCAAACATCGAAACTCCTGATCAGACGCGTTTTGCAACGTGTGATCTAGGACTACACCATTAGCCAGTGAGCCGTTTTGGAGTTTCGCATATAAAATGGTTCAAGTACTCTTCTTAAGATGCTAAATACCAGGGTTTCTTGCCAGTATATAAACCTACTCTTTGGGTGAAACTTGTAGCTTCAATAATGGCTAAATATTTATTTTGGATCTTCACGTTTACGTGCTTCTCATACAGAGAAAGTGTACCAATACAGGAACCTAGATGTTCTAAATTTGATTTCGAAGAAAAGGTGCTTGAAAAAATGGTCCGAATGGACCATGCAAACGAATTAATGATGAATGAATTCAAGGAACTTGCTGCTAGTGTTAAAGACAACCTGGAAGCTATGAAACATGAGTTTGACGATATCAAACATCAAGTACACGAAGAGCGTGAAAAGTATAAAATAATGGTTCAAGGTAATTCAGCTATCACGTTAACATATCCGTGTACAGATTGCCTTTGTAGACAACACTTTATATAGACACAAGTGGTGTTTTCCAGCGTTTACATTATTTCTCTTATTTATACTCAAACATACAATAGGATTCCTCTATTAAGACCAGCTAAAATTGAGACTAATTCTGCTTTAAAAAACTTATTTAGAAAGTTTCAGTTATTCTGTCTTTGTGTGTTCTGAATATAATGTTCTCTGGTCAGAGGCCATCATTGGAACTGTTCAAAATTGTCTTAAAGACCACTTTTCAAAAAAAGTCTTAAAGACCGCTTTTGAACAGTCAAAAATGTGGTAATATAGCAATTTTACTGTATATTGTGGGACTCTTTTGAACCGTTCTATTGATCGGGGGCTCGCAATCAGAAACTTGATTGTAGTACATGTTATAACCGCTGATATGGCGGTTCTAATAAACGACGACAATCTAAGTTTGGGGCAGAAATAAGGAAAATTGGAGGAAATATCATTTGTAAAATTCTAGTGTTACAGGTATGAAATACGCCATTGTAGCACGCGGGTACGAGCACTGACTATTAATTATAAGACCTCTCACCGCTGTGGTTTGTGCCTCGCTATGACCACATGCGAGGTGCTAAATTCTAGCAACGGAAGGTCAGGTGTTTTTTCTCGGGGTACTCCGGTTTTCGCCAACCTCTTAACGATCGGCTCGAAAAAGGCGCAATTAATTTTAAAGGGCCGTGTGTGTGTGTGTGTGTGTGTGTGTGTGTGTGTGTGTGTGTGTGTGTGTGTGTGTGTGTGAATTCGGGTTTAACGTCGCTTTCAACAATTTTTCAGTCATATCACGACGGTGTCTGGTTGCGACAGGGAGCTCAATGCTCACGTTTATAGTGCTGCCTCACTGAAGTATCATGTCCCAGACACATTACATGATACAACACCCAGTCACATTATCCTGACACTGGATCGACCAGTCCTAGCTCTACCCCGTAAATCTGAGTGCCAAGCGAGGAACACTAGTACCATTTTTAACGACTTTGGTATGTCGCGGCCCGGGATCGAACCCGAGACCTCCCGTTCCCCGGAGCGGACACTCTACCAACTGAGCTATCGGGGCCGGTTTGAAAGGGCCGTCAAACCGAAACCGAAAAAAGCAGAAAAATTCAAAGCCCTGGCTTACCAAATTTTGTACACGGAGTGGCTGTTGCCTGTCGACTAGCAAATAGTCAAAATACATTAAAATTGTTATTGTCAATAAACTGGTACTAGCCATTATAAGCCGAGAGGACCACTACTAAGTCGAGCTGCGTGCTTAATTCTGTCTTATTTGCATGCTGGCATAGTAATTATATAGCAATGGTAGAAAACATGTATTGCGATTACAGCTGATTGCCCAACTAAGCAAGAAATGGTTTAATTATGTCTAGTCAAATATCAGTTTTACATTCAATATCTGTTTTCGGGTTATTTTCTAATTTCAGAATATTTGGAGCGGCCTTCCTATGCATTTTCAGCCTACTGGCTGAGCAATCATGATGCAGACGTAGGCGACACCTTAATCTTCAAGAACATCCTGCTGAACGAGAATAATGCATACAACAATTATACTGGAGAATATACGGTACAACTGACTGGAACATACATGTTTTCAACAACTCTGTGCTCTGATGGTAATAACTATGCAAATATTGAGTTCGTAGCCAATGACAAATCTGTAGGAAATTTTAGAGTAGGTGATCGTTACTGGAGTTTGTGCTCGTCGTCAGCATTAACAGCGTACCTTCAAAAAGACATGAGAGTAAAACTTGTTGTCAGATACAGAGACAAGACCAGTGTCTTCTGGGATGAAACAAATGCAGGGCATTGTAGCTTCTCAGGACATTTAATTCAATAACATCAAGACTTTGGGAGATTCAGATCAGTTCGGGCACCTGTGAATAATTATCAGATTTATCATAGTTCACAGGTGACACTTGCGTCCTTCGAAGACTGATCAGACTGCAGGATTCGGATGCTGAGTTTAATCTTCTCTTGTAGCGTATTAAATCGTATTTCTATTTGGGATTTTTTTAGAAACACCGAGTCAGGGATTGTTTGATGTAATTACAATAAACGTATCTAAAATGTAGCTTTAATAGTGTGTTTTTGGTTCCAGCTGTCAAGGCCGCAAACATCGTTGACATTGTTTGACAATTGCGTTGCATTAATACATTTCATTCTTACACAGCGCGTCTGTATAGTCAATGGAATCAAACTGTGTTTTTTTAAGGACTTATATATGCGGAACAGTCCGTTAGTTTGGCGCGGATCTCTGCTAACACTGGCCACCTGTTCAAACAAAACATATATTGAAGATTTCTAGTGTGTACGAATAGAAAGAGATCATGTGTAGAGTGTGATTTGTTGAGTAATACATCACTGTTTGTCCGTCAGTTTTAAGTACACTAACTCGTGATGTGATATATTTTATAATTTACCTCCGAACCGTGATTTATTACTTAACAAATCACTGCGAGCGGTAATCTATTTCTTAACCAAGAGCTTGATAGTGCAAAGATCTACGCTCAGCTTCCTAAAATTGCATTCACTTTCCACTATGTTTTTGTTTTGTTTGATTTGAGGTTTAACGTCCCCGTCAACACTGTAAAGGCCATTTGGGAGACTTTATTTCCAATTGTGTGGGACTTTGACCCGACATTGAGATGAAATGACATCTCAAGCCCTGCCGCCCAATGAAACCAACAGGGTTTATAAGCATGGGTGGGCCGACTCGCACTGCTTTGCCTAGGCAGGCTTAGATCCTCTAAGCGGTTTACTAGTACTCGTGTGCGGTCGGTTTCAGCTCTGCGTGGACGCATCATGCAGCCCATCTATTTCTTCAAGCCCCGACGGGCGGGGCCGTTTTCGACTATGAAGCTTTTGCTACGTAACAACCTCTTCTGTGTAAGAGAGAGCTGGTTGCTATGCTGTTTGTGGTTAGTCTGTTTCCTGTTTCGTTTTCTCCGTTACATTAATTACTCTTCATATCGGTGCTGTTGGTAGGCTGTTTCTATAATGTTTAATGTAAATAATCAAAAGAATACCAAACATACACTTCCGCAATTATATTGGTCACCCTAGATTAACAAGATCCATATCAGGCTCGTTTCATAGCCAATACAGGTGTTATTCAAATCTTGTTAAACATCCATTAAAATCACATGTTTAGATACTGTGAAAAATAGAAGTAGAGGCAATGATCAGGAATCAATACAATTAACCCAAAGCTCCCATCACAGACACCAAAGGGACAGAAACACAAACATGAAGCAACAGACTCCAACGGAAACATCAACAGCGGAAAGCCAAAAGGACAGATACTTTCCCACAAAATGGCCAATAGGTTAAACAAAATAAAATAAGCGACACAAACACCTAAAGACAAACCATAACAAAAATAAACCGCGACAGAAGAACCGCCCCTGGAACCGTCAGCGGAAACGAATTCCACGGGGAGGGGGGGGGGGGGGCTTAAATCGACTTTACGTGGCCACTATCCTCGCCCTTACCTCCGTCGCGATTAAGACATATAATTTGTTCAGCCCGGGTGACGGACTCCTAACTCTTCAGTGCAACATTCCCGTGAACATAAAAATCAAACAACCACGAGATGAAACAACAGGAAGGAGGACTCAACAGCAAGAAACAACGGAAATGCTGGAGCAAAAGAAAATCAGCAGTTAGACTCCGATGGGCTCGACCAGAGACAGAGCATCAGGTACCAACCAAGATAAGCATTTACGTTGGAACCATCATAGAATCTGAGGCCTTACCCACCGTCGTGCAATTAAAGAGGGAAGCAAAGTTGTCAACCGTGATTGGGTTTACTACCATGCATGTAGTCTGTCGTATAACATTTGTGTTGTACCCAATCTTTTTATATCGAAGAATGATTTTACGAAATTGGGTGCTGAAGTCATTGCGGTTATAAATTTTCCTAAATTTATATACTAAGTCACCATAAAATTCGAGTTCCGATAGAACGTGTTGCAGAAGAGATTTAAGTCCAATTTTGAATTTGGAAATTAAATCAGAATGGCGTCTATAAAATTTTGAAAAGGCTTTGCGTAGTGCCGATAACCCTGATCAAGAATGTAGCCGTTAACAATGTATTACGAGTGTTGAAGTCAGTTACACCCTGGCAAATCAAATAAATTGCGAAATATAAACGCCATAGGATGGCGCACGTGGAACACCATCGCATTTATCATAAATTTTGCAAGAAACAAACCCATCCACAAAAGATAGATGTGAATAAAAACACGGACCCTCGGTATCAGAAGCATTTGCTTTATTTAACTGAAGTTCTGGGGAGGGGGGTAAATTTGACTGATCAAACCATCGAAATAGGTATTATCAATATTTAATAAATCAGCCCCAAGTGGTGCGCAATTAGTACCCATCGGGATACTCACAACTTGTCTAAATAGGTTAGTACCAAATCTTATGTAAATATTGTCAAGTAGAAAGGTGAGAGCTTCACATACTTATTGGCATGATCATAAAGTATAGTTTTTATGCTCTTCAGAAGTAAAAAACGCATTTCTTGCATTACATGCAAGATAGAGGGAGTCCTCCCTATGAAATGTCCATTCAATTAAATCATTAAGTTTTTCTTTTCTAAGATTATGAGGCAGTGTAGTGTAAAGGGTGGCAAAATCATAAGTAGACAGACCTGAAGACGAAAACGCATGGATTTCAATTTATTTAAAACTTCATTAGATTTTTTTATAGACCAAAACAGATTTCTACCTGATCTTTCGAATACTTTGTCGCAATATTTTATCTCATGTTTTCTGATGGCAGTAAAACATGAAGTTAATAATTTGGAGAGTTCAGTGGTGTTACCAGAGCTTGAATTTGCAATAAACCGTGCTTTATATGGTATTTTATGAAGTTTAGGTAACCAATATGACGTAGGAAGCTTGTCTTGGCCTTCTGTAACACAGACAGCAAACTTGGTGGCTGAATGACAAATGCGGTCATCAACTAAAGCCCTACCTACATCTAAAGGCTGAAGTTCACAGGCCTTAGTACGAAGCCGTCAAACAACGACCACATTGTTAGCGGCCTTATCAGCTGGAGCCAAAACAAACTTCCTATGGAATTCTTGAATACCTAGTTTAAGGTGACGTAAAGACGTCTTAGGTTTACGAGGTAATAAGTTCGTATTTTGCGAATAAAAAAAAATGCGTTTATTCACTAATTTCAGAATGCTAAGTTTCCAATGATTCAGAGCTTTATGCTCAACATAACCCGTTTACACCATCGATCACCAAATTCATTTAAGGCAGCAGCGATTTCATCTTTACATTTATTGAAATCAATTTTAGAAGGAAATCGATATTTCGGTCCTTTAGAAATAATATTACGTATCATAGAATCAGGAATAATTTTTAAATTGCCAGTAATAATATGACCAGCAAGAGGATAGCAATACACTGATTTTTTACAATCACCTGTATCAGGAGTGTTAGTGTCAATATCAAGATCAGAAACAAGTTTATTAAAATTAAAAATGATAAATCTAACAGGTTTATTGTATATATAGCAAATTATGGGTATTTCAGTAATTTTAAAATAAGCAGGAATGGATGAAATAACCGAACTTTTCCGGACGATACTAGGTAAATCTATAAAATCCAAACCCTTATTAATGAAGGATATTTTGATGTAATGACGTTTGTGATTAATTACCGAATCGATGAAAGAACGAAGAGCATGCTGAGTATAATCTCTAGTAAAAAGAGCAGCGTCGTATAACTGATAAGAACTATCGTAGAAATTATTCGCCTCGGAATCCAGAATCCGTTATACAGAAATGGGTAATGAACTTAGAAAAGCAAGCATTCAGTGGCGTCCATGATTCACTAATATTATGGTCAGTCACTTCAGTCTGGTATTGTTTCTTTTAAAAGCACGTAATTTACTTTTATAATTACCATTTTTCTTGTGCCGTGCGATCTAGTTTAACGCTTTCGACAGTCCAGAAGCGAGAAAATTTCAACGTCCGGCATTTTCGATATATTACCCTCATGATAAATGTTGTCATTAAAGCCCAATGGAAAAGGTGTCTGTAATAATTTAATCAATTTTAATTCAGTTTCATGCCGTTTAATAATATTAAACCTAGCAGTAGAATTTACATCATG
Source organism: Lucinisca nassula (assembly GCA_963580285.1). Lineage (NCBI taxonomy): Eukaryota > Metazoa > Mollusca > Bivalvia > Lucinida > Lucinidae > Lucinisca > Lucinisca nassula. Next base: position 126,465,119 of record OY757015.1, on the reverse strand, counting down.
GTATTTTTTTCCACTGGCTGTATAAAAATGTCTTTTATAGAATGACCTGTTCGTCTGAAATGACGGTACAAGAAAGTGTCAGATTTTTTAGGCTTACTCATTATACGATAGTGTTCGTTAAATCGTGCTTTTAACATGCGATTAGTTTGCCCGACACACTGCATTTTACAATTTGCAGCATGTCAGGTTATCACATATATCAAATCCGTAGACTTACATGTCAAATCGGACATGTTAACTACAGAAAAATGTCTATTGTTTACAGACGAAGAAACGGTGGACGCAGTGCATAAATGTGAACACCCACCGTACGGACACTTTCTGGAGAAGGAGATGGACCGCCTTGGTGGGCCGGAAGAGCTGGAAAAGATTCGGAGCCCCATCCTCTGCAGGTCCTGGGTAGAAAAGACGACGCCTACAAAGAGGAAGGACAGGATGGTCTCCATAGCCTCCACACCAGCCGTCTAGCGTACAGCCCCTCCAAGATCTGTGCAGAATACGGGAACCCCGCAAATGGCCAAAACCTACAAACACCCGTGTTTCCACCCCAACATTTCTTCCGCCATTTCGGGCGAGATCTCCCCCAAGATCTTCCCAACACACTTCTTCCTCGTCCATATCCTATCTTCTCCCTCGGGACCCCAACCCAGTTCCAACGGTATTCGCTGGAAGCCACCCGGATCTCGTCTAGATCTCCCCACTCGATCTGCCCCTTTTCGATGTAGTTCTTCTTGTGTTCTTCAAACCCCTGGAACCTAGGACAACAGCCTCTTTTCTGCACGAGCCCCATGCCTGCCCGTAAACACAATTTGCATATATGTGTTTCGCTGATATATGTTCTCGTCCAAATGTTCCTTCTCCCCAGCTCCAGACTTCGACTTTGTGGGCACCAGCTCCTGCCAGCTCCAGCTGTTCGAAGGTACTCGAAGATACTTGGGGGGTCTTCGAATATTCCATGTAGAAGGGATCCCCGACCGGCGGTGGCTCCTGTGCTGGTTCCTCCAGAAGAACGGATACAACGACCGGCGGGTTGGTGTTCGGCGGCTTCTTTGCCTGTGGCGGAGTCATGGGCGTACAATGGTTCCAGATCTTGCGACCACCGCCCAGACGACCGCCGCGGCAATGGCGATGTATACCCATCCTCGGACCTAGGGAGGATTGCGTGTCCAGGGCCGGCAGAGCCTCGTGCACGACCGGGGAAGGTGGGTCGGCGCAGGTGGTCGTGGTTTCTATTTCTTGGAGCATTCGGGAGGCTCTGGACTGCGAGAAGCACATACAGACGAATATTGTGCACACGATCGCAACTCGATCCGACACACGCAGCAGCACGATTTTGGCCACGGTGGAAAGAAAAGAGCGGATACCGAAAGGCACGTGGAGAAAAAGTGGAAATGGCTGCACGGGGCGGACCCATTCGTGATCGTCGTTGCGAAGGTGGATGTTTCCGAGGTTGAAATAGACAGCCTACAGGCAAGGCTTCCAAAGCTCCAGATACTTGCACGAGGCTCTGCTGGCCCAGGATACCCAATCCTCCCTACATAGGTATCCGCACATATACACAGCGTCCACGAAGGTTGGGAGGCCTTCGAGGGGGTGCAGCCGCGTCCTCCCCGAGTGCCCCTCCAAGTAGTCCACCTCCGAGATGTCGGGAACAAGGTTGCTCTCGAATGCGTCTTCCAGGAGAAGATCGGTTGCCTCAGATTTCTCGGAAAAGAGCCCCATCTCTCGAAAGGTTCGTTCTTCCATTTTTTCTATGGTAGTATGCGATATATCTACACTATCGACGGTGTTCTCGATGTTTTGCACTACCAATTGTCTAATTCAAATTCGATCTACCTGGGTACTATGTTTTTGTCTACACTAGCGATCTGTCAGATAGACAACCGCTGCGGGGAAAAATACGCTCTCCTTCGTGAATCTCGACGTGCGCCTGCTGCGACTTTTCCGGCACTATGCCCTCTTCCCCTTCTTCCGGTGCTTTGTCCTTCCCCGCAGGAGGGCCGCGCGCGCAAGGTCTTCTCGCAGTTTTGCGTTCTCGACCTCAAGCTGCTCCTCCCGCCTCCCTCTTTCTTTCCGTGCTTCCGCAAGGTCTTCTCGCAGTTTTGCGTTCTCGGCCTCCACTTCCCTCCGCCGCAGTCTTTCTTTGCAAGCTTCCTGCAGTCCCACATTCCCCAGTGCGATGCTGCGCATCTTGGCGTTCTCCTTCTCCAGCTCCTCTCGCCGCCATTGTGCTTGCTCTGCCTCGTCCTTGGTGTGCTGGGATTCCGCTTGTACTTGCTCTGTGTGGTACTTGGCTTCGGCTCGTGCTTGGTCTGCGTCGTCCTTGGCTTCGGCTCGCCCTTGCTCTGCGTCGTCCTTGGCTTCCTCGTTCTCCAAGCCTTTCCGAATACGGAGAACCCGTCGTCCTCCTATCCCATGTCTCGACTTCGCTGCCCGTATACCAGTCTCGCCCGAAGCGATATGCCGAATAGCTTCCTCGGACAGTTGTGTTTTCCCAGGCATTGCAATGCTTTGCGTCTCCACTTCTCTAGTAGGGTGTCCCTACCCTGTCCCTACCTGTTTGTGCATGCTGGGTGCCCCTACCCTGTCCCTATCTGTGTGTATGGATGGGTGTCCCTACCCTGTCCATATCTGTGCGTGCGTAATATAGGTGTCCCTATCTGTGCGCATGCGGGGTATCCCTACCTGTGTCTTATGTGCGCATGCTGGATGTCCCTATCTGTGTGCGCATGCTGAAAAAAGTAGCACAAAACCCTGGTAGAGTGGGGGATAAATGCGCTCTCCTAATAGGACCCGCTGGTTTGCGCTGGGCACCCCGCCCGGTGGGACCCACCTGGGGGTGGGGTGGGCCCCACCGGGTTGGTGCGAGGGGTATAGTTGGGTGGTGTCTATATAATTTTGTGCTAGAACACATATTCTATATACTAGTCACCGCTTTGCCTTGGCAGGATTAGATCCACTTAGCGGTTTACCAGTACTCGAGTGTGGGTCGGATTCAGCTCTGCGAGGAAGCATCATGCAGCCAATATATTTCTTTAAGCCCGATAGGCGGGGGCCACCTAACGGTATTGAAGTTTGAGTGTTGTAAACAGAAATACAGCCAAAGCGTGGGTATAGATATTGGCAAGAAACTCCGTCATTTGGCATCAGCAACATTTTAGACATAAGCTCATTCTATACCGGAAACCCCAAAACGGATTAGGTTACTGGCAAACAATGCACTGAGGCGCAGTTTAGACGCAATAGAAAGCAGTATCAGATGGGAGCTTTCACTGTTGGCAGAAAAAATAATATTCCAATTTATTTGTGAAATTTACTAGCTGACACACACTGCCTTCTGTATATAAGGGGAACAAAAATATACACCGTAAACAGCATTGCTACAGTTCTCGTCTGGCTTCATTCTGACACAAGAAGCTAGAAATGTTCGCACATTTTCCTAGTTATCGAAAGGAATGTTTGATTCATATTCACTTTTTTTTTCTTTCTGTGTGTGTGTGTCAGAATGCCACCACGTTAAAACATCTGCCACCAGCTTAACAAGTCCCTGTTATTTACATCCTTGAAAACCCAACATAGAGTAAAGTTGGGTTAACAAGTCATTACGCAAACACGCCTATACAAATACATTGCCACCTTTATCGCCGAAAATAATGAAAATTTTAAGAAGAAAACTTGTGATATTTTTCTTATTACTGCTCAAAATATAGAGAGTGGGCACTCGTTAGAACCGACTCATCGAGCCGGTTCTAACGAGTACCTACAATCTATATTTTAGAGCAGAAATAAGAAAAATAAGGTTTACCCCTGTAAACCCCATTTTTACTATATAGAAGTGGGGTTAGAGGGGGTCAATAGGCCTGTTTTCGTGATGGTATGCTTTTCCGTTCATCTTTCTGTTAACTCAAACTTTTTACTTATTGTTACTCGTTCAAACCGCCTAAACCGGTTTAAAGCCACAGTCACACTGCCACGTACTGAGGGCACGGATTTACTGCGTTTTTAAAACGTAGCAGAATTGCAATATTTGTGAACAAAAAACGAAGTAAAACATATTGCACATACGTGACCCGACTAAGTCTTTGGCATTTAAAAAAAAATACTGTGTATTTCCATGTATGTTGCATATACCTAGCATAGTACGTGCGCGCAGATTCTGAGGCCAACTGCAATTGATGGATGCGACGTATGCTCTAAACATCTATTTCTATAATGTTTACTAAGGAAAATGGGCTGACTTTTTTTTCTCCTCGCCAGTCTTGAACGATTTCGTGTGTATAATATTTCAAGAACCATTTGAACCAAGTCCGTAACATATGGCTTACGATGGAGGATTAAGGTGTTAAACCTCTGATAAACTCTTGTCAATCTTTGTTCAAATTAACACCCGTTGCCATGTAGCCAATACATGTATAAAACTGGTGTCGAGTTTTGGTCTACACCAGGTATATTTAAAATCAAACAATTCCTTTTCTCCCCTACATGTACATTGTTCTAAAACTAAGACTGACTTGTCAGGTGAGACATGTATCTTAGCGGTTTGGGTGCCATCGTTTGTTACATTATATTTTAAATTTTTCAAGTCTCGCTCCTTCCTGATTCCCGGGACTTCCGTGGGGTGTGGGCCATGTTTGCTGATGTTGGCTCGGCTGACGCCTAAAAGTCCTAGGGTAGGCGTCTCTTGCCTGATGCCTCCAGTTGACCTGTCCCATGAGCTACGTCGGTCGACGTGTGCTCGGAGCGGGAGGTGTTGTGTTTGCCGGATCTTGTCCATCATCCATTTCGGTTTTGTGGGCGGATGGGCTTGTCCCAAAAAGGACAACACCACAAACGAGATCGGCAAACGTTGTTTCGGGCCTCCAAATGGCTAGGCAGAAATACACTTTCCTCCTATGGTGCCTTCCTTCACGTAGGATGCGTTAATGATATGCAAACATGGCGACTCAAACTGATCCACTTTTGGTCCCGCAGAGTGCGTCGAGGAAGGCATCACTTTTTCTTAACTTAAAACTGCAAATGCATAAAAAGGGATTGACCTACTTTGCACATCCTCCGCGATAGAAGTCACTCACTAAAAAAAAATACGAATTCAAGCCCGAGACGGCGTAGGCCGGCACTTCATTATTATTATTATTATTATTATTATTATTTTACAAATTGTATGTACAGATAAACAACAACAAAAAAAAAACAACACAAAATATTAACCACTAGCACAATCTTGCAGGTACAAAAACTGTCCTCCCCAGCAACTGTGAGCGGGTGGGCTTTCCCTAAAACGGACAACACCACCTTTAAGGCACAAGAAAAACAAACAAAACAGGTCTATGGCGGGGTAAGCACATCCGCCCGCATATATACTTAAAAAATAGACCACACAAACAAGCTGGGGAAACAGACCAAACAATGTAAAAACTTACATACGTTACATAAATATACAAAAATTAAATAAAAAATAAAAAACAAAAATACCAATACACATGTATCAAAATTGTTACAAAAAGCAGGAGAAATACTAACCAAAAAAGGCTAAAAAACTTTACATCTCGGAAATCCCCATATTGGATATAAGGTGCATAACACCTAACATAAAACGTGTATAGCGATCTTTAGAATCGTCTTCCAAATTGCAACAATAACTTCTAAAGATAAAAAAAACGCTAAACGATCCCCTTAAAGATAAGTTCAAACTCGGAGCCTACCCCGTTACACAAAAACAACCGACACCCCTTTGCGGCAATCCGCAATACCCAAGGCACAGCACTGCTAAAACTTACATGCAGCGCAAGCACGGAGCCAAAAGCTTTAGAATGGAGTTCCAAAATTATTACAACTTTCCTACGTTGCACCGAAACAAAGGCTCACATTGGAACTGTGCAACACAAACACCACCCTTGAAAAAAGAACGGACGCCTAGCCCAGAAACTCAGACAATTAAAGGTGCCCGACAGGACGCATGCACTCCTAAAGCAAACGGGAAGACAAAATATAAGCCCCACCGAGACCTGGAAAGGTCACGGCAACGTTTCAAAAACCCCTCAGGACGGAGCGCGGCGAAAGGCTATAGGGCAAGAGGATGCCCGTTGGCTCGGAGACACCTGGGACGTGATGCGAAAAACTCATCCTACAGTACCCTTTCCTGCTCTGACACGGTTCGGCATATTGACAAGCAAAAAATTATAATGTCGAGTAGAAGACAAAATGGACCGACTGCAGCGGACTTACGATAGACACGGACGGACGGGGCTGGAGCCGAGCGATGGTCTCCCCATTCACCGGCAACGTGGAATGGGGATACTACCGAACGGCTACGGTGTAGTGCCAGAATGGATTCGTTCCCTGGGACCCCACCAGATAATGACCCGCGACGCGGGGAAACTGGAAACAACAACAACAACACTTCAGTGGAGTCCAGTGTCCGTGACTCTGCACAGAACAGATAACAAAGCCCTCAGAGAACCTCCTTTGCCATAAAACACATCTCCTCAAAGCGAAAAAGTGAAAACAAACCTCAGATTTCCTCATTAATTTCATCACAGAGAATGTCCTCACAGGACACAGCTGAGGTCTCTCACAAGGAGGTCCCTCACGACAGTTCCTAGAACTTTAACTGACCAAGATCACCTAGAAATCATTTGGACAAACATATTGAACATGATTCAGGAAGAACATTTCACTTCAAGTCAGTGTTAACAAGATTTTCTTTTGATTTGGCCTGGTGACATAGTTTCTGACTGAGCTGACCCAGTTTCGAACGAGACCTGGAAATCATCAAGACAAACAGTTTGAGCAATATGCATGATGATTACTTTAAAATGTGACCTCTGGAGTGTTAACAAGATTTACATTTGATTTGGTCTGGTGACCTAACTTTCAGCCCCAAATAACCCAGTTTCGAACTTGAACTAGAAGTCACCAAGGCCAACAGTTTAATCATGCAATATATATGATGATAACTTTATTCATGCGACGTCTTGTGTGTTGACAAGGTTTTCCATTAATTAGGCCGGTAGTGTGTGTGTGTGTGTGTGTTGGGGGGGGGGGGGTCAAATGTGATAAATGCATGAACATGATAACGTCATGACACACGTGTTAAATGTTAAATGTTTGATTTTGTTTGATTTAAGGTTAAACGTCCCCGTCCACACTGTATAGGTCATTTTGGAGACGTTGCTTCCAATTTAGTGGGACTTTTACCCGACATTGAGATAAAATGACACCTCAAGCCCATGGGCCCAATGCAACCAATATAGTTAATTAGCATGGGCTGTCCAACTCGCACTGCTTTGCCTGGGCAGGCTTGGATCCTGTAAGCGGTTACCAGTACTCGTGTGCGGTCCGTTTCAGCTCTGCGTGGAAGCATCATGGAGACCATCTATTTCTTCAAGCCCCGATGGGCGGGAGCATACGCGTTATATGTGGCATGATGGCAGTCTGACAAACACAAAAATCACTAAAAGTAAATATGCGTAATGTTCCCCGATAACTAGGAAATTGCACCGACAGTAATTACATCTTGAGGCAGAAATTTTACAACGCATTGCCGGTGTACATTGCATTAGATCTAACCCTTTTTGTACTGAATGGAACCTTTCCCTTTTATACAACAAGAGTCAGTTTCAAAATTAAGGATTGTTAGATTCAGTAACTTTTAGAAATTTATTTAAAAATGGTTAAGCGTTTTTCAAACATCGAAACTCATGATCAGACGCGTTTTGCAACGTGTGATCTAGGACTACACCATTAGCCAGTGAGCCGTTTTGGAGTTTCGCGTATAAAATGGTTCAAGTACTCTTCTTAAGATGCTAAATACCAGAGTTTCTTGCCAGTATATAAACCTACTCTTTGGGTGAAACTTGTAGCTTCAATAATGGCTAAATATTTATTTTGGATCTTCACGTTTACGTGCTTTTCATACAGAGAAAGTGTACCAATACAGGAACCTAGATGTTCTAAATTTGATTTCTAAGAAAAGGTGCTTGAAAAAATGGTCCGAATGGACCATGCAAACGAATTAATGATGAATGAATTCAAGGAACTTGCTGCTAGTGTTAAAGACAACCTGGAAGCTATGAAACATGAGTTTGACGATATCAAACATCAAGTACAAGAAGAGCTTGAAAAGTATAAAATAATGGTTCAAGGTAATTAAGTTATCACGTTAACATATCCGTGTACAAATTGCCTTTGTAGACAGCACTTTATATGGACACAAGTGGTGTTTTCCAGGGTTTACATTATTTCTCTTATTTATACTCAAACATACAATAGGATTCCTCTATTAAGACCAGCTAAAATTGAGACTAATTCTGCTTTAAAAAACTTATTTAGAAAGTTTCAGCTATTCTGTCTTTGTGTGTTCTGAATATAATGTCCTCTGGTCAGAGACCATCATTGGAACTGTTCAAAATTGTCTTTAAGACCACTTTTCAAAAATGGTCTTAAAGACCACTTTTGAACAGACAAAAATGTGGTCTTAATATAGCAATTTTACTATATATTGTGGGTACTCTTTTGAACCGTTCTATTGATCGGGGGCTCGCAATCAGAAACTTGATTGTAGTACATGTTATAACCGCTGATAAGGCGGTTCTAATAAACGACGACAATCTAAGTTTGGGGCAGAAATAAAGAAAATTGGAGGTAATATCATTTGTAAAATTCTAGTGTTACAGGTATGAAATACGCCATTGTAGCACGCGGGTACGAGCACTGACTATTAATCATAAGGCCTCTCACCGCTGTGGTTTGTGCCTCGCTATGGCCACATGCGAGGTGCTAAATTCTAGCAACGGAAGGTCAGGTGTTTTTCTCGGGGTACTCCGGTTTTCGCCCACCTCTTAACGATCGGATCGAAAAAGGCGCAATTAATTTGAAAGGGCCATCAAACCGAAACCGAAAAAAACAGAAAAATTCAAAGCCCTGGCATACCAAATTTTGTACACGGAGTGGCTGTTGCCTGCCGACTAGCAAATAGTCAAAATACATTAAAATTGTTATTGTCAGTAAACTGGTACTAGACAATATAAGCCGAGAGGACCACTACTAAGTCGAGCTGCGTGCTTAATTCTATCTTATTTGCATGCTGGCATAGTAATTATATAACAGTTGTAGAAAACATGTATTGCAATTACAGGTGTTTGCCCAACTAAGCAAGAAATGGTTTAATTATGTCTAGGCAAATATCAGTTTTATATTCAATATCTGTTTTCGGTTAATTTTTCTAATTTCAGATTATTTGGAGCGGCCTTCCTATGCATTTTCAGCCTACTGGCTAAGCAATCATGATGCGGACGTAGGCGACACCTTAATCTTCAAGAACATCCTGCTGAACGAGAATAGTGCATACAACAATTATACTGGAGAATATACGGTACACGTGTCTGGAACATACATGTTTTCATCAACTCTGTGCTTTGATGGTAATAAATATGCAAATATAGAGTTCGTAGCCAATGACAAATCTGTAGGAAATTTTAGAGTTGGTGATCGTGACTGGAATTTGTGTTCGTCGTCATCATTAACAGCGTACCTTCAAAAAGACACGAGAGTAAAACTTGTTGTCAGATACAGGTATAAGACCAGTGTCTTCTGGGATGAAACAAATGGAGGGCATTGTAGCTTCTCAGGACATTTAATTCAATAACATCAAGCCATTGGGAGATTCAGATCAGTTCGGGCACCTGTGAATAATTATCAGATTTATCACCGTATACACACTTGCGACCTTCGAAGACTGATCAGACTGCAGGATTCGGATGCTGAGTTTGATCTTCTCTTGTCGCGTATTAAGTCGTATTTCTAAATCTCAGCTTATGGATGAGGGTATTGTCCTTTTTATAGAATATCGTGTTTATTTGGGATTTTTTTAGAAACACCGAGTCAGGGATTGTTTGATGTAATTACAATAAACGTATCTAAAATGTAGCTTTAATAGTGTGGTTTTTGTTCCAGCTGTCAAGGCCGCAAACATCGTTGACGTTGTTTGACAATTGCGTTGCATTAATACATTTCATTCTTACACAGCGCGTCTGTATAGTCAATGGAAACAAACTGTGTTTTTTTCTGCTATAAATTACTTGGAAGAAGAGCCGCCAGTTTGAGACGTCACTCGAATATTATGTGACGTTAGACAGTGTAACGGCATTTTCTCGCATGAAAATTTACTAAAGGACTTATATTTATGCGGAACAGTCCGTAATTTTAGCGGGGATCTCTGCTACCACTGGCCACATGTTGAAACAAAACATATATTGAAGATTTCTAGTGTGTACGAATAGAAAGAGATCATGTGTAGAGTGTGATTTGTTGAGTAATACATCACTGTTTGTCCGTCCGTTTTAAGTACACTAACTCGTGATGTGAAATATTTTATAATTAACCTCCGAACCGTGATGTATTACTTAATCTATTTCTTAACCAAGAGCTAAAAATGCATTCACTTTCGACTATGTTTGTGTTTTGTTTGATTTGAGGTTTAACGTCCCCGTCAACACTGTATAGGTCATTTTGGAGACGTTGCTTCCAATTTTGTGTGACTTTTACCCGACATTGAGAGGAAATGACATCTCAAACCCTTGAAAGAAACACAAACATGAAACAACAGACCTTATGGAAATATCAATAGCGGAAAGCCAAAAGGACAGTTACTTTCCCAAAAATGGCCAATAGGCTATCCAAAATAAAATACACTTTAATTTAAGCGACACAAACACCCAAAAGACAACCAATAACAAAAATAAACCACGACAGAAGAACCGCCTCGGAACGGTCAGCGAAAACGAATTCCTCTGGGGGCTTAAATCGATTTTACGTGGCCACAATCCTCGCCCTTACTTCCGTCGCGATTTAGACAAATAATTTGTTTAGTCCGAATGAAGGCCTCCTAACTCATCAGTGCAACATCTCCGTGAACACAAATAATCAAACAACCACAGAGATGAAACAACGGTGGGGACTCGACAGCAAGAAACCACTGAAATGCTGGAGCAAAAGAAAACCAACAGTTAGACTCCGATGGGTCCGACCAGACATAGAGCATCAGGCACCAATCGACATTACCTTGAATTAGATCAAAGTAATCAAAAGAACACCAAACATACACTGCCCAAATTATATTGGTCACCCTAGATTAACAAGATCCATATCAAGCTCGTTTTATAGCCAATACAGGTGTTATTCAAATCTTGTTAAAAATCAATTGAAAATCACATGTTTAGGTACTGTGAAAAACAGAAGTAGAGGCAATGGTCAGGAATCAATACAATTAACCCACAGCTCCAATCAGAGACACCAAAGGGAAAGAAACAAACACATGAAGCAACAGTCGCCAAGGGAAACACCAACAGCGAAAAGCCAAAAGGATAGTTACTTTCCCATAAAAATGGCATTAGGCTATCCAAAATAAAATAATATAAGCGACACAAACACCCAAAGACAAACCATAACAAATATAACCCGCGAGAGAGGAACCGCTTAGGAACGGTCAGTGAAACGAATTCCACTGGTTGGGGGATTCGATTTTACGCAGCTACAATCCTCGTCCTTGCGTCCGTCGCGATTAAGACAAACAATTTGTTCAGTCCGCATGAAGGCCTCCAAACTCATCAGTGCAACATCCCCGTGAACACAAAAATCAAACAACCACAGAGATGAAACAACAGTGAGGCCTCAACAGCAAGAAGCAACAGCAATGCTGGAGCAAAAAAAAACAAAAAAAAAAAAAAAAAACAGCTAGACCCCGATGGGCTCGACCAGAGACAGAGCATCAGGTACCAACCAACATAAGCCTTTTTTATATCGAAGAATGATTTTGCGAAATCGGGTGCTGAAGTCATTGCGGTTATAATTTTTTCTAAATTTATATTCTAAGTCACTATAAAATTTGGGTTCCGACAGACCTTGTTGCAGAAGAGATTTAAGTCCAATATTGAATTGTGAAATTAAATCAGAATGGCGTCTATAGAATTTTAAAAAGGCTTTGCGTAGTTTATGGTACCGATAACCCTGATTAAAAAATTTAGCCGTTAATTATTTATTACGAGTGTTGAAGTCAGTTACGGGACTACAACCTCTGGCAAATCGAATTAATTGTGAAATATAAACGCCATAGGATGGCGCCCGTGGAACATCACCATCCAAAATAAAACGAAAGTTTACAATCATAAAATCAAAATCATCGCGTTTATCTTAAATTTTGCAAGAAACAAACCCATCCACAATAGATAGATGTAAATCCAAAAATGTGGCCTCGGTATCAGAAGAATTTGCTTTATTAAACTGAATTTCTGGTAGGTAAATTTGACTGATCAAACCATCGAAATAGGTATTTACAATGTTTAATAAATCATCCAAATATCTAGAAGTGCAGCTAAAAGCTTTAATGATTTCAGGCTGGTTATCAGCAGAAAGGGACATCATGAAGTCTCTCTCATAACAAAACAAAAACAGATCAGCCACAAGTAGTGCGCAATTAGTACCCATCGGAATACCCACAACTTGTCTAAATAGCTTAGTACCAAATCTTATGTAAATATTGTCAAGCAGAAAGGTGAGAGCTTCGCACACCTTATGACCATAAAGTATAGTTTTTATGCTCTTATGCTGTGAAACACGCATTTCTTGCATTACATGCAAGACAGAGAGAGTCTTCCCTATGAAATGTCCATTCATTTTAAAGATTAAGTTTTTCTTTTATAAGATTATGAGGAAGTGTAGTGTAAAGGGTGGAACAATCATAAGTGACAGACTTGAAGCACGAAAACGCCTGGATTTCAGTTCATTTAAAACTTCATTAGATTTTTTATGGACCAAAACAGATTTCTACCTCATCTTTCGAATACTTATGAAATGTCAGGTAGTACCTTACTTTTGTTCCGTGAAAAACTCAACCGAAGTTTTATAAAACCAAAAGGAAGAACGCTTGTCAACATGTAATTTTCCAGAACTTTACTGACCTCTGTCTCGTCAAAACTTGCTGCATCCCTCGTAAGAATGTTTACGATGGAGCCAGTGCAGACTTTGAAGTCTGTTCATCACCATGCAACCAAAACGCGAAGCAACTTTGCACATTGTAAAAGGGTCGACAATCTAGCATGATGTTCATCATATAACATTGACATTCAAGTTTTGGTTTTATGGTCCTTTCAGGATTATTTCGCTTATTTCTAGCTGATCGTTAATCAGAGGCGGGCGAAACCCGTAATACTCAGGAAAAAAACACCTGACCTTCCGTTGCTTAATTTGGCGTCTCACATGTAGGCCGAGTGAGGCTCGAGCTGCAGCGGTGAGAGACCCAATGATTAAGTGTCAGCGCTCATACCCATTTCGCCATGGAGAAATCTAGAAACACAGCAAATCTTCATCAAAATGAAATTACTGGTATTTACTGGTATTAATAAATGACACAAGAAGTGTTACAGTGACGGACGGAATGTCAAGTCAAAGCAGTGTTGCCCTCAACCTCAATTCTTCGAAGTTGGTGAGCATGAAAATACATTAAAGGTTTATCCTTTCTATACTGAATGAAATATTTCGGCTTATATATAGCAGGATTCCATTTCGACATATAAGGATGTCAGGTTGAGATAGATTAAGTAATTTATTTTAAACAAGAGGGCCATGATGGCCCTTTATCTCTCACCTGAGTAACATCGCCATTAAAGAGAAAATAACTTAAATTCATGAAGAGGTCTGATCAAGATGCGCATAGATATCGTTAGATTCAGGAAGGTCACTTCAAAAATTGAGTTTAAATATTCAAAGGTTTTCTTTTGATTTGGCCTTGTGATCTAGTTTCTGACTGAAGTGACGCAGTTTCGAACTTGAGCTGTAAATCATCAAGACAAACATTTTGAGCAATATGCAGGATAGTTATTTTAAAAATGTGACCTCTGAAGTATTAACTAGATTTACTTTTGATTTGGTCTGGTAATTTTCAGCCCCAGTTACCCAGTCACGCACGTGAACTAGAAACCATCAAGACCAACAATTTAAGCATGCAATATTTTTTATGATAACTTCCATTAATGCGACTAGTGAATAAACGCATTTCTTTCTATTCTCAAAATACTTACTTATTACCTCCTAAGCCCAAGACGTCTTTACGTCATCTTAAACTAGGTATTCAAGAATTTCATAAGAAGTTTGTTTTGGCCCCTGCAGACAAGGCCGCTAACAACGTCGTCGTTGTGTGACAGCTCCACTATGTTAACACGCTTAAGCATGAGCTTGGTGGTACTAAGGCCTATGAACTTCAGCCTTTAGCTGAAGAGAGAGCTATAGTAGATAAACATGTTTGTCTTTCAGCCACCAAGTTTGCTGTGTGTGTTAACGAAGGCCAAGGCAAGCTTCCCACACTATACTGGTTACCAAAACTTCATTAAAAAACCTTACAAAACACGGTTTATTGCAAATTCTAGCTCTTGCACTACCACTGAACTTTCTAAATTATTAACTTCCTGTCTTACTGCTATTAAAACGCATGTAATTAAATATTGTGAATAAAGTCTTTGAAAGATCAGGAAGAAATCTGTTTTGGTCTATAAAAAATTCGAATGAGGTTTTAAATAAATTGAAATCTAGACATTTTCGTGCTTCTAGTCTGTCTACCTACGATTTTTCCACTCTTTACACTACACTTCCTCATAATCTTATAAAAGAAAAGCTTAATGATTTAATTGAATGGGCTTTTCACAGAGAAAATTCTCTCTATCTTGCTTGTAATGTCAAAAATGCATTTTCACTTCTAAAGAGCATAAGAATTATACACTTTGGTCATGTCAGAAAGTGTGAAGTGTAGTCTTTCTACTTGACAATATTTATATTAGATTCGGTACTAAGTTATTTAGACAAATTGTAGGTATTCCGATGGGTACTAATTGCGCACCTCTTGTGGCTGATCTGTTCTTGTATTGTTATGAAAGAGACTTCATTTTGTCGCTTTCCATTGATAACCAATCTGAAATTATTGAAGCTTTTTAGCTCTACTTCTAGATATTTAGATGATTTATTAAATATTGATAATACCTATTTTGATGGTTTGATCAGTCAGATTTACCCCCTAGAACTTCAGTTAAATAAAGCAAATTCTTCTGATACCGAGGCCCCGTTTTTGGATTTACATCTATCTATTGTAGATGGATTTATTTCGTGCAAAATTTATGATAAACGCGATGACTTTGATTTTGAGATTGTAAATTTTCCTTTTTGGGATGGTGATGTTCCTCGTGCGCCATCCTATGGCGTTTATATTTCGCAATTAATTCGATTTGCTAGAGTGTGTAGTCATTTAACTGACTTCAACACTCGTAATAAATTATTAACGGCTAAATGCCTTAATCAGGGTTATAGGTACCATAAACTACGCAAAGCCTTTTCAAAATTTTATAGACGCCATTCTGATTTAATTTCAAAATTCAATATTGGACTTAAATCTCTTCTGCAACAAGGTCTATCGGAACCCGAATTTTATGGTGACTTAGTATATAAATTCAGAAAAATATATAACCGCAATGACTTCAGCACCCAATTTCGTAAAATCATTCTTCGATATAAAAAGATTGGGTACAACATGGATATTATACGACAGACTGCATGCATGGTAGTTAACCCAATCACGGTTGGCAACTTTGCTTCCCTCTTTAATTGCACGCCGGTGGGTCAGGCCTCAGATTCTATGACGGCTCCAACGTAAAGGCTTATTGAGAATTAGAGAGATAATGTTGGTTGGTGCCTGATGCTCTGTCTCTGGTCGGGCTTATCGGAGTCTAACTGTTGGTTTTCTTTTGCTCCAGCATTTCAGTGGTTTCTTGCTGTCGAGTCCTCACCGTTGTCTCACTTCTGTGGTTCTTTGATTTTTGTGTTCACGGAGATGTTGTACTGATGAGTTAGGAGGCCTTCATGCGGACTGAACAAATTATTTGTCTAAATCGCGACGGAAGTAAGGGGCGAGGATTGTGGCCACGTAAAATCGATTTAAGCCCCCCAGTGGAAATCTTCCACTGACCGTTCCAAGGCGGCTCTTCTGTGGCGATTTATTTATGTTGTTGTTTGTTACTTACTGTGTGTATCACTTGTGTCTTTTGGTTTTGGATGGCCATATGGCCATTTTTTGGGACAGTAACTGTCCTTATGGCCTTCCTTTGTTTAGGTTTCCATTATGGTCTGGTCGCTTAATGTTTGTATTTCTTTCCCTTTGGTGTCTTTTATGGGTGGAGTAAGTTAATTGTATCAATTCCTGATCTTTGTTTTACTTCTACTTCTGTTGTTTTCTTTTAAGTAGGCCCAGCGACCTAATTTTAGCCCCAAAACATCAAACGTCTAGCGCAATATTAATAACGATTACTTACATTTGACCGCTACAGTGTAAGCAAAGTTTTCATTTGATTTGACCGGGTGACCGTTTTTGACCCCAAGATACCCAGTATCAAACGTGACGTAAAGTTCATTGAGGCAAACATTCTAAGTAAGTTTCATTAATATTGGATAAAACATTGTGACCTCTTGAGTGTTTACAAGGTATTCGTTTGATTTGACCTGGTGACCTACACACTATCAAGGTTGTCCTAGATTTCATAGAGGCAACACTTTTAAATTTGGATCACAACCGTGACCTCTAGAGTGTTAACAAATGTTTTGTCTTGCTTTGACCTGGTGACCTAGTTTTTGACACCAAGTGACCCAGTATCGAACTCGACCTAGATTTTATATAGGCAAATATTCGGAGCCAGTTAAATTAAAATTGGGCCAAAACTGTAACCTCTACATTGTTAACACGGGTTACATTTGGTTTGACCTTTTGACCCCAAGTGAGTAAGTATCGAACTCGACCTAACTATCATAGAGGCAAACATTCTTTGTCGAAACTGACCTCTAGAGTGTTAACACGGTTTTTCTTTGATTTGACCTGGTGACATACTTTTTGACTCCATGTGACCCAGTATCGAACTCGACCTAGATTTCATAAGGCAAACATTCTGTGCACGATTCATTTAAGATGAGTCCAAACTGAACTCTAGAGTGTTAACACTGTTTTCCTTTGATCTGACCTGGTGACATAGTTTTTGACTCCATGTGACCTAGAATCGAACTCGATCTAGATTTTATAGAGGCAAACTTTCTGAGCAAGTTTCATTGAATGTGGTTCAAAACTGTAACCTCTAGAATGTTGGCACTGTTTACCTTTGATTTGACCTGTTGACCTCATTTTTGATCCAAAGTGACCCAGTACCGAACTTATTCTTGATTTTGTAAAGGCAACCTTTTGAGCAATTTTAATCAAAATCGGGTCAAAACTGCGACCTCTAGAGTCTTAAACGATATCCTTAGATTTGACCTGGTTGCCTAGTTTTTAACACTAATGACCCAGTATTAAACTTGACGTAGATTTCATAGAGGCAAACATTCTGAGCAAGTTCCTTTACAATTTGGTCAAAACTGCTACCTCTAGAGTGTCAACAGCGTTTTACTTTGATTTGTCCTGGTGAATTAGGTTTTGACCCAAGTGACCCATTATCAAACTCCTCCTAGATTTATTGGAGGCAAATAGAGGGGCAAAATTCATCAAAGTTCAGTCAAAACTGGGACCTCTAGAGTGTTAACAAACATTTCATTTGATTTGACCGGGTGACCTAGTTTTGATCCCAACTGACCCAGTTTCGAACTTGACCTAGATTTCATAGAGGCAAATATTGTAAGCAAGTTTGATAACAATTGGATCAAAACGTGACATTTAGAGTGTTAACAAAGTTTTCATGAGTTTTGTCCTTGCGACCTAGTGTTTGCCCAAAGCTACACAGTATCGAACTTGGTCTAGATTTCATAGCGACACACATTCTGAGCATGTTTCATCAAATTAGGGTCAAAACTGTGACCTCTAGAGTGTTAAAAACGACCTCTAGAGGGTTAATGTTATCGTTTGATTTGACCTGGTAACTTAGTTTTTGACCCCAAGTGACCTAGTATAAAACTGGACATAGATTTCATAGAGACAAACATTCTGTGCAGATTTAATCAAAATTGGATTAAAACTGTGGCCATCAGAGGGTTACAGATACGCCTGAGAAGAACTTAACCATTTTCGCGTTATGTCCGCGTGACACACGCGCATTGCGTGCGTGTAAAATTTCGCGTTTAAATACGCGGTTCATCGAATACTAACGCGATTGCAACGCTTTTTATATCAGCCAATGAAAGTGATTGTTCAAAACACGCTAGGTAAACTCAATACGCGTTTCTATGCGAGAAAATTCCAACCAATAAGAATAAGACGAGTAAATGACGATAAAACTTGTGAGTGGAAGAGAACACCGACCATCCAAAATCCTCTCTTACGTTTTAGTTTTAATTCGTTCATGCATTAATAGTGGTATTGGTCTCTCTTATAAGTAGTGATTTCTTCGGATAATAAAACACTATTACATTTACATTTAAAGACATATTTTGGATTGCATAACACCATTATGACTGGCAGTTTAGAGATAATACACAATCGGGATATTCTGAGGAATGTCAAACAGGTAGGGGACCAACCTAGGGTAATCATTTACCCTGGGTTTTTGTTTGACAAGTCACTTCTATTTACTTGTTTGTGGGCGCTCATCAGAACCGCCTTGTCATGGGTATTTAAGGTGTTTCTAACACATCTCGAAACCACACCTATATAATCATGACCCCACTTAATCCCACTTTTATATTGTAACATCACGAAAACACGCCTTTATAATTTTCACCCCCTGAACCCCACTTTTATGTGGAAAAAACTGAGTTTACAGGGGAAAACCGTATTTTTATTATTTCTGCTCTAAAATATAGATACATCTCATAATAGTTTATGGTACAGGATTTGAGAAAAAGCTAGAGGCCCATATAAATCATCTCCTAAAGGCATGTACTCGAGTGAGTGAGTGAGTGTTTCAGTTTTATGTCCCACGGCATGTACTGGAAGGTAAGCAAATAAGTAAACACATAACGAACAAGACATCAACGCCAATCACTAGAACGTAAAGAATCCATCTTTTGCAGATATTGTTTTTTATTGCATTTTATTTTTAAAGAAAAAAACAGTAAAAAGTTTCAAACGTTTGCTACTTTTTTCGAACTGCAAATGGTGCAGAGATACTAAATATTTGCCCGCCTCCCAGTATTTTAGTACATTGATTGTGATATTTTCTTTATTATCCTCCAATAATTGATTGCGGGTTCTCGTTTTGCCACCTGAATCAGGACTGATTGAGGCGGTTCTACCGAGTATCACAAAAACAAAAGTCTGTTTCTAAGAAAGAGTAATGGAAATAATGTTAACCCTTCGAAATTATCTTTTTCTCGCTGTAAAGTTGGGTTTTCAATGTATGCAGCAAACGGATTTGTTACATGATACAGAAATGACAAAATAAGGTCTCACTTTTTGCAAAAGTAGAACATGGGTTTTCAAGTGTCCTCATTTTCAATAGCATAACATGACGTTTATTACGATATGGCGTTTATTTCCACGGCTTATAAAACGTTGTTTTTCTTCACGAAAATGTGTGATATTTGAAAGATAGTGTTTTTTACGAGTACCAACAATTTGGAAGTACGAGGTAACAAAACAAAAAACAACAAAAAAAAAAAAAAAAAAAAAAAACAGATATAAATAAAACACACACTTGTAAAACCAACTTTCTTTATGTGGGGTTTTCAAATGTGATAAGTGCATGAACTTGTTAACGTCCTAACGTACGTGTTAAATGTTTGATTTTGTTTGATTTGAGGTTTAACGTTCCCGTCAACAATATATTGGTCATTTTGGAGACGTTACTTCCAATTTAGTGGGACTTTTTCCCGACATTGAGATAAAATGACATCTCAATGCAAGTGGCCCAATGCAACCAATAGGGTTTATAAGCACGGACTGTCCAACTCGCAATGCTTTGCCTGGAAAGGCTTAGATCCTCTAAGCGGTTTACCAGTACTCGTGTGCGGTCGGTTTCGGCTCTGCGTGGAAGCATCATGCAGCCCATCTATTTCTTCAAGCCCCGATGGCGGGGGCATACGCGTTAAATGTAACATGATGGAAGTTTGCCATACACAAAATAAATATAAGTGAATATGTGTAATGTTCCCCTGCGCCAACAGGTTTTACATCTTGCGTCAGAAGGACGCAAGACGAGAACATTTACAACGCAGTTGCCGGTGTACATTTCATTAAATCTAACCCTTTTTGTACTGAATGGAATCTTCTGTTTGTGTACAACAAGAGCCAGTTTCAAATATAGGAATTTTCAGATTCAGTAACTTTTAGAAATTAATTTAAAATGGTTAAACGTTTTTCAAACAGCGAAATCCTGTTTCGCGGCGTGTGATCTCGGCCTACACTATTAGCCAGTGGGCCGTTCTGGAGTTTCGCGTATAAAATGGTTAAACTTCAGAGATGCCAAATACCGGAGTTTATTGCCAGTATATAAAGTAGAAGTAAAACAAAGATCAGGAATTGATACAATTAACTTACTCCACCCATAAAAGACACCAAAGGGAAAGAAATACAAACATTAAGCGACCAGACCATAATGGAAACCTAAACAAAGGAAGGCCATAAGGACAGTTATAAACCTACTCTTTGTTTGTTGCCAGTATATAAAGTAGAAGTAAAACAAAGATCAGGAATTGATACAATTAACTTACTCCATCCATAAAAGACACCAAAGGGAAAGAAATACAAACATTAAGCGACCAGACCATAATGGAAACCTAAACAAAGGAAGGCCATAAGGACAGTTACTTTCCCACAAAATGGCCATATGGCCATCCAAAACCAAAAGACACAAGTGATACACACAGTAAGTAACAAACAACAACATAAATAAATCGCCACAGAAGAGCCGCCTTGGAACGGTCAGTGGAAGATTTCCACTGGGGGGCTTAAATCGATTTTACGTGGCCACAATCCTCGCCCTCACTTCCGTCGCGATCCAGACAAATAATTTGTTCAGTCCACATGAAGGCCTCCTAACTCATCAGTGCAACATCTCCGTGAACAATTATATAAACCTACTCTTCTGGTGAAACTTGTAGCTTCAATAATGGCTAAATGTTTATTTTGGATCTTCACGTTTACGTGCCTTTCCTACAGAGAATGTGTACCAATACAGGAACCTAGATGTTCTAAGTTTGACTTCGAAGAAAAGGTGCTTGCAAAAGTGGTACGAATGGAACATACAACCGAATATATGATGAATTAATTTAAGGAACTTGTTGCTAGTGTTAAAGACAGCCTGGAAGCTATGAAACATGAGTTTGACGATATCAAACATCAAGTACAAGAAGAGCGTGAAAAGTATAAAATAATGGTTCAAGGTAATTAAGCTATCACGTTTACATTTTCGTGTAA
Source organism: Lucinisca nassula (assembly GCA_963580285.1). NCBI lineage: Eukaryota > Metazoa > Mollusca > Bivalvia > Lucinida > Lucinidae > Lucinisca > Lucinisca nassula. The sequence continues at coordinate 126,443,752 of OY757015.1, read as the reverse complement.
AGAATGCCCTTGTAGACAGCAGCACTTTAAACAGAAACAAGTTGTGTTTACCAGGGTTTACGTTATTTTCCATATTTGTACTCAAAACATATATTGTAGGTACTCTTTTGAACCGTTCCATCAATCGGGGGCTCGCAATCAAAATTATCGGTTGTATGTACTTGTATAACCGCTGATAAGGTTGTGCCGTGTGACGGCCGTAAAACGTCTCCCCGTACATCAACCATAGTGCAGTTTATATTTTACTTTTGGTCCTTTGAGATCAGCGTGAATATTCTGAGAAATCAGAACTAATTATTGGTTTAGACTCATATTCTAGACAGGTTTTTAATTATTTGGACCCCATTTGGATTTATATCAGTCTTTGATGTCGCTTAATGTTTGTATTTCTTTCCCTTTGGTGTCTTTTATGGGTGGAGTAAGTTAATTGTATCAATTCCTGATCTTTGTTTTACTTCTACTTTGAATCGACTGCCTATTCGAAATTCGCAAAATTGCAGTATGTTTCCTCTGGCTTTCTTTGCCGGATCATTTCAGGGTCACTGATGAGGCTTTATTAGCCGAAACTAGGTAGTATGACCCAGCTTCTTTCTTATGAATTTTTTCATTGCTCTTAAAGGAACTCATTTTTGATTTTTATCTAATGAGTGACGACAATCTAAGTTTGGGGCTAAAAAATAAGGAAAATTGAGGAAAAAATCATTTGAAAAATTCTAGTGCTACAGGTATGAAACACGCCATTGTAGCGCGCGGAAGTGTTATTGTAATGCAATACCATGTCATTAACGGTAAACGGTCTCCGTGGCCTAATGGGTAAGATCTCATCGCTGTGGTTCGTGCCTCGCTAAGGCTACATGTGAGGTGCTAAATTCTAGCAACGGAACGCCAGGTGTTTTTTCCCAGGGTACTCCGGTTTTCGCCCATCTCTTAACGATCGGCTCGAAAAAGGCGCAATTAATTTGAAAGGGCAGTCAAACCAAAACCGAAAAAAGAAGAAAATTCAACGCCCTGGCATACCAAATTTTGTATACGGAGTGGCTATTGCCTGCCGACTAGCAAATAGTCAAAATACGTTAAAATGGTTATTGTCAGTAAACTGGTACGTACCAGCCCATATAAGCCGAGATGAAAACTACTTAGTCGAGTGGCGTATTTAACCCTTCCACATTATATATGACTGGAGTCCATTTCCAAATGTAGGGGTGTCAGGTTGTGTTTTCTTAAAAATTTGTTCGGGAAATGGCTAAACTTTTGCAAACAGTGTCGGCCCTGATCAGAAGCCGCGTTCTGCGGCGTCTGATCTTGGCCTGCACTGTTTGCCCAGGTACTCCTTATGGGTTTCTGGTACTGAATGGATTAATTCTGTATTCTTTGCATACTGGCATAGTAATTATATAGCAGTTGTAGGAAACTTGTATTGTATTTTATCATGACTCACTGTTGAGCTAGAAAGCCTCCATGCGGATCGATTTGTTATTGTTATTTTGTTTGATAATGTACTGGAACCGAGGGCGAGGGGTGAAATTTCATACACTCCGGAGTTGAAGCCCCCCCCCCCCCACCACCCCCAGTAGTTTTACTAATTACCGTCTCAATGCGGTCGTTCTTTTGCAGTGTCTTATTTGTTATTTGGCTTTGTGCCGTTGGTTCATGTTTCGTCTGTTTTTGTGTGTGCCTCCGTGTCACTTTCTATAGGTGACTTGAGATGGCTGCGGTCTTAGACTGTGGCCTTTCCTGAGTAACCTTTTCTTACTAGTTGGGATTACACTTGATATCCCAATTAAGCAAGAAATGGCTTTATTATGTCTAGGCAAATATCAGTTTTATATTCAATATCTGTTTTCGGTTTATTTCCTATTTTCAGATTATTTGGAGCGGCCTTCCTATGCATTTTCAGCCAACTGGCTGAGCAATCATGACGCAGACGTAGGCGACACCTTAATCTTCAAGAACATCCTGCTGAACGAGAATAATGCGTACAACAACTTTACTGGAGAATACACGGTACAACTGACTGGAACATACATGTTTTCATCAACTCTGTGCTTTATCGGTAATAAATATGCAAATATAGAGTTCGTAGCAGATGATAAGCCTGTAGGAAACTTTAGAGTAGGCGATCGTTACTGGCATTTGTGCTCGTCGTCATCATCAACTGTGTACCTTCAAAATGACATGAAAGTAAAACTTGTTGTTAAATACAGGAGTACGAGCAGTATCTTCTGGGACGAAACAAATAAAGCGCATTGTAGCTTCACAGGGCATTTAATTAAATAATGTTAAGAAGACATCGTCAGATTTAGATCAGCTGGAGCGATTGTGAATTATTATCAGGGACCAAGGTTATGAACTTTTGTTTCATGCTGAACTCTCTTGAGCGCAAAAATTGTTGACATTTTAATATTTATCAGAAGGACAAATACCATACTCTAAAGACATAATTATGAAACAAATTCCTAAAATGTTGGTATTGTGATAATTATTTACATTGCAAATAACATTCGAATAAGCTGAACATTAAAAAAGAGTTTTATAACCTAGGGGCCAGATTTTTTCTTACTTTTCGCATTCTCCGATAGTACAGAGGTGACACTTGCGCCCTGCGAAGGCTGATCAGACTGCAAAGTTTTGGACGTTATGTTTAGCACTCTATGGGTACATATGTCGTCTTATTTTTCGGCGTAGCTGTATAAGCTGGCTTTTCATTTGAAAGAAACTAGTTAAGACTGATGTGAAGGCAATGATCAAGTAAGTCTTGTTTACTGGAATAATGTCACTGAGTCATAAAATGCACAAGTGGAATTATTATTTTTTGGTTTGGTCGCCATGAGGCGGGCAAACCGGGTCTAATGACCATAGTGTCACTGTTCCATGGAGGGGCACGTGAGGCGATCAACCAATCAGCTTTAACGATGATGCAATACTATACTGCAGCTTTAACGATGATGCAATACTATACTCCAATTACAGGAAACAGCCTGTCTGAGTAGCGAAACAGACCGAAAAGCAAGCGTTCCAACTCCAACAATAAATATCTTAGGGGAAATGGATACACCTGGAAGGTGTGGCAGTTAGTCTACCATTTTTACCGTATTTCGAAACACACCGATACAAATACCTTGTCATTTTTTGGCCAAAGAAAAAAAAAATAAAAGAAAAATTGGAATATTTGCCTTTTTTGTTTAAAACATAGATTGCGGGGAGTCGACAGAAACGCCTCGACGAGGCGATTCTATCGAGAACACACAATCTAGTGCCTCAGAGCATGAATACGGAAGTTAATGTATACCCCTGCAAACCCGTGCTTCACTATATAAAAGTGAAGATTATATTTTCTTGTCCTTTGGGATCATTGATTCGATTGTCGAATTTTGAAAATATCTGAGGGTCACTGATGAGGCCTAATTGGCCGAAACTATCTAGTCTGGCCCAGAAAACACGTACACTCCATATTTTTCAGTTCTGTGGTGTATGCCTTGCTTCCAAAGGATAGCCCTTTTATAGAACATATTTCACTTCATTTCAACTGGTGTATGGAAATGTGTGGCGGCGGTAAAACGTCTCCGTGCCCTACATCATAGTATAGATTATATTTTCTTGTCCTTTGGGATCATTGATTCCATTGTGGAATTTTGATAATATCTTAGGGTCACTGATGAGGCCTAATTGGCCGAAACTAGCTAGTCTGGCCCAGAAAACATGTGCACACCATATTTTTCGGTTCTGTGGTGTATCCCTTGCTTCCAAAGGATAACCCTTTTATAGAACATATTAAAGGGGATCACAATTCTATAGGCATGATTTCGTGATGGAAATACAACTTTATGGACCTTATGGTTGCTACTCTGTTGGCTCTGTCCAACTGAAAAAGGGGTCTACTCTAAAAGGGGAAGAATTTTCTCCTCAAGGGGTCTATTCTAAAAGGGAAGAATTTGCTCCCCAGTAGCAAATTCTTTCCTTTAAGAGTATACCCCTTAGACATATCCAAAGAGAATCTACTTTTGCAGGAGTAGCCCCGCCACCTTAAGGCGTATCTATTTCCCTTATGGGGAACTTATAACAGCCGCAGTCATTTTCGCAAATTTTACGTCTTGCAATGCCATTATGGAGTAAGTCCATGGGGCCATGGAAACGAAAAACAACAGAACATAACTATATACTGCTACTCACAAAGTGTGGCTGGCTGCGGTAGCTTAGTCGGATGCAGTCTGACTGGTGATAAGGAAGACTCGGGTTCGATACCTACCGGGGTCGGCAACATTCTTTCGTGGAGATTGATTATGAAATCTTTTCTATGGTCATTCTCTCCCTTCAGCTGATTCAGGAAGGGCAGGGGTCAGTTTTGGGCGACAGAATGTGCCCTGAACTGGTAAACCGCTTACGGATAAGCCTGCTCAGAAAAAGCGTGGATAGGTACACCGGCAGGCCCAAACATGACCCGAATCAGTGTTGACTGGGCCGTTCAATACAAATAAACAAAACTTGCAAAAGTTTACTTCACACAGATAGGAACATCTTTCGGTACGCTGATAGCTCTAATAATACGTATATGTAAATGTTGGAATGACAGAGAACGTTATTTTTCCTCATTTATAAAGTTCGCTGGGTGTAACGGGCCTCCGTGGCCTAGTGGATAAGAGTGCTGACTCTTAATCATTAGGTCTCTCAACGCTGTAGGTTTGAGGATGGCTCAGGTCACATAATGCAACGGAAGGTCAGGAGGTTTTTCATCGGATACTCCAGTTTTCGCTTACCTCTGATTAACGATCGGCTTGATGTGAGTGAAATAATCTTGAAATGATTGTAAAACCAAACATAAAAAAGATCGCTGGGTGTGAAAAAATATGTTCATGTCTTTGCTACTAGAATTAACGTCAGTGCCATGGCTGAACCTTCTAACTCTTCCAAATATATAAAATATTTAGGGGGCGAAACAAAGTCAAAACGTTGATGGGTCGTTGTTTATTATTCTTGAGCGCAGCACAGATAGCAATAGTTTCTGTTCAAAAACTTCATGACTACTAAGTGACCTGCCACCAGTTATAGACTGAGTTGTTAAAAGATTTTTTGGCACATTCGATGGGAGCTATTGTATCTGATAAACTGAGAGTGGTGTTCTTTATTTCCACTCAATACTTGACGTTTTACTAATCAGTTTCTTTAACAATTAAATTGTGATCCAGAACGATATACAAAAGGATTGCAAATTTCAGGTTTTTGCGGAGGTACCGCTCAAAGAAACTGCTGAGGTTTAAGATGCAGTCTGATTCGCAGCACTTTGTCTGGGCAGGCTTAGATCTTCCTAGTGGGTTCAGCAATACTTCAAAGTTCGGTCGGTTTCAGCTCATGCAGTCCAATGTATTGCCCCTAGGTCTGATCGGTCCCCGTCCATCGGGGTTTGAAGAAATATATTGGGTTGCATGATGCTTCCACGCAGAGCTAATAACGGCCGCACATGAGTAGTGTTAAATCGCCTAGAAATTCTAAGCCTGCCCAGGAAAAGTGGCTCGAGTCGGACCGTTCATGCATTTCAACCATTTAGTTTCATTGGGCGACAGATTGGGAGCAATGTCTAAAAAAAAAAAGACTCATACAGTGTTAACAACACATGAAATAGATAACCAATGCCCTATAGAAGGCCTGATGACTATTTTTATATACCCGTTTGAAAAACAACGACAACAACAAAAAACGGTCGTAATAAGTTATGGGGTTGGTGTCCGTCCGTCCGTTCGTAAACTTTTTTTTTTCGTTTCCGTATAACCCCTACTATACAGTTTTCATCCATAAAATGTGTATGTAGTAAGGCTAAGATGTGAAGATATGCCTTAAGTTTCGAGAATTACTGTCCACCAAATATTAACAGAGTTATGACCTTTGAAAAATTCGGTTTACATTTCCGTTTGGTTAAGTTTTGTGCTATACATGTGTAAACCATATGTAAGTTACATTTAGTTTATACTTGCTATGGCGTTAAACAATTTACCACAGAATACGCATCACTACCTACCCCTCCTGATACCAAGGTCACAGACTTCGAAATTTTATATACACGTTTTGTATTAAAATAGAAGTGGAGGCAATGATCAGGAATCGTTACAATCAACCCACAGCTCCCATTAGAGACACCAAAGGGAAAGACACACAAACATGAAACAACAGACCCTAATGGAAACACCAACAGCGGAAAGCCAAAAGGACAGTTACTTTCCCATAAAATGGCCAATAGGCTATCCAAAATAAAAAAAAAAAAAAACATAAGCGACACAAAAATCCAAAGACAAACCATAACAAAAACAAACCGCGACAGAAGAACCGCCTTGAACCACTGAACTTTCTAAATTATTAACTTCCTGTCTTACTGCTATTAAAACGCATGTAATTAAATATTGTGATAAAGTCTTTGAAAGATCAGGAAGAAATCTGTTTTGGTCTATAAAAAATTCGAATGAGGTTTTAAATAAATTGAAATCTAGACAGTTTCGTGCTTCTAGTCTGTCTACCTACGATTTTTCCACTCTTTACACTACACTTCCTCATAATCTTATAAAAGAAAAGCTTAATGATTTAATTGAATGGGCTTTTCACAGAGAAGATTCTCTCTATCTTGCATGTAATGTCAGAAATGCATTTTTCACTTCTAAAGAACATAAGAATTATACACTTTGGTCATGTCAGAAAGTGTGTGATGCCCTCACCTTTCTACTTGACAATATTTATATTAGATTCGGTACTAAGTTATTTAGACAAATTGTGGGTATTCCGATGGGTACTAATTGCGCACCTCTTGTGGCTGATCTGTTCTTGTATTGTTATGAAAGAGACTTCATTTTGTCGCTTTCCATTGATAACCAATCTGAAATTATTGAAGCTTTTAGCTCTACTTCTAGATATTTAGATGATTTATTAAATATTGATAATACCTATTTTGATGGTTTGATCAGTCAGATTTACCCCCTAGAACTTCAGTTAAATAAAGCAAATTCTTCTGATACCGAGGCCCCGTTTTTGGATTTACATCTATCTATTGTAGATGGATTTGTTTCGTGCAAAATTTATGATAAACGCGATGACTTTGATTTTGAGATTGTAAATTTTCCTTTTTTGGATGGTGATGTTCCTCGTGCGCCATCCTATGGCGTTTATATTTCGCAATTAATTCGATTTGCTAGAGTGTGTAGTCATGTAACTGACTTCAACACTCGTAATAAATTATTAACGGCTAAACTCCTTAATCAGGGTTATCGGTACCATAAACTACGCAAAGCCTTTTCAAAATTTTATAGACGCCATTCTGATTTAATTTCAAAATTCAATATTGGACTTAAATCTCTTCTGCAACAAGGTCTATCGGAACCCGAATTTTATGGTGACTTAGTATATAAATTCAGAAAAATATATAACCGCAATGACTTCAGCACCCAATTTCGTAAAATCATTCTTCGATATAAAAAGATTGGGTACAACATGGATATTATACGACAGACTGCATGCATGGTAGTTAACCCAATCACGGTTGGCAACTTTGCTTCCCTCTTTAATTGCACGCCGGTGGGTCAGGCCTCAGATTCTATGACGGCTCCAACGTAAAGGCTTATTGAAAATTAAAGAGATAATGTTGGTTGGTGCCTGATGCTCTGTCTCTGGTCGGGCTCATCGGAGTCTAACTGTTGGTTTTGTTTTGCTCCAGCTTTCAGTGGTTTCTTGCTGTCGAGTCCTCACCGTTGTCTCACCTCTGTGGTTCTTTGATTTCTGTGTTCACGGAGATGTTGCACTGATGAGTTAGGAGGCCTTCATGCGGACTGAACAAATTATTTGTCTTAATCGCGACGGAAGTAAGGGCGAGGATTGTGGCCACGTAAAATCGATTTAAGCCCCCCAGTGGAAATCTTCCACTGACCGTTCCAAGGCGGCTCTTCCGTGGCGATTTATTTATGTTGTTGTTTGTTACTTACTGTGTATGTCACTTGTGTCTTTTAATTTTGGATGGCCATATGGCCATTTTGTGGGAAAGTAACTGTCCATATGGCCTTCCTTTGTTTAGGTTTCCATTATGGTCTGGTCGCTTAATGTTTGTATTTCTTTCCCTTTGGTGTCTTTTGTGGATGGAGTAAGTTAATTGTATCAATTCCTGATCTTTGTTTTACTTCTACTTTGGAACGGTCAGCGGAAACGAATTCCACTGGGGGGCTTAAATCGATTTTACTTGGCCACAATCCTCGCCCTTGCTTCCGTCGCGATTTAGACAAATAATTTGCTTAGTCCGCATGAAGGCCTCCAAACTTCACACAAACCATAACAAAAATATACCGCGACAGAAGAACCGCCTTGGAACGTTTAAAGTTTATTATTTTTATTAAAAAAATGCATTCAGTGGGATAATGATATCAGCTGGCTCAAATCAGAATGTAGACTGACAAGACCAAACCTATTGGATGCTTTTTGAAAGCAGCCAACTTGTTTTTCAAAGCGAGGTAATAATAAAAAAATAGGCAAGTAACAGCTTTAAAAAAAGCACTAGAGTAATTGACTACTATCGACCCTTTTAGAAGAAACATAAGATGGTTTCCAGATAAGTGAGAGAGTGCTTGACTTTTACGTCCCACAAACAGCTAAGGTCATACGGAGACTAGACCTCGGGTTTAAAGACTCATTCGAAAGTCTTGAGTAGCCCGGGATCGATCTTGCGACCCTTGGTTTAAAAGGCGAGTAGCGTAACCACTACACCACGGAGGCTTCTAGGTTTCCAGATAAGCTAGTTATAATCAGATAAGAAATGAAAGCATTCTGAAACGTTTTATTGGCGATACACTCACTCAAAGACAAACAATAACAAAAATAAACCGCGAAAGCTGTTTATTATTTGTTTGTAATGGAGTAAAACGGCCCAGTCAACACAATTTTAACTCATTTTTGAGCCGGTCAGTTTACATATCCATACTTTTCCTGGGCAGGCTTATACGTAAGCGGTTAACCTGTACAGTGCACATTCTTTCGCCAGGAACTGGACAACAGCCCTTCTTAATCAGCGGAAGGGGATAATGACCGTGGAAAAGATTTCTCAATCAATCTGCACGAAAGAATGTTGCCGACCCCGGCAGGTATCGAACCCGCGAATCGCGACAGAAGAACCGCATTGGAACAGGGAGACCATCGCTCGGCCCCAGCCCCGTCCGTCCGTGTTTGTCGTCTCACGTCTCAGGTGTCTCCGAGGCAACGGGCATCCCCTTGTCCTGTAGCCATTCGCCGCGCTCCGTCCTGAGGGGTTTGCGAAACGGTGCCGTGACCTTTCCAGGTCTCGGTGGGACTTATATTTTGTCTTCCTGTTTGCTTCAGGAGTGCATGTGTCCTGTCACTAAAGGGCATCTTTATTTGTTGGAGTTTCTGGGCTAGGCGTGCTTCATTTTTCAAGGGCTGTGGATGTGTTGCACAGTTCCAATGTGAGCCTTTGTTTTGGTGCAACGTAGATTAGTTGTAATAATTTGGAACTCCATTCTAAAGGTTTGGCTTCGTGATTGCACTGCGTTTAAGTTATAGCAGTGTTGTGCCTTGGGTTTTTGCGGTTTGTCGCAAAGGGGTATGGGTTGTTTTGTGTAACAGGGTAGGCTGCGAGTCTGAACCTATCATTAAGGGGATCGTTTGGCAGTTAATTTTGTTTGAAAGTTTTATTGCTCTTTGGAAGACGTTTCTAAAGATTGCTATACACGTTTCCATGTTACGTGTTATGCACCTTATATCCAATCAGGGGATTCGAGACATAAAGTTTTAAGCCATTTTGTGGTGCTTATTTGCACCAAAAAATTGTACAGTCCATCCATTTCTGTCTTCTTTCTTCTAGCCTGTAGCTTCAGCCGCATCTACAGCGTACGCCAGCACCCTGCCTATGGATGTTCTCTGCGCTTTTTGTATCAATTGTGTTATTGTTTTTTTTTATTTGACTTTTGCATATTTTTGTAACGCATGTACAGTTTTACATTATTTGGTCTTTGCCCCCAGCTTATTGAGTATATATGCGGGCAGATGTGCTCGCCCCGCCACGGACCTGTCTTGTTTGTATTTCTTGTGCTTTAAAGATGGTGTTGTCCGTTTTGGGGCAAGCTCACCCGCTCACAGTTGCTGCGAAGGACAGTTTTTGAAGCTGCAAGATTGTGCTTGTAGATTATATTTTCTGATTTTTTTTGTTTGTTCTGTACAGACAACATATAACATAATGTGCCGGCCTCCGCCATCTCGGGCCCAATTTTGTATCTGATTTAGTTAGTGGGTGACTCCTATCGCGGAGGATGTGAAAAATACGTCAATCCCCTTTTCTGCATTAACCGTCTTAAGTTATGAAAAAGTGGTGCCTTCCTCGACATAGGATGCCGTATTCTGTGGGAGCGTAAGTGGGTCAATTTGAGCCGCCATGTTTGCATATCATTATCGCATCCTACGTGAAGGAAGGCACCATAGGAGGAATGTGTATTCCTACCTAGCCATTCGGGGGCCCGAGACAACGTGTCCCGATCTCGTTAGCAACGTAGTTAGTACAAATTGTTATAATAATGCAGGTCGCATTCAAGCGTCCACCTGCGCACGTGCGCAGTCGAGCGCTCCTATGCGATCTTGTTTTAAATGTTTCATATTTACAATTAAAAATGTTTGAATTCGCTTTTTGGAAGAAAACCCTTCTTCTATCTTCGGGTTTTTTAATATCTCTTTTTCTATACTATCCTCTCTACGGTATTCCTACCCTACAACTATCGCTATATCTACCTATTTGTGCATTGCGTGGGTGGTTGTATGTTGTTTAGTTTTGCGTGGGTGGTTGTGTGTTGATGCCTTCCTTCAAGGTCGCGCTAAGTCATGCCTTAATTAGTTAGTTAATTGCCCTTATCTGTATAAGTATGTGGCCGTCTTGACCGTATTCATCTGTCCAGGGAGGGCCAGAAATGGTACCATGTGTGCTTAGACAGGGCGTTTTTTTTTTTTTTTTTTTTTTTTTTTTTTTTTGCGATTGCCCTGCTAGTCAGGTGTTTACAAAAGGGTCCTTTTGAGGACCCCCAGATCATTCCGTTTGGGTAACCTTATAATGTACATCCTTTATCTGAATGCGAAAGTTGCGAAAAAAAGAAAAAAAAAAAGAAAAAGAGATGTGATAAGGCGTATTGTTTCTTATTTCTACCCCACTTATCTATATGCGTTCCTGAAGGAAAGGCGTTTGTTTGCTAGTGTGCTGTTATTCCGTTCTCCTTTGGGTTGTATGGCTCCCGATCAGTCAGGATTTTGATGCAACGCTCCTACGTGCAAAGTCCAAGGACCGCAACCACAGCGTTACATCTCGTCCTAACCTCCCGTTCACCTCACCCCCTCTTAAGGAGGGCCCGGGCGATGGATTTCCCTTGTGGTGGATCCATGCTAGGTCCTGGCGTGCGCTCGTGTGGTCCTCCTTCGGGCTGTGTGGCTCCTGATCAGCTAGGATTTTAGTGTAGCGCTCATAAGTGCACGGCCAGTGGGCCGCAACCACAACGCTACTCCTCGTCCTAACCTCTCGCTTGCCACACCCCCTCGGGAGGGTGGGTCGGGGCTATGGATTTTCCTTATGGCGAGTCCATGCCCCGTTCTGGCATGGTCTTCTCACAGTGGTCCAGGGATCGCTGTCACCGGCAGGCACCCATAAGTGCAAAGCTAAGCCGCAACCAGAGCACCTATCGTTGACTTTGTTCCCCTTTTCGCCGTGAGATGGCTTAGTTGACATGTCTCTGTCTTCCCTCACTTTGGATGTGGCGAGCAGTACTGTGCGAATCTTATTTCACGTTTCACGCGTTTATTAGATTCCTATATTATGTCCCTTTTATTTGTGTTTCTATGAACCGGAAAATTGCGTCCCTCATTTCCTGTGAATTTAAGTTTAAGAGTGAGATCGCGCCCATATCCCCTTGATATCCCAATGCAGTCAGTTGTCTCCTTAGTTCACCTCTGGCTGTGTGATGTGAGGTAGTGCGTTACACACTCCATCCCGCCATAGTGTCCGCATATCGGGTCGGCCTCGCAGTAGAAGACATTGTGTGCTTTTAGACCATTGACCCCGAGTCTCAGTCTTGTGTATATATGGTCTAGCTTTCTGTAGTCGCTGTATTGTGTTAATTTCGGGGTCAGCGACTGACTGATTGAGTGCCTTAAACCGTGATGTCCTTGTCATATACGCGTCCATTCCTGTCTTACGCTTGCTTTTATGATTGAATAAACATCATGGAGGTGGGGGTGGGTGGGGAGGTATTCGAGTTCCTTTCCCCGGGACAGAGCTTCTTTGGCAAGTGAGTCCGCGAGTTCGTTCCCCTGCACGTTACAGTGTGCGGGGATCCAAACTATGTTTAGGATGGTGCCTTGTTTCAGGATTTTGTGTATGGAGCATAAGATTTCTAGTAGTATATCCTGTCTAGTGCTGCTATTCCCGGAGTGTATACTTTGTACTGAGCTTAACGAGTCTGTTAAAATAACAACACTGTCCGGTTTTTGCTTCTGGATCCACTCAAGTGCCTTTAATATTGCTAAGAGTTCTGCAGTATAGACTGTCAGGTGCCTGCTAAGTTTGAATTTTTGGTGAAAGTTGAGTTCGGGTATTACAAAGGCGCATCCTGTTTCTTTTTTGTTCGCGTCTTTAATGCCATCCGTATATATTTTGATCGCGTGTTTGTAATTTTCGTTGATATGTGTTTTTGTGATCACATAGCAAAGTTTTTGAGTGGTCTCATTTTTCTTTATGTGTTGTTTTGGCGTTTAAGCCTTTAATGGTGTAAGATTCCGGGTACGCGATTTCTGCTGTTGTGACCTGTTCGAGGTTATGTTTTTTTATTAAATCCTGAGCCTTAAGAACGTATGGGATTTTTCCCCAACCTATCCCTATTTAAACTGTCAGGTGTGATGGCGATCATTTCATTAATTGGGAGCCTCTCCCTGTGGCCGTTAGAACGGGCCCAATATTGGAGCTGCATTTCATCCCTCCGCAGGTGCAGTGACATGATATTGCACTCAACTTCCAGGTCCAGGTTCCGCGTACCCTTATATACCCCGGTGGCGATCCGGAGGGCTGTGGCCTGTATGGTGTCAAGCTTTTTTAGGTGCGATGGTGCTGCAGACGCGAACTAGAGGTTTTATCATCCATAGTCTATTTTGCTTCTGATGAGCGCTGTATATAGATTTATCAGCGTTTTTTGTCTGCACCAAAGCTCACCCCCGAGACCGCCCGGAGCACATTCAGGTCCCGCTGGCACTAGACACAAGTTATTCTATGTGCAGCCTCCAGGTGAGCCAGCTGTCAAAGTACATGCCCAGGAATCTGGCATGACTGGCGTACTTTATTTCCTGCCCGCCATACATCAACCAGGGCATGCCCCACCCCCTCCCCCCCGTGTCTGCGAAATTGCTGTTGAAGACGATACATATGTTTTTTTTTTTTTCAGTTGATAGTTTAAAGCCCCAATTTGTCGCCCTGTCTTTTATAGCAATTAGCGCTTTTTGTAATGTTGGTAGGGCCCTTTTTTTTCGCAGTATTCCAGATCAGGCCGTCATCCGCGAACATGGATATATCTAATGATAGAGCCCTTAGTGTTTCCTGTAGTGTATTCATGAGCAGGTTGAAAAGGATAGGTGAGGGCACTGACCCCTGCGGTGATCCATTTTCACAATCATAAAAATCTGATTCATCGTTTCCTATGCTTACATTCATTTTACGGCCAGTCAGAAAGTCGCTTATCCAAGTTAGCATTTTCCCCTGAATTCCGCATTTCATTAGTTTTAGTAGGACTCTCCCACCCCCACCCCGGTCCACAGAAGGTCGAAAGTTTCTTCTAGGTCAAAGAAAACCGCTACTAGTGAGTGCTTGAGTAATTTAGCTTTTTTGATAGCGGATTATAGCCTGGTAATTTGATCAATGATAGATCTGTGTTTTCTAAAACCGGAGTGTTCGTTTGCTAAGATATTGTTTTTGTTTTTTCAATGTGTGACGCCAGTCTAGTTGCTACCATAGATTCCATTATTTTGGATAGTGTTGATGTAAGTGATATTGGTCTGTATGATTTCGAGTCATGGGGGTCCTTGTCTGGTTATCCCCCGACCGAATAGGTTCGGGGGATATAGCGATCAGCCTGGCGTCCGTCCGTCTGTCCGTCCGTCCGTCCATAGACGCAACCTTGTGATGGCCATAACTCCTATACCCTTTGAGATTCATTGATGGTTCTTGGCATAATTGTTCACAAGGCTGAGACGGCGTTTCATGCACAAGAACCAGAACTCTTTTTAAGTTATCTCCCCTTTTAATGAAATAGGATGACTACTTTGTGATGGTCATATTTCCAATACCCTTTGAGATATTGATGATACCTTGAACAGTTGTTCACAAGGCTGAGACAGCGTGTCATGCACAAGAACCACAACCCTGGCTACCATGGTTTTTGAGTTATCTCCCCTTCCAATAAAACAGCGTGACTACCTTGTGATGGCCATAACCCCAATACCCTTTAAGATATATTGATGGTACCTGTGATGGCCATAACTCCAATACCCTTTAAGATATATTGATAATACTTGGCACAGTTGTTCACAAGGCTCAGACGGTGTGTCATGCATAAGAACCACAACTCTGGGTGCCATGTTTTTTAGTTATCTCCCCTTCCAATAATATAGAATCACTACCTTGTGATGGCCATATCTCCAATACTCTTTGAGATATATTGATGGTACTGGGTACAGTTGTACATGAGGTTAAGCAGGTGTATCATGTGCAAGAACCCACAACTCTGGGTGCCCTGGTGTTTGAATTATCCCCCCTGACAATATAACCTTGTAATGGCCATAACACCAATACCCTTTGAGATATATTGATGGTACTTTGCACAACTGTATGCAAGGTTGAACCAGTGTGTCATGCGCAAGAACCAGACCTCTGGATGCCCTACTTTTTGAGTTATCTCCCCTTTTAATAAAATAGAATAACGACTTTGTGATGGCCATAACTCCAATACCCTTTGAGATGTATTGATGGTACCTGGCACAGTTGTTCACAAGACTGAGAATGTCATGCACAAGAACCACAACTCTGGTTGTCATGGTTGATGAGTTATTTCCCCTTCCAATAAAATAGAGTGACTACCTTGTGATGGCCATAACTCCAATACCCTTTAACATATATTGATGATACCTGGCACATTTGTTCAAAAGGCCGAGACGGTGAGTCATGCTCAAGAACCACAACTCTGGGTGCAATGGTTTTTTAGTTATCACCCCTTCCAATAATATAGAATCACTACCTTGTGATGGCCACATCTCCAATACTCTTTGAGGTATATTACTGGTACTTGGTACAGTTGTACATGAGGTTAAGCAGGTGTGTCATGTGCAAGAACCACAACTCTGGGTGCCCTGTTTTTTTAATTTTCTCCCCTGACATTAAAGCCTTGTGATGGCCATAACTCCAATACCTTTGAGATATATTGATGGTACTTTGCACAATTGTATACAAGGTTAAGATGGCACTTCACGCCTAAGAACCACAACTCTGTGTGGTATGATATTTGAGTTATCTCCAAGTTCCAATCTAACAGAATGACCACCTTGTGATCACTGTACCTCCAATACCCTTTGGACATTGGTGGTACTTGATGCAGATGTACATGAGGTTAAGCAGGTGTGTCATGCTCAAGAATTACAACTCTGTATGCTCTGGTTTTTTAGTTATCTCCCCTGACAATATAACATTGTGATGGCCATAACTCCAACACCCTTTGAGATATAGTGAACGAACGTGGCGCAATTGTATACAAGGTACTGAAGGGGCGTCATGTGCAAGAACCACAACTGTTGGTGGTGTGGTATAAGAGTTATCTACCCTTCCAATATTATATAACAGTATGACCAGCTTGTGATCACCATATCTCCAAACGCTTTGAGACATATTGATGGTACTTTGTACAGAAATACATGAGCTTAAGCTGGCATGTCAAGCGCAAGAACGACAATTCTGAATGCCCTGGTTTTTTAGTTATTTCCCCTGACAGTATAATCTTGTTATGGCCATAACTGCAATACTTTTGTGATATATTGCTGGTTTAATTCTGGTGCACTTTCTATTGGTGAACAATCTTCTGAAAGCCATATTGGCTTTTGGTCGGGGGATTTGCCATCTCTTCCGATGGCTATTTTTAGCTCGTCTGTTTTTTGAAAAAAAACTTTCGAGCTATTGTCATCACTCCGGCGTCTGCGTTGTCGTCGTCCTGCGTCGTCTTGCATCGTCGTTCCAAAAAAACTTAACCTTGGCTATAACTTAAAAAGTATTAGACCTAGCCTCATGAAACTTCATACACACACTCATCATCACAAGAGCTACATTTTGACCAAGGACCATAACAACATTGTTGATTTTGGCTGAATTATCTCCCCTTTTCCAATTTTTTTCTGAAACACATTTTTTGCTCTCATTTTAATACTATTCACAACAGAGCCTTCAAACTTCACATGAATGTTCCTTGGGACAAGACCTTTTCAGTGATACCACACTTTTTGATCTGTGACCTTGACCTTTGAACTTTGACCTATTTTTCGAAAATTTAACCGAAAACCTTAACCTTTACCATATTTCCAAAAGCATTTGGCCTACCTTCATGAAACTTCATACACATACTCACCATCACAAGAGCTACATTCTCTACAAGTTTTATAACTCCATCTTGCAATTTGATTGAATTATCTCCCCTTTTCCAATTTTTTTCTTAAACACATTTTTTGCTCTTATTTTAATACTATTCACAACAGAGCCTTCAAACTTCACATGAATGTTCCTTGGGACAAGGCCTTTTCAGTGATACCACACTTTTTGATCTGTGACCTTGACCTTTGAACTTTGACCTATTTTTCGAAAATTTAACCGAAAACCTTAACCTTGACCATATTTCCAAAAGTATTTGGCCTACCTTCATGAAACTTCATACACATACTCACCATCACAAGAGCTACATTCCCTACAAGTTTTATAACTCCATCTTGCAATTTGATTTGACTTAGGACTTTTGTTTTCTAAAAGAAACTGCAGACGAGCGTTGGCACCCGCTTGCGGTGCTCTTGTTTTAAAATTGGGACGATGGTGCTCTCCTTCAAATGTGAAGGGAGAGTCCCATCGCTCCAAGATTTGTTTATTAGGGCGAGGAGCTGGTGCTTGCCCTTCTCTGGCAGGTTTTTTAGCATGTCATAGTGGACAGTGTCAGCCCCGGAGGAAGTGCTCTTTTTCTTGTACAGCGCGGTTTGTAGTTCCCTAAATGAAAAGCTCGCGTTGTATGCGTGGCACTGGCCAGCGTGATCGGTTTCTTTAACAGCCTGCTCGATTTTGGGGTATTGTGTGTCCCTAATAAGTCTGAAATTGGGGCTATCGGTAGTGTCTAGTTTAAATGACTGATTGTATTTCATTAATTTGGTTTAAACATATTTTATTACTATAGCAATAACATCATTACAATATGTGACAAGTTATTATACAATTTGGGATTAGAACGAAAGCACAAGTACTTATATAGTTCTTCTCCCAGAACTTTAATTTCAAACTAAACTGGTAAATAACAGCTATACATATAAGCTATATAAGATAACTAAATACTGAATTTGACATATCTTTCTTCCGATACTTCTAAACCTCATTAGAGGACAACAGAAGGGTATCCGGTATACCAAGTGCTAAAGGGGGTTAGCTGAAATAAAAGGTAAGCAAAGAAGGTGAAATGAGTTTATACAGTGCGAAAAGAAAGTTAGTATAGTTAAAAGATAAAAACAGAATCTGGTGGCTTAGGGGGACACATGCACCACCTGGCAGACAGCATGACAGAACTGTGCCAAGGTTGGTAGCAAAACAATATAGGCTGGAAGAGCGTTCCAGTGTATAACTGATCTGGGGAAGAAGCTATACTTGTGATAGTTGGTCTGGGTAGGGATTTGCTTGTATGCCAAAGGGTGGATAAATTTCGACTCTCTGCGATTGGGTGTGATGTAATCTGAGACAGGGATTGCAACAAGGTCATGCGTGACCTTGTATAGCTGTAACACTTGATGTGTACCTATAGTCTCGTGTGGCCCACCTGGCAGCTCTGCGTTGGACAGATTCAAGTTTGTAGATATCTGTAGCTGTATGGGGTGATCAGACACTGGAAGCATATTCCAATTGCGGTCGGACAAGGGTTTTGTATGCTGTGGACTTAAGGTCTTGGTTGTGTACTTTGATATTTCTTTTGATAAAGCCGAGGGTTTGATTTGCCTTTTTTGTGATATTGTCTATGTGCGTTCCCCAGCTGAGGTCGTCAGATATGGTGACCCCAAGGTACTTTGCAGCAGACACACTTTCAAGTTCAGTGTTATGGAGGAAGTATTTGGAGGGAATGGTGTCTTCAGCCTGGTGACATGTAAAACCTGACATTTTGTCGGGTTGAAGTTCATGCCCCAGGCCTTTTCCCATAGCTCCAATTTGCAGAGATCTTGTTGAAGGAGGTTTGCTTCAGACAAGGAGCTAATGCATAAGTACATTTCTGTGTCGTCAGCAAAGAGTCGGATTTTTGACCTAACCTGCTCTGGGAGGTCATTTATGTATGCAAGAAACAGTATAGGTCCGAGAACAGAGCCCTGCGGGACACTAGAGGAGACCGGGATAATGCTGGAGTTGGTACCATTAGTGACAACAGACTGTGACCTGTTATCTAAGAAAAAAAATTTGATCCAATTTAGAGTGCCGCCCCTGATGCCGTAGTAGTGAAGTTTTTGTAAAAGTTTTTCGTGGGCGACTTTGTCAAAAGCTTTGCTGAAATCCAGTAAAATTAAATCAGTCTGTTTTCTTAATTGCATGTTTCTAGATAATTCATCTATCAACATGATTAATTGGGTCTCGCAGGAACGCCTTTCTCGGAACCCATGCTGTAGTTCATAAAGAACGTTCTGGCTGTTGAAGTGCTTGGACATACTGGAAGCGACAATGTGTTCTAGCACTTTGCATAGAACACATGTTAGGGAGATAGGGCGATAGTTGGCAGGATCAGTTTTACCCCCTTTTTGAATATGGGGGATACATTGGCCTCTTTCCATATGGTGGGCAATTTTCCCTGGTCAATAGACTTTTGGAAAATTATTTGGAGGATTGGGGCTAGCTCTTTGTGGAGGTTTTGAAGTACTATAGGTTTCAGCTGTATGGGGGTTGAGCTTTTTAACAAGGCATTCAATACCATTGGCTGAGATTTGAATGTCAGGCATATTCATATAAGGGCTGGGCTGAAAGGGCTGGGCGACTCCGGAATCATGCAGGTCCTGCAGAGTCATAGGGCAAGGGCTTTCAAACTTATGGGGGACTTAGGACTGAAAACTGATTGAAACTGCTGGTTGAGAGTGTTTGCTTTGTCTACATCTGATGTGTGAGTCTGTCCATTAGCCTTTAGGGATGATATGCCGCTGTTGTCCTGCTTTGAGTGTTTTAGTAGGGAGTATAGTTTCTTGGTGTTGACCTTGATGGGACTATCAGGGTCATCTGTTGATTGGTTCATTCCAAGTATATCACCGATGTACCTTTCATAGGCCCTTTCAGATACACGGCGCACCAGGTGTTTATATTCTAGGAACTTTTTCTGGTCAGTAGGTCGACCAGACCTTGTCCAACGCTTGTAGTGCCTATCTCTCCTGCGCATGAGGCGGTGGATTTCTCTATCAATCCATGGGAGGCCATTACGTGTTTTGGCTTGTCGAGTAGGAATACAAGTGTCAATACCTTGCTGGAGTTTAGTGACAAACTCCTTCCACAGTATGAGGATGTCTGCAGTAGCAAGGTGTGACATAAGGACTTTGTGGAAATCTCTCATTGAGGTTTTGAGCTGGTCCCAGTTGGCATTTTTGTACAGGGGGATGTACCATTGTGGTACTTTTTACAATTAATTTATCAATCAACTATGTTTTCATAGATAAGATAAGAAATGTACGATTAACAACAGTTTAACACATGACACTATTCTGTGTGAGCGCATTTTGTTGCGTTTACTGCTTACAAGGGAAATCAATCTTACATACCATTAATTTACAAGTTAAAACTTTCTAAATACAATACGAGTTTCTATCACAGGGGTGGGCTCTCAATTGTGTTTATGATGTGCAAAAAGGTGTTTTAATTTCATATAATAAATAAACAGGAACTAGGCCTATGCCTTCTGTCTGTCTGCCTGTCTACTGATACTGCGTCGGTCACATTTGACCATTTCCGCAGGTGTACGTTACATACACTCCAGGTTTGCAGGATGACAGCCTACACAGTAATCATGTAATTACGGTAGAGATCTTTAACCTGCACAGGGGATGGTTCTCCCTGCACAGGGGGCCTCCAGTTAACGTCCCGATCCGAAGGACGGTGCACTTTATGACATTCATCCCTGCAAATGATGACAATGGAGCGTGTTCGGACACCGAAATTTTACGCCGCTGCCGGGGACGGAACACTGGACCTGTAGCATCAGAGGCAAGTGCACTAATCACTGAGCTATCACGCTCCTTAAGCTTGGTAGAAATATTGGCAACACATTCTTAACTAGGAAATAGATTGATTGATTGTTTTGGTTTTAACGACACGTCAACTCTTATGTGTCATTTTGTGTCGTCTCCCAGAGAATGGAAGAAAATAGTTAGAAGAGATAGTAGAGATGATGAAAGTGAGGGACAGTGAAGAATCAAGCAAATGAATGGACGTGTAGAGACAGATGAAATAGCACAATTTCCCCTCTACCTTTTCTTGCTGCAAGAACAGCAGGCCTTGTCCAACTGTAAGCCAACTGTAAGTTGGACGCCTCATTTTACCCATTGAAATTTTGTGTCTAACTTTTCTCCACCTATAGATATTGATTGTCAGCAAGCTGTTTTTCGAATCATACTCATTTGTTGCAACCTGAGCCAAGCGGTTCACCGTATAAAGATCCTAAATGTTTGGACAGAAGAGTAACGAGGGCAGACCCAGATTGATCAGCTTCTTTCCGATCAGGGTCTTCACTTTTTGCTGTTCTAACCAGTTTAAACATGTCCATATTTTTAAACTAAGACTGTGATTGCAGTATGTGTACATGTACGTCCAGACTTTTTTATTTATTTATTTTTTGCGGTGATAAACTGATACTAACTGTATATATATCCCATTGCCCCTTTATTGCACGGTTATATGGATCAAGAGGAGGGAGGAGAAGGGAAGAAGGAAAAAACAGGGAAAAAAAATTCTCCACCTTTTATGAGCCGTGTAATGGAGAGGTCGTGATACATGTTATTGTATGTTTTTCTTGATTCATTGTTTCTTCGTATTAATCTAGTTTCACTCTTTCACGTTTGTATGTCCCTCAGGCTTTCCTGTTTTCTTAATAAACTTTGAAACTTTGAAACTATATAGGCTTCAAAGTTGAATCATAGTGTACAAATACCAGAGTCAGCCTGCTTGTGCTTATGTTACATTTGTAGCAACCAAACCTTTAAAAATCTCCTCTATGAGGGCTACTTTTTTTTTTTTTTTTTTTTTTTTTTTGTTTTTGTTGGACAGGAATGTTTATTCAATAGGTCTTCAAATGTTGTTAAAACAATTCTGTTGGGCGAGCCTGAAGAAATAGACTGGGCTGCACAGTGTTACACTTTTTACTCTTTATCAAAAAGGTTCCCGATTTGCATGGGTTTTTCAAATACCTTTTATACTGTTTTTGAATTCGTAATAAAGTTTATATTTCAAAACAGTTGTTCTTTTCATATTGAACCACAAAATAGTTTCAATATTCATATTCCAATATCTCTTACTTCGTTTATCTTTTTTAAAGATATTTCTTGTTTGTTGATGTGTACGATGACTCAGACCTTTCCTATTAAAATACATTTGATGGTTACATGATTTGAGGGATTTTGTTTGTTTTATGGGCTGCTGCTTTACACTGCGTGTTTTATATGTTATACACTGACTGTTTTGGAATGACAGATTTTTCCGCCATTTTTCAAAGGGAGGCAATTTTCGGGACTTCCTCTTTGCTTTTCCATTAGCCCTGTCCCACTAAAAAGGGATCTACTCTTAAAGGAAAGAATGTGCTCCTCAGGAGCAAATTCTTCCTTTTAAGAGATGACCCCTATTGACAAAGGAGACAAAAAATATTTCTGTAGGAGTTGCCTCCTCTGAAGGTGTTCCCATTCCCCTTAAAATAGTATCTTCATGCATTTTTCGTTGAATCGAAATATCATATGAAAAAAAAAAAAACAAAAAAAAAAAACAAGATAATGTGCTTTTATCTTACAACGTTTGTTCCCATTACCTTTGAAGTGAACGAGAATCATGATAGCGGATTTGTTTGCTTTTTTGTGTCCCCGTCAACATCTCTTAGGTCAGTTTGAATACGCTGCTTCCGACTTTGTTTGACTTTTACCCGACACTGAGATTGAATGGCATCTTAAGCCGCACCACCCAAAGAAGCCGCAAGGGTTTAATGTCATAGGGGTGATTGCTATATGGTACAAAGATTCGTGAGCAATCGCTGTGGGTTCATATACTTCGGATTGAAGCCCAGGGAAACACAACTACTGGTTCTGATGTATGCTGATTTATTTACAATGATGATTGAAGAATGGCAACAGGATCAGCAACTGCAAATATAATATGATATCCACATAAATATCATACATGTGGAACATGCTAAACATGTAACACTGCTTACACTACAAAATCTAGCCTTCAACTGAGATCTTAAAACACATATATCTAATCCTTAAATACATGGACATTCTTATTATTTCAACATAATAACATATCTCAGGTGTAAGCTTAATGAATGAATGTTTGAATGAATGAATGAATGAATGAATGAATTTGTCAGTGCTTAATATGTATGCCTGTTTTTGAGCTTAACGGCACAGTCAACACTATTAAGGTCATTTTTGAGCCGGTCAGTTTACCTATCCACCCTTTCCTGGGCAGGCTTATACGTAAGCGGTCAACAAGTACAGTGCACATTCTTTCGCCAGAAACAGACAACTGCCCTTCTTGAATCAGCGGAAGGGAGAGAATGACCGTAGAAAAGATTTCATGATTCTCCATGAAAGAATGTTGCCGCCCCGATAGATATCGAACCCGCGTCCTCCTGATCACCAGTCGGACGCGCATCCGACTGACCTACCGAGGCTGGCCTAACTGAATGTAATAACGACTTAGGAAACAACCAACAATGGATGAATATATACAGGATGAATACATATAAATACTTGTTCATGCATGGTTGTAAGTGGCGGAAGGGATAAAAAAGATACATACATATATACGTACATGCATGAATGCATATGACGGAATGTGGATGGATGGTTCGATGGATGGATGGATGGGTGGATGGATGGATGGATGGGTATGCATACATATGCGCGTGCATGCATGAATGTATGCAACGGAATGTATGGAAAGATGGATGGATGGATGTATGGATAGATGGATATGCATACATATGCACGTGCATGCATGCATGCATGTAACGGAATGTATGGAAAGATGGATGGATGAGTGTATGGATGGATGGATGGATGGATGTGCACCTATGTACGTACATGTATGGGTGCGTACACGCTTCTGCTGATGGATGGATGGATGGATGGATGGATGTGCACCTCTGTACGTACATGTATGGGTGCGTATACGCATCTGAACATGCATGATTGCATTAATTTATGAATGATAAAAACGTTTGCTCTGTAATGTGTCATCCTTGCTTACATTATTAAAATCATTAAATAATGTTAAACTAACCTGCAAATATAATATGATATCCACATAAATATCATACATATGGAACATGCTAAACATGTAACACTGCTTACACTACAAAATCTAGCCTTCAACTGAGGTGGGCTTTTGAACAGGTGAACAGTGCACGGATTATAGTGAGTAGTTTTAACACTAAACAGGTTAGTATGAGAACACTATAGGAAAAAGTGTACAGTGGGAATTGGGATTTGCTGACTATTGACTTTGACGACAATAAACGACCACAATTATGATGTTTAGATATTCTGCCAATATTCTTGGAACGTTCCTGGAATTAAATCCTAAAATTAACCCTGTGACACATTTCCCCACTTTGGAAACGTCGTCCTCGACGTTATCTGAAAGAAGATATGTAAAATAAACATTTAAACGGCATTTAGCTAAAATGGAAGCAACTGAAATAAATGAAACATTTGATGTTTAAGCATCAAAAGCAATAGCAGGAAGCTTGTAAAGGCATTGTTACAGCACAATCTATGAGATACATAAAATGGAATACCTTGTGCAACCTGTGAGTAAGAAAATGTTAATTTCAGCCATGCTCTCAATTCAGTCAGTTGTACCAAAAGAAACTATTTAACTACCTTAATCTACGCCCGGGTTTTCTACAACTACTCTAATACTACAGAGACAGCTGACTGAACAATGCGCCGGCCTGGAATATTTTTCTTCCTGAAAAGCACAATAAACAACTACAGGTCAATCAGTGTCATAGGCCACGACAAGCATTAAATGCTCGATTCATGGCAATGCCTTTAAAATGGTAATGTGTCATAGTAAAATAAAAGCAAAAACATTTGATATATGCAAATAATGCTAATTTGCAAGATGTTCAAAACACTGGTGGACTTACCTAATCGGATACGCCAATGCACACGCGTGTATTTATCCCGCTTTGGAGCCACGTATCCGCCTGAGTTAGTAAAAGCGAATAAAAAAATAAATGTGCAAGTATCAATAAAAAATTAAAAAACAGGGTATTTGTCTACTGTATTTTCCTACTTTTGATCAGCTGGATAGTGAGATATTACTGGAAGTTCTTAAGCAAGATTAGGTTGTCCACTGTCCAGATGACAACCATGCTGGTGGCTTCCTGTCGCGTGCTGGTCTCCGTCTGGGAGGGAGCAAACCTCTTTCACCAGGTTTACGCTTCATAGGAATCTTGTAGCGCGGGGTTAATGTTTCAGCTGGCTCTTCGTATTCGTCCATTTCGGATGATGAATCATGCTCCTGATCCGAAGCGGCCGCTGAAATTTCTGCGTTTGCTAATTCAACCACTTCGTCTTGTGAACCGTCTGACTCAAGCGGTGAATCGTCGGCTTTACCCAGAACCGAATCACTGCTTGTTACAGGAGGTAGATTCACAAAAGGAAGAAGTTGGTTCCTATGAAGCTTCCGGAGACGACCTTGGCCATCCTCTCTTCTGACATCGAAGACAGGGATATCTTTGATAGGCTGGGCGACGACAAGATATGGTTCCTCTTCCCATCTGTCCGCTATTTTATGTCTACCTTTTATTCCAAGTTTCTCAACCAGGACTCTGTCACCCACTTCAAGTTTGTTCTCCTGGACCTTTCTGTCATAATAGGTTTTGTACCTCTTAGCCTGTCGTTCAGTCTGCTCTTTTGTTGTCCGGTAAGCGAAATCTAGACGCCCTATTAGCTTTTTAGCGTACTCTAAGCGGTTTGTACTCGGGTCCTTATTGGGATCGATTCCGAGAAAGGCGTCTATCGCTAACCGTGGGTGACGGCCAAACATTAAGTAAAACGGGGAGTAGCCGGTACTTTCATATCTGGTTGCGTTGTAAGCATGCACTAGCGACGGCACATATGACTTCCAGTCACTTTTCTTTGAATTTTCCAAAGTCCCCAGCATCTGTAGCAAAGTCTGGTTGAAGCGCTCGACCTGCCCATTTCCCATAGGGTGGTATGGTGTTGTTCGAGTCTTCCTGACTCCACCAGCCTTACACAGATGCTGGATAACTTTGGATTCAAAGTTTTGTGCCTTGTCACTGTGCAGTCTGCAAGGAAACCCGTAATGGACAATAAAATTGTCAAACAAAATACGGGCGGTAGTTTTAGCCGTCTGATTCCTGGTTGGGTAAGCTTGTGCATAGCGAGTAAAGTGATCAGTTATGACCAACACATGCTCGAAACCGCCTTTTGACATTTCCAGCGACAAGTAGTCAATACAAACAATGTCCAAAGGTGTGTTTGAAGTGATGTTGACGAGTTCTGCCGCTGGAACGGGACGAGTTTTCCGTCTAATGCATCGGTCACACTGACGCACTTTCCTCTCTATGTCACTATCCATCCGCAACCAGTAAAATCTTGTTTTAACAAGCCAGCTGGTGCGATCGATGCCTTGATGACCTTGATCGTCGTGCAGCGCTTTCAATACTATATCTTTCACGGCCATTGGGGCCACAAGCTGATTGTAAGTCTGGCCATGTATGGTAGTGTTCCTGTATAACACGCCATCTTTTATATTCAGCTTTGCCCAGTCTTTAAGGAACTTCCTAACCTCAGGATGTTCGGCAGCAGCTTCTCTTGCTGTAGGCTTTGTCTGATTTCCTATTAAATATTTTACTCTCGCTAGTACGGGGTCATCTGACTGACCTTTAGCCCAGTCTGTGCTACTAAGTGCAGTGGCATTAATTACATCCTGTGGAGGACACATATCAGGTACAGCTATCTGTGCGCTCAGACAAGCACCAAGTGGCTTATCATCCTCTACCACTTGGCAGGAATTCAGCACTGCCTTTAACACCTCTGGGTATATCATGCGCTCTTGCCCACTATTTTCGGACTGACGGGATAAGCCATCCGCATCCGAATTCAGCTTCCCACTTCTATAAGATAAAGAGAAGTTATAGTTTGCAAGAGCGGCAACCCAGCGATGCCCGGTAGCATCAAGTTTGGCAGAAGTAAGTACATATGTCAGTGGGTTATTGTCAGTAACAACTTCGAAGTTTGCACCATACAGATAGTCATGAAACTTGTCCGTGACTGCCCACTTTAATGCCAGAAATTCTAGCTTGTGGGCCGGATAGTTCCGTTCTGCAGGTTTCAAACTCCGACTGGCATATGCAATTACTCTGTCAATGCCATCTTGCCTTTGGTATAGAACCGCACCGAGGCCACTTGTCGATGCGTCTGTATGTAGCATGAATGGCTTCCTGTAGTCAGCGTAGGCCAACACTGGAGGGCTTGAAAGCTTAGCTATAATTTCATCAAAGACATGTTGCTGTTCTGCCTCCCATCTGAACGGAGTCCTTTTCTTAGATGGCTTCTTCGTAGAATTGCCGACCAGAAGGTCATTTAAGGGTCGGACGATAGCTGAGAAACCTTTGATGAACCGCCTATAATATCCTGTGAAGCCTAGGAATTTCCGGACATCTTTTACACACTTGGGCACAGGCCACTCTGTAAGTGCTCGAATCTTCTCTGGATCGGTCTTGATGCCTTCTTCAGAGACGACATGTCCAAGGTAGGTGACTTCTTTTCTAAAGAATTCACATTTGGACGCCTTTAATTTAAGGTTGTATGTTTGCAGCCTCTGAAAAACAGCCTCAAGCCGCTCCAGATGAGACTCAAAAGTGTCCGAAAAGATGATTATGTCATCAAGATAAATTAGGCAGTCCCTCAAATTCAGATCTCCCATAGCCCTCTCCATGAGGCGCTGAAATGTTGCCGGAGCATTACACAAGCCGAAGGGCATCCGGTTGCATTCAAAAAATCCTAAATTGCCAACCTGGAAAGCTGTTTTCATCTTATCCTCCTCTTCCAACTCCACTTGCCAGTAGCCAGCTTTTAGGTCTAATTTTGTGAAAAATTTAGACCCTACCAGCAAGTGCAGCGAGTCCTCAATCCTAGGATGCCATAGGCGTCCTTTATTGTGCGCTGATTTAACTTGCGGAAGTCTATACATAGCCGGATAGATCCGTCTTTCTTGCGCACAATAACGACGTTGGATGAAAAGGGACTAGAGGAGGGACGAATGGTTTTGGATGCCAACATTTCAGCGATGTGCTCTCGAACTTCTTCGATCATCGCTGGGGAGATCCTTCGATAGGCTTCTTTGAAGGGCGTGTCATCAATAAGCTTGATTTTATGTTTTACTAGATCTGTATGTCCTAAGTCAAGCAGGCCCCGAGAGAAAACACTTTGCCATTTTTGAAAGATCAAGCTTGTTTTGACCTTCTGGTCTTCAGACAAAACAGAGTCAGATAAATCTACCCCTATATCTGATAGGCGGAACTCTGAGTCAGAATAACAATTGCCGTCTGGATTGTCGGTAACAACGTGCTGACCGGAAATAGCTGTCGAATTTTCTCGGTCCAATGGAGTAATAGAACGCAGTACATTGACCTCCTGTAAATCGCAGAGTAAAGATCTGGGTGCTATTGTTATGACCTTGGCAGACATGTTATACAGCCTAACAGGCACTCTGGCAGTTTTACCTTTTCGGTTAAGCTTAACCACTCTGGGGCATACTCCAATTTTACTGGAGGCATTGCATGACTGTTCAGTCAAAGCCGCATCACAATCACCTTCTTGCTTTCTGACCAAACCAGAAAGAGTAACTGTCGCAAAAGGCTGTATTTCAAAATTAGCTTTATTGGTAGATCTTACAGAACCAATAAACCCAGAATGCAGAGCTTGAAACGCCTGTTTCCACTCAGTGGGTAGCCTATCAACTTCTCCGGTACTCGTGTCTTTATACCTTGATATGACATTTGTGCCAACTATCACAGGTACATTTTTATGATATGATGTTGTTGGTACAACTAAAACTGGTACAACAATTTCTTTTTCTATAAACTCTGCAGACACTGTTGCTGCAATACAATGTGTGTACGGCAGTGATCTGCCATCAGGACCCCTTAGATCAATTTCGGTGTCTGGTATGATTGGAGGAGGTGGCTCTAAACTTTTATAAAAATCCTCTGAAATTGTGGTAACTTGTGAGCCACTATCAATTAAAGCCATTGCTTCTTTACCACAAAAAATAACTCGCGACTCATTTGCTTGGCCTATCAATTCAGAAACTAGCTTCTGTTTAGGGCTCTGTATGTTTATGTCCCCTATCTGCCCTGTGATGGGAACATTTAGGCGTTTAAATTGTCCTGTTTCTGTTCAGAATGAGAAACGTCCTTATTCGCTGTCTCTTCATTTTCATTCTTTCCGGCTGTGTTTTGAGGGTGACCTCCTCCGCGTCCTCTGCCTCTTCCAAATCGTCTAAATGGCCTTGATTGTGTTTGAGCCTGTTTCAGCTGTTGTATATCTTTGTCCATCAGAGTCAGCTTTTCTACTAGATTCTTTAGGATAGACATTTGATCTTCACTTTCCCTAAAGACTAGTTGATGTTGCACTATGGGCTTGCCTTGTTTCCTCTTTACGTCTGAACTTCTTTTAGATTCTCTGGCTTTCATTTCATATTCCTCCTCCCTTACTTTTTGTCTTAATTTCTCAAAATCTTTAATGTTCTCAAAATGAATCTGTGTTGCATTTTTGAGTTCCTGGCTATATAAAGATCTCCAAAACTTTCTCCTTAATGCATCATTCTTTCCTGTTTCTATCACATGTCCTTTGTTTATAGCTTTCTGTAAAATGTCTTCTAGCCTTATACCCCAGTCAGCAACTGTTTCATCTTGCCCCTGCTCTGCAGTATAGAACTCTTCTATCACTGCATCGCAGCTTGCGACATGACCAAATACACTCTGCAATCGAGTGACTATCTCCGAAGGAGTAGCATTTGGACCCAGTGGAAGCAATACTTTCTTAGCAGGCATCCTCAAAGACTTTCTTATTGCTTGTGTAATAGAGATGTCTGGGTATATTTTTGCCGCCATTAAACTATCCACTTCTAATTTCCAGTCCTCAAACGAACTTTCATGCTTGGGTCTGGGTTCAGTACCAGAAAAGATACCTATGAAGGGTTTGGAATAAAATCCTTCTTGGACTGTAGTATTGCCCGCTTCTTTAGTCGGTGAACTTGACCGGGCCTTTGGGGTTTCTGTTTCATTTCTTTCCTGTAAATCTTTCCTTCCACACTCCTTTATTTGTTCTGGAATTCTCTCCTCACTTGTTTGATCCTTATAAGGAAATTGCTCTCTTACTGTTCTGTACTTATAAACGCC
This sequence comes from Lucinisca nassula, assembly GCA_963580285.1. NCBI lineage: Eukaryota > Metazoa > Mollusca > Bivalvia > Lucinida > Lucinidae > Lucinisca > Lucinisca nassula. The sequence continues at coordinate 126,413,804 of OY757015.1, read as the reverse complement.
TTCCTTGTCTAACTGCGACGTATATGATACAGGTAATTCTCCTTGATCATATTTTTCCTCGCCTATTCTTCTTGCATCATTCCTCATATAATCTGATGTGAAATGATGTTTATCTGTTCGACCAATAAATTTATTCTCTTTTCTCCCTTCTGCCTTTCTTATCATTCCATCGGAATATATGTCGTCAGTTCCGTATGAGTCAAAGTCTCTATCTGTTCTGCAAGTGAAAGTTCTACTTTGCTTATCAACATATCCTGTCATATCTTTCTTTCTTTCATCCCTACTTTTCATCAGAGGAATACCATCTTGAATATCGCGTGTCTCCTGTGTAATGTTTTCGGTATTGCTCCGCCGAAGCAGTCTGCCCCTAATCTCGCTTCCATTTCCTTTCTGAGTCTCTCCTTGTAGAGACTTTCCATTCTGTCTTTTTCCTGTTCCCACCTTTCCTCTGCTTGTTGCAACTCCATTTCTCTCTGGGCTAAATTCCTCTGTTTCTCACTGACAAGTTTTCGACTTTGATGCAGGTCTGATTCCATCTTCTCTATTAACTGAATACTATCTCTGTACATATGCTCCTCCATTTCTTTTTGCATCCGTCTTCTCATGTTAACTTCATTTTCTTTTAACTGGCATTCGAAATCCTTTCTTCTCTGGGCCAATTCTATACTCCTCTTCTCTGCATTTTGCTCCCGTCTTTCTATTTCTAAGAGAAGTTCATTCATTTGTATCCTCTCCGCTTGTAACTTTTCTGTCCTTTCTTCTACTTCTTTCACCAAAGGGTTATCATATTTCTTTGATTCACTGTCTTCTGCCTTTCTTTCTATACTTGATAACAGAGGCATCCTGGTATCTGGCGTTTGTTGCTCTTCCTCTGCACTTTCTACATCTGATAATACCAAATGTATGCTGTCTTCACTCACATCTTCTACGCTCTGCTCCACTAAAAGCATCTCTTCCTCGCCATAGACAGTATTTTCTACGGTATCTCTTGAGGAACCGTCTAAATCATCATCTTCTTCCTCATCTGACATCTCCACCCCTTGTTCCTTTAATAACTGCTTCTCACGTTCGCTCCGTATCAAATTCCTCCTCATTAATCTTTCCTCCCTTTTACTTATGCCTCCACTTGCCATCTTTGACTTTTACAATCACTTTCTAATTCACATATGCTAAATAAGCAGCAATGTATTGGCCCAAACTACTGGCTTTAATATTTTAAGTCAGAATAAACAAGAAGAAACACTATCCAACTTCTAAGATACTTCACATATAAGTGTTGTATATTAATTTAGTGTTTCGCGTTTTAGATACACCACAGAGGCATGCTATATGTCATTTCACTGCTAACTATTTAGCTACACCGCAGAAACACCATGTGTCGTTACACCGCTACGCCTTTTAGGTACACCACATAGCCACTGTGTAATGACACTGTTCCATATTTTGGGTTCACCACCTTTCACTTTTAGAAACTTCGCCAGATAAGGGTTGTATATTTTTTCATTGATAAGCTGTTGTGACACGCCACCGAAACACTATGTTTTTACACTATTACACATTTTAGATAAACCACGTGTCACACCAGTTATGCACACCAGTTTAATCAAACACAATATGTAGTTCACTAGAGCTTAGCCATTGTAAACACAAATAGTGACTTTAAGTTTTTAGTGAAACCTGCTTCCAAAAACACTAAATAGGAACGCGTAGGACCACAGTTCAATGGGGATGTTGTTATCACTTATGTGCACTTGCGTTTCTTTAAAGAATTACAAAGAACTATTATGAACAACACAAACAGTGATTTCACGTTTTAGTGATACCTGTTTCGGAAAACACAAAGTAAGAACACATAGGAACGCGTAGGACCACAGTTCAATGGGGATGTTGTTATCACTTATGTGCACTTCCGTTTCTTTAAAGAATGACAAAGAACTATCATGAACAACACAAACATTGATTTCACGTTTTAGTGACACCTGTTTCAGAAAAGTAAGAACATATAGGACCACAGTTCAATGGGGGTTGTTGTCACTTATGTGCACGTTGGGCGCCATTGTCATAGGGGTGATTGCTATATGGTACAAAGATTCGTGAGCAATCGCTGTGGGTTCATATACTTCGGATTGAAGCCCAGGGAAACACAACTACTGGTTCTGATGTATGCTGATTTATTTACAATGATGATTGAAGAATGGCAACAGGATCAGCAACTGCAAATATAATATGATATCCACATAAATATCATACATGTGGAACATGCTAAACATGTAACACTGCTTACACTACAAAATCTAGCCTTCAACTGAGATCTTAAAACACATATATCTAATCCTTAAATACATGGACATTCTTATTATTTCAACATAATAACATATCTCAGGTGTAAGCTTAATGAATGAATGTTTGAATGAATGAATGAATGAATGAATGAATGAATGAATTTGTCAGTGCTTAATATGTATGCCTGTTTTTGAGCATAACGGCACAGTCAACACTATTAAGGTCATTTTTGAGCCGGTCAGTTTACCTATCCACCCTTTCCTGGGCAGGCTTATACGTAAGCGGTCAACAAGTACAGTGCACATTCTTTCGCCAGAAACAGACAACTGCCCTTCTTGAATCAGCGGAAGGGAGAGAATGACCGTAGAAAAGATTTCATGATTCTCCATGAAAGAATGTTGCCGCCCCGATAGATATCGAACCCGCGTCCTCCTGATCACCAGTCGGACGCGCATCCGACTGACCTACCGAGGCTGGCCTAACTGAATGTAATAACGACTTAGGAAACAACCAACAATGGATGAATATATACAGGATGAATACATATAAATACTTGTTCATGCATGGTTGTAAGTGGCGGAAGGGATAAAAAAGATACATACATATATACGTACATGCATGAATGCATATGACGGAATGTGGATGGATGGTTCGATGGATGGATGGATGGGTGGATGGATGGATGGATGGGTATGCATACATATGCGCGTGCATGCATGAATGTATGCAACGGAATGTATGGAAAGATGGATGGATGGATGTATGGATAGATGGATATGCATACATATGCACGTGCATGCATGCATGCATGTAACGGAATGTATGGAAAGATGGATGGATGAGTGTATGGATGGATGGATGTGCACCTATGTACGTACATGTATGGGTGCGTACACGCTTCTGCTGATGGATGGATGGATGGATGGATGGATGGATGTGCACCTCTGTACGTACATGTATGGGTGCGTATACGCATCTGAACATGCATGATTGCATTAATTTATGAATGATAAAAACGTTTGCTCTGTAATGTGTCATCCTTGCTTACATTATTAAAATCATTAAATAATGTTAAACTAACCTGCAAATATAATATGATATCCACATAAATATCATACATGTGGAATATGCTAAACATGTAACACTGCTTACACTACAAAATCTAGCCTTCAACTGAGGTGGGCTTTTGAACAGGTGAACAGTGCACGGATTATAGTGAGTAGTTTTAACACTAAACAGGTTAGTAAGAGAACACTATAGGAAAAAGTGTACAGTGGGAATTGGGATTTGCTGACTATTGACTTTGACGACAATAAACGACCACAATTATGATGTTTAGATATTCTGCCAATATTCTTGGAACGTTCCTGGAATTAAATCCTAAAATTAACCCTGTGACATTAAGGAGCGGCCATACTCGCCCTATGAAGGCTAAGACCTAAGCGGTTTACAAGTATTCAAGTTCGGTCTGTTTCAGCTCTGCGCGGAAGAACCGTTCCACCCAATCAGTTTCTCCAAGCCCCGATGGGCGGAGGCAACATGCGTGATATGATAAATTTTATGCGTCAGGAGGAAACCTGCAGAACGCATATTCAGACGGACGCTTCAGACCTTTTTGTGTCCTGACGTACAAATAACACCCCGGCAAACACATGACGTACTTGTAACGTCTCAACGTCGGGACGTTTATGCAACGTCACATTAAATTTGACGTTGCCCTAGCGACCTGTGCCTGATGGCGTACAGAGCTAAGATTTGTCTTTGGGCATGAATGCCCATTAACGTTGCAAATACCCGACGCGTTTTAGCTCAACTGAGCAGAAGGCTCAGAGGTGAGCTTATAGTATGACAACTGTTTGTTGTCTGCCTGTCTGGTCTGTCTGTCTGTCTATCTGCCTGTCGTCTGTTCATCTAGATTTGTCGTCTGTCGTCTGTCAACATTTTCAAACATCTCCTCCGAAACCACTGGGCCGATTGAAATCAAATTTCACCCGGAGCATCCATGGGATAGGGGAACGAATATTTCTTCGCGGGGTCAAGGTCACATGACCAAGGTCGCCGCCATTCCTGGATGACCTTGACCAAATTTAGGCCACCGTCAGCTTTGATTGCACGGGCTTTAAATGCATGGAAAAATTCGAACCGTGTAGTTTTGGAAACTATTGCAGCCTCTGATCTGAAAATATGTAGAAGAAGGTAGCTAAATGAGTAAATGAAACAACATGAGCATTCAAGGTGAAGGTCATTCTTTGACCTTGGCCCAAGGTCATTCAGAAATTTTCTCAGAAATCACTGGGCCATTTGTAAGCAAATTTCATATGAAAGCTTTTAGGAACAGGGAAATAACAAGCAAATTCCACAGAGAATTTATGTCCCCCGCCTTATTTCCATTTATGCTGTTACAAATCAAGTAAGTTTACCAGGCAACCATTAAAGTGTAGGAGCAGTTGCACTCACAATGTACCTACTGCATATACTGTTTCATATTAAAGATGAGCAAAAAAACTCTAAGTTAAAAATGTGAAAAAATGAAAAGAATTATTTTAAGATTCTGTAAAAAGCACATGCATATCTTCAGACCATAATTCAAGCAACTTTTAAGTTTTGGAAGGATTAGTATTAAACTGTAGGAGGAGTTGCGCTCACAGGGTATCTACTACATTATACTCTTTCATAGAATTGATGCTTGAAAAAAGTCTAAGTTAAGAATGTGTAAAAAGTGAAGAAAAAAAACAAACTAAAGAATTCTGAAAAAAAGCATATGCACAACTTCAATCCATGATAAAGACACCTATAAAATTTCATAAGGATCGGTATAAAACTGTAGGAGGAGTTGTGCTCACAAGGTACATGTACATACTATGAATTCGGAACCATGCCAAAAAGTCTAAGTTAAAAATGTGAAAAAAATGAAGAAAAAAATAATTCAAGGATTGTGTAAAAAGCACATGCACAACTTCAAACCATGATAAAAACACCTATAAAATTTCAGAAGGATCGTATTAAAACTGTAGGAGTAGATGCGCTCACAAGGTACCTACCACATTACACTCTTTAATAGAATTGATACATGGAAAAAGTTTAAGTTAGAAATGTAAAAAAGTGAACATTTTTAAAAGAGTTCTGAAAAAAGCATATGCACAATTTGAAACCATGATAAAGACACCTGTAAAATTTCAGAAGGATTGGTATAAAACTGTAGGAGGAGTTGCGCTCACAAGGTACCTACTATGTATTTGGAACCATGCAAAAAAGTGTAAATTAAAGATGTAGAAAAAGAGAAATAAAAATTCAAGGAATTTGAAAAAAGCACATGCACAACTTGAAACCATGATAAAGACACCTATAAAATTTCAGAAGGATAGGTTTAAAATTGTAGGAGAAGTTGCGCTCACAAGGTACCTACTACAATATACTTTTTCATAGAATTGATGTATGAAAAAAGTCTAAGTTAAAAATGTGAAAAAAGTAGAACAATGCGTAAAAGAGTTCTGAGAAAAGCATATGCACAACTTGAAACTATGATAAATAAAAATCAAATATGACTTCCCTTAAGAGCAATGAAAACATTCATAAGAAAGAAGATGGGCCATACTACGTAGTTTCGGCTAATAAAGCCTCATCAGTGACCCTGTAATGATCCGGCAAAGAAAGCCAGAGGAAACATACTGCAATTTTGCGAATTTCGAACAGGCAGTCGATTCAAAGACCGACATAAACCAAAATGAGGTCCAAATAATTAAAACCTGTCTAGAATATGAGTCTAAACCATTAATTTATTTCTGATTTCTCAGAATATTCACGCTGACCTCAAAGGACCAAAAGTAAAATATAAACTGCACTATGGTTGATGTACGGGGAGACGTTTTACGGCCGCCACACGGCACAACACCAGCTGCAGTGAAGGCAAATAAAAATCAAATATGAGTTCCTTTAAGAGCAATGAAAACATTCATAAGAAAGAAGATGGGCCATACTACGTAGTCACCTGTAAGATTTCAGAAGGATCGGTATAAAACTGCAGGAGGAGTTGCGCTCACAAGGTACCTACTATGAATTCGGAACCATGCAAAAAAGGTCTAAGTTAAAATGTGAAAAAAGTGAAACAATTAATTCAAGGATTCTGAGAAAAGCACATTCACAACTTCAACCCATGATTAAGACACCTATAAAATTTCAAAAGGATCGGTTTAAAACTGTAGGAGAGGAGAAGTTGCGCTAACAAGGTACCTACTACAACCACGCACCACGACCACGCATCACGCACCACGCACCACGGAAAGCCGAATACTATGCCCCCTCGCTTTTCTTCGAAAAGGCGGGGGACAAAAATCAATGAATATGAGTTTAGTCACATTGCTAATATGACCGTCTTGTCCGTATATGGTAAAACATATCAAAAATTATCTGGAACCAATGGGCTGACGGCATTAAAATTTGGTATGTAGCATTGGGGTCTAAGGCCCATCATGATTTGTTCAAATGAGGACACTAGCTTGACTTTGTCCCAATTTATCTCAAGGTTAAATTTGGTTGAATATGTTTTTATGTGGGAAAAAACAATGAACATTATTTATTTTTTGTTTAACCGATGTTCCCTGTGAACATTAAATGCGTTTACCATATGGTCTGAGGGTGTAATAAGGCCATGTAATAAAATCGATAATCCCCTAGTGGATTAAATATGCAAATTACTTAGATACGCTCCTTAACGTTACACGTGCGACGTCCTTAACGACGTTGCGTTACATAAGACGAAATGTTGACATTTGCATTAAAAAAATCATTAATAAATTGCGTTTTAAATGTCATATGATAAATAGAATCTTGCATTCGTGCTCATGTATTATTGAATTTATTAAATTCGTTGAAGAAAATTGATAAAATGCTCGTTAAAGCCTCGCATTTTATCCCTTTGCTTCAACTCGTTTAATAAATTCAATAATACATAAGCACTCATGTAAGATCCTTTATCTAAGCAATCACTAAATAAGTAAATATATCTACATGAGTATCAAAGCCCCCCGCCCATAGGGGCTTGAAGAAATATATGGGCTGCATGATGCTTCCACGCAGAGCAGAATCCGGCCCGCACACTAGTACTGGTAAACCACTTAGAGAATCTAAGCCTGTCCAGGAACCGCGGTGCGACCGTCCATGCTAATAAACCCTATTGGTATCATTGGGCGACAGGGCTTGAGATGTCATTTCATCTCAATAACGGGTAAAAGTCCCTCAAAATTGGAAGCAACGTCTCCAAAATGACCTTTACAATGTTGACGGGAACCTCAAATCAAACAAACAAACATGAGTACCAAAGGTCAAAGTCACTCCTTAACCTTGGACCTAGGTTAAATAATTTATCAAAATTAAAATCTGATATTCATTAAATACTGCTGGGAAAATTGAAGTCAAAGTTCATATGACCCTTTTATGGGATGAAAGAAATGCATTTTGTTCAACTGGCCCAGGTCACATGACCAAGACAGCCGTCATGACTATGTACAGTAAAATATCTTCAAAAATCAGTTTCTCGGGAACAAGTGAGTCACTTACCTTGAAACTATGAATTGGGGATTTCAGTCCATTATAACTTATTCAAATGGTGTGTCTGCGTTGACCTTGGCCAAAATTTTACATCAATGTCAAATTTTGTCCATTGTGCTTTTGTATGAGAAAGAGTTGAAATTAATACTTTTTTGAAAACTGCATTTACCTGTGCACTTAGTACATGTAAGTGCAATCAGCTGAACAAGATACTGAAGCTGCAGTCAACGTTAGTCACTGACCATGGTCCAGGGCCACTTAGATATCAAAATAAGTTTGTTTTTTTTTTAAAAAGCTGGGAATATTTAGGCCAAATTTACATATGAAAAACAGAAGTGGAGGCAATGAACAGGAATCGATACAATGAACCCATAGCTCCCATCAGAGACACCAAAGGGAAAAGAAACACAAACATGAAACAACAGACCCTACTGGAAACATCAATAGCGGAAAGCCTTTATGGGATGGAGAAACAAAAGTTTGTTCAAATGGGTTAGGCCACATGGCCATGATGCCTGCCATTGTAAAAAAACCCTCAAAATCTTCTCAGAAACCAAATGACTCCATAAACATAACATAAGGACATGACTCCATAACTCTCAGCACTCATGTGAGAGATTTAGGACCATTTGTTCTCTGATTTACAGTCTAATTAGAATATTTGCTGTCTGAGATTAAATTGCCTTTAACCCTAAGCTTCCCCATGTCGACATGGCTATGTTTTGACAGAGTGGATTTATAGGCTGATTTGTTTTCTCGGAACGAAAAATTTGATGTGCCCTGAGCTATATAGCAAAGAAGTATTTGTATAGCTTGTTCACACAGTGCCATTATTCGGATTATTATTCAAGGTGCATAATGTGTTATAATGAATAACAAGGCATCTATTGTATTGCATATTGATAAACACAAATAAATGGGCATGTAAAAGGCATGCCCTGCACCTGTCCCATGTTTTCAAAAAGTTTAAAGATAAACACTGGCAGCGAAAAGCAAGATTTCCCGAGACATCTCTTATGAGTTATGATCTGGTATGCGTTTGAATAAAGACAAGAAACGCTAAAAACAACGTATATGAGTTTTAAACGGAAACGAAAGCAATGATTATTAATCAAAGGTTATGGTTACGAAAACAACAAGTCCGTGTGATGAACACCCCAAAAACAGAAGTGAGGGCAATGGTCAGGAATCGATACAATTAACCCAAACACAATTAACCCAAACACAATTACTCGTAACCCAAACCTACTATCAGAGACCAAAGGGAAAGAAACACGAACATTTAATAACTAGACCCTAAGACCTAAAAATGTACATTGCGCAAAAACGCCTATACAAATACAATGCCATCTTAAGTAAGCTAACAAATAACTAACCCAGTTCAGACCCGCATTGTGCGGCGTCTTATCTCGGATTTCACTGGTTGTCGATGTTCCCATCTCGCAAACACGACTAATAATTTTTGATCCCACATTTATACAGTATAACCGGGGTTTACAATGGAATACATTTTTTTTTCTTATCATATATAGATTTTTGGTACTCGTTAGAACCTTCCTCGCCGAGGCAGTTCTAACGAACGAGTACCCTCTATCTATGTTTTGAGCAGAGATATGAACACTATCAGGATTTTTGTCAGATTTGTGTGTTTGGGGGGGGGGGGGGATGGGGCTGGGGGGGAAGCTGGGGTTTTGGGGCGGGGGGCGGTGTGTAAAATTTATCAATACATTTAAAGCGGCGTGTTTTCGTAATGCGTCAAAAGGTTGTCCATATAAAAGGGGTAAATAGTATCATATTTACAACAAAACAATACAAAAATATAAAGCGAGATCCTTTAGAAGCTGGGAATACACAAAATAATAAAAGCATTTCATGATCCAAATATACTTTGAGTATCTGTTTTATTTTGTTTCATCCTTCACTCTTATCATGCTGTTCACAACAACCCATATCTTTAGAAAACAGTGTAGATCAAGATCAGATGGCTTCTGAAGAAGACATCTGACCAGGATCTACACTGTTTGACATTCAATTTATGATTTGTAGGAATAAATTACATCAAGTAATCTGATTGGTTCAAAGTCAGAGATGGGTGTGGCTAAAACAAATATTCACGAAAGAAGCGTTAACCAAAGGGTAGTATATTCTTTACTGGGTACTAGACCGTTACTGTCAATACGTGTGCACCCGTACAAAGTGGATTAAAACCTATTTTACGGGTTAACACACATATGCAAAGGTGGACTCCTAAAAATAAGGATGTACCCGTAGCATGCGGGTAGACCAATACTTTTTAGTGAGGCTTAGACTGGCCCAAGTCCTTGATACAGAATCTTTATTTTTCTCTTCAATGATAGGTCTTTCTACAAGTCTAATTCTTATTCTTGTAGCTAGTCTCACTTTAATGGCTCTATGTTAAAACATATGTTTTTTTTTTTTTTTTTTTTTTTTTTTGGGGGGGGGGGGGGGACGGACATTTCAAGATTTTTTCACTCATATCGAGCCGATCGTTAATCAGAGGTGGGCGAAAACCGGAGTACCCGGAGAAAAACCACCTGACCTTCCGTTGCAGAACTTGGCGTCTCACATACGACCCGAGCGAGGCTCGAATCACAGCGGTGATTTAAAACATATGGCTAGTGGGAGATAGATTTTTTTTTACAAATGCTAATTTCACTGAAAATGAAAATACTAATTTGTTACCCAATATATAAATGTTTCAGACTATAGCCAGTCTAAGTGAGGCTCTTTGTGTTACAGTCGGCTTTTTCGAAGGAAATTACGTCATTTACAGGAAGGTACATTAATAAATAAATAATTTTACAGACCGTGAAGTGAGGCTCTATGTGTCACAGTCAGCTATTTCGAAGGAAATTACGTCATTTACAGGAAGGTACATAAATAAATAAATACTTTTACAGACCGTGAACATGGTGCAGAGAAACTAAATATTTGCCCGCCTCCCAGTATTTTTGGTACTTTGATTGTGATATTTGCTTTATTATCCTCCAGATATTGATTGCGGGTTCTCGTTTTGCCGCCTCATTCAGGCCTGATTCAGGCGGTTCTTCAGAGCATCACAAAAACTAAAGTCTCAAGAGTAACGGTGAATGATTATCAAAGGATGTGTCTCCCGTAAACAATTCTGTTTCTGATGGAAATAACCCTTATCTTGCTGTTCACGACAATCTCTATGTTTGCAAACAGTGTAGATACAGATCAGATGGCTTCTGAAAAATCCATCGGATCAGGATCTACACTGTTTGGCATTCAGTTTGTGAATTTGTAGCAATAAATTACATCAAATAATTTGATTGGTTGATAGACAGAAATGGGTGTGGCTTTAATGAATATTCAGCAAGATAAGGGTTAATTTTTACCCTTTGAAATTACTTTTTTTCTCACTGTAAAGTTGGGTTTTCAATGTAGGCAGCAAACGGAATTCTTTACATGATACAGAAATTACAAATAATGCTTAGCTTTGTACGTCTCGCTTTTTGCAACAGTAGAACATTGGTTTTTGCGTCAAGATCAAAAGTGTTTGAATGGAAACGTGGCAAAGCAGTGTATTATTTTTTCCTAAGTTACTTTTCCAAAAAAAAAAAAACAAAAAACATCAAGCCACGTATTTCAATTTTCACTTCATTGCAGCTGGTATTAAGTGTCGTGTGGTAGCGATCGAACGTTTTCCAGTGCTTCATCATAGTATAGCTTATATTTCTATTTTAATTGAAATAACTCAGCCAATTTTCATGTCTTTAAAAATAAATGAAATACTGCTCAAATAATCATCGTAGAGCGTAAGCAGTCCTGCGACGTAAAGTGATGCTCTTTACGAGTCTTTCTTTAAAAAAAATGTTCCATGAAAAAAGTTGAAATATTCATTCACAGCTGTTACGTTTATTGACAAAACATAATAATCAAATGCTATATGGGCTGTTTCAGCTTTTTTAAAAGCTATCCTTGTACATCTTGCGTCAAAAAACTTTCACAACGCAGTTCATGCGATCTAACCCTTTTGTACGGAAAGGAATCTTCTTCCCCTTGTATACAACAAGAGTCGGTTTCAAAATTAAGGATTGTCTGATACAGTAACTTTAAGAAATTAATATAAAAATGGTTAGACGCCGCGTTTTTCGACGTGTGATCTAGGCCTACACTTTTAGGCAGTGAGCCGTTTTGTAGTTTCGCGTATAAAATGGTTCGAGTACACTTCGAAGACGCTAAATACCAGAGTTTCTTGCCAGTATATAAATAGTTCTGAACAGGTAGATCCTTTGGAAGCAAAGAATACACCAAATTAACCTACTCTTTGGGTGGCACTTGCAGCTTCAATAATGGAATTTTTATTTTGGATTTTCACGTTTACATGCTTTTCCTACAGAGAATGTGTACCAATACAGGAACCTAGATGTTCTAAATTTGACTTCGAAGAAAAGGTGCTTGAAAAAATGGTCCGAATGGACCATGCAAACGAATTAATGATGAATGAATTCAAGGAACTTGCTGCTAGTGTTAAAGACAGCCTGGAAGCTATGAAAGATGAGTTTGACGATATCAAACATCAAGTACAAGAAGAGCTTGAAAAGTATAAAATAATGGTTCAAGGTAATTAAGCTATCATGTTAACATATCCGTGTAAAGAATGCCTTTGTAGACAGCACTTTATATAGACACAAGCGGTGTTTTCCAGGGTTTACATTATTTCTCTTATTTATACTCAAAACATACAATAGGATTCCACTATTGAGACCAGCTAAAATTGAGACTAATTCGGCTTTAAAAACTTATCTAGAAAGTTTCAGTTATTCTGTCGTCGTGTGTTCTGAATATAATGTCCTCTGGTCAGATACCATCATTGGAACTGTTCAAAAGTGTCTTAAAGACCACTTTTCAAAAGTGGTCTTAAAGACCACTTTTGAACAGTCAAAAATGTGGTCTTAATATAGGAATTTTACTGTATATTGTGGGAACTCTTTTGAACCGTTCTATTGATCGGGGGCTCGCAATCAAAAACATTGATTGTAGGTACATGTTATAACTGCTGATAAGGCCGTTCTAATAAGCGACTGGGGTTGGGGCAGAAATAAGGAAAATTAGAGGAAATATCATTTGTTAAATTCTAGTGTTACAGGTATAAAATACGCCATAGTAGCACGCGGGTACGAGCACTGACTATTAATCATAAGGCCTCTCACCGCTGTGGTTTGTGCCTCGCTATGGCCACATGCGAGGTGCTAAATTCTAGCAACGGAAGGTCGGGTGTTTTTTCTCGGGGTACTCCGGTTTTCGCCCACCTCTTAACGACCGGCTCGAAAAAGGTGCAATTAATTTAAAAGGGCCGTCAAACCGAAACCGAAAAAAGAAGAAAATTCAACGCCCTGGCATACCAAATTTTGTACACGGAGTGGCTGTTGCCTGTCGACTAGCAAATAGCCAAAATACATTAAAACGGTTATTGTCAGTAAACTGGTAGTAGCCAATATAAGCCGAGAGAACCACCAATAAGTTGAGCGGCGTGCTTCTGACTAATTTGCATGCTGGCATAGTAATTATATAGCAGTTGTAGAAAACATGTATTGCGATTACAGGTGATTTCCCAACTAAGCAAGAAATGGCTTAATTATGTCTAAGCAAATATCAGTTTTATATTCAATATCTATTTTCGGGTTATTTTCTAATTTCAGATTATTTGGACCGGCCTTCCTATGCATTTTCAGCCTACTGGCTAAGCAATCATGATGCAGACGTAGGCGACACCTTGATCTTCAAGAACATCCTGCTGAACGAGTATAATGCATACAACAATTATACTGGAGAATATACGGTACAACTGTCTGGAACATACATGTTTTCATCAACTCTATGCTTTGATGCTAATAACTATGCAAGTATAGAGTTCGTGGCCAATGACAAATCTGTAGGAATTTTTAGAGTAGGTGATCGTGACTGGAGTATGTGCTCGTCGTCATCGTTAACATATTACCTTCAAAAAGACACGAGAGTAAAACTTGTTGTCAGATACAGATACAAAACCAGTGTCTTCTGGGATGAAACAAATAAAGGGCATTGTAGCTTCGCAGGGCATTTAATTCAATAACGTCAAGACTTTGGGGCATTCAGATCAGTTCGGGCAGCTGTGAATAATTATCTTATTAATCACCTTTAACACTTACGGTACATAGATGGGACTTGCGTTCTTTTTAGACTGGTCAGACTGCATGGATTCGGGTACTGCGCTTATCTTCTCTGGTCAATTATGAAATCGTTTTTCTAAATCTCAGCTTATGTATTAGCTCAGTGTCCTTTTCATAGATTATCGTGTTTAGATTATTTTGAAAGTCTCGCTACTTTGGATATCTCCTTCCTGATGCCCGGGACTTCCGTGGAGTGTGGGCCATGTTTGCTGATGTTGGCTCGGTGGGGGACGCCTATTAGTCCTGATATAGGCGGCTCTTGCCTGATGCCTCCAGTTGGCCTGTCTCATGATCTGCGTCGGTCGGTGTGTGCTCAGAGGGGGATATGCTGTGTTTGCCAGGACTTGTCCATTATCCGTTTCGGTTTCAGAACTTTGGGGTTGAGACACACTGATGAAGATTAAATGACAGAAAGGCCTCTGTGTCACTAAATTTGGTATAGGTCATCACGAAAACACACCTTTATAACTTTGACCCCCTTGAACCCCACTTTTATATAGTAAAACTGGGGTTTTCAGGGGTAAACCTTGTTTTTCTTATTTCTGCTCTAAAATATAGAGTGTGGGTACTCGTTAGAACCGCCTCGATGAGGCGGTTCTAACGAGTACTCGCAATCTATATTTTGAGCAGAAATAAGGGAAATATCACAAAAATTTTTACATCCTAAACATCTTTTTCGGCGAAAAATTTACAATGTATTCGTATAGGCGTGTTTTCGTAATGTACGCCATAATTACATTACGAAAAAAACGCCTATACAAATACACTGTAAACTTTACCGCCGTAAAAATGAAAACCTTCGGATGAAAAACTTTTCAAAATTTTTGAGCAGAAATAAGGAAAATAAGGTTTACCTCTGTAAACCCCAGTTTTACTTTATAATAGTGGCTAAAGGTGGGGTTCAAGGGGGTAAGAATTATATAGGCGTGTTTTCGTGATGATTTGGGATTTATTTAGAAAGACTGAATCACGGAGTGTTTGTTGTAAATACAATAAACCTATCTAAAATGTATTTTAAAGTATTTCATTATTTCGATATTCAAATAAGGAGCCTACAAGCATTTTAAATTTATTAGCCAGCTGCAGGTCATACAGTCAGGTCATCGTTCTTGTTGTCATGGGGACTGCCCCTGGAACTGGATCTGAATGGTCCTGGAACTTGAATGGATTGCCCCGGAACCTGAAAGGGATGGTCCCGGAATGGAACGATACAAGCGGTCCAAAGCGGTCCATTCCAAATAGCGGTCCTCACTCTGGGAATGGTTATATCTGAACGTAGGATCGCGGTTTTCGAACGAAATGTTATACTATCTTGATTTTTGGTTGACTTCTTATCTTTTATCTCGGATTGATCCACACATATTTACTTGTCCCTAATATCATTTATTTAGCCCAGACATTGTTTATAAGACTAAATTTAGCTGCTATCTGAAACTAAAATTTACTCTGTTACACTTCCGCTAGCAAGAAACTTTCCAGCGCACACATAACGTCTCCAAAATGACCTATACAGTGTTGACGGGGACGTTCTTCTTTGCGTTCTTTTTTATTTCCTTTTTATTTTTTTAAATTTTCCTTGTTTCAGATTGTTTCGCTAAGAACATAACATATCTGATCGTTTCAAGTCAGTTACTCATTAATATTTGCCTGGGGGTAAAGTGTAAAATATAGGTACCGCATTGAAGTTGAATGCAAGGTGTTTACTGACTAAAAATGTTATGACACCCAGGTGCAATCTGGGGTGTATAAATAAAGCTGCTTAAAACAACACCCAATTATCGTCGCTTATTCTAGATGTCCAAAATAATTCATGTTCTTTCACTCACAGAAGCGGCCCAGTTTAAATTGTTTCTTTTTGTGTAATTTTCATTTATTTTGTTTAATTTACTCGGAGAATCAGGTTGTGTTTTCTTCGAAATTTATTTGGAAAACGCCAGAACCCGTTGCATATAATGCAAGCCCTGATCTGATGCCCTTTTCTGTTGCGTCTGATCTGGTGGGTCTGCGCTATTTTGCCATTTGGCGACAAATGGCATCTTCCACCTTGTTAATAGAACAAGTCCATTTAAGAATTGAAGAGAATGAGGTTACGTTTTCGTGTATATTTTTGCAAACCAAGGTCCTGATCAGACCCCTATTTCTGCAAAGTCTAATCCGGATCTGCACAGTTTGCCATTTGGCGTCAAATGGGATCTTCTTCCTTGTAAATGACACAAGGCCGTTGCAAAATTTAAGAGTGTGAGGTTGTGTTTTCCTCAAAATTTATTTTGAAAATGTCTGAAGCTGTTGGAAACAATGTAGGCCCCGATTAGGCGCCTATTTCTGTTGCGTATGATCTTGGTAGGCACCGTGGCATTTTGCTAATTGGAGCCAAATGGCATCTTCCACCTTGTTAGTAGAACAAGTCCATTTCAGAATTAAAGAGAATGAGGTTGCGTTTTCGTGTATATTTTTGCAAACCAAGGTCCTGATCAGACGCCTATTTCTGCTAAGTAGAAGTAAAACAAAGATCAGGAATTGATACAATTAACTTACTCCACCCATAAAAGACACCAAAGGGAAAGAAATACAAACAATAAGCGACCAGACCATAATGGAAACCTAAACAAAGGAAGGCCATAAGGACAGTTACTTTCCCACAAAATGGCCATATGGCCATCCAAAATTAAAAGCCACAAGTGATACACACAGTAAGTAACAAACAACAACATAAATAAATCGCCACAGAAGAGCCGCCTTGGAAGGGTCAGTGGAAGATTTCCACTGGGGGGCTTAAATCGATTTTACGTGGCCACAATCCTCGCCCTTACTTCTGTCGCGATTTAGACAAATAATTTGTTCAGTCCGCATGAAGGCCTCCTAACTCATCACACTCTTAAATTTTGAAACGGTCGTGTGCTATTTACAAGGTGGAAGATGCCAAGGACTGGAGCCGAGCGATGGTTTCCCTGTTCACAGGCAACGGGGAATAGGGGTAAGTCTGATGGATCTGCACATTTTGCCATTTGGCGTCAAATGGGATCTTCTACCTTGTAAATTGCACAAGACCGTTTCAAAATTTAGGAGTGTGAGGTTGTGTTGTCTTCAAAATTTTATTTTGAAAATGTCTGAAGCTGTTAGAAACACTGTAGGCCCCGATCAGGCGCCTATTTCTGTTGCGTATGATCTTCATCTGCACATTTTGCTAATTGGAGCCGCATGGTTGTTGTTTTCCAGTTTCCCCGTGTCGCGGGTCGTCGGTTGGTTGTGTCCCAGGAAACGAATCAATGCTGGCACTACAACGTAGCCGTTCGGTGGTACCCCTATTCCCCGTTGCCTGTGAACAGGGAAACCATCGCTCGGCTCCAGCCCTTGGCATCTTCCACCTTGTAAATAGCACACGACCGTTTCAAAATTTAAGAGTGTGAGGTTGTCTCAAAAGTTTTCTTCAAAATTTCCGAAATAATTCATGTTCAGTCACTCACAGAAGCGGCCCATTTGTTTCATTATTATTATTAATTTTCATTATTTGTTTAGTTATCCATTGTTTACAGGGGGTCAACGATTTTGCTTATGAGATTTGGGGAACGATTTTTATTTTTTCACGCAACGAATTTTTGGCTAAGGACCGGAATGCTGGGAACCAGTCTAGCGGTCCCCATGCTATCCCCGTTCCAATTTGAATGGTGTAAGCGTGGAATGGAGCGGAATGGAGCGGAATGGAGCGGGAACGGGAATGCCGCGGATCGAAACCGCACCGCAAACGGGAATGGAGTGGAACTCGAACGATAAAATGGGAAGCAAAATCGCTGACCCCCCCCCCTCCCTGTACTACCATTTGCAACCCGAAAATTATCTCCGATTATAAAATTCGGGCCATTTTATCAATGAAATCTAAGTATTGATGATTATAAAAAGTAGAAGTAAAACAAAGATAAGGAATTGATTCAATTAACTTACTCTACCCATCAAAGACACCAAAGGGAAAGAAGCACAAACATGAAGCGACCAGACCATAATGGAAACCTAAACAAAGGAAGGCCATAAGGACAGTTACATTCCCACAAAATGGCCAAATGGCCATCCAAAATAAAAAGACCCAAGTAATACACACAGTAAGTAACAAACCACAACATAAATAAATCGCCACAGAAGAACAGCCTTGGAACGGTCGGTGGAAAGAATTTCACTGGGGCGGGGGGTGGGGGGCTTAAATCGATTTTACATGGCCATAGTCCTCGCCCTTACCTCTGTCGCGGTATACACTGATATTGTTTAGTCCGCATGAAGGCTTCCTAACTCATCAGTGTTACATCTCCGGGAACATACAAATAAAAAAAAACTACAGAGATGAAACAAGGTTGAGGACTCGACAGCCTACAACAGAATTGCTGGAGCAAAAGAAAACCAAAAGTTAGACTCCGAGGGGTCCGACCAAAGACGGAGCATCAGGCGCCAACCAACATAAAGAATACTAAAATAAAATAAAATTCCATTTATGCTTTTACGCTGGAACCGTCATATAATCTTAAGCCCGACCCGCCGGTGACGAGCTAAGGCAGATTCTTTAAATGAATTTGCAAACGCTTGTGTAAGAGGCAGTATGCCTGGCGTACCATCACATGAAGAAATAACTATCATCTTTAAAATTGCGGATCACTGTTTCTCGTTCTGTTTTAAAAAGGTAAATATTTTACCATCTAAACCAAAAGTTTCATTAAGACACCTGAAGTACGGCATCCAAGAATTTTACAGTTAGTATGTTTCTGGTTCCAGCCGTCGAGCGCAAACAGCGTTGATGTCGTTGTACAATTGTGTCACCACAATACATTTCATTCTTACAAAGCGCGTTTGTATCATCAATGATTCTGCAATAAATTACTTGGAAGAAGAGCTGCCGTTTTGTGACGTCACTCAAATATTATTTGATGTTAGACGTAGTAAAGACATTTTCTCGCATGAAAATTTACTAAAGGACTTATATGCATGCAAAACAGTCCGTAATGTTGGCGGGGATGTCTTCTACCACATTGTCAAAAGGTGGAAACAAAACATATATTGTTGATTTCTAGTATGTTCGAAAAGACAAAAAATATCATGTGAAGTGTGTGATGTGTTGAGTAATAAATCACAGTTTGTCCGTAAACTGGTGTAAGATCTACTTTACAACTTACCTCCGAACCGTGATTTATTACTCAACAAATCACTGCTAGCAATAATATATTTCTTAACCGCAAAGATCTACGTTCAGATTCCGGAATATGAAATCACTTTCGACAATGAACATCAAACTTTTGCACCGTAATCACCTCTTGTTTGGAAGAAAGAGCTGGTTGCTATGCTGTTTGTGGTTAGTTTCTTTCCTGTTGTGTTTTCTTCATTGTTAGTTACTCCTCCTATTGGTGCCACTGGGAGGTTGCAATATTTGTAATAATTGTGGCTTTTCCTATTTCTATAATGTTTTAATGTAAGTACTAAAAACCACCAAGCATACACTTACGAAATTATTGTACACCCTAGTTTAACCAGGTACATATCCATTACGAAAACAAGCCTATACAAATACATTGTAAGATTTTTCGCCAAAAAATGAAAATTTTAAGATGAAAAATTGTGATATTTTCTTATTTCTGCTCAAAATAAAGATTCTAACGAGTACCCACAACCTATATTTTAGAGCAGAAATAAGAAAAAATAGGTTTACCCCTGCAAACCCCAGTTTTACTATATAAAAGTGGGGTTCAAGGGGGTCAAAATTATATAGGCGTGTTTTCGTGATGCAAGCTCGTTTAAAGCCAATCAAGGGAGGGCTATACAAATCTTATTTATCATTGATACTGTGAAAGACTTATGAAACGTCAGGTTGTACTTTACTTTTGGTCTGTCAAAAACGCAACCAAAGATTACAAAAAAAGGAAGAACGCTTGTCAACATATGAGCCCCGCCAAGCGAATTTGTGTCTTCGAGCATTCCGTCATGACAAATTTTAACTGCGCATGCCCAGCCATTCAGAGGGGCCAGGGATATGGCTTTCTGTCTGAAGGTTCCTATTGATTCACTGCTTGTATGAGCGAGCAGCGAAGGTTCTGGCGAGACTGCGCGGATGCGCAGACTCGCCTGAACCTTCGCTGCTCGCATAGGCGATAAGTACCAAAATCGCTTGACGGGGCCTATATATTTTTTCCAGAAATTTACTGCCTCTATCTCATCAATGAGCAAAATAAAAACCTTTTGACTTTAAATGAAGTACAGACGTGAAGGTCATCGATAAAATTATCCCTCACCGTCAATCCAAGACACCAAAGCGAAAGAAACAACAACATAAAACAACTTCACCATAATGAAAACGTCATAAGCGAAAAACCAAAAGGACAGTTACTTCCCACCAAATGGAAATTTGGCTTCCCAAAATGAAAAGATATTATCAATACATACATGCAAAGACGAACTATATAGAGTTAACTGCCCAGCCCAGTTTAAATATGGGATTTATAAACCGAGGGTTCAGCCTCCAGAGGTTTAAATTACTCTATTTTAAATAGGCTGAGTCAATTACAGTCGAACTTCAATGGCTCGAACACCTTTGGGACCTCGAAAATCTGTTCGAGACTGGGGTAGTTCGAGCCACTGAGGTTACTGTCAGGAGGCATAACGAGATACTTTTAGACATCTTTTCGGTGTTCTATAATGAAAATGTATGCTGTGTGTATTCATAAGAATCGCCTCATCGAGGCGATTCTAATGAGTACACACAGCATACATTTGCAAGATAATAGACTGAAATCTCCTTAATTATCCCCCACTATTTCTTTTGTAGAAGATTTCGCTAGGGGCTCAAGAATAGGTTCGACTCATCCATGGTAAACGAGCCATCGCTGTTCGAGCCATCGAAGTTCTACTGTAACTGTATATAACATGCATTTGATAGAGCTGATGGATCACTTTGCATCTAATTCTATGTAGAGTTCACTCTTAGCATACCGTCCATGCAAACTAGAAGGGAAGGCAATAATCAGGAATCGATACAATTAACCCACAGCTCCCATCAGAGACACCAAAGGGAAAGAAACACAAACATGAAACAACTAGACCTTAATGGAAACATCAATAGCGAAAGCCAAAAGGACCGTTACTTTCTCACAAAATGGCCAATTGGCTACCCAAAACAAAATAATATAAGCGAAACACACACTCAAAGACAAGCCATAACAAACATAAACCTCGACAGAAGAATCACCTTCGAACGGTCAGTGAAACGAATTTCACTGGCAGGTGGGGGACTTCCGTCGATTTTACGTGGCCACAACCCTCGCCCTTACATCCGTTGCGATTAAGACCAATAATTTGTTCAGTCCGCATGAAGGCCTCCTAACTCATCAGTGCAGCATCTCCGTGACACCAAAATCAAACAATCACAGAGGTAAAACAACGGTGAAGACCCGACAGAAGAGACCATTGAAATGCCACAGCAAAAGAAAACTAACAGTTAGGCTCCGTTGGGCCAGAGACGGAGCATCAGGTTTCAACCAACGTTACATAAAATTTAATTCTCAAGCCGGCCTCGGAAGCTCAGTCGGATGCGCGTCTGACTGGTGATCAGGAGGACGCGGGTTTGATACCTGCCGGGGTCGCCAACATTCTTTCGTTGAGATTAATCATGAAATTGTTTCTACGGTCATTCTCTCCCTTCCGCTGTTTTAAGAAGGGCAGGTGTAAGTTTCTGGCGAAAGAATATGCACTATACTGCTTAACCGCTTACGTAAAAATCTGCCCAGGAAAACTGACCGGCACAAAAATGACCTAAAACAATGTTAACTGGGCCGTTAAATTCCAATACAAACAAGCAAATAAAAACAAAAGATAGTGGATGCAGTGACACATAAATGGACTGAAACCAAAACTGTATAGACGCCATCTTGAAAGCGCGTCTTATTGTAATGGATACAAATAGCAGGCATTAAGTTATTATAGTGATAAAACAATTAAAAATGCGAAATAACGGTAACCAAACGTACCCCTCATTCAGTCATTATGTCGAGATAATCTTTATTTCAATTTTGCATCCGACTGGAACGCCACGCATTCTGAACGCCTTTTGATATCTTCTCATACGCTATTGAGATAACGTCATGAATAACGTCGACGTGTCTGAAACTCCTCGCGTTTGAATATAGCGATGCAAAAGCAATACCTTGCATACTCGTTTGTCAAAAGTAGTTCCAGTCACAAAGGTTTACTTTGCCGGCAAAGAGGAATTATTTATTCTTAACAAAAAGGAAAATATCAAGTTTATGTCTGACAGAAATAATGATATGTCTCTGTTATGCATTAATAAAACACAACGAAAGAAATAACTAAACTGCTGGAGCAAAAAATAACAGTTGGACTCAACTAGGTCTGACGAGAGACAGATCATCAGGCACCAACGGACATTAATTAAGAAAGTTTAGGTACATCATTAGGCCGGAGCCGTCATAGAGTCTGAAACCCAATCCACCGGCGTGCAATTAAAGAGGTAAGCAAAGTTATTTACCGTGTTTGGGTTAACCAACATGCATTCAGTCTGTCGTATAACATTAATGTTGCATCCATCTTTTTAATATCGAAGTTAGCTTTTACGACATTGGGTATTGAAATCATTGCAAGCATATATTTATCTATATGTATATACTAAGACTGTTACGCGATGGACAGTGTTGAAGCAATCACGTGCTTCAGCGCAACTAAATAATTTTAGATGATATATGGTACCGCCAAATAGTTGACATCCGACTATAATGCGATGTATTCACGCGCAATACGTTAGGGGGTTATTCGCCGTATAGTAGGCGGCTACATACGCGGAATTTAGGCTATTCGTAGGGATACTCATCAAGAAAACACGCCTATATTATTTTGACCCCCTCGAACCCCACTTTTATGTTGTAAAACTGGGGTTTTCCGGGGTAAACAATATTTTTCATATTTCTGCTCAAAACATAGATTGTGGGTACTCGATAGAACCGCCTCGTCGAGGCGGTTCTATCGGGTTCACGCAATCTATGTTTTGAGCAAAAATAAGAAAAATATCAAATTTTTTATCTGGAAATTTTCCTTTTTGGGTGGTAAAATCTTCCAATACATTTGTATAGGCGTGTTTTCGTAATGCCTCTGACATGTTATAACATGGTTTCCTATGGAATTTTAACCAGTCTCCCTAAAATGAAACCCTTTTTAGTGGAAATCCCTGTTCTGCTTAATTTTGCTGTATGGCCATAGTTTTGGCCTGTACCTGTATTCAGTTCAATTGTATCGTGCTTACATGTGCGTGCTTGATTTCAATGTACGGCCGTTAGATATAAATAGTCTATAAAATACTGGGATGACAGCAGTAGTCAAGTTTGGTACACAGCTTACATAGCAGTATCACCATCATAAAATCTAATGCCATTGTAAATTTTCCTTTTTTGGATGGTAATCATTACGCAAACACGCCTATACATATACATTGCCACCTTTATCGCCGAAAAAATGAAAAAATTTTGATGAAAAATTGTGATATTTTTCTTATTTCTGCTCAAAATATAGATTGTGGGCACTCGTTAGAACCGCCTCATCGAGGCGGTTCTAACGAGTACCCACAATCTATATTTTAGAGCAGAAATAAGAAAAATAATGTGTATCCCCGGAAACCCCAGTTTTACTATATAAAAGTGGGGTTCAAGGGGGTCAAAATTATATAGGCATGTTTTCGTGATGGTTCCTCATGCGCCATCCTGTGGCGTTTGTATTTCGCAATTAATTCGATTTACCAGAGTGTGTAGTCATGTAATTGACTTCAACACTCGTAGTAAATTGGTAACTGCTAAACTTCTTAATCAGGGTTTACCATGGCTCGTTCGATATCGTTCTTTAGTCTTAAAAGCAAATAACCTGCTAGTTAAAGATTTTTGTTTCTACAAGTCCTGATCTGCATTTGCAAAACGATATTGCTTCTTCTTGGTTGTTTATTTTTTTATTTTAAACAGTACGTACTCATTGTTTGTTTTGAGGTTTAACTTCCCCATCAACACTGTATAGATCATTATGGAGACGTTGCTTCCAATTTTGTGGGACTCTTACCCGGCATTGAGATGAAATGACATCTCAAGTCCTGTCGCCCAATGAAACCAATAAGGCAATGATCAGGAATAGATGCAATTAACCCAACGCTCCCGTCAAAGACACCAAGGGAAAGAAACACAAACATGAAACAGCTAGACCCTAAAGGCTTTACCTTTGCTAAAAGCTCCTTTACCACTCTATTAAAATGTCAGTTTCTTAAAACGCATTCACAAATTCAATAAATC
Organism: Lucinisca nassula; assembly: GCA_963580285.1. Lineage (NCBI taxonomy): Eukaryota > Metazoa > Mollusca > Bivalvia > Lucinida > Lucinidae > Lucinisca > Lucinisca nassula. Next base: position 126,389,470 of record OY757015.1, on the reverse strand, counting down.
ACAACACTATCTATAATCTATGATTCGATTTTCTACGGATGCGTAGAAAATAGTTATGCTTTGGCTCGATCGTATTTTGTTGTCATGGCAAACATTAAACACCTTCCAGGTTAATCCTTTCGGAAATCTGTTTACCTTTGTTTCCCTGTTTTGCTCGTTTCTAAAGGGATTGAGATGTCATTTCATCTCAATGTCGGGTAAAAGTCCCACAAAATTGGAAGCAACGTCTCCAAAATGACCTAAATAGTGTTGGCGGGGACGTTAAACCTCAAATCAAATAAAATAAAAATTATATCATAGCAGAAACCATACATGTAATGCAGTCATAATCGAAATATTCAACAAGAAAAATAGAAAACGTACAACTTACCGGCTGTTCCAACTCATCGGAAAATTTATTTTTTACTTCGATTTAAATGCATGAATACAATGCAGGTGCTTAAATACATCATAGCTCATACGAAAAGGATACTTATGATGACATAGACGAACAGAAATGTTCAGGCGAGCAGATGTAGGCTCGTGCATACCGGAATCATCACGTGAAGAAGTCCGTGAAATGAACATCCATATAAACCGCACTTTATACACAGAAAACTGGGCTTTACGTTTCTTATTTCTGTTCCAAGATATAGGTTGTGGGTACTCGTTAGAACCGCCTCATTGAGGCGGTTCTAACGAGCACCCGATACCTTTGTTTTGAATACATCTTAAACAAATATCACAAATTTTCATCAGAAATATAACCGTTTTGGAAAGATGAAAGGATGCACAATGTAACACGGATATGTTATCGTAAGTATTGCAAAGATGCGAGATTTAATGGGCGGCGTGCAAAGATGCAGATGAAATTGACACAAACGTGCAGCCTGCTCAGCACCTTTGTTGTTCCCATGAGTAGTCTGTTTGTTTGTTTGATTTGAGGATAAACGTCCCCGTAAACACTGTAAAGGTCATTTTGTGAGACGTTGCTTCCAATTTTGTGGGACTTTTACCCGACATTGAGATGAAATGCGTCTCAAGCCCTGCTGCCCAATGAAACCAAAAGGGTTTATAAGCATGGTCGGGCTAACTCGCACCGCTTTGCCTGGGCAGGCTTAGATCCTCTACGCGGTTTACCAGTTCTCTAGTGCGGGCCGGTTTCAGCTCATGCAGCCCATATATTTCTTCAAGGCCCGACGGGCGGGGGCCGTGTTCCCATGAATATCATGAGTCACACTACCACAGAACAAACCTTCAAGCATTCGCGGTCTATGGACACAGATGTCGGCCTGCGCATCCGTCAAGTCTTAGAGCTGATCGAACCCTTCCTTGCATGCCATTGTATAGCATAGACAGTGTCCGCCATTCTGTAAGAATAGCAGTCATAGAAAGGTAAAACACAAAATCTGTAGAAACGTTGCGTTTGCAATTGAGCACTAGCACGACAAAACCTAAACGAAGACCAGGTCCCGAGGTTATAAAACATTTTGTGTTAAGTTAAATGATGTATATGTCTCTACACAATGGTTTCATGTATTTTAAAATTGTATGAATATGTATATATACTACTCAAAGTTTGATAGGGATCACTTTTTCAATGCAAAATAAGTTTTGGGTGAATTAACTACTTGAATCCAAATTCGATACATAATCATAGAAAACGTATCCTTCAAAAAACCTAGTGATTAATTTGTCATCTGGTACTGCATTCAAGCGTGACAATAGCAACCGTCTTGGCACCCCCAAAATTTGCCGTAACACGAAGGGATTTGGACAACTGATTTTTCACAAATTTCCAAATTTGTTTAGACAAACGTGCCTAATAACGTGTTTGGCGTCCACGGGCGTCAATTACAGTACGACATCGCTTGCGCATGCTCGTAATCCGAGTCTGTATCCGGTTTTGTGGAATCAGCTTTCATTCAGCAACCAATGCATCTTTGAGCTCCTGTAAAGTCGTCGGAAGCACAGGTCGGGCTGAAACAGCACCCTGTAGCATGTCCCGCGCAATGCTCAATCGGATTTAAGTCCGGCGACCGAGCAGGCCAGTCCATACGAACGATTGTCTCACGTTCCAGATAGGAATCAGTAACCTTGGTACGGTTGGGACGGGCATTATCGTCCATCAGAATAAAGTCCGGGCCGATAGCATCTGCATATTGTCTCACAAACACATCAAGAATATCATTACAGTACCTCACTGCCATTAACGTTCCGTTTTCAACGACGGACAAGTCAGTTTTACCGTTCACGCTTATCCCAGCCCAAACATGACAGACCCCTTTCCATAGTGATCATGTTCTGTCACATCCAAGTCATCGAATCGCTCTTCAGACATTCGCCACACTAACTGACGTTTATAAGTGAAGTCTAGACAGAATCTGGACTCCCGAGTAAACAGTACTGGCGTCAAGTCACGAACCGTCCACCTGACGTGAGTTCTAGCAAAGTCCAACCTGTCTAGCACGTGCTGTATCGTCAATGGAACACGTACAGCAGGCCTCATGGCATTAAGTCCGAACTCGTTGAGCCGGTTTCTGACAGTCTGTGTAGAAATTCGTGCTCCAGTTCCGTTCCTAAGGTCGTTATGCAAACGCGTAGCGTTCCGGAACCGTTGGCGTCGAGACTGAATCAACAAGAAACGGCCCTGACGTTGAGTTGTTGCCCTTTCTCGACCCAGCCGTGTCTGTGTGAAGGATTTCCGTGGGTAAGATGCCGACTCCACATTCGGTAAACCGCGCTCTGAGACACATTCAGAATCCCAGCAACACGACGTTGAGAGTGCCAGATTCAAACATTCCGACGCCACGATTAATTTCTTCGGAGCTCAGACGGTTTCTTAATTGTCCCCTAGGCTTTTTAGTGTTTCACAAATCAAACGAAGTCCTTTTTACGCTTGGTAAAGGAACACTGACAAGTTTGATTGGTCTGTTGGAAAGCAGTGCTACGCACGATTTTGGGGGTGCATGAATTCATTCGCGAAGTGTGAGAAGTGTGCACTTTTATGAGTACTGAACTGCACACGAGTTTCTGCTTAAGATATTTATCAATATACCTAGTACAAATTCTGTCAAGAAATTGTAAATTTTCAGTGCAAAATTTTGTATATAAAAAGTGATCCCTATCAAACTTTGAGTAGTATATATGTCATTGTGAGTCAAGATGGGTATTCAGTAAAGTTAATGGTTACCTTAGCCTCATGTACTCTATCAAGTTGCACATAAGGCTATTGACCCTAAAAATAATGACTTCCATAAAACGCGTTGCATTTAATTTGCTAAAATGGATAGGGAAGAAAACATCCATGGTGTGGCTGAGACCTCGACAAGGAATAGTCAGACTCGATTTCAGGCTGTCACGTATCATTTATAAACGCAAACTATCAAGTTAACGTTCGACTACAAAATGTTTGAGCCGGCCTCAGTAGCTCAGTCGGATGCGCGTCTGACTGGTGATCAGGAGGACGCGGGTTCGATACCTGCCGGGGTTGGCAATATTCATTTGTGGAGATTGATCATGAAATCGTTTCGACGGTCATTCTCTCCCTTCCTTCAAAAAGGGCAGTTGTCATTTTCTGGCGAAAGAATATGCACTGCACTGGTTAACCACTTTCGTATAAGCCTGCCCAGGAAAGTGTGGATAGGTAAACTGACCGGCTCAAAAATGACCTAAAATAGCGTTGACTGGGCCGTTTGACTCCAATACAAGCAGACGAACAAAACAAAAGGTTTGATTGCGAACAAATGAGATGGCCTTCAGAGACAATATTGTTAGATATCTATCCTTCAGAGACAATATTGTTAGATAGCTATTAAGTATGTTCAATGCAAAGCAGCTCATATACATGTTAACCATTCGTACACACCACTACGAAAACACATCCATGTCATATTGTCTACTTTTTCATGGCCGCAAAATGTAATGTAGACGTTTTCTTGCTTTTAGCCTGTCTACTTATGGTTTTTCCACGCTTTCACTACACTTCCTCGTACGTAATCTTACAAAAAGAAATCTAAATGATTTAATTGAATGGATATTTCATAGAGAAGATTCCCTGTATCTTGCATGGAATGTAAGAAATGTTTTTTGTTGTTTTTTTTTACTTCTGAAGAGCATACAAGATACATGTTATAGTCATGCCATAAAGTGTGTGAAGCTCTCACCTTTCTACTTGAAAATAGTTATATAAGATTTAGTACTAAATTATTTAGGCCGGCCCCCGCTTATCGGGGCTTGAAGAAATAGATGGGATGCATAATGCCTCCACGCAGAGCTGAAAATGACCACGCTCGAGTACTGGTAAACCGCTAAGAGGATCCAAATAGAAGTGGAGGCAATGATCAGGAATCGATACAATTAACCCACAGCTCCCAACAGAGACACTAAAGGGAAAGAAACACAAACATGAAACAACAGACCCAGATGGAAACATCAACAGCAGAAGGCAAAAGGACAGTTACTTTCTCACAAAATGGCCAATAGGCTATCCAAAATAAAATAATATAAGCGACACAAACACCCAAAGACAATTCATAACAAAAATAAACCGCAACAGAAGAACCGCCTTGGAACGGTCAGCGGAAACGAATTCCACTGGGGGCTTAAATCGATTTTACGTGGCCACAATCCTCGCCCTTACTGGTGGACCCCTACCAAGATTGTTCAAATTATAGTGCTGGGACAACAAAATGCCCCCCGCCACGGGGCCCTTTGGTTTTACATAAGCTTATATAGGGAAAATCTTTAAAAAATCTTCTTCTCTGAAACCACAAGGCCCAGGTCTTTGATATTTGGTATGAAGCTTCATCTAGTGGACCCCTACCAAGATTGTTCAAATTATAGTGCTTGGGCCAAAAATGCCCCCGCCCCGGGGCCCTTTGGTTTTACATAGTCTTATATAGGGAAAATCTTTAAAAATCTTCTTCTCTGAAACCACAAGGCCCAGGACTTTGATATTTGGTATAAAGCTTCATCTAGTGGACCCCTACCAAGATTGTTCAAATTTTAGTGCTGGGACAAAAAATGCCCCCGCCACGTGGAACTTTGGTTGTACATTGTCTTATATAGGGAAAATCTTTAAAAATCTTCTTCTCTGAAACCACAAGGCCCAGGTCTTTGATATTTGGTATTAAGCTTTATCTAGTGGACCCCTACCAAGATTGTTCAAATTATAGTGCTGGGACCTAAAATGATCCCGCCCCGGGGCCCTTTGGTTTTACATAAGCTTATATAGGGAACATCTTTAAAAATCTTCTTCTCTGAAACCACTAGGCCCAGGACTTTGATATTTGGTATGAAGCTTCATCTAGTGGACCCCTACCAAGATTGTTCAAATTATTGTGCTGGGGCAAAAAATGCCCCCGTCCCTGGGCCCTTTGGTTTTACATAGGCTTATATATGCGAAATCTTTAAAAATCTTCTTCTCTGAAACCGCTAGGCCCATGTCTTTGATATTTGATGTGTAGCTTCATCTAGTGGACCTTTGCCAAGATTGTTCAAATTATAGCCTTTGTTGATGTTTGGTATGAAGCTTCACCTTTAACTATGGATCGTGAAATTTTTAAAATAAAATATTAAAAATACTTAATTATGAAAACGAATTAAATATAACACGGTCAAGTAATTTTTATCAACAAATACATTTTAGAAATTATAATTTAAATTTAATGAATACGCAGTAATGCAACAGCTCTTTGCTGATTGGTGGCTAATAATAGCCAGCGTGCATCTATATAAAGGGGGTTGGCAATATTCATTTGTGGAGATTGATCATGAAATCTTTTCGACGGTCATTCTCTCCCTTCCTTCAAAAATGGCAGTTGTCATTTTCTGGCGAAAGAATATGCACTGCACTGGTTAACCACTTTCGTATAAGCCTGCCCAGGAAAGTGTGGATAGGTAAACTGACCGGCTCAAAAATGACCTAAAATAGTGTTGACTGGGCCGTTTGACTCCAATACAAGCAAACGAACAAAACAAAAGGTTTGATTGCGAACAAATGAGATGGCCTTCAGGGACAATATTGTTTGATATCTATCCTTCAGAGACAATATTGTTAGATAGCTATTAAGTATGTTCAATGCAAAGCAGCTCATATACATGTTAACCATTCGTACACACCACTACGAAAACACATCCATGTCATATTGTCTACTTTTTCATGGCCGTAAAATGTAATGTAGACGTTTTCTTGCTTTTAGCCTGTCTACTTATGGTTTTTCCACGCTTTCACTACACTTCCTCGTACGTAATCTTACAAAAAGAAATCTAAATGATTTAATTGAATGGATATTTCATAGAGAAGATTCCCTGTATCTTGCATGGAATGTAAGAAATGTTTTTTTTTTGTTGTTGTTTTTTTTTACTTCTGAAGAGCATACAAGATACAAGTTATAGTCATGCCATAAAGTGTGTGAAGCTCTCACCTTTCTACTTGAAAATAGTTATATAAGATTTAGTACTAAATTATTTAGGCCGGCCCCCGCTTATCGGGGCTTTAAGAAATAGATGGGATGCATAATGCCTCCACGCAGAGCTGAAAATGACCACGCTCGAGTACTGGTAAACCGCTAAGAGGATCCAAATAGAAGTGGATGCAATGATCAGGAATCGATACAATTAACCCACAGCTCCCAACAGAGACACTAAAGGGAAAGAAACACAAACATGAAACAACAGACCCCAATGGAAACATCAACAGCAGAAGGCAAAAGGACAGTTACTTTCTCACAAAATGGCCAATAGGCTATCCAAAATAAAATAATATAAGCGACACAAACACCCAAAGACAATTCATAACAAAAATAAACCGCAACAGAAGAACCGCCTTGGAACGGTCAGCGGAAACGAATTCCACTGGGGGCTTAAATCGATTTTACGTGGCCACAATCCTCGCCCTTACTTCCGTCGCGATTTAGACAAATAATTTGTTCAGTCCGCATGAAGGCCTCCTAACTCATCAGTGCAACCTCTCCGTGAACACAAAAAATCAGACAACCATAGAGATGAAACAACGGTGAGGACTCGACGGCAAGAAACCACTGAAATGCCGGAGCAAAAGAAATTTGCCTGTCCAGGCAAAGTGGTACGAGTCGGGTCGTCCATGCTTATAGACCCTATTGGTTTTATTGAGCGACAGGTACTTCGATGGTTTGATGAGTCAAATACCCCAAAGAGCTTCAGTTAAAGTCAATACTATAAAAATAGGCTCTCCCATAGAAATTTTAAACAAACTGTTCATGCGAGGACATTTTCGCATTCTGCATCTAAACATGCGTTTAGGCACAAGGACAGCACGAAAATCAGAATCATTTGTATATAAAGCAATGGGAATCCGACGAAAAGTGCTGATATTGCAAGCTTTATTGCCAAAAGCAAATATACGGGCCCATAGATTTTTTTTTAAAAAACAGATTTTTTGTGGCGTATTTATTGTTGATTACAATGAGGTGAAGAAAGTCCTTGACTACCGAGTTAGTTTATGAGCTATAGCAGCATAAAGAAGTAAAGGGTGTCTGTAATTCGGGCGCATTTCAACGTAATTTGTAAACGACGTTTAAGGCGTGTAAGGTTAACTTCCGAGAAAGTCTAATTAAGATCGACCAGAACATAATTTTTCGAACATGATCATTAGCAAATAGATATATGTGATTGTAATATAATTATATTAATTTTCTAGTTATGGCATTTTACGTATGTAAATTAGGGATAATTCGTGGGATTACTTTTGACACAAACATAGATTCTGGTGCCTGTGAGAAAGCCTTGCTTAGTAAGAAGTTCTACTTAGTAGACAATTCGTAATAATCGTTTTAGAAAATCGAAGCAAAATAGAAGTCATATTACTGTAGACTAAAACTTTTTTGTCAGTGCGTTAATTACGTGAATTTGATCTGTTATATCAACCGATACACGTAGTGCCGAGGAACGCAAGTTCTACCGTTAGATTATCTGGTACTATGAAGACTATGAATACATTGCGAGAGAATGTCGAATGATCCGAGTTATCGCTGGTACATAAAGTCGAACTTCATTGGCTCGAACACCTTTGGGACCACGAACATCCGTTCGAGACAGGGGTAGTTCGAGCAACTGAGGCTTGCTGCCAGGAGGCATAACGGGGTACTTTTGGACATATTTTCGGTGTTCTGTAATGAAAATGAATGCTGTGTGTACTCATTAGAATCGCCTCATCGAGGCGATTCTAATGAGTACACACAGCATACATTTGCAAGATAAAAGACGAAAATCTAAATTATCTCGCACCAATTCATATGTAGAGGACTTCCCTAGGGGCTCAAGAACGGGTTTGACTCAGCCATGGTAAACGAGCAATCGGTGTTCGAGCCATCGAAGTTCTACTGTACTATATAATATATTCATATAATGCAGTTCATTTTATATTTATTAGCGAAATTTCAGTAAATGGCTTAAAGTTGTGAACTGATTACCGTTCAGCACACAGTACATAGAAATAAATAAATAAATAAATAAATAAATAAATAAATAAATTGCATTTCGCCTTTGCAATAAAAAAACTGGAAAAATTGGATCATTCAACTATTCACTGTATGAAAAATAATAGCGTTTTCAACAGAGACGATTGTTTGGTATCCAGTGACGCTGCCGGTCAACGCGCGTTAAGATTGGCGGCGACATCTTTTACGTATACTTGATCTTAACTAAAGCAAATTCTTCTGATACAAGAAGCCTCGTTTCTTGGATTTGCATTTATCTATTGTAGACGGGTTTTAAAGGATATTTGAGGGTCACTGATGACGCCAAGCTGGCCGTAACTAGCTAGTCTGGCCTAGAAGAACTTGTACACTCCATAATTTTCAGGTCTGTGATGTATTCAGGGCTTCCAAAGGTAACCCTTTCATAGAACATATTGTTTCTTGCAAAATTTATGATAAACGCAATAATTAGGTCGTCGATATAAAAGGATTGGTATATGTTATACGACAGGCTACATGCATGGTAATTAACCCAGTCACGGTTGATAATGTTGCTTCTTTTTTATTTGCACGCCGATGGGTCAGGTCTCAGATTCTATTACGGTTCCAGCGTAAAGACGTACGTAAATTTAATTTTAGGTAATGTTGGTTGGTACCCGAATTTTTGTCTCTGGTTAGGCCCAGTGAAGTCTAACGGTTGGTTTCCTTTTGCCCCAGTATTTCAGTTATTTCTGCTTTCGAGTCCTTACCGTTGTTTCATCTCTGTTTTTTTTTTTTTTTTCATGTTCTCGGAGATGTAGCATTGATGAGTTAGGAAGCCTTCATACCGACTAAACAAATTATTTGTCTAAGCCACGACAGAGGTAACGATTGTTGCCACGTAAAATCGATTTAAGCCGCCCAGTCAAATACTTCTCCTGACCGTTCCAATTCGGTTCATCTCTTACGGTCTATGTTTGTTAGGAATCGTATCTGAATGTGTGTATCGCTTATATATTTTTGTTTAAGAAAGCCAATTGACCATTTTGTGGGAAAGTATCCGTCCTTTCCGCCTGATGTTTCCATTAGGGTCTATTTATTTCATTTCCGTGTTTCTTTCCCTTTGCTGTCTCTGACAAGAGGTGAGGGTTATCTGTATCGATTCTCTAGCATTGCCTTCACTTCCATTTCTAACTAAACTAATGTTATTTTTTTATTTCTACTTTAAAAATAACTAGTGAGAGCTCATTTGAACCACCTGATTGACTAACCACTATTAATAATTTTAGGTATAATAGAGACAACGATCTATACGCCTTTAAGCGCATTTTACTCTATATAAACTGTTGTTTATACGGGTATTTATTGCACGGATTTGTTAAAGCGGTGAATCGCATTTTAATTAGATTTTATGAAACTCGCCTAAGGTTCGTATACTAAAATGTCATGCACGTTTGTGTCCTCAATCGAGATTGTCATAAAAAGTCTTATTTTTTGTGGTACGACTGAATCTGCGGCTGTTGCAAGTGTGCTTGTAACCGAATATAATTCTGTTGTAACCTACAATATGTGAAACTAGCCCAGACAGTTGAAAATGTGTCGTTTCTTATGTGCAACCTGCGAAACAATGATCGAGCTGTGATCTGAAGAAGGCTCGTTTAATGCTGAACTCACTTGAGCATGAATTTCGCCTTGCTTATATATATTTTTAAATGGTAAGATTCAAAACCTTATGAGCAGAGCATGTACCATTTTCTGATTAGAATAGTTCGCTTATGTCTCCGTATTTCAATAATTATGAGCATTACAAAAATCGGGTTTAAATGGACATTGGAAAAGTTTCATAACCTAGCTAACATAACATAAACATAATAAATATCATTGCATTCAATTTCTTTTTTGATGGTTGCCTACAATTCTATTGAGCAATCTAGCCTATCACTATTTAACGCCTGTGTGATTTGGTATACAATGTAAATAATATTACATAACTATTTATACCATTATAAGTAAATAAATCCTGAGGCAATTCCACTTTACATCCGGTGAGGCCATAACACTAATCCTCTGAAAGTAAAGAGATGTTGAGTTCATTACAAAAATCATCAGAAAGAGAAACAAAGCTGGGGCCAACAAAACGTATCATCTGGAAGCAAACACTTTTGAGACCATCACTCTATTATCGTTTGAAGGTAAACAATTTTTTTGTTCTTATCATGGAAAAGTCATCAAATGTTGAGGCCATTACACTTATCAGATGGAAGTTATCACTGTTGGAAACATTTTTCTAATCTATAGGAAGTAAAACATTTGAAGCCATTTGACTAATCATCTAGAAGTAACAGCTGTTACGTCTACTACACTAATTGAATACAACAAATATTGAGGCTATTGCACTACTAAGTAAATAGTTGCGACAATAATACTAATCATCGGGAAGAAGTGCCACAGGACATCCTCAAAAGACTTACCAACATACCAACAGAGTTGTTGGAACAAACTGCAGAGGACAAAGCAAAGTGTCGAGGCCTCATCAGAATTGCTGCTAGTGAATATGGTGCAAGAAGAATCAGCAAACCTGAGCAGAAACGCGCACAGCGTAAAGTCAGAGCTAGGACATCACCAACAGAGATGTCTCCTTTAACCTCTGTTGCTGTATCTTCAATAGACAGTTCAGAGCTAGAATTGGTCTAATCAGCCATCATAGATCACACAAACAGTAACATGTCTCAAATGCGATTAAGATTGGTCATTGTCAGTAATTAAAGACAAACAATTATTATTAATTATCAGGAAAAAAACAACTGTTTGGGATATTAAATTAATCATTTAAAGGAAAACAATTTTGATGCCATTTATGTTATAACCAGACAGTAAACATCTGTTGAGACCATTACATTTATCATCTGGAGGTATACAAATGTCAAGGGCATTACTCTAATCATCATGAAATAAACAACCGTTGAAAGAAATAGAAATATGGGCCCCGTCAAGCGATTTTGGTACTTATCGCCTATGCGAGCAGCGAAGGTTCAGGCGAGCCTGCGCATCCGTGCAGTCTCGCCAGAACCTTCGCTGCTCGCTCATACAAGCAGTGAATCAAGAGGAACCTTCAGACGGAAAGCCATATCCCTGGCCCCTCTGAATAGCTGGGCATGCGCAGTTAAAATTTGTCATGACGGAATGCTCGAAGACACAAATTCGCTTGGCGGGGCCCATATATGCGACGAAAAAGCCACACTCAAGAATTACAGCCAACCAATTGCACAAAGAGGAAGAGTAACGTACAATGAGGAAAATAAAAAACAGGAAACACAAATGAGCCCCGCCAAGCGAATTTGTGTCTTCGAGCATTCCGTCATGACAAATTTTAACTGCGCATGCCCAGCCATTCAGAGGGGCCAGGGATATGGCTTTCTGACTGAAGGTTCCTCTTGATTCACTGCTTGTATGAGCGAACAGCGAAGGTTCTGGCGAGACTGCGTGGATGCGCAGGCTCGCCTGAACCTTCTCTGTTCGCATAGGCGATAAGTACCAAAATCGCTTGACGGGGCCAAAATAGGAAAGCAACCAGCTCTCTTTCCCCCCACAAAAGTTGATAAAGGTGCAACAGGCACAGTTAATCAAACTTTAATAAATAATCATATTAATAATAATATACAAAACCATAAGCACATTCAACAAGAAGAGCCCTGTCAGAAAATCAGACATAGCTGCTTTTAAAATAAACACTATTAGAACCACCGCCTTAGGATGGTCAGTAGCGAGAACCACTGAAGCCACTTTCCTAAAGGAAGAAATAGCCGTTGACATAATAAATTAATAATCTGGAAGTAAATACATTTTGAAGAATTACTCCAATCATCATGAAGAAAGCAACTGGTGAGGTCATTTATCTAAACATCTGGAAGTAAACAACTGAAGAGAACAATGAAGTAAGCAGTTTTACATGCATTTACGTTATCACCAGGTAGTAAATAATTATTTGGACCATTACATTTATAATTTGGAAATATACAAATATTGAAGTATTTACTCTAATCGTCCATCATTATGTAACTGTTTAGGGCATTTACCAACTCAGCTACATGTAAACAACTATTGAGATCATTACAGTAGTCACAGGGCTGTAAGCAACAGTAAGGCCAGTAACCGAATCGTCGGGAAACGACAAATGTCGAGGCTATTACATTAACCACTGGAAAGTGACCTAATGTGGAGAACATTACACTAATCATCAGAAGAAAAGAAATATTGAGTTCATTACATGAATCACCCGGAAGTAACAGTGTTAAAACCATTGTTCTTAGCATCATAAAGTAAACAGCAGTTGAGTCCATTACACTAATCGTCTTGAAGAAAACACGTTTTGCGCTCATTACACTAATAGTTCGTCTGGCATTACTGGCCCAATCTTAGTCAAATATGTAAAGTGCTACTGTTTTTGTGTTCTAATAAGTGACTGACGAGTCCAGTCCAGTTTTTCCATAGACACTTTTAAAAAACATGGTTCTGATTATTTTCGTTACAATATTAAAATATCTGTTGACGGATATTATAAGGGTGCGTAAAGAACATAGTGAACTCAGTACCACTGGAGTTTTTGTATGGGAAGTTGTGTTTCAAACTTGCCAACATGTACATTGTGCTGTGCCCTGACTTTGGAGATGCTAACTAAAGAGATGAAACACATTAGTCACAAAGATAAATAGATAGCTGTCCACAAGATATATTTTTATTATGTTTCTTGTAATATTTTTAGCTCTTTTGTTTAAAATGAAGTTTATAACAGTTAATTGAATGGGATTGAAAACAATTTGTTATTCACCCATAATTATGCTTTGTAAATGGCATTTTTCTAACGATACAATGGTAAATTGCGGGTTGAAATTGTTTGTTTGTTTGCATTGGAGTTTAACGGCCCAGTCAACACAAGTTTAGGTCATTTTTGAGCCGGTCAGTTTACCTATCCACACTTTTCCTAGGCAGTCTTAAACGTTAGCAGTTATCCAGTACAGTGTGCATTCTTTCCCCATAAACCAACAACTGACCTTCTTGGATCAGCGGAAGGGAGAGAATGGCCGCAGAAAAGATTTCATGAGCAATCTCCACGATACAATGCTGCCGACCCCAGCAGATATCGAACCCGCACCCTCCTGATCATCAGCCAGATGCGCATCCAACTGAACTACCGAGGCCGGCTACGGGTTGAAATGTAAACCTTAGTTTTCTTGACATAAAATCGGATGTACAAGGGCATTGCATGAGCATGCTAATTTGATGAAAATAAAAAATGGATAAAATTAGCTAACACTGTTTGTTGGATTGTTTGTTGTATTGGAGTTTAACGGCCCAGTCAACACTATTTTAGGTCATTTTATTGTTTGTTGGAATGTACATAAATAATAATAATAATGATACTACTATAACTACTGATACTACTACTACTACTACTGATTACAAATTAATAATAAAAAGAAGATAACAATAATCATACTGTCACTACATTTTCCACTACTGCTACTATTATTGGGTTCCCGCCGATCGGGGCTTGAAGAAATAGATTGGGCTGCATAATGCTTCCATGCAGAGCTGAAACTGAACGCACACGAGGTCGTTGCCTGCCCAGGCAAAGTGATGTCAGTCGGACCGTCCCTGTATATAAACATTTTGGTTTGTTTTGGCTGCAGGGCTTGAGATGCCATTTCATCTCAATGTCGAAAGTCGCACATATTGGAAGAAACAGATCCAAAAATGACCTTAATAATGTTGTCGGGAAAATACAGTCTCAATACAAACAAAAAAAACACTAATACTCATGATTCTACTTATAATAACGAAAATAATAATTTTAAAAATAAACACGATGATAATAATAACTATACTCTCACTACTACAACTACTACAACTCAGTACTACTATAATAATGATCATCATCATAACGATGGTAATAATAATTTTATTTTGCTACTACTCCCACTACTACTACTACCACTACTACTACTACTACTACTCGGCCCCCGTCAATCGGGGATTGAAGAAATAGAGAGGCTGCATGATGCTTCCAAGCAGAGCTGAAATGCGACTGCAAACGAGTACTGGTCAACAGCTTAGAGGACCTAGGCCTGCCCAGGTAAAGCGGTGCGAGTCCATGCTCATAAACCCAATTGGTGTCATTTGGTGGCAGGGCTTGAGATGCCATTTCATCTCAATGTTGGGTAAAGAACCCAAATATTGGAAGCAGCGTCTCCAAAATGACCTATACATTGTTGACGGGGACGTTAAACCTCAAATCAAACAAATAAAACTACTACTACTGCTACAACTACTGCTTCTAGTACTGTACTACCATGCTTATAACTATTATAAACGTGATTAATATAAAGTGGATAAACACTAGCTAATGTTGTTTGTAGGAAAGAACATTTAACAATAACAATGATAATAATGATAACAAACGATAATAATAATAATAATAATAAAAATAATAATAAAAATAATAATAAACACAGTTTTCCATGTCAATTTAGATATTAAGTCTATGGAATTCAACAAAACGGAAGAAAATGTGCAACCGGAATTTGATACTGCAAATTCAGTGTTCATGTAATTCTAGTTTATGAGTTTATAACTAAATGGCTTTAATAGTGTGATACCATTGCCTGTTTCTTTCCTTAAAGATACACAATCACAATCGCATCACGTAAACAAATCCGTGAAATTAACCCCCCCCCTATTCCCCACTTTATCTAGAGAAAACCGGAGTTTACGGGGTATACATTATTTGATTTGTTCTTGCTCCAAGCCATAGGTTTTGGGTTCTCGTTAGAACCGCCTCAATAAGGCTGTTCTAACGAGCTCCAACAACATATGTTTGAAGTATTTAAAAGAAATTTATCGCAGATTTTCATCAGAATAATAGTCATTTTGGAGATGTGTAAAAATGCACTTTATCGTTTGACGTCGCGTTTGAGGGTGTAATAACGCCATTTATTACATACCTACTATAGGAAAATTACATTAGAATCTTTCAATACAGGCTCATTTTTTCGCTATTTTGATGGCACAGTCACTTGACGGGGCCAAAAATCCATATAATATGGATTTTTGGCACTGCCTTTCCATATTGACACTGCTCCACTCTGTTACTATAGCAATAGAACGTTAATGCCGTACTCCATAAGCTTCAAAAGGCTCAGAAAAATCACTTGAAGCAATGTCAACCCGACTTCTGGACCTAGACAGAGCGATAGAAGACAGTTATAACAATAGATTTTGAGAAAAGTCTGATATTTCGTGGCAAGCATGAAACATGAAAAACAAAATACTTTTTAAAAGAAGTTCACACACGATTGGGTAGCTTTGTGAAGGACGTTGATTGCAAGCAAAGCAGGGATGTCGCAACATTTGAAACAATAAGGTCTTGCCAACAACCTTAAACGAATAGATCCCTTCACTTATGAGGGGCTGGAAAATGTGCGGAAGAAATCTGTGGGAGGGAAAAATGCCCCCACAAATTGTCTTGTATTTTAATGTAAACAACAACCGCGACCGACTGCTTCACACGGAATCGATTATGCAGTAGCTTGATGAATGATACTAAGAGCCTTTAAAATTAAAATGGCGTCAAATTAGCACAAAACATTCTGTAAAATACCTTAAAAATCATTCTTTGAACTGAAGAAATTCCGTATTTGAAATGGCGATTTGTTTTTGTTTTGAAACTTACAGTTGCGACGTCACTGGTGACGTAATTTGCTGCGCACTACTATGTTACTGTATTACCGTGAGCATGGTTAGTGTAGGCCTACTAATCAGTTAAATTTAAAAGAAATTTCTTTTTTTTTTTATTTTTCGGCGGATACCGAAAATATATCCTCAACACACTCGATGAAACGTTCCCGGCATCAATCTTTAAAAAGTAAATATTCTCTTTGTCTTCATTTCTTCACGTTGCAATATAACTATGCTATATAAATGATGTAATAAAGAGGTTATGATATAGTGAAGGTGTGCCTCTAAGTCATATTGGCACCGGAAGTCATATTGGCCCTCGGGCTAAAGCCCTCTGGCCAATATGACATACCGGTGCCAATATGACTTAGAGGCACATCTTTACCATATAATAGCCTCTATGGTATATTTCCGATAATCCACTAGTGGATTAAATATGCAAATTAGCTAAATTTGTCCCGTAACGTTACATGTACGACGTCCTTAACGACGTCGCGTTTACTAATGGCGGAATATTGATATTTTTGTAAACAATCGTGAATAAAATGCGTTTTAAATGTCATATGATAAATAGAATCTTGCATTCGTGCTCATGTATTATTAAATTGATTTAACTCGCCGAGAAATAGGGATAAAATGCTCGGCAGAGCCTCGCATTTTATCCCTTTTCCTCAACTCGTTTAATAAGTTCAATAATACATGAACACTTATGTAAGATCCTCTATTTGTCGCACGGGTGTTTAATCGTAATGGAGTCACTTGATTTGCCACTTTGTGTCGTATCTATTCTTGTTATCTAACGCGGCTCAGTTGTGTTTCATATTACAAATGTACCATTATAGTGCGCATGCAACAAATGAACCATCAACGTGTTAATTAAATCAGTATCGCTAATTGCCTATCCCCTTTCATTAAATTGATGTTTACAGCCATCGACGTAAATACTATGCATCTAAACTTTCAATTTGATAGATGCAACATATGTGGGGGGTTGAAGGTTACTTTCTATCTGTGTTACGAGTATTTCATTACAAACCTGCCTTGTCATTTGTAAACAACAAGATTGCAGATCAGCCTGCACTTCTGTGATTTTTATACACTACCACATGATAGTGGTGGCACACGATAGTGCTGGGGTATTATGGTCCGTCCGCACCAACAAATGTATAGTTAGGTGGCTATGTAAATGGACAGATTAAAGTAAGTCTATGGGATTTATTCCGTTAGACACCGAAAATACTTCTTTTCAGTGGCTAAAAGTAGCCACTTAAGTATCAATCCTGCCAAAAATATGTAGCATAAGTATACATCCGTGAGAACCTCCGGACGTCCGTCCGTCCGTCCGCACCATTTCCAATCGATAACTTGAGTAATTTTTCACGGATTTTTCACGGATTTTTTTTTTTTTTTTTCAAATTTAGCATGCATGTTTATACCGGGAATGAGTGATATGGGATTGTTAATAGGCAAAATCCGTTAAGATTTGACAGAGTTACTGCCCTGTTTAGTTCAAAATAAGGTTTGTTTGGGCGTTTCCGATCAATAACTTGAACATTTTTTACGGATGTTCTTCAAATTTTGTGTATACATTGGTATTGGGTATGAGTGGTTTGGAATTGTTAATGGACAAAACATTAATATTTAACGGAGTTATGGCCGTTAACAATTCCCATTAAATAGTTTTTGGGCATTTATTCCTTTACTAAATGGAATATGTATGAAGCTTCGCTGATATATAGTCCACCATAAGAAGCAGGTTTTAGACTGTCTTTATGCAAAATGCGTTAATATTTGACAGAGTTATTGCCCTTAACAATTTCCATTTAATGATTTTGGGACTCTTATTCGTTTATTTTATGGACTAATTGGATCAAATTTTGTATATATGTTGGTAATGGGAATGTGTGGTTTGGGAATTGCTCATGGTATAGATACGTTAACATTTGATAGAGTTGTTGTCGTCAACAATTTCCATTAAATGGTATTTGATCACTTATTCCATTACTAAATGGAATATATGGATGAAACTTCACAGATATATAGGCCACTATAGGAGAAACGTTTAGTATTGTTAATTTGCAAAATACGATAACATATTAGACAGTTATGGTCGTGTACAAAGTAGAAGTAAAACAAAGATCAGGAATTGATACAATTAACTTACTCCACCGATAAAAAACACCAAAGGGAAAGAAATACAAACATTAAGCGACCAGACCATAATGGAAACCTAAACAAAGGAAGGCCATAAGGACAGTTACTTTCCCACAAAATGGCCATATGGCCATCCAAAATTAAAAGACACAAGTGATACACACAATAAGTAACAAACAACAACATAAATAAATCGCCACAGAAGAGCCGCCTTGGAACGGTCAGTGGAAGATTTCAAGTCCCATTAAATGCTTTTTGGGCTCTTATTCCTTAACTAAATGGAATATATGGATGAAACTTCACACATATCGTATTCGACCTATTTACCGCACATGCTCCTATAAGCGCACACCCAAGCTTTTTCTGGAAAAAATACACAAGCGCACACTTTACAGTAACCTTCCAACAAATTCATATTGAGTTTTACTGCATCTTTGACCCAGACATTCATATGTATATGTGGTGAACCCATATGCTGAAATTCAGCTCTTTACGTATTTTTTTTTTCGTATTAGTGTGCGCTTATTAGGTAGATTTTTCACCACAATATTTTCATACAATTTTGAAAAAACTAAGCGCACAGTGCGGTAAATAGGTCAAATACGGTATGTACTATTAAAGGAAACATGTTTGGGATTAATAATTGGCAAAATATGTTAACATCTTTGTCAGAGTTATGGTCGTTAACAATTCTCATTAAATTGGTTTTGTTTTGTTTTATTCCTTTACTTAATGGAATTCATAGATGAATAGACCATTTATAGAAGCATGGTTGGGATGGTTAGTGGGCAAAATGAGTTAACATTTGGCAGAGTTACGTGTTTTAACAATTTCCATGAAATTGTTTTTGTATTTATTTTCTATGTAAGAAATAGTTTTTGGTCCATAGCCGCTACACTATATGGGATACCTTGATAAATTTTACTGATATGTTGAACACTTAAGGAAGCCTATTGTGCTCGTGGATTTAACCATATTGGTCTGCAGTGGTGGGGTATCATGCAGTGTTAGCGACGCTTTTATTTTTATTACGATAACACAACCGGTGCGATATAGTGCATTTGTGCACATCCCCAAAATTACTGCGTTTCTCAGAAAAGTCCGTAATATTTTTTTCTTATTTGAACTGCATAGGTTGTGGGTGCTCATTGAGGCGGTGATAACTAGTTCCAACAAACTATGTCTTGGAGAAGAAATGAGAAGAATAATATATAGCCCGTAATCCCCAGTTTTCTCTATATAAACATCACATGAACAAGTCCGTGAAATGAAGACCCCCTATACCCCCACTTTATATCGAGAAAACTGGTGTTTACGGGGTACACATTACAGTCGAACTTCGAAGGGGTCGAACTTGGTAGGCTCGAACACCACGTTTGGGTCAAACTGACTTTTCAGTCCCGGCAAAATCCCTATTCATTTTAACTAAACATGCCATCCTTGGCTCGAACCATGATGGCTCGAACCCTCACACTCTAAGCATGGTCCCTAGAGTGCATTTTCTATGTAAAATCCCACCGATGGCTCGCACTAATTACCTTTTTAAAAATTCCAATTTTATCGATCAAGTAACGCAGGCGCGTGATCAGGATCATAAGACGCTTTGATATTGACAAAGCGTCTTGCCGAAACAGCTGTTTACATAACACAGGTGTACTTGATTGGCGCAATATCTTTGATCAACAGGTAAAGAGATTTATGTTGAGAAGGTGTCAAATTAAGTTTATTGTAAACACTTATAATAACCCAGGGCTAATGAGGCGGCATAAGAAAATTAAAGCTGGCAAAATATTTTTCACAAATTAAAATTTCACACCGACATTGAGTAAGACCTGCCAAAATTACACTCTTTGCCTTAAAATACGGACCGATAAATGATAAAAAATCATAGTACACAAAGATGGATCTTGCCGAGTTGGACTCTAATGGCTCGAACTACCCATGGCTCGAACTTTTTTCGGTAGTTCCGGCGAGTTTGAGCCATCGAAGTTCGACTGTATTTGTCTTATTTTTGCTCCAAGACATAGGTTGTGAGTACTCGTTAGAACCGCCTCAATGAGGTGGTTCTAACGAGCACCTACAACCTCTGCTTGCAGTATCTATAAGAACTAGAGCTATCACTAAAGGTGATGAATACCCCCACAAAAACTGCCTTGATAGTACAACAGCGGCATTTTGCATTTTTTTCACTTGAAAGGGGCAATAACTATGTCGAAAATTGACGAATTGTAGTGGAAATCGAACTTGACCTGTATTTTATGATGTTACATCAGTGTACCAAAAATTATAAAAATCGTTGAAGCACTTTTTGAGTTATCGTCTGGAAACCAAGTCAACCGACCGACCGACCGACAAGCTCACTCCTATATACCCCCCCCATCACTGATTTTCATGAGAAAAATGGCCATTTTGGAAATGTGAAAAAAAACTCTTTGTGGCACGGGTGTGTTATCGTAATGGGGGGCTTAAGGGTAGTTCGTTTCACGGGCTTGTTCACGTGATGATAATGAGGGGCCGATAGCAAGGGTAAATAAGATTTTCTATTTTCTGTACAACTGTCGAATATACAAATCCGGTTTTCACATGTGAGATAATGTGATTGTAATGACATAATCGGTCCGACTCGCATCCCTTTAACTGTTCAGGCTTAGACTTGAGCGGTTCACCAGTATTCGAGTTCGGTCGGTTTCAGGTCTGCACGGTGCTTCGCACTCGTTTCTTTGTCGTTTCCTTTTATGTCTTCATCGGTATATCTCCCCTTTTCATACTCCATATCTCATAATAACAGAAACATGTTCTTCTGCCCTCCAACTTAACATAAACTGATGTTCTAATGCGTATACACAATCTTTGTATTGGTGAAGAGACGCGAAAAATGTATTTAACCTCCAAACGTCATAATGGGAGGGCATTGATTGGTCGTCTATTAAAATTTATTATTTGGTCTCATGATCTGGCACAATTGACGCCTCCGTCAGAAGGCTATTACCACGCCAATGCGTACACCCTATAGGACAAACATCAATTATTTGAGCATGTGGGCATTTTTGAACACGGAATTATTCATCCTAGGACCTATCAAAATGTACTGAGCAGTCGGGAAACATATTCGAAATCAACTCACGCTAAGGTGCACGACCCGCAAAAAAATGTGCATTTCAGCAACCGCGCAGTTCTACCCATCTATGCCTAGACACTGAATGCACCTGTTTGCTGTGACAAAAGCATAATGACGTAATTTGAATGAATGCTACTCTTTCTCTCTCACCACTTCTTCATTTTTGCGTATAAACATCTTGGTGCGCTGCCAATTATGTCACTATTTTGATTCGACTAGGATGTCACAACTGTCAGTTTTAAAACCTTAACAGATCGCCATTTTGAATATACAGCATTTTAAAGCTCACAGAATGCTCTCAAATATTTTACAGAATGTTTCATGCTTATTTGAAGTCCAGCTTATTTTTAAAAGACATTTAGTGGGAGCACACAGCCTATCAATAATCGACTCCATGTGAAGCAATCGGCCGCGGAGACTTGGTGAGGTTGAAAAATTACTCTGATTTGAGCACAGGTTACTCAAAAACTACTTCCTCGCGCAACTCCTGTTCAGCCATTAAGTGAACTGTTATCTCCAACAATTATGCCAAAAATAGTCTGCACATTTTTGTGCCATTTTTATCCTGAGCTTTGGTCGTCGAAAGGGAGACATTCAAAATCGCAGTTGTGCTGTTGACGGGAAATCTATTCAGTCATCCTTAAATGTCATACTTCAAAATATATTCTAACGGTAATTAGCAAACACATTTATTTGTGACCGTTTTAATGTTTCTTACTTTGAATAACTCATACCAGAATACCAAAGGCTCAAATACACCGGAAGAAGTTATTTTCTTTCATTTTTCAGTTGACAAAATACAGTCCCAAATAGCAGAGGCAGATTGCAAATAGAATCTTAACAAAGGTCTTGGATGACGTCCTACTGTCACTTCACGCTGTTTCACTGCATGTTCTCCTCGCAAGGCGATGTTTTGGTATAACCAGAATTGGGGTGCCATGGGATAATCGAAGATGAAAATTTTTTGTCTTAAAAAGTGAAACAAACCAGTCATGACGTTTTATGAAATGCTTTCGTAGCAAAGGTCATCCTTAAGATAAAGTCTAAAATCAGAGGTTGGCAAAACGGAGTTTCTGCAAAATAGCACCTTACCTTCCGTTGGAGTACTTTGTGGCTCACATGTTACCCGAGCAACGCACGAACCTACACGCACGAACCTACAACGGCGAGGGACTTTATGTTTAAGAGTCAGTGCTCGTAACCACTAGATCAAGTTAGGTGGGGGCTCTTTGGAGTCTCGGTTTTATTGAGAGTGTTCATTAACAGTACTGGTGTTTGCCAAAACGGCTTATCCCCCCTTGTTGAATTCTGAAAATATTTAAAGGTCACTGATGAGGCCTTTGTTGGCCGAAACTAGCCAGTCTGGCCCAGAAAACATGTACACTCCATATTTTCCAGTTTTGTGGTCGATTCCTTGCTTCCAAAGGATAACCTTTTCTAGAGCATATTACACCCTCTGGCGTATGTATGTGCACATAATTCCACTATGAAATATACTTAATTAGCTAAACCCTCCCAAATGAAACAAACCATAAACTGCACTATGGTGAAGTGTACGAACAGACTTTAATATGTCCCCGGACGTCAATGTGTCGTCAATGACAGCTTCAGATCTCTTTAAAAGAAAAGAATTTACCACGAACAATATACATAATTATGTTATATCAGTTTGGACTATCCGAATAAGAAAAAAAAAATAAAATCTATGTCACCGGGTTTTATGCTGAATAGATATACTGCCAAGTGAGGCAGACAGGGTATCCCATTCGAATAAGGAGGCCTTCATGAGGACTGAACAAAGTATGGCAGAAGAGAGGGCGAGGATTGTGGCCAAGTAAAATGGATATAAGGCCCCTCCCCACCCCAGTGACCGTTCCAAGGGGGTTCTTCTGTCACGGTTTATTTGTGTTATGGTTTGTATTTGAGTGTGTGGATCGCATTTATTATTTTGTTTTTGGTAGCCAGTTGGCAATTTTGTGGGAAAGTAACTCTCCGTTTGGCTTTCCGCTATTGATGTTTCCATTAGGGTCAGGTTGTTTCGTGTTTGTGTTTTTTTCCCTTTGATGTCTCTGGTGGGGGATATGGGTTAATTGTATCGATTCCTGATCATTGCCTTCACTTCTATTCTTCTCTTAAGGAAAGATCCAAATTTCAGAGGAAGTGGGGAGTTGATGAACAGGAATAAAAGCAAAAACTCACTAAGGTTATGACATATTATCTTTATCAACATCTGAGCAAGTAAAAATATGGAAAACTGTACAAAAATGAAAACAAATTAGTCTGCGCACAACAATACCACCAGGACGACCTGTGCAACATGTGATGACTCAACTCATTGTGCGCATGCGTGAAGGCAGAGTATTTGCTGTTCACACGAGCCTCTGGGCAATCCAAAACTTCCAAAATCAAAGACTGAAATATAGTCTTTTCTGTAAATTCGTTTGCAACACAGGTTATTTGCAACACAGGTTTTCTTGAAGGTTTTGTCGAGTGCCAGCTCAATTAATCATCACGTGAACAAGTGAAATGAAGGCTCCCCTAAACCCCACTTTATATAGAGAAAACTGGGGTTTACAGGGGTAAACATTATTTTTTCTTATTTCTGTTCCAAGACATAGGTTGTGGGTACTCGTTAGAACCGCCTCATTGAGGCGGTTCTAACGAGCACCCTCAACTTATGTTTTGAACATTTATAACAAAAACATCAAGGACTTTCATCAGAAAAGTAGCCATTTTGAGTAAGTGAAAAATGCCCTATGTCGCACGGGTGACTTATCGTAATGTATGTCCACTGTGTGCTCCTTGAGCCAGCCTCGACAGCCCATCAAGATGTGGTTGTGATATTAGCAACACTCGTTTCGTGAGTAGTGTTCCTTAAAGGGTCATTCTCTCCCTTCCGCTGATTCAAGAAGGTCACTTGCCGGTTATAATATTTTTTCTAAAGTTTGTGGTTAGGTAAACTAACCGGTTCGATAAGACCTAAATAGTGTTGACCAGGCTGCCAAACTACAAGCAAACAAACACAGGTCCACTATGAAACCTTGAAACCATCCCGAAAACACGCCTATATAATTTTGACCCCTTCACACCCCACTTTTATACAGTAAAACTGGGGTTTGCAGGGAAAAACCTTATTTTCCTTATTTCTGCTCTAAAATATAGATAGTGGGTATTCGTTAGAACCGCCTCGATAAGAAAAATATCACACTTTTTCATCTTAAATTTGTTCATTTTTTCGGCGATATAGGTTACAATGTATTTGTGGAGGCGTGTTTTCGTAATGAATCGTGAAGACGAACACATATACTTTATCTGTTTACAAAGCCCGGGTATGATCCAATAAGACAACACAATATGGGATACCTCTTTCGTTTCGTTGCTTAAGAGCAAGTTTTCCGATAGCAATGGGTTGTATTTTAATGTTTGGTAGCTTTAAGTGCTCGTTAGAACTGCCTCATAGATATAATTATCACAAGTTCCATGTATCTATGTTTTGAATGTTCATTAGAACCGTGTCATGGAGATGAGATGGTTAACACTTTATAAAAGAAGTATGTTTTGAAAGCAATGTTCTTGATACAATGACATGATTTTGTGAGGTAAGGTACACGAGTAAATATCTACAGTGATTTGTCAATGAGTTGTGGATATCTACAGTAAGCTAAGCATAGCAAAATGATCAGTCACTGTCTTTTCTGCTTGAGTTGACAGAGGAAAATGTAAAAAATAAATCATGTTGAATAGAACAAACAAGTTTCTCTCCACAGAACGGGGTTTGAAGGATGGTCATAACACTGTAATGGTGACGACATTGAGGTATATTTCAAATCAATTCATCCTGGAATTGCACATAACAACATATTTATCTCTCTCGATGACAACTAGACCTCCGTCAGTTTTGTCTCTGCATTTCCTTGACTCCGGCGATACTAAAAACTGTACGTTGTGCCTCTTACATTAGGAGAGAAACTGAAAATACAACAAAACAATTTCATGTACATTTATTAATATACAAAAAGCTGAATCTGACCACACACGAGTACTGGTAAACTACTTAGGGGATCTAAGCCTGCCCAGGCAAAGCGATGCAGGTCGGACCGTCCATGCTTATAAACCCTATTGGTTTCATTGAGCGGCAGGGCTTGAGATGTCATTTCATCTCAATGTCGGGTAAAAGTCCCACAAAATTGGAAGCAACGTCTCCAAAATGATCTCTACAGTGTTGACGGGGACGTTAAACCTCAAATCAAACAAACAAACAAACAAATATACCAAAACATATGGAAAGCGATGTGTGTACAAAATATCACTGTAAGCTGTGAAACAACGCAGTTGACTATGATTAGGCCGCGACAAGGATAAAAGTGTCTTTGAACATCAGCGCTCAGCCAAGAATCAAATAGACTTGCTGTTGGATCTTTGGGAAGAAAAAAAAACAAAACGGCCACAATAGTATTAAACAATCTACCGACATCCTTTCTTAATTTTCCTGACCGTCCTCAGTAGCCGGTAGTCATCTGTGCCGGACGAGATAATAACCTCCCTTCCGATGGAAGGTACATTTGTTCAATTCAGAAAGCAACTTTTCCTAGCTGTGACTTTTTCATTTTAAGTTGTCGTGCAGCCCCTTTAGTAATATGTCATTCCAGCTGACCGTTAATCCAATGTGGACGAAAACGGGATCCCGATCCTTGCTTCTCAAATGTGACCAGAGTTATCCGCACAAATATCATTTGAACCAGCGCACGACAAAACCTACAATAAGACATGTGCTTCCAGCGAAGAATCCGATCAGCCTGCGCATCCATATAGTCTTAACCAGAGATTTCTCTTGCTGTATGAAGGAGCAATGGTCATTAGCTATCCTTAGAGCGCACAGCGAATACTCTGATCAGACTGCGCGGATACGCGGGCTGATTAGAGTCTTCGCTAGGCGCACATGTCTTATTGTAGGTTTTGTCGTGCGCTGGCTCATTTGTATGATGTTCATTTGTGGAGTATATCATTTATATATCTAGTGTGGAAATTTAAGAACAAACTTTTTACGAAAAAATATAGACGGATGTCAAATTCTTGGAACAACTCTCCTAGCATACACCAAGAGTGGCGCAAAATAAGTATAACGAGGTCAGCGTAAGCTTCTTTTGAAAAGTCTAATGCAGAATGCTGACATTAATTACAAAACTCACGCTCATCATAACACTGAGTTTTGTTTCATTGTCAATATTAGCAAGAAGATTCCTGAAGCTGTTCAAATAGAATCATCTTTTGGTGAGGCAACACTTTAAAAGTGTTTCCCTTTCCAATAGGTGTCTAAACCTAACCCATTGCATGCGGGAAACCCCTAAAGGGGTACCTTGGCAAATAGTGCGGGCCAAGATCACAACGAGGCGTCTGATCAGGGCCTGCACTGTTGGCTAACAGAATTTTCCGTCAGAAATTGGATTAAAATGAAAGTTAGGCCTAACACCCTTATAAGACAAATGGACTTGTCTAACATATAACAATGGAAGATTCAACTAGCATACAATGGATTAAAGGAAATAAATTGCCCCCGGTAGCATACTATTTCCTTTGAGAATAGACCCTGTGTCTTAAAAGGAAAACAGAAAAGACGACACAAAACATCATGTTAACACGTTCGTGAAATGAAAACCCCTTTAATTCCTACATTATATAGAGAAAACTGATATACGGGGATTCACATTATTTTCTTTATTTCTGATCCAAGACATAGGCTGTGGTTGCTCGTTAGAACCGCATCAATAAGGCGGTTCTAACGAGCGCTCTCAGCAGCCTATGTTAGAGTAAAAATGAGACAAAAATCACAAATATTTCCGTAAAAAAAAATGTCCTTTTTTGAGAAAAGTAAAATGTACTATGCCGCACGGATGTGATAGTATAATGATTTGCCTCCCTTGTTAAAAGTCAAAGCACTGACAGTACTGGTGAGGTGATTATCTCTGTGTGTAAAATGATGGTCTTGAACCCGGACTTAAACCCTTAAATACCTAAATTTAAGCAAACTGTGTAGATCCTGATCAAACGATCGCCCTTGTTCTAAACCATTTGCCTATGTCCTATTTGGAGCCCTTCGTCATAAATGGGTGTACCCATAAATGGTGTACCCATAATTGAAGTGAAGGCAATGATCAGGAATCGATACAATTGCATTACACCTCCAATCCAAGAAACCAAAGGAAAGAAAACACCAGTATAAGGCAACTTCATCGTAATTTAAACATCAAAGGCCAAAAGGGCAGTTTCTTTCCCACAAAATGGCCAAACGGCTATCCATATTAAAGAGATATTAGCTTTACATACATGCAAAGAAAACATTACAATAATTAACCACAACTAACCACTTGGAACTGTCCGTAAAAAGTTTTACTAGGGGTTGGGGGCATACGTCGATTTTACGTGGCCACAACCTTTGCACTTGTTTAGGAAAATAATTTGTTCAGGCCTTGTAAATCGTTTTTTTTCTAACTCATCAGAACATAAAGTAGAAGTAAAACAAAGATCAGGAATCGATACAATTAACTTACTCCACCCATCAAAGACACCAAAGGGAAAGAAATGCAAACATTAAGCGACCAGACCATAATGGAAACCTAAACAAAGGAAGGCCAAAAGGACAGTTACTTTCCCACAAAATGGCCATATGGCCATCCTAAATTAAAAAAACACAAGTGATACACGCAGTAAGTAACAAACAACAACATAAATAAATCGCCACAGAAGAACCGCAATGGAACGGTCAGTGGAAAGATTTCCACTGGGGGGCTTAAATCGATTTTACGTGGCCACAATCCTCGCCCTTACTTCCGCCGCGATTTAGACAAATAATTTGTTCAGTCCGCATGAAGGCCTCCTTACTCATCAGTGCAACATCTCCGTGAACACAAAAAAATCAAAGAACCACAGAGGTGAGACAACGGTGAGGACTCGACAGCAAGAAACCACTGAAATGCTGGAGCAAAAGAAAACCAGCAGTTAGACTACGATGGGCCCGACCAGAGACAGCGCATCAGGCACCAACCAACATTACCAAGAATTAGATCTCTCTAATTCTCAATAAGCCTTTACGTTGGAGCCGTCATAGAATCTGAGGTCTGACCCACCGGCGTGCAATTAAAGAGGGAAGCAAAGTTGCCAACCGTGATTGGGTTAACTACCATGCATGCAGTCTGTCGTATAACATCAATGTTGTACCCAATCTTTTTAGATAGAAGAATGATTTTACGAAATTGGGTGCTGAAGTCATTGCGATTATATATTTTTCTGAATTTATATACTAAGTCACCATAAAATTCGGGTTCCGATAGACCTTGTTGCAGAAATACATAATTTTAAAATTAAATCAGAATGGCGTCTATAAAATTTTGACTACAATTATACAGACATCGCGTGAACAAGTCCGTGTCATGAACACCCCCTAAACCCCACTTTATATAGAGAAAACTGGGGTTTACATGGGTATACATTATTTTTTTATTTCTGTTGCAAGACATAGGTTGGTTTGTGTTTGTTTGATTAGAAGTTTAACGTCCCCGTCAACACTGTATAGGTCATTTTGGAGACGTTGCTTCCTATTTTGTGTGACTTTTACCCGATATTGAGATGAAATGACATCTCAAGCCCTGTCGCCCAATTAAACCAATAGGGTTTACAAGCATGGACGGTCCGAATCACACAACTTTGCCTGGACAGGCTTAAATCCTTAAACCCTGTTTACCAGTACTTGTGTGCGGTCAGTTTCAGCTCTGCGTGGAAGCATCACGCAGCCCAACTAAGACATAGGTTGTTGAAACTCGTTAGATCCGCCTTACTTTCGTACAAATATTTGTGCGGAGGGGAATTTATAAGTAACTTCAGGTTGATGGACAAGCAACCAACCAAAAATGGTGAACTGTCTCCAAGCTGCTTCGATACCCCGCAATAAAGACGACACAAAAACACAAATTATTCAACCATTTAACGTTACTGTCATTTGGTGGATAATATTATGTTATAAAATGATATGAACGTGAGTATAATAACGCCTGGTTAGTGGTGCGTAACTCAAGACGCCGTCTTTGACACCCCTATGTTTTCTATCGAAATAAATGTGAAAGCAATGATCAGGAATCGATACAATTAACCCACAGCTGCCAGCAGTCACACCAAAGGGAAAGAAACACAAACACCAAATAACTAAAACTCGTTTGAACTGCTTCGGCAATAAGATAGGATTTAAAAGTGTAATATGACAAATAAAAATGTACATGTCTGGTCGTTTCGTGTGAATTTATGAAACTTACCCAAGGTTTCGCATTCGTGTTGCAGAAGTCACATTCGTTTCCACAGACATCACAAACATCGGATTTACGCAAGGCTTCAGGGACATAAAACTCTGTTGTCTGTTGGTCTGAAAGTAGAAGAAGAGAAAAAACGTAAAATGAGAAGTGGATGAGTAAAAACATAGGTTGTTAATGCCCATTGGAATGGCCTCAGAAATGGTGATTCATTAGTATACTAAGTAAGAATAGCAACGTGTTTTCCTGAAAACATCCAATTTTTATGTTAAAATGAATTACTTGTTTTACCCATTGTGTGTCTGCATCATTTTTACAAGTCCGTACATATATTATGGGTACCCGTAAAAACCGCATCAATGAGGCGGTTCTCACAAGCACTTAAACCTATGTTTCGAGTATAAACAGGAAAATATTGTTTCAAATATTCGTTAGAAAATTATCCTTTTGGGGTTATAAAATATGCACTATGTCCCACGGATATGGAATGGTTTCTTTGCTGTCACTCATGCTTTTCCTAACTCAAAATCATCATTGCTGTTGGAATGACAATTGTTAAGTAATGCAGGTTTGACTACAAAACCTAAAACTTATAGCTCCTGCAATGAATACTTTTGTAAAGCCCAGTTTATATATACTGCAATGGGCTTTAAAAGGGTATACATTATTGTTTGTTGTTTGCTAAACAATAGAAATTGCAGGTATTTGCATTATAAGGCGCTTCTAACCAGCACCCACAATCGACATTTGCACGAAAATAAGAACAAAAATCGCAAATGTGCATCCGGGACATTTACATGTAAGAGACACAGAAGAGGGTGTGTTATCCTAATGATTTGAATTGTTATTTTTACATTAGAATAGTAACATCGACGTGGTGTATATGTCCGCGATTAGACACTACCGTACATGTATTAGTTGGATGGTTATTCATTCTAACAATGAGTATTTCAAAGAAAACTATATAGTCAATGTAATAGTTTGTTGGAAGCGTAACATATACATTCACTTAAACAGCAAATTAAGGATACATCACGTTTACAAGTCCCTAGTAAGTCCCACGTTAAATAGAAAGAAGATAGATATCATAACGGTGTACAATACATAGTTTATCTAAAACATAGTTTGTGGGTACTCATTAGAATTGCCTCTATGAGGTGGTTCTTACGAGTACACACAATTTTTGTTTAAAACATTATGTTAGGCCTAAAAACATAGATGTGTTTCCGCTAACATACCTAAAAATTAGGGTCGGTAGGTGAAAAAAATATTTTTATTTTGTCAATATTTTAGGCAAACAACCTTTAAAAGGGCTAAATTCCAACCACATAATCAGAATACGTTTCAATAATGAGGTTTAGAACATTAAGGAAGCAGAGGAATTAATTGTTTTATTTTTTTGACAGTTCTATGAAATTTTATCAAAAGTGCTCGAAAATATTAAGGTCAGTAGGTAAGATAATCTGCTCTTTTTTTCTGGGTGGCCAATAGAAATTCAGGGTCGGCACAAAAACATCAGGGTCGGTCGGGTTAGTGGGGCCACAGCTATTCTTTTGGTTTAGGCCTTTGTAGTATATCCCGAAAAATCATTTTAGAGCCCAATTCAACTTTAACATAAAATATCAACTTACCGGGTGAATAATAATCATACACCCGCACAGCGACAGGCTGAGCCCCTGCCACTAGACCAGTTCTCTGCATATCAACTGTAATGCAAGTTTCTGCTGCCGGGATCTGAAACAGACAAACAAGATATTATAGTTAGACATTAGTCGGGGCCATGACGGATTTGGGCAGTCCTATGTTAAATTGTAGCCATAATGGGTAAGACCTATTATCTTCTATAAAATAACGTCTGCTGTTTGTACTGGATACAACCTTCATTTTCAATATAAAACTGAGAAACTATTCATATACTATCCTTACTGTTTCTTATCCAGAACAATAAGAAGAATTTACTAGAATTCAAGCACGAGTTTGACTGAGCCTGGTAAACGATTCATCAGTGTTTATGTCACTGAAATATCAATCCGAACCGAGCTAACGTATCAAAACACATTTCTTTGTCACAGCCCTTTTGGTGAAACAGGTAGATACTTACTTCGTCAAAGTACAGATTTATTAGTCCGTCACCGTCTTCTGTGCGTTTAAGCAGCGGGTGCTGGGTCACGCTTTTTTTATCGGCACCAAATCCTGTTGGTATTCCAATTTCCATAACTGCCATGTTGCTAGACCCTTTCTCTAACCAGCTGAAAAAAATAAAAGATGATTCTTTAACCCTTCCATCACCGAGTGTCTGATGCGGACTCTCAACGCATTGAATTTGGTATTTTTTTCTTTCTTGTAACTAGGTGTAATGACTACCATAATGACAAAGACTGTATATACTGATGAGGTGGGTATTTAGGAGCCATCTCATCAGGATCTGCAATGTTTGCATAAGTACTTAAGGCTTAAAAGTGATATTTTGCAATGATCAAAAGTAAAGGTGATTGACTAGGTTCCATCGTTTCTTATGTTTGTTTAGAACGGAGGTTTTACGGCCCCGTCAACTCTGTTTAGGTCATTTTGGTGTCGAAGCTGTGTGGGACTTTTGCCCGACATTGAGATAAAATGACATTTCAAGCCCTGCCACCCATTGAAACTAAAAGTAGAAGTGGAGGCAATAATCAGGAATCGATACAATTAAAGCTCCCATCAGAGACACCAAAGGGAAAGAAACACAAACATGAAACAACAGACCCTAATGGAAACATCAATAGCGGAAAGCCAAAAGGACAGAGTTGCCAATCGAGTTGCCAATCGGATATCCAAACTAAAATAATATAAGCGACACAAACACCCAAATACAAACCATGACAAAAATAAACCGCAACAGAAGAAATACTTTGGAACGGTGAGCGGAAACGAATTCCACCGGGGGTGGGCTTAAATAGATTTTACGTGGCCACAATCCTCGCCCTTACTTCCGTCGCGATTATGACAAATAATTTGTTCAGTCCGGATGAAGGCCTCCTAACTCATCAGTGCAACATCTCCGTGTAAAAGACATATATGAATTGGACGGTCTTACTCACACCGCTTTGCCTGGGCAGGCTTAGTTTCCATTAGGGTCTGTTGTTTCATTTTTGGGTTTCTTTCCCTTCGGTGTCTCTGATGGAAACTGAGGGTTAATTGTATCGATTCCTGATCATTGACTCCACTTCTATATAATCCTTCTAAACGGTTTACCGGTACTCATTTGTGGTCAGTTTCAGCTCTGCCTGGCAGCACCATGCAGCCTAATCTATTTCTCGATGCCCCGATTGGCGGTTGCGAATCCGCCATTTCGTACTTAGGCAAAGTAAACAACGAACGTCACTTCCTGTTTGCTGTCCAGTGTATAAAACCTCCCCCAAAAGTGATTTAAGTTTGTTTGTTTGAAATGTGACAGCCCAAACATAACCATTTATGCGATGTCGAGCTTGTCAGTTTACCGATTGCTCAACAGTGCATCATGCCTTGATTAACCTCGCGGTGTATTTCACAATGAAAAGATAGATAGATAGATAGATAGATAGATAGATAGATAGATAGATAGATAGATAGATAGATACGAGATCACCGCACTTTACAGCGACACGCATAAAAGACCATACAAAACATGGTTTATTGCAAATGCAAGCTCTTGTACCACCACTGAACATTAACTTAATGTTTCACAGCCATCAAGAAACACGTGATTAAATATTGCGACGAAATAGAAGTGAAGGCAATGATCAGGAATCAATAATACAATTATCCCACAGCTCCCATCAGAGACACCAAAGGCAAAGAAACACAAACATGAAACAACAGACCCTAATAGAAACATCAATAGGGGTAAGCCAAAAGGACAGTTACTTTCCCACAAAATGGCCAATTGGCTATCCAAAACAAAATAATATAAGCGATACAAACACTCAAAGACAAACCATAACAAAAATAAAACGCGACAGTCTTTGAAAGATCAGGGAGAAATATGTTTTGGTCTATAAAAATTCAAATGAAGTTTTAAATAAATTGAAATACAGACGTTTTCGTGCTTCAAAATAGAATTTAAGTCTGTCTACTTATGATTTTTCCACCAGTTACACTTCATTACCTCATAATCTTATAAAAGAAAAACATAATCATTAACTTGAATGGATATATCATAGGGAGGACTCCATCTATATTGCATGTAATATAAGAAATGTTTTTTTTCACTTCTGAAGAGCATAAAAAAATATACTTTATTGTCATGTCAGAAAGAGCGTGAAGCTCTCAACATTCTACATGACAATATTTACGTAAGATTTGGTACGAAGTTATTTAGACAAGTTGTAGGTATTCCCTTGGGTACGATTTGCGCACTCCTTGTGGCTGATCTGTTCTTGTTTTATTATGAAAGAGGCGTCATGTGTCTCTTCCGCTGAAAACCAATCTGAAATCATTGAAGCCTTTAGCTAGACTTCTAGATAGTTGGATGATTTTTTAAATATTGACAATACCTATCTGATCATTCAAAGTTACCCCCCCCCCACCCAGAACTTCAGATAATAAAGGAAATTCTTCTGATACCGAGGCCCCGTTTCTGGATTTACATCCATCTATTGCAGATCGTTTTTTTCCTGCAAAATATGATAAACGTGATGGTTTTGATATTGAGATTGTAACTTTCCTTTCCTTGATTGTGATGATCCTCGTGCGGTATCCTATGGCATTTATATTTCACAATTAATTCGAATTGCCTGAGTGTCTAGTCATGTAACTGAATTCAACACTCGTAATACATTGTTATCGATCCCGGGCTTTTCCTCCAGACTTTCAGATGAGTCTTTAAAACGAGGTCCCGTCTACGTATGACCTTAGCTGTTGGTGGGACGTTAAAACTCAAAACACTCACTCGTAATTACATTGTTAAGTGCTAAACTACTTTATCAATGTAATCGGTATCATAAACTACGCAAAGCCTTTTCAATTCTTTAGACGTCATTCCGATTTAATTTCAAAATTCATTAGTGGACTTAAATCTCTTTTGCAACAAGGTCTATCGGAACCCGATTTTTTGGTGACTTAGTATATATAAAACCAGAAAAATATCTAATTGCAATGTCGTCAGCACTCAATTTCGTAAAAGCATTCTTTGATATAAAAGATTGGGTACAACATAGATGTTCTTAGACAGGCTGCATGCATGGTAGTTAACCCAATCACGGTTGACAACATTCCTTCGCGCTTTAATTGCACGGCGGTGGGTCAGGCCTCAGATTCTATGACCGTTCCAGCGTAAAGGCTTACTGAGAATTAATTTTAGGCAATGCTGGTTGGTGTATGATGCTCTAACTCAGGTCAGGCTCATTGGATTCTAACTGTTGATTTTCTATTGCTCCATCATTTCAGTGGTTTCTTTCTGTCGAGTCCTCAACATAGTTTCATCTCTACGGTTGTCTGGCGTTTGTGTTCATGCAGACTTCATTGCCCCCATTTCTATTTTTCATGCGGATTGAACAAATTATTAGTATAAATCGCGACGGAAATAAAAGCGATGATTGCGTCTGCGAAAAATCGATTTAAGCCCCCCCCCCCCCCCTCAAACACACCCCCCCCCCGTGGAATTCGTTTCACTGACTGTTTCAAGGTGGTTCTTCTGTCGCGGTTTATTTTTCTTAAGGTTTGTCTTTGAATGTGTGTATCGCTTATACCTTTTCCTTTTTGATAGCAAATTGGCCATTTTGTGGGAAAGTGATTGTCCTTTTGGTTTTCCGCTATTGGTGTTTCCATTAGGGTCAAGTAAATTCATGTTTGTGTTTCTGTTTCTTTGGTGTCTCTGCTGGGGGCTGTGGGTTAATTGTATCGATTCCTGATCATTGCCTTGACTTCTATATTTCTATACACAATCGGCTAAACTCCTTAAGACAGAAACGGACAACTGCCTTTTTTGAATCACTGGACAGGGACAGAATGACCGTAGAAAAGAGTTAATGTACAATCCCAACGAAACGTACGAAAACAAGCTTATACAAATACATTGTAACCTTTATCGCCGAAAAAATGAGAATTTTAAGATAAAAAATTGTGATATTTTGCTTATTTATGCTCAAAATATAGATTGTGGGAACTCGATAGAACCGCCCCGACGAGGCGGTTCTAACGAGTACCCACAATCTATATTTTAGAGCAGAAATAAGAAAATAAGGTTTACCCCTGCAAACCCCAGTTTCACTGTATAAAAGTGGGGTTCAAGGTGGTAAAAATTATATAGGCGTGCTTTCGTGATGGAATGTTGCAGACCAGACATTTAAAATAAAGGAAAGAATGTTCTCTTCAAGCAAACGTTTTGGTTAAAGTGGACTCCTAGTACCACTGTAACGTTAGAGCTGCCTCCCTGTGAGGTGTAACACTTCCCATAAATATATTTAAAAACTGACTTCTGTGCAACCATCAGTGTTCCTAATTGGTCATTACAAGAACAATGTGAGTATGTTTTGGGGGCGTAATAACTGTAGTTAAGTTGTCTAATTTGCGGTGTCTCATCTGTTATACAGCTAAATTTTAATCGCGCAATGTAAATCTGTATGGCAAATACTCTTTCATATTTCTAAACACCCGTGTTTCTGTATATTTGTTTGTTTCTTTATTTCTACTATTAAAGGTGAAATTCGTCTGTTAAGAACTGCTCAAATTAAGACAAAACTTGTTTCAAAAGCATACAATGTTTCAGTTATAGCGTCGCCTAGTAAGAAACTGCCATTGTGACTCATAGTCACTTTTAAGACCACCTTTGGTCGGTTCCAAAGGTTGCCTGAATATGTTGATACTGTCATTTTACTGTATACACGTATTAATATCAACCAGTCTCTGGATTTTTCTGGAAACGAAATACTAGTGAGCTCCGATCCACGATATGTTTTTTTCGGGGTTTTCGACCGGGCTAAGCCGGCCTGCTCAACTACATCGACTATCACGAGATTTGTAGATATAGAGAACAGAGATATCGTGCTAACCGAACAGCGAACTATATGGTGCATGCGCAGTCAGATCTGCATCTTTGTTGCTAGCTAATGACAGAATGAGTTTTGGACGCGACTAACATGAACACAAATTAATCTTACCTAGTACAAACCAAAAGTTTAAATTCATCAAGCGTTTCCTCCTGAACTGTAGTTTTCAGGAAAAAGCTAGGTTTTTGGTCGTCATTATCGATGTTATAGAATGTTGCCACTTCTACTAGACTTAATCCATGTCCCGTTGCAGATATAGAAACTTCACTCAGATCACTTGGTACCTAAATGTAATTAAACAACTAGCTGACATACGAGAAAATAACCATTAGCCTTTTGCATCAGGTTGACAAGTTTGTGAAATGGAGACCCCGTGAAGCCCACTGCATATAGAGAAAGGAGGGGTTTACAGGGGCATTCATTATTTTCCTTATTTTTGCTCAAAAACATAGATTGTGGGTACTCGTCAGAAACGCCTCACCGAGACGGTTATAATGAGTACTTACAATTCATCTTTGGACCAGAAAATAACATTTTTTTCTAGAGTCGAAAGAAACATTTGTTCTAGAAATAAGATGTGTGTGTGTGTGAATTCGGGTTTAACGTCGCTTTCAACAATTTTTCAGTCATATCACGACGTTGTCTGGTTGCGACAGGGAGCTCAATGCTCACTTTTATAGTGCTGCCTCACTGAAGTATCATGTCCCAGACACATTGCATGATACCACACCCAGTCACATTATCCTGACACTGGGTCGACCAGTCCTAGCTCTAGCCCGTAAATCTGAGTGCCAAGCGAGGAGCAGCCACTACCATTTCAACGACTTTGGTATGTCGCGGCCCGGGGTCGAACCCGTGACCTCCGGTTCCCCGGAGCGGGCGCTCTACCAACTGAGCTATCGGGGCAGGTCTAGAAATACGATAGACGCGACTTAGCGCACAGGTGTGTTATCGTAATGGATATTTGTCTTACGTGGTAAACGAGCCTTAAAGCGTTTCTTTCCCGAGCAAATTTGTTTGAGCAATTTATTGCCCAAAGTGTTTGTTTTCATTGGCGCATACATAATATACTTATACCATAAGGAAAACATACACATTTCTAGTCATGCTATCTCTAACAGCTCTGTATAATTTCTGCTGAAATACTTGTTGTATTTACGAAGAAACCCAGTTTGCATTTGTTCCTTAGTACCTCTCTTTTTGAGCTGCACTAAGAAAAATTATGAAAAAAACAACATAAATACAACCTCTAAACAACCTCTTTTTTCTCAATAACCCATCTCACGCACCTTTTAGCGTAATGCTACACTCAAATCGTGCAGAGTGTTTTTTTCTTATGTCAAACTGATAAAATTGGATACATGCCGCCATCATGTATAGTATAATGACATTTCTAACACATACAATAAAACATGCTTTAGTTTAGGTGGAAGTTCCCGTCAACGCTATATAGGCCTGCTTTCCATTTTGTGGCAGTTTTACTTGACATTGAGATGAAATGACTTTTCAAACCCTACCACCTAAAGAAACCGTCAGGGTTTAAGGAGCCGTCCGACTCGCATCACCTTTCCCGGACAGGCGTATACCTCAGCAGTCTACCAGTACTCAAGTTAAGTCGTTTCGGCTCTATGCGGAAACACCATGCAAACCAATCTATTTCTTCAACCGATGGGTGGGGGGCTTCAATAAAACATGTATTATAAACTATCTAAGCATGTGTATTTTCACTTTCAGCGAATTCATAAATGCAAATTTGCAGTCAATAAACTGGAACAAAACCTGTGAACAACCGCTAGAAATGTTCCGTATGATAATAATATTCTTCTATAGATATATTCATTTTCGATATATTACTTATTTTAAATTAGGTCTTTCAAGTAACTAATGAATACATGGTATGTTTGTAAGGACAAAAAAGGAATGACGTTTTAATTGAGGCGTAACTAGAGCTGTCAGTGAAACTGACTAGGGCCCCGGCAGTGCCATCAGAGGAGATGGCATTTTTTTCAAAGGGATATTCAAAGGGAAATAACTCTTAGAGTATTGTAGCTACAGTAACGTCACTTGCCATGTAATTGTGTAATGATATTGTGACCGTATATCTAAAGTTTGAAGCTGATGCATTTGACGGTTTGAAAGTTATGAATAAAAAAAACGAAAGGGTATTACTATATGGCTACTTCCAATAACTCCAGCTTCATTTTCATTTGAATATCTATATTGGTTTTGAAATTAAGATGAAACCAAACGACGAAAAAAGCAGATTTTTTTTTTGTTTTTCAAAAGGCAATAACTCTCAGAGTATTATAAATGAGTCAAGTTACTTGTCTTGAAATTGTTTTGATGTTGTTGTGATCTTACCTTAAATTGTGAAAATGATGCGACTGAAGGTTTGTAAACGTGAAAAATGTTGAAAAATGTTGATGGACAGATGGTCAGATGGACAGACAGATGGACGGACGGACGGACGGACAGACAGAGAGGGATTTACTATAGGGCAACTGTCAGTAACTTTATGAAGTTTCATTTAAATATCTAGAGCGGTTTTAAAATAAAGATGAAAAAAGACGAAAAAAGCTGAATTTTTTTTTAGTTTTTCAAAGGGCCATAACTCTGAGAGTATTGAAACTACAGTTATGTAACTTGTCATATAATTCTGTAATGATTATGAGACCATATATTTAAAGTTTGAAGTTGGTAGGTTTGACGGTTTGTAAGTTATACAGACAAAAACATGAAAAAGCTGTTTTTTTTTTAGTTTTTTTAAGGGCCATAACTCTGAGAGTATTGAAGCTACAGTAAGGTAACTTGCCATTAAGGTGTGTAATGATTATGCGACCATATATGTAAAGTTTGAAGTTGATGGGTTTGACGGCTTGTAAGTTATTAAGAAAAAACATGAAAGATGTGGACATTTTTTAAGTTTTTAAAAGGCCATAACTCTGAGAGTATTGTAGCTAGAGTAATTAACTTGCTATGAAATTGTGTAATGATATTGTGACCTTATATTTGAAGTTTGAAGTTGATTAGTTTAACGGTTTTTAAGATATTATGAAAAAAACATACAAAATGTGGAGGGGCAGACGGACGGACGGACGGACAGACGTAGAGACAGGGTGATTACTATAGGGCACCTGCAAATAAATTTGCGGGACCCAACTATCCCAAATTTAGTGACACAGCCGCCTTTCTGATATTTAGTCTTCATCAGTGTATCTCAACCCCAAAGTTTTTAAACCGAAACGGATGACGGACAAGACCCGGCAAACACAGCACCCACCTCCGAGCACACATCGACCGACGTAGCTCATGAGACAGGTCAACTGCAGGCATCAGGCAAGAGATGCCTACTCGCGGACTTATAGGCGTCCCCCACCGAGCCAACATTAGCAAACATGGTCCACTATCCACGGAAGTCCCGGGCATCAGGGAGGAGATGGCCAAAGTAGCGAGACGTGCAAAATTTAAAATATTACAAAAGTGGCAACCAAATCCGCTAAGATACATGTCCCACCTGACAAGCCAGTCTTAGTTGTAGAAAAAAAAAACAACAGAAAATTATGCAGCAAACATTAAAGATATACTTTAGTTATTTAAATCAGTACTTGAGTACTGACGTCAACCACGCAGTATCAATCTCAGCAATAAGGAATTGATGCTGAGCTGATGATACCCTCGGGGACGGACGATTCATCTACCCGCAGAGATACCGACCCAGCGGTTGCAATTAAAGTGTAACTATACCAAATTAAGTGACACAGAGGCCTTTCTGATATTTAATCTTCATCAGTGTGTCTCAAACCCAAAGTTTGGAAACCGAAACGGATGACGGACAAGACCCGGCAAACACAGCACATCCCCCTCTGAGCACACACCGACCGACGTAGCTCCTGAGACAGGTCAACTGGAGGCATCAGGCAAGAGACGCCTACCCGCAATCTTATAGACGTTCCCCACCGAGCCAACATCAGCAAACATGGCCAACACTCCACGGAAGTCCCGGGCAACATCGTATTTTTCATTAAACATATTCAATGTATCTACGGGAATGAATTATAAAGTATTGAACGGTGTAGCGTTAGCTCCAAACACATGGACACTATGATACTCTTTTGCCTATATACATATAACAGCTTTGACATGCATACGTGTATGCTCAATCTAACTGTTGTAATTTTGATGACTATCACGAAAACTGGGGTAAACCTTTTTCTCTTTTTCTGTTATAAAGTATAAATTGCAAGTTTGCAGTCAATAAACTGGAATCTATGCTCGACTTGATGAGGCGGTTCTAACGATATCCACAATTTATATTTTTAGCCGAAATAAGAAAAATACCACAATATTTCATCTGAAAATTATCGTTTATTCGGCGGTTAAATATGTCTAGAAAGGGTTATCTTTTGGAATTAAGGAATACACCAGAAAAATGGAAAATATGAAGTGTGCATGTGTTCTGGGCCAGACTAGCTAGTTTCGGCCAATTAGGCCTCATCGGTGACCCTCAAATATTTTCAAAATTCAGCAATGGAATCAATGGTCCTACTGGACAAGCAATGTAAACTACACTATG
The DNA here is from genome assembly GCA_963580285.1 of Lucinisca nassula. NCBI lineage: Eukaryota > Metazoa > Mollusca > Bivalvia > Lucinida > Lucinidae > Lucinisca > Lucinisca nassula. Next base: position 126,348,173 of record OY757015.1, on the reverse strand, counting down.
ATGCAGGGCAGGGAGACTTTTTACGGCCGCCACGCATTCCAAGACACCAGCTGCAGTGACGTAAAGTAGGTTAAGTTTACAATATATTTGTATATAGGCGTGTTTTCGTAATGTCAGTATATGTCTTATGTTACGAAACATCTTTATTACATAACCTCACTTTTGTGAATTGAATAACACCATGCAATAAAATATTATGTAACCACACGTGTAATGACACGTGGTTATTGGCGCGCAACGTCATGATATCGACCGTGACGACTCCAAGTTTTCTATTACATTTCTGTTAAAATTCTTCGGCAATAAAATCCGTTATATGCCAAAACAAACTTTTAAAATAGTAGTCATTTTATATGAAATTTATGAAACTCACCGTAGGCTCGTTTCATATATTTTATATGAAATGACCATTCGTGTACGTTCATCTAATTTAGCCCTAAACAACCTGATGAAACTCACATCTCTGCTTTGTAAAATCAAAGCATTATCAGCAGTAATAGAGAAGATCTCTTGGAAATTGCTTCCTGTTGGCCCTGATACCGTCACCTTCATGTCAAAGTCACGTGAGTAGATCTGAGCTGCCATCTCCGACAAGCCTTGAAGGGCAATTATTGTGTCCTGAAAATACGTTTGATATGTTTTAAACAGTATTTATTTCATAGTATGCATACAAAAATATCCGATACAACCAATATCATATGAATGAAGATCTGTCAGTTTGGTGTAGAAGAGCGCAATGGTACATTACGATAACACACCCGTGCGACATAGTCCATTTTTTCACATCTCCACAATGGCCATTTTTCTGATGAAAATCTGTGATATTTTTCTTATAAATACTGCAAACATAGGTTGGGGATGCTCGTTAAAACCGCCTCAATTCTAACAAGTACCCACATCCTATGTCTTGGAACGAAAATAAGAAAAATGTTGTATACCCCCGTAAACCCCAGTTTTCTCTATACAAAGTGGGATTTAGGGGGTATTCATTTCACGGAATTGTTCACGCGATGTAACCACTTTTAAAGAAACAAAATGATATTAACAAGGGCATGCATTGTTTCGTCATTGTTGGTCAATAAATACTTGAAGGTCAACAAAATGTTTATTGCCAATTATTATGTTTATTATGTTTATCTTATGTTTATTTGTAGCTATGATAAAATTCATTATGTCACACGGGTATATTATTCTAATGATCTGACGTCTTCGTATGTCGCAAGAACGTTTCATGGTGGAGTCTGAATTTTCTATAGACCAAGGCAAGGCGATGCTTATCAGATTGCATCAATGCATATACTAGTAGCAATCTTCGCATGTTGGAAACAAAGGTTATACTGTCAAGCTTCATTTGCTCGAACACTTTAAAAATTTGTTCGGAACATGACAATTGAGCCACTGGGGCGAAACATGGATTATTGGCCCACTGGGGGTTAATCATAACAGCATGTCTGGAGGCCTAATCAGGATAGTAGTAACTTGTATAAAATAATAGTATGTTGCGTGTACACATTCGAAGCAACTTGAAGCGATCCAGAAAAATATGGATCCGCGAGCATGTGCAGCAAGCAACGACTACAACAAGCCCTTTCACGCAGTCTGAGCAGAGTATTACATGTGCATTATTAAATACTACGTGCCAGAAATTAAAAAAAATTATGTTTGAATTGATGTTTAACATCGCCGTCAACCCTATGTCATTTTGGAGACGTTGCTTCCAATTTTGAGGGACTTTCTCACTGACCGCTCCAATGAGATTGTTTTGTCGCGGTTTATTTTTGTTGTGTTTGGCTTTGAGTATGTGTATCGCTTATAATATTTTGTTCTGAATAGAAAATTGGCAATTTTGTGGGAAAGTAACTGTCCTTTTGGCTTGCCGCTATTGATGTTGCCATTAGGATCCAGTTGCTTCTTTCCCTTTGGTGTCTCTGATGGGAGCTGTGGGTTAATTGTATCGATTTTTGATCATGCCTTCACTTCTAGTTTACCCGACATTGGAATGAAATGACATCGCACAAAGACACCAATAGGGTTAATATGCATGTACGGATTGACTGGCACCACTTTGCCTGGGCAGACTTAGGCCTTCTTCTCGGTTTTCCAGTACTCATTTGCCGATCGCTCACTTTGATGTCTACGTTGTGTAGGCAACAAAACGAGCTGCCGCAGGGTGCCAGCTTTGTTAAATGCACCTCGGCGGCCGCGACCCATGCGATGAAAACTCTTAAGTTGGCTGCAGATGAATGATTATAGTTGAAAATTATCATAAGGATAACATTCATGTGACAAAGTACATTCTGACTTATATATATCAATTAGATAGAATCATCCCGTCCGTGTGGACACATAAAATACATTTAGTAGTTAAATAAAAAAGCGCCTTCAGTTGCTCTTTCCTATATCTTATCTGGAACTATGGTAAAAGTTCCAAAATGTTTCAGAAATGAGTTGGATTCAACAATGCTGAACGAGCATGAAGCAGCAAGGAGCACACTTTTGTACGAAACTGACTACTGCCCTTCTTGAATCGGCAGAAGAGAGAAAATGACCGTTAAAAGATTTTCATGATAAATCCCCAAGAAAGAATGTCGGCAACCCGACAGGTATCGAACACGCATCATCCTGATCAACAGTCAAACATGCATCCGACTCAGTTACCGAGGCCACGTTTTTTTTCACTGGACCATTGCGCAGATCCTCTCCGTTGACGATAGAACCATGTTGAAAATGGGGACTGTATATTTAAAAACGTGTTTGTCCCTTTAAATGTTAGTAATTGCATATATAAATCTTAAGACGAACCTGGGTTGAAGAAAATCCACCTCTAGGATTCCTCTTGCTTATTAGCCACTTAAGAACTTGGAGTCCCTTATCTGTATTTTTGTTCAAGGCTAACGTCAAAAGGGCATAGGATGTCAGCTCGATGTTAATCGCTTTCTCGGCGCCTTTATGACGTGATACTCTAGTGTCTGTAGTCGGCGCTTCTTCTTTCGACCAGTATAACATTCCATCTAAACAAATAATGAGAAAGTATTCTTAGCATTCTCCGATTCACGCTTTACAAATGCGTTCGGGAAACATCTACTCGTAAAGGGCTAGACACATGACCTCTTTCATGAAACCTTAAATTCGTATGAGCAGGCGTTGTTGCGAAACTGCGCTTAAGTATAGGGTCACCCGAACCTTTGCTGATCATCTATGCAACGAATACCGTTTCCCACTGAGCTGGCTCAAATTACTTTATGTAATCATCACGTGAAAAAGTCCATAAAAATGAACACCCCCTTAAACCCCACTTTATATAGAGAAAACTGGGGTATACTTATATATAACTTATTTTTCTTATTTCTTCTCACAGACAGAGGTTGTGGGTACTCGATAGAACCGTCTCAATGAGGCGGTTCTTGTTACGAGATGGAATAGGAAACCTCTCTGGTGCTTATGCACATCTAAATTATTTTAGTAGATATATGGTAGGGCGGTGCGAGTGAAATATTTTAGGTGAAATATGGTACGCAAACTATGCGGCTCCATGAACAAGTCATGCACATATCATACGATGTATGCATGAGTGGTTTATAGAGAGCTGTTTTTACAATACAGGGGGCCGCTAAAAGGCCGAGCCCTATAGAATTTGCCTAAAAATCGCCAACCGCCAAATTGTGCCATATATGATTTTTATTCCCGTCACGTGTTGTGTGGGTGTTCGTTTTGACAGGAGTCATGTCATTGATTATAGGGTCGTTTCATCAATTTTTCCTATGGGAAATATACTATTTGAACGCAAATCCATTGTCTACTCGATTTTTGCTATCTAGCTTTGTTTGTGGCCGGTATCTCCACTTCCCCACGAACAAAGCAAGGTAATACGAGTAGGCATGATTTTCCGGTAGTATTCATAGATATATAAACCCTGAAAAAAGCGGACAATTTAGCAGCAGGTCAAATTGTAAAGAGTGAACACAACATTGTGACGGGGAAATAGAAAGTATATTGAAAGGTATGTTAAATCTATGTTTAGTATTATTTTTGTATGAACATGCTTGTAGGTTTTGGAGGGGTTTACTTCTAGTATACCCCAACTTTCTGAAGCCTATTCTGAATTCACTGTTGTGGCCTGTAGTGACTAGGCTACTAGCTTTGCCAGCTAGACGTCGCAGAATTGATCCCAGGCTTCTCCAGTAGTAGAATGAGTCTTTCTAAGTGAGGTCCTGTCTCATGCTGACCCTAGATGTTGGTGAGACGTAAAGTTGGGACACCCGCTCATTCTGGATTCATTTAGGCTTTTACACCCCTTTTGTAGAATGTAATTAATAAACGCCGGGTCACTTGTTTGATCCATGACTTGTGACTAGCTGTGGTTAGAAAACCGTGGTCCCGTCCCAATATGATATTAGGTGTAGAAGGGACGTAAACTTAAGACGGGTTTAACCATATCTTCATCATCAGGGCAAACTCTTACAAGAGCCTGTTGGGTTATCCGTGATGATGAACTGTAATGAATTTTATTTTACAAGCATGTTCACGTTGATTAGAAATAATTTTGTTCAAGAAGAATTACGAGTTCATTTTGTAATGATGCCGTTTTTGTCTGATAACTCAGTTTGTGCATGTATGTACATATAAAGAACGTGATGATGATAAGTGGGAGTATTTGGTCGCCACACGTCATAACGGCCTGAGCGGCGGGGATGACGTCAGCTGCGTCATCGGCGTCGCGAGGACTGTTGTGACGGGGTGCCTACCAAATAGAGAGAATTTACGGCAAACAGTGTTGGCCCATATGAGACACTAACAAATGTTGTAGATTATAGATGAAAATCTTCTGTTGTAGTTTCTATCTGTTATTAATGTATTGAATTTGTGAATAGCTATATTTGTGAGCCGTGTCGCGGAGAAGGATATGAAATAGAGATTGTTATGTTTCCTGTAATTGGCGGCTGACCAGGTAGCGCAAAGGCGTGGTCTGTTCAATTGCCTCTTACTTGTGATAATGTAGTGAGCACAAATTTGATGAGTATCATGCTCAGTAGTAGTGAGCATTAATTGATTTCTGTAGTGCTCAGTAAGGAAACATGAACTTTGAGTATTATTGTGTCAAGCGCTGGGTGCTGATAATTTGATGCACAGTCAAGTTGAGTTCTGCTGTACGGTTATTTGTCGCATGCACTAATCAGCCTGTATGTCTGGTCGGCGCATGCGCAATAACGGTATATGTATGAACATATTCTTACTTCTCCGGGGGGGGGGGGGGATCATGATATAGCATGTATGTTTTGTGACTCGTTTCTAGTCCCGTTATCGTAATTTGCAGGCATAACAATGTGTGACCTGCTGCTCCCTGCTTCATAGCAGCAGGTACTGGTACGACGCTAGGCGTTAGGGTCCAGCAAGGGCGGACAGACCGCCGTAATCAGCGCCTACCAGGATAGAAGCAGATTCTTCTAAATCATTGTTCGTTGTAAACAAATGTGATCATGGAAGAGGTCAACTTACCTTATTTGGACGATCACTAAACGTCTGATCAGCAAACGTGATCGCTAATCCTAGGATTATCAACTATGTTGATAGACTAGTTTTACTAGTTCGCGAGAGGAAGTGTCACGCGAGTGGGGGATTCACCCTAAGTTATAAACTGGCCAGTCGCGTCTTGTGTTGATTCTTTTTTTTGTTTTTCTTGTTTTTGTTGTTTGCTTCTGTAGGTATTCACGTCACCCGTTCCGAGCACAGAACAGTGTTTTGCCTTCGGAGCGGACGTCGTGAGTTGGCTACAGAAGCAACAATTTGTGATGTTTTGTGTTAGTAAGTGTTGTATGTAGATACTGTAAATAATTCATGTCATTCATTTAACATCTTTCTTGTGCCTTACCCCACAGCTGCGCGTACACCTGTCAGAGATCACGCTCGGTTGTCTTGTCAGCATGGGGGTTTGCGGGACGCCGTAAACCCACATGTAACATTTGGTGTCAGTGAAGTGAGGATTTGATCTCTGGCTGGTGTTCCCGGCTGTGGAACAGCACATTGATACTCTGAATCATCAACTTTAAAAAAAAAAAAAATAATAATGCATTGACAGCCACATTTAGAAATTAACTTTAATCTTCCTTCCTGCGTTGATGAAGTGCGAAACCCATGTATTCAACTGAATGGATACTGTCAAGTCGATAATTTCTGAGCAGGAAGGCAAGGCAAACCCCACTTTTTCTTGGTAACAAAAAATTTAAGTAGACCCCACTTAATTGTGTTACCTGACATTCTACTAAGTTAAATTGGAGCTACTAATTGATCTTACACACACATTGTTCTGACGTAGTGACGTTAACAATTTACTGACGTTGACATAACGGTAGCGTTAATATTTACGCTGTGGCTTGAGGTTAGGTATGACGTAATAGAAACATTAATGGTGACTTGTTATGATCGGAGTTTTGTAATGTGATGAAACTTCGGATTGTAGCATTTTACTGTAAACGTCGTCAGTTTATGACGTCATATTAGACTACTAGTACGCAACGTCATACTTTGCTGAAAGCATTTGACATTTCAAATCGCGTGTGCTTTAAATAACTAACGTTTTAGTTAGATTAACGCGTATAACACATATCTTAACGTTTTAGTTAAGCCCATTCAATCATCACTGATCATAACTGATCAGTTTATAGTGGTTTTGATAGTAACGTGAGATTTACGTTATCAATAATGGAGCGTTTAATGCAAATGGGAAAGGACTTAGGTTATGAGGGGAAGGAGTTACAAGGTTTTGTTAAGGAGCAGCAAGATATTGAGCGGGCAGAAAGGCAAGAGCAAAGGGATTTAGAAAGGTTAAGGTCTGAAGAAAAAGAAAAGGAAAGGGTACACGAACTAGTTAAGTTAGAGGAAAAGGAAAAGGAAAGGGCTGAAAAAGAAAAGGAAAGGGCACATGAACTAGCTATGTTGAATGTTAATAAGGAACTTGAAATGGCACGCATTAAGACTGAAAGGGAGGCAAAAGAGATTAGTGAGGCCCATTTAGAAAAAATAAAACATGGGTTTGAGCTACAGCACCAAGAATTAAGGAATCAGTTAGAAATGCAGAGAGCGAAGCTCGAGCTAGAATTTGAAAAGCAAAAAGCTGAGAAGGTGGCTCATGCCCGGGATCCTAAGTTACCTTATTTTGAAGAGGGTAAGGATAAAATGGATAGTTATTTATCTAGATTTGAGAAATATGCTACGGCTAATAAATGGGATAAGAGTGTTTGGGCCGCGTATTTAAGTGCATTGCTCAAAGGGCGCGCACTTGATGTATATGACCGGTTGTCAAATGAGGATGCGGCGGATTATGAAAAGTTAAAGGACGCTTTATTAAAGAATTTTGACATGACAGAGCGCGGATTTAGGAAGCAGTTTCGTTATAGTAGGCCCGAGAAATCAGAAACGTTCATACAGTTCAGTAGTAGACTGAGAAGTTATTTAGAAAAATGGCTTAATATGGCAAAGATAGAAAAATCTTTTCCGGCTGTCTGTGATTTCATGGCAAGGGATCAGTTCCTGGAGTCATGTAATAGAGAACTGTATGTACATCTGAAGCCAAAACAGTTTGGTAATTTAGATGAAATGGCTAGGGAGGCAGATTTGTTTGCAGAAGCGCGCGGGGGCGTATATAGTTGCATTAATATGGGGCAACGCGATAATAGAGGCGCAGCGCAGGGTAAACAGGACAAAGTTGACTCGAACAAACCGAGTGGTAGACCGGATATCAAGTGTAGCATATGCGGTAAGGGGCATTTAACAATTAAATGTTTTAAGAACCCCGACAGGAAACAATTGCATAGCGCAGAGGTAGGAGCAACTGGAGTGGGGGATAGCGGTGTTAAAGAAAATTTTAACACGCGCGTAGAGACTCAAGGTTCTCAGGTTAAGAATGAGAATACGCAGAATGTAGGTCGTGGTTATACACGTGGTCGTGGTAATTTTAGAGGGTCTTTTCGCGGACGCGGTAAAAATAATAGCACACCACGTGGCGCAGCACACCAAGTTAGTTTTTGTCAAACGGAAGTAACTAGGAAAGGTGATGAGATTGGAAGTATTTTTGAAAATAAGGTTGGTGATCCTTTGATTTCGGATAGGGAGGAGTGTAGTAAGGAAACTAGGGAAGGTGTCTGTTACTTCTTAAAGGCAAGGTTACCGACGGCACAAGGTTTGGTTAATAATAAAAAGGTGGTTGTATTAAGAGATACTGGGTGTACAGGCTGTGTCGTTCGGAGAAGTTTGGTTTCGGATAGTCAGTTAATAGGAAAGGAATCAAATGTTACGTTGATTGATGAATCCACACAAAGGTATCCTTTGGCAATGATTGACATTGATTGTCCTTTTTTCACTGGGAAAACTGAAGCTTTGTGTATGGATGATACGTTGTACGATTTGGTTATCGGTAACATTGATGGATCAAAACTTCCTGATATGTCTCATTTCCCAGCTGCGGCTGTAACTAGGTCTCAAACTAGGCAGGATGAGAAGCCTTACAGAAAACTTAAGGTTCCCGATCAGATCATTAACGATGACAAGGATGCTTTCAAGCAAGCTCAGGTTGATGATCCAACTTTGGAAAACATCAGGAAAAGGGTTGTATCTGGGAACAAGACTGTGAGTCGTGGTTTAAACCGAGGTGAAACTAGGTTTATTGAGAAAAAAGGTTTGGCATATAGGGAGTTCACCAAGGGTAATAAAGTCTCTTTCCAACTTGTGGTCCCTCAAAGTTTCCGAGGAAAGGTGTTGAAACTGGCTCATGAAACGCTTATGTCTGGACATATGGGTATTAGGAAGACATTGGATAGAGTTGTAACTGAGTTTTACTGGCCCGGTATTTGCGGTGATGTCGCTAGATTTTGTAAATCTTGTGATATTTGTCAGAGAACTATTCAGAAAGGTCGGGTCACTAAAGTACCTCTAGGAAAAATGCCATTGATTGATACGCCATTTAAGAGGGTGGCAGTGGACATAGTTGGTCCAATTGAGCCTCGATCTGATAGGAAATCTCGGTATATTTTAACCATGATAGATTATGCGACAAGGTATCCAGAGGCGATAGCTTTACCGAGTATTGAGACGGAACGTGTCGCGGAAGCGCTTATTGAAATGTTTAGTAGGGTTGGCATTCCTGATGAAATGTTGACTGATTGTGGATCACAGTTTACTGCTGAGGTAATGAAGGAAGTCAGCAGACTTCTTTCTCTTCAACAGTTAACGTGTAGTCCGAGACACCCAATTTGCAACGGACTGATAGAGCGTTTCCACGCTACGTTAAAGCAGATGTTACGTCGCATGTGTGCTGAACGTCCAAAAGATTGGGATAAATATCTTCCAGCTTTATTATTTGCGGTAAGGGAAGTCCCACAAGAGTCTTTAGGATACTCCCCTTTTGAGTTGTTATATGGACGTAACGTCAGAGGTCCAATGGCAATATTAAGAGAATTATGGGCTGAGGAGGTACGCGATGAGCAAGTTCTTTCGACGTATCAATACGTTATTGAGCTTAGGGAACGGTTAGAGCAGACATGCAAATTAGCGCGTGATAATTTAAAGAAGGTTCAGATTAAGCAGAAAGCTTATTATGATAAAGGCGCGAGGTCGCGTAAATTTGACGTCGGCGACAAAGTACTGTTGTTACTACCGACAGACAGTAATAAATTATTGCTTCAATGGAAAGGTCCTTATGAAGTTGTTGAGGTAGTGAACAGAATGGATTATAAGATTGACGTCAATGGAAATGTTAACACATATCACGCTAACATACTGAAGCAATATGTGGAACGTCAAAATGTGACGTCACATTGCTTGCTTTCTGTAGAGTCCACTCCGTCAACTGAAAATGATGACGTTGACGAATTCTCATTGGAAGATTGCGCTTTTCCTACTGCAAAGCAACCAGAGACGTTTAAGGACGTCAATATTTCAGAAATGTTAACGCAGGATCAGCGTAAAGAAATAGAGACGTTGATAAAAGAATACCCGGACGTACTGTCCAGTGTACCAGGACGAACTGACCAAATAGAACACGACATAAAGTTGCTGACGACGGAACCAGTGAGGTCAAAAGGTTATGCCATACCATATAAAGTACGGGATGTAATGGAAAAGGAAATTCAAGATATGTTAGATTTAGGAGTTATTGAGCCATCAATATCTCCATATTCATCCCCTGTAGTACTTGTCCCTAAAAAAGATGGTTCGGTGCGGTTCTGCATTGACTTCCGTAAACTTAATAAAGTGACGGAGTTCGATGCAGAACCAATGCCAAATATGGAGGAGGTTATAAATAGAATGTCGGGGCACTAATACTTTAGCAAATTAGATTTGTCAAAAGGTTATTGGCAGGTAAAAATGACGTCTAAGGCAAAACCCCTAACTGCGTTCGAGACCCCCAAAGGCTTGTTTCAATTCAAAACTATGCCCTTCGGTTTGGTAAACTCAGGAGCAACATTTTGCAGGTTGATGAGAAAGATTCTGTCCGAACTTTCTAACGTTGATAGCTTCGTCGATGATATGTGGATCTTTACCGAAACTTGGAAAGACCACTTGACGTCATTACGTGAAGTTTTGGATAGACTTAGGACAGCCAAGTTGACGGCAAAACCTTCCAAGTGTATGATTGGGTATAGCAGTATCGAATGTCTTGGTCACAGTGTAGCTGCTCAGTCAGTTAGACCGCAAGAAGACAAGATACAAGCTATAAAGAATGCTCCTCGACCTTCTACTAAGAGACAAATAAAGTCATTTCTTGGGTTGGCTGGTTTCTACCGCCGTTTCATTCCAAATTTCTCATCTATCGCTTCCCCTTTGACAGATTTAACTAAGAAAAGTAGACCAAACAAGATCACAGACTGGCAGGACCATCATGAAAAGGCTTTCCAGACCCTGAAGAATAGATTCACGTCTAGTCCTATTCTTCGTCTTCCTATCTTTCATGATGGGAATCCGTTCATACTCCGGACGGACGCTTCTGATGTTGGTATAGGAGCCGTTTTGCTCCAAGAATTTGAAGGGGAAGGACGACTTCCCATTGCTTATGCCAGCAAGAAACTTTTGCCTCGTGAGAAAAACTATTCTGTAATAGAGAAGGAATGTTTGGCTATTATCTGGGGTGTTGAGAAATTTCGCAAGTATCTTTACGGAGTAGAATTCCTGCTTGAGACAGACCACAAACCCTTGTCTTATATACAAACAGCAAAAGTTCTCAATCCTCGAATTATGCGTTGGGCAATGAAACTACAGCCGTATAGATTTCGGATTGTTGCAATTCGGGGCCAAGAAAATTTGGGGGCAGACTACCTTAGTAGGTAATTCTTCGCACGGTTGTTGTGTAAATAGCTGTCTTGTTTAGATAGGTTCATCCTATTCCATCTCTATACACAAAGAAAAAACATTTCTGATTGTTTTTTCTCCAAAAGGGGAAACCTTTGTTACGAGATGGAATAGGAAAACTCTCTGGTGCTTATGCACATCTAAATTATTTTAGTAGATATATGGTAGGGCGGTGCGAGTGAAATATTTTAGGTGAAATATGGTACGCAAACTATGCGGCTCCATGAACAAGTCATGCACATATCATACGATGTATGCATGAGTGGTTTATAGAGAGCTGTTTTTACAATACAGGGGGCCGCTAAAAGGCCGAGCCCTATAGAATTTGCCTAAAAATCGCCAACCGCCAAATTGTGCCATATATGATTTTTATTCCCGTCACGTGTTGTGTGGGTGTTCGTTTTGACAGGAGTCATGTCATTGATTATAGGGTCGTTTCATCAATTTTTCCTACGGGAAATATACTATTTGAACGCAAATCCATTGTCTACTCGATTTTTGCTATCTAGCTTTGTTTGTGGCCGGTATCTCCACTTCCCCACGAACAAAGCAAGGTAATACGAGTAGGCATGATTTTCCGGTAGTATTCATAGATATATAAACCCTGAAAAAAGCGGACACTTTAGCAGCAGGTCAAATTGTATAGAGTGAACACAACATTGTGACGGGGAAATAGAAAGTATATTGAAAGGTATGTTAAATCTATGTTTAGTATTATTTTTGTATGAACATGCTTGTAGGTTTTGGAGGGGTTTACTTCTAGTATACCCCAACTTTCTGAAGCCTATTCTGAATTCACTGTTGTGGCCTGTAGTGACTAGGCTACTAGCTTTGCCAGCTAGACGTCGCAGAATTGACCCCAGGCTTCTCCAGTAGTAGAATGAGTCTTTCTAAGTGAGGTCCTGTCTCATGCTGACCCTAGATGTTGGTGAGACGTAAAGTTGGGACACCCGCTCATTCTGGATTCATTTAGGCTTTTACACCCCTTTTGTAGAATGTAATTAATAAACGCCGGGTCACTTGTTTGATCCATGACTTGTGACTAGCTGTGGTTAGAAAACCGTGGTCCCGTCCCAATATGATATTAGGTGTAGAAGGGACGTAAACTTAAGACGGGTTTAACCATATCTTCATCATCAGGGCAAACTCTTACAAGAGCCTGTTGGGTTATCCGTGATGATGAACTGTAATGAATTTTATTTTACAAGCATGTTCACGTTGATTAGAAATAATTTTGTTCAAGAAGAATTACGAGTTCATTTTGTAATGATGCCGTTTTTGTCTGATAACTCAGTTTGTGCATGTATGTACATATAAAGAACGTGATGATGATAAGTGGGAGTATTTGGTCGCCACACGTCATAACGGCCTGAGCGGCGGGGATGACGTCAGCTGCGTCATCGGCGTCGCGAGGACTGTTGTGACGGGGTGCCTACCAAATAGAGAGAATTTACGGCAAACAGTGTTGGCCCATATGAGACACTAACAAATGTTGTAGATTATAGATGAAAATCTTCTGTTGTAGTTTCTATCTGTTATTAATGTATTGAATTTGTGAATAGCTATATTTGTGAGCCGTGTCGCGGAGAAGGATATGAAATAGAGATTGTTATGTTTCCTGTAATTGGCGGCTGACCAGGTAGCGCAAAGGCGTGGTCTGTTCAATTGCCTCTTACTTGTGATAATGTAGTGAGCACAAATTTGATGAGTATCATGCTCAGTAGTAGTGAGCATTAATTGATTTCTGTAGTGCTCAGTAAGGAAACATGAACTTTGAGTATTATTGTGTCAAGCGCTGGGTGCTGATAATTTGATGCACAGTCAAGTTGAGTTCTGCTGTACGGTTATTTGTCGCATGCACTAATCAGCCTGTATGTCTGGTCGGCGCATGCGCAATAACGGTATATGCATGAACATATTCTTACTTCTCCGGGGGGGGGGGATCATGATATAGCATGTATGTTTTGTGACTCGTTTCTAGTCCCGTTATCGTAATTTGCAGGCATAACAATGTGTGACCTGCTGCTCCCTGCTTCATAGCAGCAGGTACTGGTACGACGCTAGGCGTTAGGGTCCAGCAAGGGCGGACAGACCGCCGTAATCAGCGCCTACCAGGATAGAAGCAGATTCTTCTAAATCATTGTTCGTTATAAACAAATGTGATCATGGAAGAGGTCAACTTACCTTATTTGGACGATCACTAAACGTCTGATCAGCAAACGTGATCGCTAATCCTAGGATTATCAACTATGTTGATAGACTAGTTTTACTAGTTCGCGAGAGGAAGTGTCACGCGAGTGGGGGATTCACCCTAAGTTATAAACTGGCCAGTCGCGTCTTGTGTTGATTCTTTTTTTTGTTTTTCTTGTTTTTGTTGTTTGCTTCTGTAGGTATTCACGTCACCCGTTCCGAGCACAGAACAGTGTTTTGCCTTCGGAGCGGACGTCGTGAGTTGGCTACAGAAGCAACAATTTGTGATGTTTTGTGTTAGTAAGTGTTGTATGTAGATACTGTAAATAATTCATGTCATTCATTTAACATCTTTCTTGTGCCTTACCCCACAGCTGCGCGTACACCTGTCAGAGATCACGCTCGGTTGTCTTGTCAGCATGGGGGTTTGCGGGACGCCGTAAACCCACATGTAACAGTTCTACCGAACACCCACAACCTATGTTTTGAGCATTTATCACAGAAATATCACGGCTTTTCATCAGATTTTGGAGATGTGAAAAATGCACTGTGTCGCACGGTTGAGTTATCATAATGTAAATTATATCCATCTTAAATGACCCAGTAGAGGGCCTCTATTGAAGTTACTTGTAGATCTTAAAACTTTTCGAAGTTTCATTTGACGGCCTTAAAATATATCCCCGTAGATCGATATAGTATTTCAGTTTTACACTGTTTTACATTTCTGGTCCTTAGGGACAGCCGACTAGCCGTCGACCTCGGTTATGGTGCTGTGAAAGAATTTGCCATAACCTAATTAAGATTCCTTCAAATACAGTCTGCGGTTTTCAAAATGGAAATATAACAATTTTAAACTTTCAGTTCCTATGTGTTTTTTTTTTTATTTCCCTGCAACTGGTGTTCAGTGCCATGTGCCGGTAGAACATCTTTTATACTTTATCATAGTGCAATTTGCCGTATTTAACCTAAATATTTGGATACCTCAACTCCTTACCATACTTGTTCTGGACAAGTACAAAATCCTACACGATGTTGTGTCTTGGAATAGCGGGATGGGTGCAATCAGTGTAGAACCTGATGAGATTCGCGATCGTCTCAACTAGGTCTTCACAGTTTGTTCAGACCTGTTAGTCCGAATATATATGCTAAATACGGTGCTCCGAAATTTTCGCTAAGATTATTTAGCCGAATGTAGTATTTGAAACGGAAAACTGAACACGTAGACACTCGTGGGTGTAAACAGTCTTACGTTGGGCCTTTTGGATCTGTCATTTTTGGGTAGTCAACACTCGTAATAAATTGTTAACAGCTAAACTTCTTAATCAGGGTTATCGGTACCATAAACTACGCAAAGCCTTTTCAAAATTTTATAGACGTCATTCTGATTTAATTTCAAAATTCAATATTGGACTTAAATCTCTTCTGCAGCAGTGTCTGTAGGAGCCCGAATTCATGGTGACTTAGTATATAAATTCAGAAAAAAATATATAACCGCAATGACTTCAGCACCCAATTTCGTAAAATTATTCTTCTATATAAAAAGATTGGGTACAACATTAATGCTATACGACAGACTGCATGCGTGGTAGTAAACCCATTCACGGTTGACAACATTGCTTCCCTCTTTAATTGCACGCCGGTGGGTCAGGCCTCATATTCTATGACGATTCCAACGTAAATGCTTATTGGGAATGAGAGAGATCTAACTCAAAGTAATGTTGGTTGGTGCCTGATGCTCTGTCTCTGGTCGGGCCCATCGGATTCTAACTGGTGGTTTTCTTTTGCTCCAGAATTTCAAAGGTTTCTTGCTGTCGACTCCTCACCGTTGTTTCCTCTCTGTGGTTGTTTGATTATTTTTGTTCACGGAGATGTTGCACTGATGAGTTAGGAGGCCTTCATGCGGACTAAACAAATTATTTGTCTAAATCGCGACGGAAGTAAGGGCGAGGATTGTGGCCACGAAAATTCGATTTAAGCCCCCACCCCCAGTGGAATTCGTTTCCGCTGCACGTTCCAAGGCGGTTCTTCTGTAGCGGTTTATTATTGTTATGGTTTGTCTTAGGGTGTTTGTGTCGCTTATGTTATTTTATTTTGGATAGCCTATTGGTCATTTTGTGGGAAAATAACTGTCCTCTTGGCTTTCCGCTATTGGTGTTTCCATTAGGGTCTGTGTTTAATGTGTGTGTGTCTCTCTTTGGTGTCTCTGATGGGAGCTGTGGGTTGACTGTATCGATTCCTGATCATTGCCTCCACTTCTATTTTACAAACTACAAATCGTCTGTTATAAGTAGAAGTAAAACAAAGATCAGGAATTGATACAATTAACTTACTCCATCCATAAAAGACACCAAAGGGAAAGAACTACAAACATTAAGCGACCAGACCATAATGGAAACCTAGCACTTCTTCGTTCCGTGCATGTCCGTTATTCTAAAACCGACAAGCAGTCTGTACAGACGGCTATAAGCAGTCCTGAGGCAAATGATAATTTCGAAGTTTGGCTTATACCTGACAAATCATACTGCTTATAAAGAGTCTGAATAAAACGTGGACTCCTATTGTCTATCTGTCTCATGTTACTTGTTCCCGAAGACAACCATTTTGGCTTTATATTACTTTGTTTTGTTACTTTTATAAGATATTTCGCCGTATTGTACACACTACTTTTTAACATTAACAAGCGCAAGCCACACAGGATAAATGCACTTGAATATAATACGGTCGCTAAAATAATTCTAGACCCGCTTCCGTTATTGTAAAATTGTAAGTTACATTGTTATCATTTTGTTACAGCCAAAATGAGCCAGCACACCAGGAAATGCACTAATCGCAAAAGCGACCCGCAATGGCTCAGACGAGTCTGCACATACGCTTAGTCTCGCCAGAGCCTTTGCTGCTCGCCGACTTGAAGGAAAAGCCTTGGTGTAGCTTTCAGCCTGAAGTACTGCGTCTAGCCAGGCCATTTCGTCGACTTGAAGGAAACGCCTTGGTGTAGTTTTAAGCCAAAAATATTGCGTCTAGCCGTGTCATTTGTACATCATAATTCGGAGTAATATAAGGACGCTTTTCACATTTGTCAGATCCAAATATGACTAATATTCAGACATATTTGGATCTGACAAATGCCTTGAAAATAGAAGTGAAGGCAAAGCTCAGAAATCGATACAATTAAACCACAGCTCCCATCAGAGACACCAAAGGGAAAGAAATCCAAACATGAAACATCAGAGACTGATGGAAACATCAATGACGGAAAGCCCAAAAGGACATTTACTTTCCCACAAAATGGCCAATTGGCTATCCAAAACGAAGTATAAGCGATACAAACACTCAAAGACGAACAATAACAAAAATAAACCGCGACAGAAGAACCGCTTTGGACCCGTCAGTGAAACAAATTCCACTGTTGGGGGGGGGGGGGGGGGGGGGGCTGGAATCGATTTTACGTGGCCACAATCCTCGCCCTTACTGCCGTCGCGATTCAGACAAATAATCTGTTCAGTCCGCATGAAGACCTCCTAACTCATCAATGGAACATCTCCTTGAACACAAAAAAATCAAACAATCACAGAGATGTAACAACGGTGAGGACTCGACAGCAATAAACCACTGAAATTCTGAAGCAAAAGAAAACCAACAGTTTGACTCTGAAGGGCCCGACCAGAGACAGAGCATCAGTCACCAACCAACATTAGAAAGAATTCGATTCTCTCTAATTCTCAGTAAAATAGAAGTGGGACAATGAAGTGAAGTAGAAGTGCAGTAGAAATAAAATAGAAGTAGAGCCTTCACGCTGGAATAGTCATAGAATCTGAGGACTGACCCACCGACATGCAATATTAAAGAGGGAAGCAAAGTTGTCAATCACGACCGGGCCAACCACCATGCATGCAGTCTGTCGTATAACGCCCATGCTGCACCCAATCATTTTATGTCTAAATAACTTAGTGCCAAATCTTATGTAAATATTGTCAGGAAGAAAGGTGGGAGCTGCACACACTTTCTGATATGACCATAAATTATAATTTTTATGCTCTTCAGAAATGAAAAGTGAAAAAAAAAAACATTTCTTACATTACATGCAAGATAGAGGGAGTCTTCCCTATGACATGTCCATTCAATTATATCATTAAGTTTTTCTTTTATAAGATTATGAGGAAGTGTAGTGTAACGAGTGGAAAAAATCTTAAGTAGACAGACTTGAAGCACGAAAACGCCTGGATTTCAATTTACTTAAAACATCATAATAATTTTTTATAGACCAAAACAGATTGCTACCTGATCTTTCGAAGACTTTGTCGCAATATTTCATCACATGTTTTTTGATGGCAGTAAATCACGGAGTTATTTATTTGGAGAGTTCAGTGGTGGTACACAAAGTAGAAGTAAAACAAAGATCAGGAATTGATACAATTAACTTACTCCACCCATAAAAGACACCAAAGGGAAAGAAATACAAACATTAATCGACCAGACCATAATGGAAACCTAAACAAAGGAAGGCCATAAGGACAGTTACTTTCCCACAAAATGGCCATATGGCCATCCAAAATTAAAAGACACAAGTGATACACACAGTAAGTAACAAACAGCAACATAAATAAATCGCCACAGAAGAGCCGCATTGGAACGGTCAGTGGAAGATTTCCACTGGGGGGGCTTAAATCGATTTTACGTGGCCACAATCCTCGCCCTTACTTCCGTCGCGATTTAGACAAATAATTTGTTCAGTCCGCATGAATGCCTCCTAACTCATCAGTGCAACATCTCCGTGAACACAAAAAATCAAAGAACCACAGAGGTGAGACAACGGTGAGGACTCGACAGCAAGAAATCACTGAAATGCTGGAGCAAAAGAAAACCAACAGTTAGACTCCGATAGGCCCGACCAGAGACAGAGCATCAGGCACCAACCAACATTACCAAGAATTAGATCTCTCTAATTCTCAATAAGCCTTTACGTTGGAGCCGTCATAGAATCTGAGGCCTGACCCACCGGCGTGCAATTAAAGAGGGAAGCAAATAAAAATCAAAAAATGAGTTCCTTTAAGAGCAATGGAAACATTCATAAGAAAGAAGATGGGTCATACTACGTAGTTTCGGCTAATAAAGCCTCATCAGTGACCCTGTAATGATCCGGCAAAGAAAGCCAGAGGAAACATACTGCAATTTTGCGATTTTCGAATAGGCAGTTGATACAAAGACTGATAAAAATCAAAATGGGGTCCAAATAATTAAAAACCTGTCTAGAATATGAGTCTAAACCAATAATTTATTTCTGATTACTCAGAATATCCACGCTGATCTCAAAGGACCAAAAGTAAAATATAAACTGCACTATGGTTGATGTACGGGGAGACGTTTTACGGCCGCCACACGGCACAACACCAGCTGCAGTGAAGGCAAATAAAAATCAAAAAAATGAGTTCCTTTAAGAGCAATGAAAACATTCATAAGAAAGAAGATGGGTCATACTACGTAGTTTCGGCTAATAAAGCCTCATCAGTGACCCAAAGTTCCCATGCATGCAGTCTGTCGTATAATATCCATGTTGTACCCAATCTTTTTATATCGAAGAATGATTTTACGAAATTGGGTGCTGAAGTCATTGCGGTTATATATTTTTCTGAATGTATATACTAAGTCACCATACAATTCGGGTTCCGATAGACCTTGTTGCAAAAGAGATTTAAGTCTAATATTGAATTTTGAAATTAAATAAGAATGGCGTCTATAAAATTTTGAAAAGGCTTTGCGTAGTTTATGGTACCGATAACCCTGATTAAGGAGTTTAGCCGTTAATAATTTATTACGAGTGTTGAAGTCAGTTACATGACTACACACTCTAGCAAATCGAATTAATTGCTAAATATAAACGCCATAGGATGGCGCACGAGGAACATCACCATCCAAAAAAAAGGAAAATTTACAATCTCAAAATCAAAGTCATCACGTTTATCATAAATTTTGCACGAAACAAATCCATCTACAATAGATAGATGTAAATCCAAAAACGGGGCCTCGGTATCAGAAGAATTTGCTTTATTTAACTGAAGTTCTAGGGGGTAAATCTGACTGATCAAACCATCAAAATAGGTATTATCAATATTTAATAAATCATCTAAATATCTAGAAGTAGAGCTAAAAGCTTCAATAATTTCAGATTGGTTATCAATGGAAAGCGACAAAATGAAGTCTCTTTCATAACAATACAAGAACAGATCAGCCACAAGAGGTGCGCAATTAGTACCCATCGGAATACCCACAATTTGTCTAAATAACTTAGTACCGAATCTAATATAAATATTGTCAAGTAGAAAGGTGAGGGCATCACACACTTTCTGACATGACCAAAGTGTATAATTCTTATGCTCTTTAGAAGTGAATTAGCATTCTGACATTACATGCAAGATAGAGAGAATCTTCTCTGTGAAAAGCCCATTCAATTAAATCATTAAGCTTTTCTTTTATAAGATTATGAGGAAGTGTAGTGTAAAGAGTGGAAAAATCGTAGGTAGACAGACTAGAAGCACGAAAATGTCTAGATTTCAATTTATTTAAAACCTCATTCGAATTTTTTATAGACCAAAACAGATTTCTTCCTGATCTTTCAAAGACTTTATCACAATATTTAATTACATGCGTTTTAATAGGAGTAAGACAGGAAGTTAATAATTTAGAAAATTCAGTGGTAGTGCAAGAGCTAGAATTTGCAATAAACCGTGCTTTGTAAGGTTTTTTATGAAGTTTTGGTAACCAGTATAGCGTAGGAAGCTTGTCTTGGCCTTCGTTAACACACACAGCAAACTTGGTGGCTGAAAGACAAACATGTTTATCTACTATAGCTCTCTCTTCAGATAAAGGCTGAAGTTCATAGGCCATAGTACCACCAAGCTCCTGCTTAAGCGTGTTAACATAGTGGAGCCGTCACACAACGACGACGTTGTTAGCGGCCTTGTCTGCAGGGGCCAAAACAAACTTCTTATGAAATTCTTGAATACCTAGTTTAAGATGACGTTAAGACGTCTTGGGCTTAGGAGGTAATAAGTTAGTAATTTGAGAATAGAAAGAAATGCGTTTATTCACTAGTTTTAAAATGCTAAGTTTCCAGTCCTTAAGGGCTTTATGCTCAACATACTCTCGCTTACACCATCGATTACCGAATTCATTCAAGGAAGCAGCGATTTCATCTCTACATTTACTGAAATCAATTTTAGAAGGAAACCGATATTTCGGTCCTTTAGAAATTATATTCCTTATCCTAGAATCAGGAATAATTTTCAAATTGCCAGTAATTACATGACCAGCAGCAGGATAGCAATACTTTGAGTTTTTACAATCACATGAATCAGGAGTATTAGTATCAATATCAAGATCTGAAACAAGTTTATTGAAATTAAAATTGATCGATGTAACAGGTTTGTTATATTTATAGCAAATTATAGGTGTTTCAGTATTTTGAAAATAAGCAGGAATGGAAGAAAGCACCGATCTCTCACAGAAGATACTGAGCAAATCTATAAAATCAATACCCTTATTAATGAAGGATATTTTGAAGAAATGGCGTTTATGATTAATTTCAGAATCAATGTAAGGACGGAGAGTATGCTGAGTATAGCCTCTAGTTAAGAGAGCCGCATCATATAACTGATGAGAACTATCGTAGAATTTATTCGCCTCGGTGTCCAGAAGACGTAAAACAGAAACGGGTAATGAACTTAACAATGAAAGCATAGAGTGGCGTCCATGATTTAATAATATAATTGACAGTCACTTCAGTCTAGTATTGTTTCGTTTAAACGCACGTGATTTACGTTTAAAGTTACCATTTTTCCTGGTGCCGTGAGATCTAGTTCTGCGTTTTCGACATTCCAGGAGTGAGAAAATATCAAAGTCCGGCATTCTGGAAATATTACCCTCATGATAAATGTTGTCATTAAATCCCAGTGGAAAAGGGGTCTGTAAAAATTTAATCCATTTCAGTTCAGCTTCATGTCTTTTGATTATTTTGAATCTAGATGTAGAATTTGCATCGTAATAAAGTTTTTTCCACTGGTTGTATAACAATGTTATTTACAGAATGACCTGTACGTCGAAAGTGACGGTACAAGAAAGTGTCAGTTTTCTTAGGCTTACTCATTCTACGATAATGCTCGTTCAATCTAGTTTTAAGCATGCGGTTAGTTTGACCGACGTACTGCATATTACAGTTTGCAGCACGTCAAGTAATTAGATAAATTAAATCTGTAGACTGTCATGTCAAATCAGACATGTTAACTACAGAGAAGCGTCTACCGTTTACAGATGAAGTAACGGTAGACGCAGTGCTTAAATGCGAACAGCATCTGCACCTGTATTTGCAATAAACCGTGCTTTGTATTGTCTTTTATGAGGTTTAGGTAACCAATATAACGTAGGAAGCTTGAATGGCCTTCCTGGTGTATGAATACCATCGGACGTGCCACCAGTAACAATTATGAACACATAAAGCAAACTTGGTGGCTGAATGACAAATTGTGGCCATCAACTAAAGTCCTCTCTTCAGCTAAAGGCAGCAGTTCATATGCCTTAGTATCACTAAGTTCTTGCTGTAGAGTGTTAACATAGTGAAGCCGTCAAACAACGACCACATTTTTAGCGGTCTTATCTGCCGGAGCCAAAATAAACTTCTTACGAAATTCTTTAATACCTAGTTTAAGGTGACGTAATGACGTTTTAGGTTTAGGAGGTAATAGGTTCGTATTTTGAGAATAAAAAGAAATGCATTTGGTCACTAGTTTCAGAATGCTATGTTTCCATTCTTTTAGAGCGTTATGCTCAACACACTCTCCTTTACACCATCGATTACCAAATTCATTAAAGGCTGCACCAATTTCATCTCTACATTTACTGAAATCAATTTTAGGAAATCGATATTTCGGTCCTTTGCAAATTATATTACGTATCCTAGAATCAGGAATAATGTTTAAATTGCCAGTAATAATATGACCAGCAGCAGGATAGCAATACATTGAATTTAAACAATCACAGGTATCAGGAGTGTTAGTGTCTATATCAAGGTCAGAAACAAGTTTATTGAAACTAAAAATAATAGATTTAGCAGGTAAATTGTATTTATAGCAAATTATGGGTGTTTCAGTACATGTATTTTGAAAATAAACATGAATGGCTGAAATTGCAGAACTGTCCCGGAAGATACTTGGTAAATCTGTAAAATACAAACCCTTAATAATGAAGGATATTTTAATGTAATGACGTTTGTGATTAATTTCAGAATCGATGAAAGGACGAAGAGCAAGCTGAGTATAACCTCTAGTTAAAAGAGCAGCATCGTTTAACTGATTAGTACTATCGTAGAATTTATTCGCCTCGGTGTCTAGAATCCGTAATACAGAAATAGGTAATGAACTTAGAAAAGCAAGCATTGAGGGGCGTCCATGATTCGATAATATTATTGACAATAACTTCAGCCTGGTATTGTGTTTTTTTGTTTATTTTTTAAAAAAGAACAGATAATTTAAGTTTATAAATGCCATTTTTCTGGTGCCGTGTGATCTAGTTTTGGGCTTTCGACAGTCCATAAGTAATAAAATATCAAAATCGGGTATTTTAGATATATTATCCTCATGATAAATGTTGTCATTAAAGCCCAATGGAAAAGGTGTCTGTAATAAATGAATCCATTTTAATTAGGTTTCATGCCGTTTAATAAGTTTAAACCTAGCTGTAGAATTGACATCATAGTAATTTTTTTCCACTGGCTGTAAAGAAATATCTTTTATAGAATGACCTGCACGTTTGAAATGACGGTACAAGAAAGTGTCAGTTTTATAGGCTTACTCATTCTACAATAGTGTTCGTTAAATCGTGTTTTTAACATGCGATTAGTTTGCCCGACATACTACATTTTACAATATGCAGTATATTAGGTTATCATATATATCATATCAAATCCATAGACTTACATGTCAAATCGGACATGTTAACTACAAAATAACGTCTACCGTTTACAGTCGGTAGATGCAGTGCATAAATGTAAACAGCACCTCTTAGCATTGCACTTAGAAATGCTAGGATACATACCACTTCTTTTGAAAGGATTGATTATTTCCGAAGAATGGGCGATTTGACAGGAGATTAGTACTACCTGCTTCACTTAAATTGACGGAAGCGGCAGAAAACAAAGTTATGGGCATCACCAATACCGACGGCAACATAGCTATAAAATTATTAATAGAATGGGGAATCCGTACAGATGAAGCAGAATGTAACCTAAGGGAAGATATTGTAGGTTTAAATGTATTTGTGATACCCATGTGTGTTTAAAGGGGCGATACCATCAAAACTAAAACGCGATATTCATAGCGGTAATTAAGTTAATCAGGACAGGGAAGAACGGTAAATCCTTCAAATAGAAGCCCCACTTTTATGTAGTAAAACTGTGGTTTACCGGAGTAAACCTTATTTCGGCTCAAAATACAGACTGTGGGTATACATAAGAACCCCCTCGACGAGGTTCTAACGAGTACCCACTATCTGTATTTTAGAGCAGAAATAAGAAAAATGTCACAATTTTTCATCTTGAAAGTTTTGTTGTTTTCGGCGGTAAAATATACCACGTATTTGTTTAGGCGCGTTTTCGTAGTGGTAAACAGAATATACACATTGATGCCCGAGTGAATTCAAGTTTCATGCAGGTTTGCAGTGCAGAAGTGAGAAAGTGAATCTGGAATCTACCAAAGCTTATTTTTGGTTGACTGTTTGTTAATCGGCGCAAAGTTGATAATTCAACAGCGCCAATAACCGCTGTTATCAACGTCGTTATCAATGACGAATGATATTAAAACGCGCAAATTACAGTTTTTTTTTAATGTAATGTAATAACCAGCATAAAAGGTGCTTAGTGTTTCAATATTGACTTGGTTAATAGATATATGGATAGGGTCCCAAAACAGTGAAGACTCAGATCAGGCGCTACGCTAGGCAAATACTGTTGCTTTATGCACTGGAATGTAAAAGTGAAACGAAACTGTAAAAGTGATCTTTTTGTAGTCAACGCTCAGGAACAATTGGCCCATCAGTGCTATAAGTATTTTGATTAATATAAGTATATATAGCTATAAATCGCTATCCTAATATAGACAACTTGACAGGAAATCTACATACACGGTTCATAGCAGTCAGTCTCTACTTTTTGTTTGTTTGTTTGTTATTTTTGTCGATTTATAATTGTTTCTTTTCGATGCAGTGTAGTCTTTTTTATAATTTGTAATTAAGATCTATATGCTGTAACCACGGATGAACTCTTATTACAGGAAATGGTAGAAAGCTTCAACAGTCGAGTTATTTTAATTTTTGTGTAAATACCGGCTGTTATCATTGGCATTTCTTGGAAAACCCATTTCTTCAGAAGGCGTTGTTGATTTGGAATTTTAACTCATTTATTTGACATCACGAAAACATGTCTATATAATTTTAACCCCCCCCCCCGCTCCCGTTTAACGACAATTACATACAGTAAAACTGGGGTTTACAGGTGTAATAAAAATCAAAAATGGGTTCCTTTAAGAGCAATGAAAACATTCATAAGAAAGAAGATGGGTCATACTACGTAGTTTCGACTAATAAGCCTCATCAGTGACATTGTAATGATCTGGCAACGAAAGCCAGAGGAAACATACTGCAACTAGACAAAAGTGCCCAGTGGGGTACGTATACCCCGGCCAGTGCCGAACTACAAAGGGAAATAACTCTAAAAGGCCTGACCCCTTGGCCCTTATTTTCTTTCCCACAATACAAGTAGTCATACTGATCATGTGTGCAAAATTTCAAGTTTCTATGCGAAGCAGTTCCTGAGATATCTTTGACACAAAATAATTGTTTACGGACAGACAGACGGAAAAGACAAAAACTATATACCCCCATGGCATACGCCGGGGGTATAATTATGCGAATTTCGAGTTGGAAGTCGATTCAAAGACTGATATAAATCAAAATGGGGTCCAAATAATTAAAAACCTGTCTAGAATATGAGTCTTAACCAATAATTTATTTCAGATTCCTCAGAATATTCACGCTGATCTCAAAGGACCAAAAGTAAAATATAAACTGCACTATGGTTGATGTACGGGGAGACGTTTTACGGCCGCCACACGGCACAACACCAGCTGCAGTAAAGGCAAATGAAAATAAAAAATAAAAATGGGTTCCTTTAAGAGCAATGAAAACATTCATAAGAAAGAAGATGGGTCATACTACGTAGTTTCGGCTAATAAAGCCTCATCAGTGACCCTGTAATGATGCGGCAAAGAAAGCCAGAGGAAACATACTGCAATAAACCTTCATTCTCATTTCTACTCCAAAATATAGTTTGTGAGTATTCGTTAGAACCGCTTCGATGAGGCGGCGGTCCAAAAGAGTCCTCACAATCTATATTTTGAGCAGAAATAAGAAAATATCACATTTCTTCTCCTAAAAATTCTCTATTTTTGGCGGTAAAGTTTACAAGGTATTTGTATAGAAGTGTTTTCGTAATGACAAAGGTGTATCACATTAACACATATGTGTATTGAACCTCTTGTTAACCCCGTTTACATTAGAGGAAAATGGAATTTTACAAGGCTATGCAACCTTAATTTATTCTTGTTGAAACTCATCAGTGTGGCGACTTGACAGAATCGCCTCATTGAGGCTGTTTAAAAGAGCATATCCACTCATTGTTGAAGCAGAATTTAAGGCAATATCACATTTCCTTCTTATTTTTCCCAGAAAAAAAGGAGTTGACATTTCAGGAAACTGCCTCATTGAGATTGTAAAGTTCTATTTTCTTGGAGAAAAATAAAAACACCAACTGTTTGTCGTCTGTTCATATAGCCCAAGGAGTTGTCAAGGTTAATGATATGCAAAAACATAATCCCACAATATTATCCTAATGGGACGAATTGTTACTTACCCGCCAATGTTGATATGGCCATGAGTTTTGCTAACACTTTCTGTGCTTCACCACTTCCTGCCAGTGTTAAGGCATAGCTAGATATAGCCAGTTCGTATACGTCAGTCATCTTTTCTGCCTCACCTTCCAGGAATTTTAGGGCCATCTGGGTAGCACTAGCAATCTTCTCCTGTACCTATATGAGATGTGCAAAGTATATATATTTTTTGCCATTACAAAAACACGCCTTTAGAAATACATTGTAAATTTTTACCACAGAAAATCGAAAATTATAAGGTGAAAAATTGTGATAGTTTTCTTATTTCTGTTCGCGCAGAGATAAGAAAATAAGGTTAACCACTCTAAGCCCCAGTTTTACTATACAAAAGTGGGGTTCATCGGGGGTCAGAATTATATTGGCGTGTTTACGTGATTGTATGTGCATAATATATAGACTTAACATGCAATGTTTTTCAATTTTAGATTTAAAGCCTTGTTAGTGGGCAATAAACTAAATATGATCGGCCCCAATAACGAGGTTAACATGACCAAATGCAATCTGCGTAATAGAAACTTCTAGCGAACTCTGGTAAATTATGCTTGGTGTTCAAATATGACAATGAAATTTTAAAGTTCGACTCATTGTCTACCAAACGTTTCGTGTTATAAAATTGTGTTTACAAGTTTTTAGTTGCGCAAACATGCGATAAATGTTCTGGCGATATTTTAGAAGACCATATTTAATTAAAAATGCGTTTTGCCCGATTACGCCAAAAACCCATTTAGCCAAAATGAAGAATTTGTATTGTTGAAACGGTAAGATTGAAAATTATGATCGTAATACAAATAAATGTCGAGTTTCTAATTTATTACATACAGCTGAACACTAATCGAACATAAAAAGAATGTACTATGTTCTTATACCACGATTGTGAGTAGAATATGTAATCGAACTAGATCTTAATCCCGAACTCAGTGACATACGTACGTTTTCAACAACTCTAGCTTCCAGAAGGGATACGAGGACAAATGCTGTCAGTGATGTCTCTCCCGCCGTAGAACCACCCTGTGATAATTAAAGCAATAAAATCATAAATCAAAAATTCCATCACGTTAAAAGTCAGTGTAATGAACATCCTCTAAAACCCCACTTTATACAGAGAAAACTGGGGTTTACGGGGGTATCATTATTTTTCTACTTTCTGCTCAAAGACATAGGCTGTGGGTGCTGGCGGTTCTAACGAGCACCCATAACCTATGTTTGCAGTATGAAAAAGCAAAATATATTGCGGATTTTAATCAGCAAAGTAGCCATTTTGGAGATGTGAAAATTCCCTGTGTCATGTTATCGTAATGACAAACTATCGAAACTATGTTTCTGGCATACATTGAAATCACGACATTTCGCCGAACAAAAGCGAAAGAACAGCATGTGACCTCATTGGCAGAGGCAGGGGTAGTTCCGAATAGAAACTTTGGTGTACACTTATCATGTATACCAACGTACTTTAAACTTCAACGTTCGTTGTGTGACCATTTTCTCAAGGTGAACAGCAGAGTTATACGTAGAGCTGAATACCAACATGCAGCACCGTGCCAATTATATTTTTGTTCCTCCAAAACGTTCACATGATAATTATTCACATTTGGGAAAATCACGCTCCTGACACCAGAAGCAGTAAGTTAGCGCCCGATTCTTTCTTTCAAGCAAGCTAAATGCATGTCGCACACACTGATTTAATGCGTATGTGTTTCGTCCATCAACTGATGAAGGAGGTTTCTAGCAAACCAAATTTATTCGTGTTTTGATTACTGCTAAAAGTAATGGTGAATATATTTGTAAAATATGATATGCCGCACTAACCGTTCCACGGTAGTGGTTTAATATTGCGTGCGTTTCGTCCAGTTTCTAGGCTTCTTTGCTGCAACACTTTATGTCATATTTGTGTTTGCCTTTGATATTATATCAAACCTTGGGGTAAGTTACACGCTTTATCATATGACGTTGCGTCTGAGAATTTAATAACGCCATGTAATTAATTCGATATTCCACTAGTGGATTAAATATGCAAAATAGTTAGATACGCCCAGTGACGTTAAAAGTACGACGTTTTTAATGTCGTCGGGTTAACTTATGGCGAAATATTGACAGTTTAGTACAAAAATCGCGACATAAATACGTTTTGAATGTCATATGATAAATAGAATCTTGCATTCATGCTCATGTATTATTCAATTCATTAAACTCCTTGAAGAACATGAGACAATGCTCGGCAAAGCCTCGCATTCTATCATTTTTCCTCAACTCGTTTAATAAATTCAATACTACATGAACACTCATGTAAGAACCTCTATGTATTGTTTTTTATTGTGTCATTGTTTTCAAATGCAACCAGTAAAAGGAATACGATCACAAGTGCGATCAATAAAGGTGTACACACTCGGTTAAAACTCACTAGTCAGTGAATGAATAAGCATGGATTAACATACATTTCTATAGAGGACAGTGACGAACCTGACTGGATATTGCTTCATGTGCATGCGGGGTGAATCTTTCCAAAGACAAATATTTGACTAACGCAGACGAATTTGTTACATTTTTGTTTTGTACTTTTCGCTTTAGTTGACAGTATTGTTTGATTGCACATTTTCCAAGAAGGCTTAAACTGCATCCTGTAAAAATAATCGCCTTTACATGTTTTTGATTTTGTTTATTTGATATGAGGTTTAACGTCCCCGTCAACACTGAATAGGTCATTTTATTGACGTTGCTTCCAATTTTGTGGGGCCTTTACCCGACATTGAGATGAAATGACATCTCAATCCATGCCTCCCAATGAAGCTAATAGGGTTTATAAGCATTTCTTTGCCTAGGCAGGCTAAGACCCCCTAAGCGGTTTACCAGTACTCGTGTGCGGGCCGGTTTAAGCTCTGCGTGGAAGCATCATGTAGCCCATCTATTTCTTGAAGCCCCGTTGGGCGGGGGCCAGCATATACATGTAAAGAGCCTAGTTTTATCTGAGTTTTGTCCCTGTGTGTAAGGTGACGCATCGAACAAGTAATATCGCTATAACGTTTTATTATTTTAAATATGTTTACCTGCATTTCTTTGTGTAACACTTTCCCAGGCTCTCTAAATGTTCCATTCTCATTCTGGAATTTTATTATCCAGTCTATAGTCTTATGTATCACTTCGTCAGAGACATAAATATAAGGTTTGGCTTGAACGAATGATTTCAGAACAAAAGCAGACAACCTGAAAGACATAAATATATTTAACAAAAAATCAGCGACCAGGATTCTGGTAATAACATTTAAACCGGCAATTGTTAGACATTTCTCGTGTTTGAAGAGTCCCTTTTCACTATATTTTGTAAACAGACACACAGTAAAGGCACGCTGGTACGGCGGTGGATGCTGCATGCATTTAAAACTAAATTCTTCTTGGAATGTTTGTCCTAGTAAAATATTTTATGTTGCGGAAAGAAACCGTCCTTTCGGCCTTCTGCTTGTTATGCTTTTGTTGTGCTCTGCTGGTTCGTGTGCGTCCTTCTTTGGTATCAGAGGGGAGAAATGATTCCTTATCACTATTCTCTTTTATTTAAAATGGTATACAACTATGTTGTTTTCTTATTTATTCCTTGAGCATAGCTTGTAGGTAATTACTTTAACTGTCGCAATGAGGCGATTCCAATGGGTAAACATACAGCGTACATGTAAAATTTTAATTTCTTTATTACATTTTTCCCCTGATGAATAACATCTGCACGTTTCTAGTTTCATGAAAGATAACAATGTGTGATTAAGTCGTGTTCGTTCTATTTTACAAACTTGACTGAAAAATAGAAGTGAAGGCAATGACCAGGAATCGATAAATTTAACCCACAGCGCCCATCAAAGACACCAAAGGGAAGAAATACAAACATGAAGAAACTAGACCCCAATGGAAACACCAATGGCGGATAGCCAAAAGGACAGTTACTTTCCTGCAAAACTGCCAATTGGCTAACCAAAACAAAAACTGTAAGCGATAAACACACTCAAAGACAAACCATTAAAAACTGAAAACCGCGACAGAAGAACCGCCTTAGAACGGTCAGTGAAACGAATTGCACTGAAGGCTTAAATCGAGTTTAAGCTGCCGCAATCCTTGTCCTTACTTGCGTCGAGGTTTAGACTTAATACATAACAACAACTACAGAAGCCACAGGATCTGGAAGTAAGTGGATAGGCTTATGCTAGTCAGTTTCTGCAAGTATTACGATTTGTATACAATGAAGATACATTTAAGATATAGTGGCTCTGATAATACGAAGTTGAAATTGTCCAAGCTATACTTATTAGTATGTCCTATGATTCTATATGGCTCTTTGACCACGTTGGCACTAAATCAATAATTAGAACTATCAGCAATATAACGTTTCAGAAAATGAGAAATTTTGACAAAATATCTGATTTTGAATATGCCTTGAAATCAATAACACTTTCTGCTTTGTAGGTGCCCTCAGTTAGTTGTTTACAATGGTTATGGCTTTACCCGAATAACCTTTTCGTTTAATTCAAATGACTGAACACGTGTGACACATGTACTCACAAGGGTGTAGTTATTTCATGTTTCGTGTTGCCTCCCCTTTGGTGTCTGTGGTGGGAGGTGTTTGCTAATTGTTTCGATTCTCGATCATTGACGTCCCTTTAATTTTTGTCATAATTTGGCTCGCTTTGACTATCTAAACTGACATATTGTTGGAAAAATAAAGTGTCGAAATATATTCGGGCATATTATGCGTATGCTGAGCATTTTTAAGCTTCCTTTTTAAAGATTTATGTATTCTTTCTCTATCACGTAACACAGCATGGTTACTGATTGACCCAATGTCACATAATATTCATAATATACATACCACATACTGCCAGACGGATCACTGTTTCCAAAAGCACTGAATGATCCATCATCGTGTTGGTATCTCAGCTCTCTTTGGTACCCTGTTGGTAATAAATATAGTAAACTACACGCCTTTTAAAGGACAAAGATTAACTTTTATTTTAAAAGTTTTAAGCACGTAATTTAGTTTGTATGAAGGTAAATAGAACTGAAAATATACTATTCGTCTACCTTAATTAACATTTGCTGACCGTCCCAAGACGGTTCGTCTATTGTGGTTATAGTTATACTTCCTCTTTGCATATACATATATATTGTTAACATCTTAAATTTTCGTTTTGGCTATTTTATGGGAAAAACACTGGACTGGATTTCCGCTTGTTCAGTTTTTGTTCATAATAATAAGTTGTTCTATGTGTTTCTTTTCTCTTTGCTGTATTGGATGGGAGGTGTGAGGTAACTGTGTCCATTTCTGATCAGTGTTTTCACTTCTGGTTTGGGGGATTTAAAACAATAGTTGAGCAGTTGCAAGGTTGAAGACTGTGGCTACTTGAAATCGATTTAAGCACCTCAGTAAAAATACTAACCGTTTCAAGGTGGTCCTTCTGTTATGGTTTATTATTGTTTGAGTTCGTCTTTGAATGTATGTATTACTAATAGGTTTTATTTTAGATACTTTGTGGGAAAATAACTGTCCTTTGGGCTTTTTGCTTGTTTGTTATGTTTCCATTATGTTGAAGTTGTTTTTATGTTGGTGTTTCCTCCCCGTCGGTGTCTGGGATGGCAGGTGTGATGAAATCGTATCAATTCCTGATCACTGCCTTCACTTCTGCTATATTTACCCTGTATTGTAAATGTCATTATTCCCTTTTGATCATTGAAGTTGCATTTTGTAAAATCATACTGACAACATGCTGTTCTGCAAAAGCAAAGAACACTCTTAATTTGATATCAGATGTCAGCCTAGAGGATTTCATAAAATATTTTAGAGAAAATTAAATTATTGGGCACGCTTTGTTTTGATAACATGTCCAAGTAGCGACCACTCTTAGCGAAATCGTGCAGTATTCTATGGCTGCTTAGAATACATATTCGTTCTGGGTACAATAAATGTTGACATGTTTGTGCAATTCTTTAACCGTTTAACAACTGAATATAACTTAATTACCTTTGATCATAAAGCCTTTAGACTTCTCCATTGTTGCTTCATCCAAATTATTCGTTATTTCTAGATATCTTGTTATGAATATATTTGGTGCAAAATTCAACATATTTTGCTCTCCGCAACCATATGGCATTTTCAATAGATCGTCAAGACCGTTTATACTTGGCCCCATTAAATCACCTGTACAAAAATAAGATATAATTAAATTACTATTTTACAGGTGCATGCTTTTCCTACTGTCTGTTATGCAAAAGAAATCCAACCTCTTTGTTGTCAGTGATTAAAATACATCTGGTTGCACATCACTATATATGCACCAATAGTACTTAAAACTCTATACAGTCTAATACCTCAGCACTGTTATAGTTATGTAAGGTCTTAGATAAAAAAGTTTACCGAACAAACTTTCAAAACATAAATACAAAAAGTAAAGTAATTTTCGAAAAGCATAATATTTGGGTAAATGGTTACATACGGTTTTGTTTTACTTCTACTTTAAATATCTCCGTTTGCCTTTCTACAGAATGCCTTCCAAAGAAGGCTCTAGTATAAAAGGAAATTATTGATATTGGCAAACTCTGCACTGTAAGTAACACGTCGTCAGGTAAATAGAAGGACAACGACAACAACATTGTACGAAGGTATATAAACTTCCGTTAAACGTTTTGACATACCTATAGCAGTCACCCTGATTCTTTGGGAGCCTGAGACTGTGAATGGTGGGAAATTTATTTTCACTTGTGTATTGAACATAGGCTGTTTTTTCAAATCAATCAGAACTGGGGTGTTGGTTTCTTTAGGTGTTCCTTCAGGCTAAAACAGATAAAAATATCATAATTCAATAAAATACACCATTGCCCCTAAATTTCTACTACTAGATAAATGAGATGGAAATCAGAAAAACCTACATGAATATATCAAGTTCTAGCAATGGTCATCCTAGTACCCATTTACAAAATCTAATTAGTCGATGTTGTCCACTGTATACACGTTTCCATATTGGTTTGGGAACTTTTGGCGGGAAAATATACAATACCTTAGCACAATCTTGGCCCAAATATATACACTTACCAATGCCGATAATTGTCTAGACTTGCCTTACAACGTCAGTAAAAGAATGAGACTATATTTGCTAATGAAAAAATCCTTTTGTTAAAACAATGTTTCTGTTTTGCTGTCGATCTCACAGACATGGCACTGAATAACCGATAACGCTCAATGACGGTCCAGTTAGTGCTATTGCCGAATAGCTTGTAAACAAGTGCAACCTTTGAATTGTGCAACATAAATAGTTCTGGTACATCACACTTACAGGACAGGGTTTAGGTATGGAGTTATATATTATTGTAGATATGATTCTCAGACGCATTTTAATTGGGCTTGGGTACAAGGCAAGCTGTGATGTGATCGAAGTGAGTCTTTGCTTGACATTGGATTCATCCGTGAGAACTGCTGCAAAAATGGCGAAAAAACGAAAATGACGACACTGAAATTGGCAACACGAATGTGCAGTTTGATTACACACTGCACTGGTTGAAGATGTCAGGTTGTACCGTGTCGTTTATACCGGCTCAGTTTTAAAGTGTTACTGATTCAAACTTACCTTAACCAGCAATTCTTTTTCTAGAGCATCAGCGATGTATATCGACTGGGCACGCACATTAAGTTTTATTTTTCCAAGTTTTCTCGGTATTATTGGGAAGTATACAGCCTTGGCCTCGTTTGGCTCCACCTGAAAAATATTTCAGGAGGTTTTATTAATATGTCTAGTTATACAATATAACATCTACTATACCTTTCCATCACGTGAACAAGTCCATGAAATGAAGATCCACTCTATACCCACTTTATATAGAGAAAACTGGGGTGTACGGGGTATACATTTTTTTCTTATTTCTGCTCCAAGACATAGGTTGTGGGTACTCGTTAGAAGCGTCTCAATGCGTCGGTTCTAACGACTATCCACAACCTATGTTGGCAGTATTAATAAGAACAATATTATGGATTTGCATCAGCAAAATGGCCACTTTGGAGATGTGTGAAAATGCACCAATTCGCACGGGTGTGTTATCGTAATGGGGTCTGGAATTAATAAATCACTTCAAAGTAAAAAAAAAAATATAAAAATTTAATGTAAAGCTGAATGTGTGCAGCACGACAAATATACCTGGTTAGCTACTCAATGCTGTTTTGATAAAAGTAAACTGTATAAGGCATTCAAACTTTTTCCGTATGGAGATTTGAATCAGAATTAGCATGGTTTTAAAGGAGATATTTCTGTGGACATATAACCATGTATTTATTTTCATTACATTACATAACGAAAGGAATATATTCAATATATTGCATAGCGATTGCTTTTAAATTTACAAAGATTATTACAGTTAGTTAAGGACAAGAACAACACTGCTGTAAATGCTCAACTAAGGTTAACGTGTATAAAACTGATAAATGAGAATTACCTTCAGGAATCTTGCAACATCTGCAGAATAAGTACTTGTCCACCAGGAGGATATGTGAATATTTTCATAATCTAGATTCCGCTTCATTAAAACATATGCCTACAAAAGAGAGCCATTACCAAATATGATTTAGTATTGGAAACAGATAAGGTCAGGTGCTACAATGGCGTCTTTTTACCTGCCATTACGAAAACAAGCCTATAAAATACATTGCAACATTTATCTCCGCAAAAAATGAAAATGTTTAGATAAAAATGTTGCTATTTTTCTTAATTGTTCTCAAAATATAGATTGTGGTACTCGCTAGAACCGCCTCATTGTGGCGACTCTAACGAATATCCACAATCTATATTTAAGAGCAGAAATAAGAAAAATAAACTTTACCCTTGTAAACCCCAGTTTTACAATACAAGAGGGCCATGATGGCCCTGGATTGCTCACCTGATCCATAGACTAACAAGTGGGCGCCGGGGAGGGCCATTATTGACCCCAGGGCTATAATGTGCATAATGTTGAGGGAGGTCTAAAAAGGTGAAGCTTCATACCAAATATCAACAAAGGCTATAATTTGAACAATCGTGACAAAGGTCCACTTGATGAAGCTACACACCAAATATCAAAGACCTGGGCCTTGTGGTTTTAGAGAAGAAGAATTTTTTTAAACACATTCCCTACATAAGCCTATGTAAAACCAAATGGCCCCGGGGCGGGGGCATCTTTGGCCTCAGGGCTACAATTTAAACAATCTTGATAGACGTCTACTAGATGAAGTTTCACACCAAATATCAAAGACCCGGGCCTTGCTGTTTCGGAGAAAAGATTTTCAAAGATTATGTCTATATAAGTCTGTGTAAAACCAAAGGACCCGGTGTGGGGGCATTTGTGGCCTGAGGGCTATAATTTGAACAATCTTGGTAGAGGTCCACTAGATGAAGCTCCATACGCAATATCAAAGACCTGGGCCTTGTAGTTTCAGAGAAGAAGATTTGTCAAAATAAGTTTATGTAAAACCAAGTGGTCTCAGGGCGGGGGCATTTTTGGCCCCAGGGCTATAATCTGACCAACCTGATAGAGGGGTATTATGGTTTCACAGAAGAAGATTTTTAAAGATTTTCCCTATATAGTTCTACGTAAAACCAAAGGGCCCCGAAGCGGGGGCATTTTTGGACTCAGGGATTTAATTTGAACAATCTTGGTAGCGGCCCACTAGATGAAGCTTCATACCAAATATCAAAGACCTAGGCCTTGTTGTTTCAGAGAAGATTTTTCAAGATTTTCTCAATATAAGTCTATGTAAAACCATAAAGCTCCGGAGCAGGGGCATTTTTGACCCCAGGGCTATAATTTGAACAATCTTGGTTGAGGTCCACAAGATGAAGCTTCATACCAAATATAAAAGACCTGGGCCTTGCGGTTTCAGGAAAGAAGATTTTTAAAGATGTTCCCTATATAAGCCTATGTAAAACCAAAGGGCCTCTGGGCGGGGGCATTTTTGGCCCCAGCACTATAATTTGAACAATCTTGGTAGGGGTCCACTAGATGAAGCTTCATACCAAATATCAAAGACCTGGGCCTTGTGGTTTCAGAGAAAAAAATTTTAAAGATTTTTCCTATATAAGCCCATGTAAAACTAAAGGGCCCCGGGGCGGGGCAGTTTTGGCCCCAGCACTATAATTTGAACAATCTTGATAGGGGTCCACTAGATGAAGCTTCATACCAAATATCAAAGACCTGGGCCTTGGGGTTTCAGAGAAGAAGATTTTTACAGATGTTCCCTGTATGCCAATGGAAAACCAAAGGGCCCCGGGACGGGGGCATTTTTGGCCCCAGCACTATAATTTGAACAATCTTGGTAGGGGTCCACTAGATGAAGCTTCATACCAAATATCAAAGACCTAGGCCTTGTGGTTTCAGAGAAGAAGATTTTTAAAGATTTTCCCTATATAAGCCCATGTAAAACCAAAGGGCCCCGGGGCGGGGGTATTTTTGGCCACAGCACTATAGTTTGAACAATCTTGGTAGGGGTCCACTAGATGAAGCTTCATATCAAATATCAAAGACCTGGGCCTTGCGGTTTCAGAGAAGAAGATTTTTAAAGATTTTCCCTATATCAGCCCATGTAAAACCAAAGGGCCCTTGGGCGGAGGCTTTTTTAGCCCCAGCACTATAATTTGAACAATCTTGGTAGGGGTCCACTAGATGAAGCTTCATACCAAATATCATAGACCTGGGCCTTGTGGTTTCAAAGAAGAAGATTTTTAAATTTTTAGCGAAAAAATCTATTTTTGACTCCTAGATGTGCCACGGACCGGAACCAATTGAACAACTTTGAAAGGGGACCACCGTAGGATCAGTCCTGTGAAGTTTGATCAAAATCCGATCAGTGGTTTCGGAGAAGATGTCGTTTGAAGCAATTGTTTACGCACGGACGGACGGACTCACGGATGGACGGACAAAAAGTGATCCCAAAAGCTCACCTCGTCACTACGTGACAGGTGAGCTAATAAAAGTGGGAACAAAATTATATAGGCATGTTTTCTTGATGAGAACTAGCATTCTGCAGGTGGTTTGCTTTTATTTTCCTATTTCTGCTCCGCAACTAGTGTGTCCGAATAATCATAAATGCGGTTCTAACATCTACCTGTAATCCATGAGCAGAAGTAAAACATCAATATTCATAATCGTGTCAACCTCATTTTCCATATCAAGTGGGATTTACAATGGTATTATTTACACGGAATTGTTAATATTATAGTTGATATACCTGAAAATGATCATAAAAGGATATACGCATACGTCCCATGATGAATAGAAAATAATGTAAAATGTATTAATGATAATTTATATAACGTTATTTGAAGTATGAACAACAAAAGAACCACTTTAGGATTCGCTTTTCTTCGATTGTAACCCGATGTTGTTCTAAATTCACTTGCAAAGTTAAGCGAATCTTATCTGTTCATGGCCCCGATGTTTTTTTTCCTACTATAATGAACGTTAAATAAATTACAATAATATCTAAAATAAATGCATTTTCATTTATTTTAAACTTGAAGCTTACTTTTCGATCCCAAGTAATGAAATGGTCTTAAACTAAATTTAGGGTCTCCTGCTTTCTTTTACTTATTACGATAACACATCCGTGTGATATAGTACATTTTTCAAACCTCAAAAAGGCAATTTTCTGTTGAAAATCAAAGAGTTACCTCTTTCGGACAATACAACGATGCTAGATTAATATGATCTGTCAATGAAGTCCTATAGAAATGGCTTTTTTGATGGCTCTTGAGAATGCATCGTTTAGACTATGTCGATGTTAATATTTTTAAATGTTTATCAGACATACACAGTTGTTGCTAAATCAGCACACCCTTAATCCTTAAGATCCCAATCACAACAGTAGCCATCTGCTTTGTCGTCTTCTGGTTACTTTAAAAGTCATTGCTGCAAACATGTGTGGCTACTCCATTTGCCTGTATGCAAAAACATGATTAAGCGTTTTCAAGAACATTCAGCAGATGACATAAACATGCGACATTTTAAGATGTTGTTTTTTCGACAGTTTAAGGGTAAGTATCCTTTTGTAATGGATAGCTAATTGGCCATTTTGTGGGAAAGTAACTGTCCTTTTGGCTTCCTGCCATTGATGTTTCCATGTGGGTCTAGTAATTAAATGTTTGTGTTTCATCACTAAAACACGCCTATATAATTTTGACCCCCTTGAACCCCACTTTTATATAGTAAAACTAGGGTTTCCGGGGGTATACCTTATTTATCTTTTTTCTTCTCTAAAATATAGATTATGGGTACTCGTTAGAACCGCCTCGATGAGGCGGTTCTAACGAGTGCCTACAGTCTATATTTGGAGCAGAAATAAGAAAACAATATCACGATTTTTCATTATAAAATTTTCATTTTTTTCGGCGATAAAGGTGGCAATGTATTTGTATAGGCGTGTTTGCGTAATGAAAGAAAAACTTATCGGTCATTATGACAGCATTAAGGTTCTAAGAATCTTAAATGAGATCGCGAATAAAATATGGGGATAACGGGTATGTTAAGGAGCTAGACTAAGAAAATGTTTCGTCTCTCCCTCCATTTTCGATTAGCGCAATTCATCATAATTTTAGCGCAAATTATCAGATGCCAGCATAAACTAATGGAATCTGCCTGTCATAATTAATCGCCATTATCTGAACGTCAAATGACCATCACGCTCACAAGTCCGTGACACACCCCGATATATATAGAGAAAACTGGTGTTTACAGGTGAATACATTATGTTTCTTATTTCTGCTCCTAGACATAGGTTGCAGGTACTCGTTAGAATGAGGCGGTTCTAGCGAGTACCCACAACCTATGTTTTGAGTATAAATAAGAACAAGAGGGCCATGATGGCCCTGGATCGCTCACCTGATCCATAGTGTAACAAGTGGGCCCCAGAGAGGGCCATTATTGGCCCCAGGGTTTTAATGTGCATAATGTTGAGGGAGGTCTTAAAGGTGAAGCTTCATACCAAACATCAACAAAGGCTATAATTAGAACAATCTTGGCAAAGGTCCACTAGATAAAGCTACACATCAAATTTCAAAGACCTGGGCCTTGCAGTTTCAGAGAAGAAGATTTTTTTTAAAGATATTCCCTACATAAGCCTATGCAAAACCAAATGGCCCCAGGGCTATATAAATCTATGTAAAAACAAAGGGCCCCGGCCCGGGGTGGGGGCATTTGTGGCCCCAGGGCTATAATTTGAACAATCTTGGTAGAGGTCCACTAGATAAAGCTCCATACTAAATATCAAAGGCCTTGGCCTTGCAGTTTCAGAGAAGATTTTTAAAGATTTCCCTATATAAGTCTATGCAAAACCAAAGGGCCCCGGAGCGGGGACATTTTTGGTACCAGGGCTATAATTTGAATAATTTTGATAGAGGTCCATTAGATGCAGCTTCATACCAAATATCAAAGACCCAGGCCTTGTGGTTTCAGAGAAGAAGATTTTTGAAGATTTTCCCCATGTAAGTCTATGTAAAACCATAGGGCCCCAGAGTGGGGGCATTTTTGGCCCCAGGGCTATAATTTTAACAATCTTGGTAGAGGTCCATTAGATGCAACTTCATACCAAATTTCAAAGTCCTGGGCCT
The DNA here is from genome assembly GCA_963580285.1 of Lucinisca nassula. Taxonomy (NCBI): domain Eukaryota; kingdom Metazoa; phylum Mollusca; class Bivalvia; order Lucinida; family Lucinidae; genus Lucinisca; species Lucinisca nassula. Next base: position 126,308,062 of record OY757015.1, on the reverse strand, counting down.
TGTGGTTTCAGAGAAGATTTTTAAAGATTATCCCTATATAAGTCTATGTAAAACCAAAGGGCCCCGGGACGGGGCCACTTTTGGCCCCAGCACTATAATTTGAATCATCTTGGTAGGGGTCCTTTAGAAGAAGCTTCATACCAAATATAAAAGACCTAGGCCTTGTGGTTTCAGAGAAGAAGATTTTTAAAAATTTTCCCTATATAAGTCTATGTAAAACCAAAGGGCCCCTGAGCGGGGGCATTTTTGGCCCAAGGGCTATAATTTGAACAATCTTGGTAGGGGTCCACTAGATGAAGCTTCATACAAAATATCAAAGTCCTGGGCCTTGCGGTTTCAGAGAAGAAGATTTTTAAAGATTTTCCCTATATAAGGCCATGTAAAACCAAAGGGTCCCAGTCGGAGGCTTTTTTTGCCCCAGCACTATAATTTGAACAATCTTGGTAGGGGTCCACTAGATAAAGCTTAATTCCAAATATCAAAGTCCTGGGCCTTGCAGTTTCAGAGCAGAAGATTTTTAAAGATTTTCCCTATATAAGCCTATGTAAAACCAAAGGGCCCGGCGGCGGGGACATTTTTGGCCTCAGCACTATCATTTGAATAATCTTGTTAGGGGTCTTTTAGATGAAGCTTCATACCAAATATAAAAGACCTAGGCCTTGTGGTTTCAGAGAAAAGGATTTTTAAAGATTTTCCCTATATAAGTCTATGTAAAAACAAAGGGCCCCTGAGCGGGGGCATTTTTGGCCCAAGGGCGATAGTTTGAACAATCTTGGTAGAGGTCCATTGGATGAAGCTTCATTCTAAATATCAAAGTCCTGGACCTTGCGGTTTCAGAGAAGAAGATTTTTAAAGATTTTCCCTATATAAGTCTATGTAAAACCAAAGGGCCCCTGAGCAGGGGGATTTTTGGCCCAAGGGCTATAATTTGAACAATCTTGGTAGGGGTCCACTAGATGAAGTTTCATACAAAATATCAAAGTCCTGGGCCTTGCGGTTTCAGAGAAGAAGATTTTTAAAGATTTTCCCTATATAAGCCTATGTAAAACCAAAGGGCCCCAGGTGGAGGCTTTTTTTGCCCCAGCACTATAATTTGAACAATCTTGGTAGGGGTCCACTAGATAAAGCTTAATACCAAATATCAAAGTCCTGGGCCTTGCAGTTTCAGAGCAGAAGATTTTTAAAGATTTTCCCTATATAAGCCTATGTAAAACCAAAGGGCCCGGGGGTGGGGACATTTTTGGCCTCAGCACTATCATTTGAATAATCTTGTTAGGGGTCTTTAAGATGAAGCTTCATACCAAATATAAAAGACCTAGGCCTTGTGGTTTCAGAGAAAAGGATTTTTAAAGATTTTCCCTATATAAGTCTATGTAAAAACAAAGGGCCCCTGAGCGGGGGCATTTTTGGCCCAAGGGCGATAATTTGAACAATCTTGGTAGAGGTCCAATGGATGAAGCTTCATTCTAAATATCAAAGTCCTGGACCTTGCGGTTTCAGAGAAGAAGATTTTTAAAGATTTTCCCTATATAAGGCCATGTAAAACCAAAGGGCCCCGGAACGGGGGCATTTTTTGCCCCAGCACTATAATTTGAACAATCTTGGTAGGGGTCCACTAGATAAAGCTTAATACCAAATATCAAAGTCCTGGGCCTTGCAGCTTCAGAGCAGAAGATTTTTAAAGATTTTCCCTATATAAGCCTATGTAAAACCAAAGGGCCCGGGGGCGGGGACATTTTTGGCCTCAGCACTATCATTTGAATAATCTTGTTAGGGGTCTTTTAGATGAAGCTTCATACCAAATATAAAAGACCTAGGCCTTGTGGTTTCAGAGAAAAGGATTTTTAAAGATTTTCCCTATATAAGTCTATGTAAAACTAGAGTGTTCACAAGTTTTTTCTTTAATTTGACCTACTGACCTACTTTTTGACCCGAAAAGACCTTTATTCAAACTTAGCCAAGATATTGTCACAATGACCATTCTGAGCAAGATTAATGATTTAACCAAACTTGTGGCCTCCTGAGTATTCACAAGGTTTTTCTATGATTTGACCTACTGACCTACTTTTCAACCGGACATGACCCATATTCAAACTTGACCGAGATATTGTCATGATGATCATTCTGAGCAAGTTTGATTATGATTGGACCAAAATTGTGGCCCCTAGGGTGTTCACAAGGTTTTTATATGATTTGACCCGCTGACCTACTTTTTAACCCGATATGACCCATATTCGAACTGGACTGAAATATTGTCACAATGGTCATTCTGAGCAAGTTTCATGATAATTGGACCAAAACAGTGGCCTTCAGAGTGTTCACAAGGTTTTTCTATGATTTGACCTACTGACCTACTTTTTGACCGGACATGACCCATATTCGAACTTGACCAAGATATTGTCATGATGATCATTCTGAGCAAGTTTGATTATGATTGGACCAAAATTGTGGCCTCTAGGGTGTTCACAAGGTTTTTCTATGATTTGACCCGCTGACCTACTTTTTAAGCCGACATGATCCATATTCAAACTTCACTAAAATATTGTCACAATGATCATTCTGAGCAAGTTTGATGATGATTGGACCAAAATTGTGGCCTCTCGAGTGTTCACAAGGTTTTTCTATGATTTGACCTACTGACCTACTTTTTTACCCGACATGACCCAAATTCGAACTTGACCGAGATATTGTCATGATTATCATTCTGAGCAAGTTTGATGATAATTGGACCAAAACTGTGGCCTCTAGTGTGTTCACAAGAAAAAGTTTACGCACGGACGACGCACGACGGACGACGGACGACGGACGACGCACGACGCACGACGACGCCGGACATCTTACTGTCACAAAAGCTCACCATGACCTTCGGTCAGGTGAGCTAAAAATGTCACACATTATCATAAGAAATTGACCGTTTTGTGGATGTAAAATTGCACTATGACGCACGGGTGTGTTATCGTAACGCGTCACCTTTTTTGTGGGAAAAACAAGCTCTAGATTGCGAAGTTGCGTCAAACAATATGCGCACAAACATTCGGGTATTTCCCCGCCTAAGCTAAAGAATGCCATCCTTGGAACCAAGAGTGGTCACTGCATTTTTTTAAACTTCACGTTCGCAAAGCCTATGGGAGAAATAATTCTATAAATACAACTTACAAAAAGAGGCAATGGTGTATAGTTGAAGACATTAGCCTGAACAATAATCTTCTCTCCCCGTGTAACAGAGTATGGCAAATGTAGGGATACAAAGAACGGCATAAATGTTTGGAGCTGAAACAAATAAATGAAATATTTTCTTGATTGACTATTGACAATACTTTATATTAAAAGCAAACACAATTGGCACTGTGTATAACTGAAAAAAATATATTATAACTAAATTTGGATGTTTTGAGTGGTAATCTACGAAAGTGTGTATTTTTTTTTCTTGATAATGGGATCAAACATGGGATCACATACGCCCGTAGTCAAGAAGTAGGCTAGGAGCAAACATACCTGATGTATTTAAAATGTGTAGCGGACCGAAAACAGCTGTTTCTGGATGCCGCAGATTAAATTATATTCAGCCACGGACCCACTTAACAACAATATACATTTCTATGTTATTTTGTTCATTTCTGCTTGCAAACAGGTGATGGGTATACTCGTTCCAGTTGTCTCATAGCAATCTTTAGTATCGTCACAGTCAAACTGTTCCTAGGAGTGCTCACAAACTGTATTAGGAATATATGTTAATCTCTAGATCAAGCAAACAATATATCGTAAGGATAGCCGCCATACGACATGTTGTGAACGAATAACACATTATGCATCTATGTTTATTACGAATGTTCATTAAGGGTGTCAATTAAATCATCACGTGCAAAAGTGTGTGAAACGAATACCATTCTGAACCAATATAACCTGCCTTCTGAATGAGGAAAGTCAACATGCAAAGACGAAATTAGAAAAGACAGACAAAGTCTTAGCAAGTGTTTCGCTAGCAAAATTCGCCAAACCGATTACTCATCATGTAAACATATTCTTCGACTGTGTGTCAAACTTGACAAATAGAAAAAAACTGCATTAGATAATCTGATATGTATGGACGCCTGTCAGTTTGCTCGCGGAACACTTGCTAAGACTGACGTCATTTGAAGTTCAAAGAATGGCGATGAATTATGACGTTGTTTGCCGTTGTATTTAAAACTAACCAAATTTTCATCACTTTAAGCGGAACACTTGCTAAGGCTTTGTCCGTCTCTGCTAATTTCGTCTTTGTATGTTAACTTTGTATGTTGACACGTGATATTTGTTTGCCAGGGTGTACGCTCGTTTTTCTCATTTTTTACCAACCTGTCGATTCTAACGAGCACTATCAGTCTGTTTGCAGCAAAGCAAAACAAACCCTAGACCCGTGTCGCTGGTGCAATATGCTAAAAAGGCCCAAAAGTTGATTTTACACAAGTTCAAGTTATTTTGTTGAGAAACATAGCATGTTTAGCGAACTGTTTTGATGAAGCTATTTACTACCAATGGATGTTTAGACACGTTACTAAATGCAGTTTGATAGAATCCATTTCTCAAGCCGTACCTTATTCTAAAGCCGTGCCCAAAAAACAGATCCTTGTCGAAATCGCCAAATAGAATACTTATCATGTAGACATATTGCTCGACTGTGCGTCAACAAAATGACAAAATGAAAAACTGCATTATATAATTTGATATGTATGGACGCCTGTCAGTGAGCTGATTTCATAAGCACTAACTTGTTACTGTATAGTTCGCCAAAGATCAGTTAATATTGTGCATTAAGACTCGACTTACATTTGCTGGCCCAGGAGCTAATCCTAATCCAGACTCGGGATGAACGGCAAAGGCAGTGGCCACCCAGGATGTGATCGTATCCGGAACTGTGTCTACAATCTCAGCATAGCCTTCAGGACTGTGTAGTAAAACGAAAACAATGTTACTTAACAAAAAAGAAGTGAAGGCAACGATCAGGAATGGATACAATTCTCCTCCCATCAGAGACACCAAAGGGAAAGAAACACGAACATGAAATAACTAGACCCCAATAGAAACATCAATAGCCGATTCCAGATTCCAGAAGGACAGATACTTTTCAAAACGAGCTATCTGGTTATCCAACACAAAAATATATAACCGATACACACATTTAGAGACGAACTTTAACAAAAGTAAACCGTGACAGAACCCTAGAAGGCTATAAAATAAATCCCTAAAGTTTCCATTTCTGGAAAGAAACTGGATTCCCGTCTCCCTGCCCTTAACTAGAGTGTGGGTTATATTTTCTAGTCCTTTTTGATCATTGATTCCACTGCGGAACTTGAAGAAATCGAGGGTCACTGTTGAGGCCAAATTGGCCGAAACTAGCTAGTTTAGCCTGAGATAAAACTTGTTCACTCCATTGTTTGTTGTTCTCTGTGTTGAGGGCCTTGCTTCCAAGGGAATGCCTTTTAACAGAACATTTAAAATGCTATGGAATTTTTCAAATTATATATTGCGGTACCCTTAGACCCACCTAGATTCTCAACTGCTTGGAGTTCTAACACAGTGGCTGTCTGTGTCAGGAATGTTCTGCACGTCATATGAGGTGTTCCATACAACCTCATACACTTGAAATATGTTCGATATGATGTTCATATCATAAATATATATTATATATTACCATAAGTATTAATTCATCACTGATTATCTATCCAACATAGCTGATAGGACAAACATCGCTTCCGGTGCAAAGGGAAATTACAATATTTCAGGCAAAATTACTTGTAATTACAGTATCATGGTCTAGTTCAACCCCTAATGCTAATCTTACAATGTTTCGTTTCTCCAATTTCGGATCGTCCGTAAATAGCAGCTATTATATTTTACATCATAAAAAGACAGTATGAAAGAATCAAATTGAGGATTTAGAAAATGATATGTACTACATTTCGAAAACACGCCTAAATAATTTTGACCCCTTTGAACCCCACTTTTATATAGCAAAACTGAGGTTTACAGAGGTAAACCTTATTTGTGTTATTTCTGCTCTAAAATATAGGTTGTGGGTACTTGTTAGAGCCGCCTCGAAGAGGCAATTCCAACCAGTACCCACAATCTATATTTTGAGCAGAAATAAGAAAAAAATCGCAATATTTCTTCTGAAATTTTTCATTTTTCGGTGGTAAAATTGGCAATGTATTTGAATAGGCGTGTTTTCGTAATGAAGATGACTTATTATGCTATGTAATACTATTTTGACAAGTTAATAGAAAACAAATACTGTTAGTCAGGATTGCAGTTTTATAAATTCAGTCTAATGCATTTGCGCGGCCCCCGCCCATAGGGGCTTGAAGAAATATATGGGCTGCATGATGCTTCTACGCAGAGCTGAATTCGGCCAGCACACTAGTACTGATAAACCGCTTAGAGGATCTAAGCCTGTCCAGGAACCGCGGTGCGAGGCGGACCGTCCATGCTAATAAACCCTATTGGTTTCATTGGGCGACAGGGCTTGAGATGTCATTTCATCTCAATGTCGGGTAAAAGTCCCACAAAATTGGAAGCAACGTCTCCAAAATGACCTTTACAGTGTTGACGGGGACGTTAAACCTCAAAGCAAACAAAACAAAACTAATGCATTTGCGAATGACAAGTAGTGTTCAACTGAATAACCTTTTTATATATTCTCTGATACAAAATCGAAACCCGACGTCACCATGTACGACTCCTTTTCATTAAATGACTTCTGAGAGTGATTGCCTTTTTGTATAAATGAAAACTTCTGGAAATATACTAAGAAAAACAATTGAAGGATATTGGACTTTCGCGCTTAATTTTGAACAAATTACAAAATCTGCTGAAATGCCATTTTTATACTTTGAAAAGCAAGTTTTCGACCTCATGTTTCGTGCAGCCATTTGAAGTCATACTACAGTGGTTATCTAAAACACTGTTCGTAAACAAGTATGGGGTCAAGCAGCAAAATTCACGTGCGCTGTAAAATCGATTTCGTACATGAGGCTATCGGTCAGTTCGGTTATTTGTACACGTAAACGAAGTGTTGGGTATCTTGGATAATTTTGGATATGGTTGGGCGCAGACGATTGACCGATAGGCAGCGCTGGCAAGTCGTTACTCGGTTAGACGTAGGTCAACGTCAAATCGACGTCGCTGCTAGATTTGGCGTTTCACAAAGTGTGCTGAGCCGGCTATATGAGAGATACCGCCAGACGGGAGAAGTGGCCGAAAGACCTGGTAGGGGACGAACGCGAGCCACTTCTGCTCGGGACGACCGGTATTTGGTGAACCAGGCGTTACATTCACGGACTCTTAGTGCGCCTAAGTTACGTCAACAGCTCAGGAACGTGCGTAATGTTAACGTAAGTGTCCAGACTGTGAGAAACCGGCTAAATGACCGAAATCTTAACGCCCGAAGGCCTCTGAAAGCAACGCCATTAACACCTCGCCACCGTCAAGCTCGTGAGCAGTGGGCTAGGACCCACTTCAGATGGAATCGCCAACAATGGAGTACTGTACTTTTTACAGACGAAAGTCTGTTTCATTTGTCACGCGCTGATGGCCGGATTCGCGTTTGGCGACGTACGAAAGAGAGATATGCCCAATGTGACATTGTTGAACGTGACCCATACGGGGGCGGAAGTGTTATTGTTTGGGCAGGCATCTCCCATAACCTAAAAACGGAACTTGTTGTGTTGGATGGGACGATGACTGGTCAACGTTACATAGACCAAGTATTGATCCACATTTACTGCCATTCATTCAACGTAATGGGGGACGTTTGACGTTCATGGATGACAATGCGCGTCCGCATCGACGGAAAGTCGTCATTAACCGTCTCCAACAAGCGGGAATTCAAACCATGGACTGGCCAGCTCGCTCTCCAGACCTTTATCCCATAGAGCATGCTTGGGATGAGCTAGGGAGACGCGTACGTAACCGACGTCAACAGCCATCAACGTTGGCCCAGCTTCGACAAGCGCTTGTGGAAGAGTGGCATGGCATAGCCCAATACGTTCTCCGTCGACTTGTCACCAGCATGCGACGCCGGTGCTAGGCCTGCGTCCAAGCTAGAGGTGGCCACACCCGTTATTAATGACGCTTGACGTCTTGTGACTTTTGTGCTGAATGTAAGGGACATTTAGGAAGATACTGTACCGAAACCAATGAACTGAGAATGAATTTGTTTTTGCATATCGATTGATAATTGATTAGTGTATCAATTTTTGTTTAGTTTCAAAAATTTGGTATTTACCAGTAATTGTGGTAAACAAATGAATTTCAATATCCTTCAATTGTTTTTCTTAGTATATAACAAATGAGCTCACTATAACGTGAATAACAATTGTCATTTTTGTGAGGTTAATTGTCGCAAAGAACGTCATTACGCAAACACGCCTATACAAATACATTGCAACCTTTATCGCCGAAAAAATGAAAATTTTATGATGAACAATTGCGATATTTTTCTTATTTCTGCTCCAAATATAGATTGTGGGCACTCGTTAGAACCGCCTCGTTGAGGTGGTTCTAACGAGTACCCACAATCTATATCTTAGAGCAGAAATAAGAAAAATAAGGTATACCTTATAGGTTGCAGGTGCTCGTTAGAACCACCTCGAAGAGGCGGTTCTAACGAGTACCCACAATCTATATCTTAGAGCAGAAATAAGAAAAATACGGTATACCCCCGGAAACTCCAGTTTTACTATATAAAAGTGGGGTTCGGGGTGTGGGGGGAGTCAAAATTATATAGGCGTGTTTTCGTGATGCTTACCACTCAACAAAAACTAACTTTGCGATATTAATTGGGTTAAATTGACAAAGACAATTTTAAAAACACGTATCTTGTAAATTCCACACGAAATATAATGCAATTCGTAATAATATTATTCTATTCACAAAAGCAATTAGGCATACCAAACAAAATGTCATTTAATAAAAAGAGAAAATAAGATACTGAAGTATAAACTACAAAACTGCAGATAATGGAGCTAGTGACAAAAGAACTAACAAACATATTGACAAATTACTTGCTAGTTGCGATTCATAACCAACATGCAACATTAATAATGCAGTTTTATGACTACGCGGCTAATAAACAACAACGACATACGAGACTTCTAAAGATTTCCATAGCCAGGTTTCGGGGAATAATTTCCTCACATGTGTGACTGGAGCAAGTTCTGATTTCGGAGGAGGTTTTACGCCATCCGCCAATGCCATATTCATTACAGGTGCTGACTCAAACATCACATCACCACCACCAACACCTCCCCTCATCGCCATCATGGGAATCGGTCGTGGATAATATGCTAGACATGACAAAACATGAACAATGTATTATTTAACAATAGCATGCAGTGTGTTTCATGCAACATAGGACGCTACAAAACAGTTTCAAAGCCACGTTCATGGGAATAATATTTGCACGTGTGTTACTGATCGAATTCGGATATCGAGGGAGGTCTAGCACTGTCTGTTATCTTTGAAGTTGGTCTCGCCAATGTCAGAATCATCTGTTTTACACTCTTAAATATGGGGACTGGTTTCGAATAATAAGCAAAACAAGCACATGTAAAGCAAAATAAATGGGCAATTATTATACTGGTAAAGCACAAGCAAGACAATTCAACGTATCCTGCATGCAACATACGAGGTTTCAAGAGATTTCCAGAGCCAGGTTTCTGGAAATATTTTCCGCACGTGTGTTACTGGTGCTAGGTCGGATTTTGAGGGAGGTCTCACGCTGGCCTTCTTTACCATACCGCGGGTTGCAGACGCTGCAAACATGACCCTTCCTCCACCTCCCATCCTTGGCATTGGTCTTGGGTAATATGCTACACAAATAAATACAATAAAAGCTATTCCACTGCGTAAACACATGAATTTGGCACACAACGTACGTGACTTCTAGAGTTTTCCAAAGCCAAGTTTCTGGGAAAAATTTTCGCACATGTGTAACCGGCGCAAGCTCGGGTTTTGAAGGAAGTTTTTCACTGTCCGCCATGGCCTGTTCAGATGCCGCCATTGAATAATAAACCATTGGCATAGCGATTGGACGGTATGCTGCGTAAATGCAAAGAACTTTATACACACATCAGTAATATTAAAATACGTACATGTTGATGTATGTACTGATTCAGTTTCAAATATCGTATCGGAAGCAGGTAATCATAAACTAACTGTTTAGTCGCCCGACCGATTCTTAGTTGATTCAATAGGGTGAGACAATATTCTCACTGGTATGGGTTTTGGGTTGTTTTGCGTACAAATAAATACAAACCTAAGTACTTGACAACGAATTCTGCACATAACTGGCAACATACGGTGTTTCTACGGCTCTCCAATGTCACGTTTCTTTGAATAGATTTCGCATATGCGCGATTCTTGAAAGATCTAAATGGCGTGGTGGTCTCTTTGACGACCCGTTACGCACTACTGCAGAGCTATGTTCAGTGCTATGTGCAGCAGGGAAAACTCCACCAACTCCATTCAATCGCATGCTAACTCTTATACCAAGCAATGCTAAAAATTGCTTTATTCAAATGTTCATATAATTTCAATATTACAGTGCAAATAACATATAGGTTAACTCCGGTGTTGAAGTCCCCACCCAGTAGTTTTACTACTGGCCGTTTTTGTTTTGCAGTGTTTTATTTGCCGTTGGTTCATGTTTCGTCTGTTATTGTGTGTGTCTCTGTGCCACTTTCTAAATGTGACTTGAGACGGCTGCGTTATTAGATTGTGGCCTTTCCTGAGTGACCTTTTCTTACTAGTTAACTCTGTTCCTTATAGAATATAGCAGAATTGGGCTTTACTTTGATTTACATTGTCTAACAGCTCGTTTACAGTATAATAACAATTAGTTACTTAGGAAAATCAACGAAAACAAATCACCAAAAACTGTAGACTATACACCATATATGTGTTAGGACAAACAAGACCAAGTGTCCTAAAGGGATTCTTATTCTGCAGCAGTGCTGCCAAATGCAAAGCATGTGTATAAAGTCGAAAGACGTATCGCCCGTAATGTATCTACACTAGACACTTACTTTGTGTTTATTGATATCTTATACAGGTTTCATAGAACATACATGTATATCCATTTCATAAAATATATGCATAACGTTTGAATTAAAGACCAGAGCTCTTAGATTTTCAAACGGTAGGCTATGTAATGGTTGTTGGTGCCTGATGCTCTATCTCTGGTCGGGCCCATCGGAGTTTAACTCTTGGGCTTCTTTTGCTCCAGCATGTCAATGGTCTCTTGGTGTCGAGTCCTCACAGTTGTTTCATCTCTGTGAGTGTTCACTGATGACTTAGGACTGAAAGAATTATTTGTCTAAATCGCGACAGAAGTAAGGTCGAGGATTGTGGCCACGTAATATCGATTTAAGACCCCACCCCCGCGCGAAAATCGTTTCACTAACAGCTCCAAGGCGGTTCTTCTGTCGCGGTTTATTTTTGTTATGGTTTGTCTTTGGGTGTTTGTGTCGCTAACATTATTTGGTTTTGGATAGCCATTTGGCCATTTTGTTGGAAAGTAACTGTTCTTTTGGCTTTCTGCAGTTGATGCTTCAGTTAGGGTCTGATGTTTCATGATTGTGTTTCTTTCCCTTTGGTGTCTCTGGTGAGAGCTGTGTGTCAATTGTATCGATTCCTGATCATTACCTTCACTTCTATTTTGAAGTAATTCTAATGCGCAGTACAAAAGCCGTTATGGAGCTAATGTGAGCGATCATATCATACTATATTCGTTAAAAGTGTTTTATTGATTGTATCGTTTGCAAGCTTTTGGAAGAAAAATCTTTAGTATAATAGTATATTGCTGACTTCCCAATCCTAATTCATGACTTCCTTGATCGGGACTTAGTTGTTCTACTGGGTATGCCGTTATCAATGCTCAGCTAAAACACTTACATGTGGATAATTTTCCTATTGAAACTAAGAAGGGCTGAATAGAAGTGGAGGCAATGATCAGGAATCGATACAATTAACTCACAACTCCGTTCAGAGACACCAAAGGGAAAGAAACACAAACATAAAACAACAGACTTAATGGAAACATCAATAGCGGAAAGCCAAAAGGACAGTTACTTTCCCACAAATGACCAATAGGCTATCCAAAATAATATAATATAGGCGACACAAACACCCAAAGACAAACCATAACAAAAATAAACCACGACAGAAGAACCACCTTGGAACGGTCAGCGGAAACGAATTCCACTCGAGGGGATTTAAATCGATTTTACGTGGCCACAATCCTCGCCCCAAGCATGCCCAGGTAAAGCGGTGTGAGTCAGACCGTACAATGCATATAAAATAGAAGTGATGGCAATGATCAGAAATCGATAAAATTAACCCACAGCTCCTATCAGACTCGACAAAGGGAAAGAAGCACAAAACATGGTACGATGAGACCCTAGTGGTAACATCAATAGCGGAAAGCCAAAAGGGCAGTAACCTTTTGTATAACCAATTGGCTATACAAAACAAAACAATCTAAGCGATACACACACTCAAAGCCAATCCATAACAAAAATACGCCGCGACAGAAGAGCAACATTGGAACGTTCAGTGAAACGAAATCCACTAGGGGGCTTAAATCAATTTTACATGGTCACAATCCTCGCCCTTATTTCCGTCGCAATCTAGACAATAATTTGTTCAGTCCGCATTAAGGCCTCGTAACTCATCAGTGCAATATCTCCGTGAAAACAAAAATCAAACAACCACAGAGATGAAACAACGGTGATGACTCGACCTCAAGAAACCACTGAAATGCTGGAGCAAAACAAGACCAACTGTAAGACTCCGATATAAGCCTTGTATCTTCATTAGGGGACAGGGCATGAAATTATATTTTATCTCAATGTCGAGCAGCATCTCCAAAATGATCTACATAGTGCAAACGGACGTAAAAACCTCGATTGAAAAAGGTGAAATTGCCCAGTAAAAGTTTTGGTTAAGAAATCCAAATACACCATTATGCACCCAAAAATCTTCACAAAAAACATTACCTTTAACAAACACATTCTATTAAAATATTCATTTCAATAATAATAATAATAATTATATATAATAATAATATGAAACATTAATAATAATACTTTACTTACGTTCTTTGTATTTATACACAAGTGCATCCGTGATGTAGACAAGTCCAGCATTCTGTAAAGAGACAAGTTTGTAGAAGATGTTACTGGTAACTGAATGCGTTTTAATAATATAATTTTGTCCCTCGTTTAAATGACAGTGTCATCTATGTTATTAGTCACAGACATTTTTTTTTTATATTTACAAGCAGCACACTGTTACTTAAATCCAAAGTAATATTACAAACCAAACATTTAACCCAGGCCGTATTTCAGGAATGCTTCAAACCTGCTTTCGTGACATATGCCTTGAAATAATTGTTTTCATAAATTGTTGCCACATTGATAATTGGTAATGTATATGTGCAAACATAATGATACACATTTCGATAACAAAGCTGTGTTACAATGTGAATACATCCATAACTAAATAGATGAAATCTTCAGATATTATTTTTTATTTCTGTTCCTAACATAATTTCTGGGACTCGTGTAAACTATATTTTGAGCAAAAGTAATTTAACAATGTAACTCTTATATTCTCCATTTTTTCTTTATAGAAAGTGGGCTTTTTGTTTTTGAAAGTAACTGTCCTTTTGGCGTTCTGCTTGTATCGTTTTCCTTATGGTGAACTTGCATTATGTGCTGCTCCTTTCCAGTTGGTGTCTTGGATGGGACATGTAAGGTAACTGTATTAATTCCTAATCAATGCATTCACTCCCGTCTTATTTATTGGGATTTTATTTTATTTTAGTATTCTTTACGTTGGTTGGCGCCTGATGCTCCGTCTTTGGTCGGGCCCCTCGGAGTCTAACTGTTGGCTTTCTTTTGCTCCAGCAATTCTGTTGTTGTATGCTGTCGAGTCCTCAACCTTGTTTCATCCCTGTAGTTTTTTTGATTTGTATGTTCTCGGAGATGTTACACTGATGAGTTAGGAAGCCTTCATGCGGACTAAACAAATCTAGTGTAAACCGCGACAGGGGTGGGGCGGGGGCGGAGATTGTGGTCATGTGGTATCGATTTAGCCCCCCCCCCCCCAGTGGGATTCTTTCCACTGGCCGTGCCAGGGCGGTTCTTCTGTGGTGGTTTATTTATGTTGTTGTTTGTTACTTATTGTGTGTATCACTTGTGTCATTTTATTTTGGATGGCCATTTGGCCATTTTGTGGGAAAGTAACTGTCCTTATGGCATTCCTTTGTTTAGGTTCCCATTATGGTCTGGTCGCTTCATGTTTGTGTTTCTTTCCCTTTGGTGTCTTTGATCGGTGGAGTAAGTTAATTGTATCGATTCCTGATCTTTGTTTTACTTCTACTTTACTTGGTAGATCATTAAACGTACCTGTAGACGAGATGCTTACGAACATGGTAGTATCGACTAAATAAAGATATACTATTAGTGATTGACCATTAGGGCAGCACATAATTCGTTGGAACTATTTTGACTAAGGCAGCTTGCCTTACTGCGGATCTCGAAAGCCGCCCATTATAATAATAATATGATTTCCCATAATTGTCAATTGACTGTATACTGGTGTTACATGTATTTTATCTGTTTGTGTTTGACTTTGCATCACAAGAACACGTCTGTGTGGTATTGCGTATTCTTTATATCTCCGAAAGAGTTACTTTCTGAAGAAAATTTGTAATATTAGTCTTATTCATATTCAAAACATAGATTGTTTTGCTCGTTTGAACCGCCTCATTGAGGCGGATCTAACGAGTACCAACAACCTCCGTCTTAAAGATAAACTGAGAACCCTTATATTGGTACGGGCCCTGTTAAAGGCTTTTAATTGGAGGATCTTCCACTTAAAAGCCTTTAACAGGGCCTGTTATAGGGGATATACTCACTCTAAAAACGCTGTTGGCATCCTTGCCTCCGTGAGAGATTGGGTTTCGCCAGCAGAACCAACCACACACATGGTATCCACCGGAAGTATCGTAAGACTCTAACTCACTCTTTATCTGAACAATTAAATGAAATGTCAGAACTTTAATACTTTGGAAATAGAGGAGTGCCTATGGAAAGACTACAAAATAATTACAGCATAAGAATTACAGACAAATATCTACACAGACACAAGAGGGTATGAAAATGCCCATCGATTGGCAAACAGAACAGGGAACCCGCTGGTAAAATATTTTCTATAAAAGGTAATCTCTTGGAAGCAAGGCATAGACTACGAAAATGAAAATTGTAGAGTTTGCAAGTTTTGCTGGTCAAGACTAGCTAGTTTAGACCAATAAGGTCCAGATATTTTCAGGAGTAATCAGTGGATTCGACCATCACAAAGGACTAGAAAATATGATCTGATCTTTGATGAAGAGCAGGAAAAAAAAAGATCGCCACACACTCTTTTTACACCAGCTGTAGCAAAGACCCTACTATTCACTAAGTGTTGTAGGAGTTATTGATACATACAAGAAAGAGACCGCTTAGCATCGTGACTAATAGCCTCAATGGTATGGACATTAAGTGAAGCATATAAACATAGTAGGTGGGAATACGCATGAATTATTGTTGCCAGATATATGTAGCAAATGACATCCGAGATGGAAAACAACATTAGGATAATACATCAATACGAGTTAATACTATATTAAAGTGCTTTTTCTGAAATATTGGGGATATTTCCCTAACTCATACTCCGACGATAGACTGTTAAAGCTTGATGAGGCGGTTCTAACAATAATGAAAATGTGTTAAGCAAACACAAGGAAAGAAATTTACCATTCTTTATAAAGAATAAGCCAAACAGCCGTTAAGGATTCTAAAATGAACTAAAAATAAAACAATTGTTAACCAATTACAAAGAGCTAACGTATGACCTTTTTATGTGTCGTACCTGATCATTGCTAAGGTCATTTCCCGACTTCAGTAGCAACACGCTCTTATCAACTCCAAGAACTTTGACCTTTGACCCTGCGTCAGCTTCAATCATCAGCTTAATCTTATCAGTTGGTTCTGCTTGTGTCTGGTTGAATGTTATTGAAACCTGCAAAATATAAGTTAAAAAGGATGATTTCTAAATTAACAGAGATTAATTACAGATTTCAACACGAGTCCACAGTGCAGATACGGCTCTATCTTGAAGCTTTCTAAGAGGGGTTGAGCTTGATGTTTTATTTTCTAAGCTCAAACCTCCGTTTCTAACTGGTGAGTTCCTTTTTTTCTCACTTCAAATTGTCGTTGAGTCACCAACCTTGATTCATGATTATCTGACGAAATACATATATATTGTATTTCATAGTTTTTCTGTCTTGATACAATGTTGAGTAGATATTCTTTAACGCGGTTCTATTTGGTATGTTTTTATAGGAATTTGCACGTGAACTGAGAAAAAGGGTTACATATTCGTAAACTCTGGTGCTGAAGATCACCAGAGCACAATTGTGTAAAGCATTATTAGCTTTTAGAGCTCTTTAGTAGTCAAACTATTAAGTGTTCTAAAAAGTACAGTAGAAGTAAGGGCAATGATCTAATGCATAGGTATTTTTGCTGAAAAAATGCAAACGCTACACATATTTCTCAGCAAACTTATCTGTTCAAATGCCATACTTGATGATCAAATGTTTAACGATCAATTAACTAACGCCGTCGTTCGTTTTGAACAACTGGGAACCGATGTTGTATTGACGATCCATTACGATAACATATCCATGTTACTTAACCCTTGTCCTGCTGAGCCCGGATATGCCTTAATTTCCAAACAATGAAGATCCAGATCAGATGGCTTCTGACGAAGCCATCTGATCAGGATCTACATTGTTTGCCATTCAGATTGTGAATTTGTTGCAATAATTTGCATCAAGTAATCTGATTGATTGATAATCGGTAGTGGGTGTGGCATTTATAAATATTCAGCTGAACATGGGTTAATACATTCTTTTATATCTCCAAAATTGTTACTTTTTTATCAAAAGTTTTGATATGTTTCATGCTTATACTCCAAGTTTAGGTCATCGGTCGTCATTAGACCCGCCCCATTGAGGCAGTTCTCACGAGTACCCATATCATATGTCTTGGAGCAGAAATAATAACAATAACAATAAAAACAAGAGGCCCATAGGCCACTACTCTCCCCAGAGGTCACATGGTTTATAAATTATACAGGCATGGCGCCACCTTGGTCATGCGACTACAATCCTATTAGTAACTTATCATGCATGCGCTTCATCTCGTCCCATGGAGGTTCTTCATATAACTTGGTTTCAGTCAGCACGGCTAAGTTATCCAGAACAAAGGTCAGTGAATGACCTTGACCTTTATAACTGATAAACCTTCATTTAGCTGACTGCATTTATCAATTCTGATGTCACAGGCTACGGTAGAATAATCCGAAAATTCCACTGTTTGCCTTTTTCAATATAAATGTATAAATGACCAAATTTGACTTTGATTTAAAACAGATCAAGGACAATCAAAGGCCATCATTTGTACAAACTTGGTACGAAACAAGTCCTTAATGCTGCAAACCAAGTCTGAAGATCATTGGTCGTTGGATTTCAGAGGAAAATATTTATAATGGATTTTAGCATATATGGACATGGTGGCCATATTGATAATGTGACCGAGCCCTTTCAAAATACTTTCGTTCCCCCTTCCCATAGAGGGGTCATATGTAATTTGGTTTCAATAAACCCAGCACTTTACGTTGAGAAGAAGATAAAATATACTGAATCTGTGACATCTAAGACAAAGGTCAGCAATGACAATGACCTTTGAAATTTAGCAACTTCCAGGCAGCGGATGGCAAATAATATTTCTGATGCAACAGGTCACCATGCAGTCAGTAAAATGAAGTGAAGGCAATGATCAGAAATCGATACAATTAACCTACAGTTCCCATGAGTGACACCAAAGGGAAGGAAACACAGACATGAAATAACTCGATTAGATCCTAATGGAAACATCTATCGCGGAAACCCAAAATGACAGTTACTGTCCCACAATCCACTATTTTACCTTTTTCATATAAATGTCTAAGTTGCCAAATATGACCTTGACATAAAACAGGTCAAGGTCAACCACAGTTATTCATTCGAACACATTTGGTAGGGCCCAAGTCCCAGATACTGCATACCAAGTTTCACGGAATCGGAAGTTTGGTTCCTGAGAATTAGATTTTAATGGATTTTATCTTAAATAGGCAGAGCGGCCATATTGGTCATGTGACCCTGTCCTTACGAACAAACTTTCGTTCTTCTTTCCTATAGAGGCCCCACATGCTATTTGGATTTAATTAACGCAGCAGTTAAAATGAAGAAGTTAAAAATAACGATTCTGAGCCATCAAGGACAAAGGTCAGTAAATGACCTTGACCTTTGTAATCGATAAACTTCCATTAAGCTGATTGGTAATATAATTTCTGATACCACTGGCTACCATTCAATCAAAACAAACACTGTTTTGCCTTCTATACAGATGTCTAAATGACCACAAAACAGGTCAAGGTCAACAAAAGGTCATTTTTAATAAACTTGGTAGATTCCAAATCTCCGATGCTGCATACCATGTTTCAAGGTCATCGACCATTTGGTTCCTGAGAAGAAGTTTTCGAATGTTTTTACCACATATGGGCATGGCAGTCATTTTGGTCATGTGACCACTGCCTATACTATAAGCTGCCGTGGAGTCTTCGGCTCTCGTGAGCTAAAATATTGTATAACCCAGCAAAGTCCTGTTTTCTCTATATAAAGCTGGGTTGTAGTCAACGCATGGATTTGTTAAAATGATAGACTACAGGCTGTTGTTCCTTTGCAATTACTTATATATTTTGCGTGTTAGTGTACGTCTTGTTCAAGACTTATGTTCCCGCGCTCACGTCACAAACTTTCTTTTTCTTCATTGACTTCAGATGACTGATATCGTTTGTCATTGCCATTCTGTTTTGTATGTTCATATGTAAGTGCTACTTTAGTTTTAGACAACAACTTATTCCGCTGGCATTCACGTGCACGTAAGACCCGTGTGTTTGTCTTGTTTGCTTTGAGGTTTAACGTCCACATCAACACTGTATAGCTCATTTTGGAGACGTTGCTTCCGAGTTTTTGGGACTTTTACCCGACATTGAGATGAAATGACAGCTCAAGCCCCGCAGCCCAATTAAACTAATGGGGTGTATATGCATGGATGGACCATTTTGCATCACTTTTCCTGAACATGCTTAGAGCTCCAAGGCTGTTTACCAGTATTAATGTGCTCTGCGTGGAAGCATCATGCAGCCCCTCTATTTTTTCATGCCCCGATGGGCGGGCGCGGCGTTAGACCCGTAAGTTCCGTTCTCTATGTAAAGAGGTAATATTGTGTTTTTTCTTTGTTAATATATCAATTAGATAGCTAAACGTTATTTGGAACAGAAATAAGAAACTTTAAGCAAAACGTGCAAGTACAATTTGACTGTATGTTGTAAAATAACAAATATGTAGTGTGAAAGGAGGTCACTTTAGTTTTCATCGAAACCGTGGACGACTGACACAAATGTTCAATGATTGTTGCTTATGTCTCTGTTACAAACTTAAACCTCTGTGTTGTTTTCCCTTTGAACCCAAACGCATGACGCCACCATTATTATCTGGTAATAATGCATTAGGAAAAGAAATGTATGCGAGAAAAAATACGATATATGGTTTAATGGAGAATATAGATGGTAGTTTTTCTTTTTTTTCAGTTTGGCCCTAAGCCTATTCAGTGTACCCACAATCTTCGGTTTGAAACAGAAATAGGCCAGTGCATGACAAAACCTACAATAAAACATGTGCGCCCAACGAAGACTCAGATCAGCCTGTGTATCCGCGCAGTCTAATCAGAGTCTTCGTTGTGCGCTCTAAGGGTAGCTAAGGGCCCAATGCTCCTCAATACAGCAAGAGAAGTCTCTGGTTAGACTATATGGATGGGCAGGCTGATCTGAGACTTCGCTGGGCGCACATGTCTTATGGTAGGTTTTGTCGTGCGCTGGCTCAATTAAAGAAGAAGTATCTATATGATTTATATGCATGTTCAGTTTACGGAATTGTTGGCACTGAGGACTTCTTGGGCATCAGGGGCCGAGGCTAAAAAACATTTAATATGCTCAACTTATTGGAAAAACATTTAATATGCTCAACTGATTGGAGTATAAAATCGTCCGGCTGCTAAATATCCAAATGCCAACAATTAATATTTGAGCCAGCGCTCGACAAAACCTACAATAAGACATGTGCGCCGATCGAAGACTCAGATCAGCCTGCGCATCCATGTAGTCAGACCAGCGACTTCTCTTGCTGCATGAAGGAGCACTGGGCCCTTAGCTATCCTTAGAGCGCACAACGAAGTCTCTGATCAGACTGCGCGGATGCGCAGGCTGATCTGAGTCTTCGTTGGGCGCACATGTCTTATTGTCGGTTTTGTCGTGCGCTGGCTCATTTATCGACAGGAATGTACCACCCTCATTGAATGTAAACATTAAAACTCCTCACATATTGACATGTTATCAATAAATAGCATTATTCAAATTCCAGGTTCAATTGAATTGAGCATAAAAACAGTTTTATAACATTGGGACTGGAAGCTCGCATATACTGAAGACAAAAAAGCTGGCACATACCTGATTCTGATAAATGCCATCCACATTAAATGATAGTCCATCAGCCACCACCTCGCCATCTGGTCGTATGTAAAACACAACAACTTTGGCTTTAGGAGACATTCCAGCAGTAGCTCTGAGGGGTAACGTCCCGGATGCCATATCTACTGGCCCAGACTCTACAATCTTCCCTTTAGACATTACCTGAAATTTCAAAGTAACAATAATGTGTCATATGACATTGTTGTTCAGTGCCGAAACATCATTTAATATTTTCTTTATGAATTATGTATATTGTTTATTTGTTTGTATTGGAGTTTAACCACCCAGTCAACACTTTTTAGGTCATTTTTGAGCCGGTATGTTTACCTATTCATACTTTTCCTGGGCAGGCTTATACGTAAGCGGTTAGCAAATTCACCAGTAGAGAGCACATTCTTTCGCAAGAAACTGACAACTGCCCTTCAGATTTCATGATCAATCTCCACGAAATAATGTTGCCGACATCGGCAGGTATCAAACCCGCGTCTTCCTGATCATCAGTCAGACGCGCATCATACTGAGCTACCGAGGCCGGCTTGCAGCATGTGTCATTACGCAAACATGCCTATACAAATACATTGCCACCTTTATCACCGAAAAAATGAAAATCGTAAGATGTAAACTTGTGATATTTTTCTTATTTCTGCTCAAAATATAGATTTTAGGCACTCGTTAGAACCGCTTCATCGAGGCGGTTCTAACGAGTACCCACAATCTATATTTAAGAGCAGAAATAAGAAAAATAAGGTATACCCCCCGGAAACCCCAGTTCTACTATATAAAATTGGGGTTCAAGGGGGTCAAAATTATATAGGCGTGTTTTCGTGATGAATCAGGTTGCAACGTCGTCGATCAACGCTACCGCACTAAAAGTGACACCCTTATTTTTTTCTGAAGAATTCATTCACAAATTTCAAGAGAGAGAATACTTAACCCATTTGGTACATGTACCAGAAACCCAAAAAGGGGTGAGTGGCAAACATTGTAGGCACTGATCAGACGCCGCAGAACGCGGCGTCTGATCAGTGCCTACATTGTTTGCAAAAAGTAAAGTCATTTTCCAAACAAATTTTGAAGAAAACACAACTTTACACCTCTGAATGTTGAAATGGACTCCTGCTATATATAAGGAGGAAGATTCTATTTGGTACAAAAAGGGTTAAAAATGATATCCAAAATTTTGACAGGGGAGACAATCTTCATGACTTCTTGCTCCCTATCATTACGCTAAAAAGTCCCTGTAAAGAATACCCCTCTAAAGCCCACTTTATATAGAGAGAATTGGCCGAAACTAGGTAGTCTGGCCCAGAAAACATGTACACTCCATCGAGTCCAGATATGTGGTGTATTCGTTGCTTACAAAGGATCGCCCTTTAACTCACTACAGTTGATGTTTGGGAAGGTGTGGCGGCCATTAAATGTCTCCCGGTCCTACATCATAGTGTAATTTATATTTCTATGTCCTTTGGGATCACTGATTTGAAAATATTTGATGTTCACTGATGTGGCCTAATTTGCCAAAACTAGCTAGTTTGGACCAGAAAACATGTACAGTCCATATTTTCCAGTTCTGTGGTGTATTCCTTGCTGCCAAAGGATAACCCTTTTACAGAACATATTTACGGGCTATTCCTTATTTTCGTATTTCTGCTCCACACATGAGTTATGGGTACTCGTTAGAACCGCTTCAATGAGGCGGTTCTAATGAGCACCCACAATCTATGTTTGGAATAAAAATAAGAACAAAGAGAAAAATGTCAATTTTTCAGATATGAAAAGATGCAGTATGCCTAACGGATGTGTTATTGAAATGGAACGCGGCCCTTCCCTAAGATAAACAGAAAGCATTTTATCGCGGAAGCAAATTCTTTCCTTAAAAAAGTAATCCCCTATTAACATGGGCCATCATGAGTTTACAATGTCTAGATATGTGTCTTGTTTCTGCTATTTGTCGAACTTAGGAAACAAATATACCTGGTACATTGCATCTGAGGTGGTATCGGTACTCCTGATTTCAATATTTGCCACATCACCTGTCTGAAAAAGAAATAGAGGATCTTACATGAGTGCTCATGTATTATTGAATTTATTAAATGAGTTGATGAAAAGGGATAAAATGCGAGGCTTGCCGAGCATTTTATCTTTTTCTCAACGAGTTTAATAAATTCAATAATACATGAGCACGAATGCAAGATTCAATTAATCATATGACATTTAAAACGCATTCTATTCACGGTTTGTTTACAAAAATGTCAATATTCCGCCATTAGTAAACGCGACGTCGATAAGGACGTCGTACATGCACCGTTATGGGGCGTATCTAATTAATTTGCATATTTAATCCACTAGTGGATTACCGAATTTATTACATAGCGTTATTATACTCTCAGACGCGACGTCATATGATAATATAATGAAAACAATTTTCAAGCATGATTTCGGATCATTACATCACGAAAACGCGCCTATATAATTCTTATATAGTAAAACTGGGGTTTACAGAGGTAAACCTTGTTTTCTTATCTCTGCTTTGAGCAGAAATAAGAAAATATCACAATGTTTCATCCTCAAATTTTCGTTTTTTTTCGGCGGTTAAGTTTACAATGTATTTGTATAGGCGTATTTTCGTAATGAATGCGAAATACCACCAGAAGAGCGGAACATCATATGTTTCGGGTGTGTGTGTGTGTGGGGGGGGGGGGGGGTGGGGGGAGGTATTGAGGTAACAGTATCACTTCCTGATCATTGCCTTCATTTCTATTATGTCTGCTCAGCTAAGAATCCAAACCGCCTGTATATGCATAAAGGGGAATGGATACACCTGGCAGATTTTTCCGCAATTTTTTCAAAGGGAGACAACTTTTGTGACTTCCTCTTCGCTTTCCTCTTAACTCTGTCCCACGGAAAAAGGGGTCTACTCTTAAAAAGGGAATATGCTCCTTAGCATCAGGAAAACACGCTTATATAATTTTGAACCCTACTTTTATATAGTAAAACTGGGGTTTGCAGGGGTTTGCCTTATTTTTCTTATTTCTGCTCTAAAATATAGAATGTTGGCACTCGTTGGAACCACCTCATCGAGGCGGTTCTAACGAGTAGCCACAATCTATATTTTCAGCAGAAATAGGAAAAAAAAAACACAATTTTTCATCTTAAAATTTTCATGTTTTTGGCGGTTAAGGTTACAATGTATTTGTATAGGCGTGTTTTCATAATGGGAGCATTTTTTGTCATTTAACAGTTGACCGCTATTGACATGGAAGACAAAACACCTTTTACAGGAGGTGTCTCCGTTGAAGGTGTGTCCATTTTCCAACGTCATCACGTGGACAAATCAGTGAAATGAAGACCCCCTAAACTCCACTTTATATAGAGAAAACTGGGGTTTACGGTGGTAAACATTAGTTTTCTTATTTCTGTTTACGTAGGTAAACATTATTTTTTTTTATTTCTGTTCCAAGACATAGGTTGTGGGTACTCGTTAGAACCGCCTAAATGAGGCGGTTCTAACGAGCACCCACAACCTATGTTTTTGAGCATTTATATGAAAAATATCACGAATTTTCATCAGATCAGGAGTCATTTTGGAGATTGGAAAAATGCACTTTATCGCACGGGTGTGTTTTCGTAATGTGGTGAATCGTAGGATCAGTGGACATCTTTACAATGATAAGCGATAATCCATTGTGACAGTGTTGGTGTGCAGGTTGAGCTGCGTCTTCGCTAAATGCAGATACATGTTAATAAAATAAAGCAATACATTGCTTTACGATGTTTCCGATTTTGTGGGACTTCTAACCGACATTGAGATGAAATGACATCTGAAGACCTGCCGCCCAATGAAACCAAAAGGCTTATACGCATTGGGCGGTCTGACTCGCAACACTTTGCCTGGGCAGGCTTTGTCCTTCTAAGCGGTTTACCAGTACTCATGTGCGGTCAGTTTCAGCTCTACGTGAAAGCACCATGCGGCCAATCTACTTCTCCAAGCCCTGATGGACGGGGGCGAGCAACACATTTCACATGTGTATTTAAAGTACTCAGGAGTTTTAGTGAGAATTTAACTGTGCTTTGAGCATTAATCCACGTATGCCTAGTGCACTGAAAACAATGTAAATACAGGGTCTGCACTAAGGCTGGCACGATTAATCGGATAATCGATTATTCAATCGATAAATTCCACAACAACGATTATCATTACTGATTTGATTGCAATCGATTATTTGATAAGTACAATTTACTACCCAAAGTTGTGCCTAAAAAGCTATATGAGTGGCAAACAGTGTAGACCCAGATGAGATGCCGCATTCTGCGGCATCTCACCTGGGTCTACACTGTTTGCACAGGTCTGTCTGGTCAAATACATACGGGAAAGTACAGTATATGGTAGGAGTCATGCTCAGACAGAAAGCCAGACAGGTAAAGTTATGACCAAATCTTCAGTGATTACTAATCGATTATCGATCGCAATGTCAGGAATATAATCGATTATATTTTCAGCTCCGATTAGCCACCCCTAGTCTACACTGTTATTTTCCTCAGATATAACGATATATTCAATAAACGACCAACTAAGCCTCCTTAACCCTTTTGTACCAAATGAAATCTTTCTCCTTATATATGACAGGAGCACATTTCAAAATTTAGGGGTGTCAGGTTGTGTTTTCTTCAATTTTTGTTTTGGAAAATGGCTAAACTTTTAGCAAACAGTGGAGGACTTGAGCAAAACGCGGGGTCTGATCTGGGCATGCACTGTTTGCCAGGGTACCCGTTTAGTGGTTTCTGGTACTAAATGGCTTAACTAATTTCAAATAGCTGGCTATTTGTTTTCACATATGGCTCCACAACAAAACATTCCCCCTTTATGGGTACTAACTTCAACAATTATCCGTTTTATGAATTTCATATGAAATGACCACTCGTGTAAGATCCTCTCTCTCTCTCTCTCTCTCTATATATATATATATGAAAATCAAAGTAAAGCACGATACAGGCAATTAAATACACAAATGAATTAGCGCACAAAAATCGGTCGCACCGCAACCGGGACTCGAACAACGGACCTCCTGCATTCCGGGCAGACGTGCTAACCATTACACCACCGCGGCCTTCCGACATTGTACGCCAATTTTAACATTTATAAACCTTTAACGTCATTAGCGCTATTTAGAGACCTTTCATTTACCGCCATAGGCGACCCTATCATTTTCGGTTCTTTTTTTAACCTACGGACGGCGGCCATTTTATTCTATTTATTTATTTATTAGATTTACAAATGTTCTACTGTATCGGAGTAAGTATATGAAAATCAAAGTAAAGCACGATACAGGCAATTAAATACACAAATGAATTAGCGCACAAAAATCGGTCGCACCGCAACCGGGACTCGAACCACGGATCTCCTGCATTCCGGGCAGACGTGCTAACCATTACACCACCGCGGCCTTCCGACATTGTACGCCAATCTTAACATTTATAAACCTTTAACGTCATTAGCGCTATTTAGAGACCTTTCATTTACCGCCATAGGCGACCCTATCATTTTCGGTTCTTTTTTTAACCTACGGACGGCGGCCATTTTATTCTATTTATTTATTTATTAGATTTACAAATGTTCTACTGTATCGGAGTAAGTATATGAAAATCAAAGTAAAGCACGATACAGGCAATTAAATACACAAATGAATTAGCGCACAAAAATCGGTCGCACCGCAACCGGGACTCGAACCACGGATCTCATGATTCCGGGCAGACGTGCTAACCATTACACCACCGCGGCCTTCCGACATTGTACGCCAATTTTAACATTTATAAACCTTTAACGTCATTAGTGCTATTTAGAGACCTTTCATTTACTGCCATAGGCGACCCTATCATTTTCGGTTCTTTTTTTAACCTACGGACGGCGGCCATTTTATTCTATTTATTTATTAGATTTACAAATGTTCTACTGTATCGGAGTAAGTATATGAAAATCAAAGTAAAGCACGATACAGGCAATTAAAAATGAATTAGCGCACAAAAATCGGTCGCACCGCAACCGGGACTCGAACCACGGATCTCCTGCATTCCGGGCAGACGTGCTAACCATTACACCACCGCGGCCTTCCGACATTGTACGCCAATTTTAACATTTATAAACCTTTAACGTCATTAGCGCTATTTAGAGACCTTGCATTTACCGCCATAGGCGACCCTATCATTTTCGGTTCTTTTTTTAACCTACGGACGGCGGCCATTTTATTCTATTTATTTATTTATTTTTTAGATTTACAAATGTTCTACTGTATCGGAGTAAGTATATGAAAATCAAAGTAAAGCACGATACAGGCAATTAAATACACAAATGAATTAGCGCACAAAAATCGGTCGCACCGCAACCGGGACTCGAACCACGGATCTCCTGCATTCCGGGCAGACGTGCTAACCATTACACCACCGCGGCCTTCCGACATTGTACGCCAATCTTAACATTTATAAACCTTTAACGTCATTAGCGCTATTTAGAGACCTTTCATTTACCGCCATAGGCGACCCTATCATTTTCGGTTCTTTTTTTAACCTACGGACGGCGGCCATTTTATTCTATTTATTTATTTATTTATTAGATTTACAAATGTTCTACTGTATCGGAGTAAGTATATGAAAATCAAAGTAAAGCACGATACAGGCAATTAAATACACAAATGAATTAGCGCACAAAAATCGGTCGCACCGCAACCGGGACTCGAACCACGGATCTCCTGCATTCCGGGCATTATATCCCTTTTCCTCAACTCGTTTAATAAATTCACTAATACATGAGCACTCATGTAAGATCCTCTGTATATACTGCGGCTGCTTGATAGATTCTTAGAAATTAGGAATCAATTCACCGCAAGCACAGGGTCGAATTTCTTTGACTGTAGACTGTAGGCTGCAAAATGATCCTCAGTGGTGACATTTCGTTTATCCCTTATATTCCTATACTAAAAGCAACTGTGTAGACCCTGATCAACGACGACTGATCCTTAAATTACAGTACTGTAAGCAAACAGTATACACCCTGATCAGAGCTGGGTCTACAGTGTTTGCCAAGCAAAACACATGATTCCAGTTAAGAGTCTATATACATGTACATATTACCCTCTTACACAACACTCTGACCACACGCATTACGAAAACACGCCTATACAAATACATTGCAACCTTTATCGCCGAAAAAAAATGAAAATTTTATGATGAAAAATTGTGATATTTTTCTTATTTCTGCTCAAAATATAGATTGTGGGCACTCGTTAGAACCGCCTCATCGAGGCGGTTCTAACGAGTACCTACAATCTATATTTTAGAGCAGAAATAAGAAAAAATAAGGTGTACCCCCGGAAACCCCAGCTTTACTATATAAAAGTGGGGTTCAATGGGGTCAAAATTATATAGGCGTGTTTTCGTGATGAGCCATACGTTAAGCTTAATCGTTACCTGGTATTATAACAAACTAGTGATAGTGGCGTGGTCACCAACACTGAAGACCTTCTGTGTTTAGTAACTCTGGGTCGACTGACAAACAATCGATCCAAACGCCGTTTCTGGAGAAGTTAAAGAAAAAGTTATTTGAAGGTCTGATGTCATCTGAAGCAATACCTTTACTGAGGGGTTCATCAAACGTAGTTGTATGTAGCTGTCACTTGGTGAATGACTTTTCTTTATTGACTTGTAAGCCCGCTCTTCCTTATATTTTGCCTACAAACGAAAACATATTACTATATTGATATATACTTTAACTCTTATCATGCTGTTCAGGACAACCCTTATCTTTGGAAACAGTGTAGATCCAGATCAGATGGCTTCTGAAGAAGGCATCTGATCAGGATCTACACTGTTTGACATTCAGCTTATGAATTTGTAGGAATAAATTACATCAAGTAATCTGATTGGTTCAAAGACCGAAATGGATGTGTCTAAACTGAATATTCAGCAAGAGAAGGGTTAATAAAATAATAAATGTATATCTTGCACCTTTCACAGATAGCATTGGTGGGCAAAGAAACTGAAACCTGGTGCATTTAAATAAACACTGATATAGAAAATAAAGCAAATTAATTCTATATTGGAAAAGTGGTAATTTCATTTTTTTTTTCTAATGCCGTCTTCAAAAAGTATAAAAGCTGTTCAAATGACCAGCTAAATTCTGTGTTTATAGCAGATATAAGAAAAAACAACAACAACACAAAAAACTCACAAAAAAGTGTTTATATTCATTGACAAAGACCCATTCTTTAAGACATTTATCAAATTAATAAGTCCATATAATCATGAACATCCCACTAAACGGTGTCTAAACCCTATTTTATATAGAGAAAAGTGGGGTTTACGGGGGTATTAATTATTTTCCTTATTTTTACCCTAAAAGATAGATTGTGGGCACTCGTAATAACCTCCTCACTCAGGCGCTGTTAACGAGCACTCACAATCTATATTTGGACCAGAAATTAGAAACATATCAACTAATTTCCCCGAAAAATGCTATTTCTAGAGATAAGATGTCTGACACGTTAGCGCACGGTGTGTTAGCGTAATGAGTAAGCCAGAACACGAAAAAGCTTACAATAAGATTCTGCAACTAGCGAAGACTCCGCGCAGTCTGATAAATGTGTATTCGCTGATTGCACGACCTTTCGCATTGCCTTCGGGCTATCCAAATAGAGATGAATGAGAACTCTTTTCATAGCAGATGCATTATGCAAATACGCCTATACAAATACATTGCCACCTTTATCGGCGTAAAAATGAAAATTTTATGATGAAAAATTGTGATATTTTTCTTATTTCTGCTCTTAATATTGATTGTGGGCACTCGTTAGAACCGCCTCATCGAGGCGGTTCTAACGAGTACCCACAATCTATATTTTAGAGCAAGAACAAGAGGACCAAGCTAGCTTGGTCCTGTATCGCTCACCTGAGCTAACAGATTCAAAGTTTAAGGAAGTGCCAACCTTTACTGAAGGCTTTATGGGAGGACATGGTGATGACAGGGTAAGCATTTTCTGAAAATCAAGTAGAATGTAACTCTATGATAAACAGGCTGACCTCACCGGTTTTCAAACTCATTCAAGCTTTTATTCCTGACTTGCTAAGAAGATCCGATCTAAACCGAAGTGGCTATGGTGATGACAAGTTCAAAAACAAGAGTTTTCAAACTCCTCCAAGCTTTCTGCCTGACTTCCTTGTTTGTAAGTTTCATGAAGATCCGTTCAAAACTAAAGGGGCAGCAGTGATGACAATGTCTAAAATAGGCATTTTCAGCAATCAAAGGCATGTCACTCTATGATAAATGTGCCGACTTGGCCGGTATTCGAACTCACCTGAGGTTTTATTCCCAGCCACCTTACATGTAAGTTTCAGAAAGATCCGATCAGACTTGGCCAGTATTCAAACTCATCCAAGATTTTATTCCCAGCCACCTCACATATAAGTTTCAGAAAAATCAGATCAAAACTGAAGGGTCTACGGTAATGACAAGGTCAAAAACATTTTCAGCCATCAAAGGGACATAACTCTACGATAAATGGGCTGACTTGGCCTGTTTTCAAACTCATCCAAGATTTTTTATCCCCAGCCACCTTACATATAAGTTTCAGAAAGATCCGATCAAAACTGAAGGGGCTATGGTAATGACAAGGTCAAAAACCGGCATTTTCAGCAATCAAAGGGACGTAAATCAATGATAAATGGGCCAACTTGGCCGGTATTCAAACTCATCCTAGGTTTTATCTCCAGTCACCTTACATATAGGTTTCAGAAAGATTCGATCAAAACTGAAGGGGCTACGGTGATGACAAGGTAAAAAATTGACATTTTCAGCCATCAAAGGGACATAATAAAAGGGCCGACTTGGTCGGTTTTCGAACTCATCCGAGATTTTATCCACAGCCACCTTACATATAAGTTTCAGAAATATCCGATCAAAACTGAAGGGGCTACGGTGATGACAAGGTCAAAAATCGGCATTTTCAGCAATCAAAGGGACGTAACTCTATGATAAATCGGCGGTCTTGGTCGGTTTTCGAACTCATCCGAGGTTTTATCCCCAGCCACATTACATATAAGTTTTAGAAAGATCCGATCAAAACTGAAGGGACTACGGTGTTGACAAGGTCGAAAATGGGCATTTCCAGCAATCAAAGGGACTTAACTCTATGATAAATGGGCCGACTTGGCCGGTTTTCGAACTCATCCGAGTTTTTATCCCCAGTCACCTTACATATAAGTTTCAGAAAGATCCGATCAAAACTGAAGGCCCTACAGTGATGACAAGCATTTTCCCATAGTAAGTCTATGGGACCTTGTGGTTGCCATAGGAACCAAAGTTTTTGAGCGATTTCAAAAAAAAGTTTATGTCATAAATGCCCCACCAGAGGCATGCTACAGATGAGAAATGATTGAGATCAGCCTGCAGGATACAGAGATATAGCTGCTCAAAAGTGTGGACGGACGACGGACGGACGACGGACGGACGACGGAGGACCCACTATACTATAAGCTCCCCTGGAGCCTTCGGCCCAGGTGAGCTAAAAATAAGGTATGCCCCCAGAAACCCCAGTTTTACTATATAAAAGTGTGTTTCAATGGGGTCAAACTTATATAGGCGTGTTTTCATGATGTAAGTCTTCCCTGGCTGCACGTTGTGTGTGTTTTTTTCGTGTACCGGCTTATATTTTACATTGTATTTACATGTACATGCGCCGGATGTAAACGACATGCAAAGAAAGATCCCACTAAGGTTATAGACGAATTCATTGTGGTAAAATCTGTTGCAAGCCCCATATTTCGTTGCATCCCATAAGTCGCGATATATGCAATTCTGTCTTTGGTCTCAAAAGAATAAAAACTGTTTCTCAGCAAAAAGGCATCAAGGAAAGAGCACAAGTTAATAATAAGATGAGACACGTAAAAGATAACAATACGCGCTCGAATAAAAAAAAGAGAAACTGCAGTTTAACTGCCAAGTTGAGAAGCTCGCCAGATAAAACGGGTGGGAGTAGGCGTGAGGACATTTAGTGGGATAGTAACTGTCCTTTTGGCTTTCCGCTTGTGATGTTCTCATTAGTGTCTAGTTATTTTATGTTCGTGTTTGTTTCCCTTTGGTGTCTCTGATGTGAGGTGTGATTTCTGATCATTACCTTCACTGCTAATTTTCAAGTCCGGAGTTCCGTGTAATGGATTTCCAACCGAGCCCGGCAGCTCAAAAGGAAATGATCCCTATCGTAAAGGCGACCAGCTAACGCTCAGGCGAGTCTGCGCATACGTGCAGTCTCGCCAGAGCTTTTGCTGGTGGCGGGCCATGCGCGCAGTCTCGCCTGAGATTTTGCTGGTCGCGGGCCATGCGCGCAGTCTCGCCTGAGCTTCTGCTGGTCGCGGGCGATGCGCGCAGTCTCGCCTGAGCTTTTGCTGGTCGCGGGCGTTGCACGCGGTCTCGCCTGAGATTTTGCTGGTTGCGGGAACATAGTTAAGCCGCTACCCCTTAAAACACTATTTATATAGCAAAAA
Organism: Lucinisca nassula; assembly: GCA_963580285.1. NCBI lineage: Eukaryota > Metazoa > Mollusca > Bivalvia > Lucinida > Lucinidae > Lucinisca > Lucinisca nassula. Next base: position 126,275,818 of record OY757015.1, on the reverse strand, counting down.
TGGGGTTTACAGGGATGTACATAATATTTCTTAATTTCTCCATTCTGCTCAAAACATAGAAGGTGGGCATTCGTCAGAACCGCCATATTTTTTATCAGAAAAGTTTTAATATTTGGTGGTATAGTTTTCAATATACATATTTGAAAAGGCGTAATGTCTTGGGGTAGCTTTATGCAAAACGTCTTGCCCTGTTAGTTCCCTGCGCAGGCGAACCCGAGACTTTTATGGTCGCCTATGTACCCATATCGTGTAGCGTCGTTTTTACTTAGAGGATAACGAAACACGCCTGTTCAACTATATTGAAAATGTAACCTTAAAAATGAAAAATTTCCGATAAAATTTCCGATATTTTTTCTTATTTCTGCTGAAAAATATATTCTAACGAGTACCTACAACCTATATCTTGGAGTAGAAATAAAAAAAAATAATTTATACCCCTGTAATCCCCAGTTTACTACATTAAAGTTGAGTCTAAAGGGGTCAACATTAAATAGCGAGTTTTCATGATGTTTAAAAGGGATTCAAGTTCGAATCAAAAGTATTAAACGAGTCAACGGTGTTGGAGCCATCAGAGTTCCACTATACCTGTATTGATACACGAATGACGTCACTTGGAATGTTCAACGGAATCTTGATAATGCCGTCAGATGGAATAGTATAATTTTGTTCTGGGAGCTCCGTGGCAACGTCACTTGGCCAATCCCACCATCCGGTACGTATCATCCTGGATGGTTTTATGGGTTTTGAAATAACGAGTTTCTTCCCATCAGGCAATATCACTGGTTCTGGAACCGGAGTGGTAGTCGTTGTGGTCGTTGTTGTTGTCGTGGTTACCGGATGTGTATAGTGGGTGATTGTTAAAGTTACGGGTCCATCTACAAGCCGTGGTGGTGAGTCATCTCGTTCCGATACTTTAAGCTGAGAAAAGATAATATCAGGATACAGAACACACTTTCGAACTCAAATTCAAACAGATAAGATAAAAACAGTTTTTTTTTTCGCTGACGCGTGGTACTTCAAACTCTACCGGAAAAGGTTGAGGATTTTTTACATTTACGTCTGTCTGCATTCTGGTACATCACGAAAACACCCCTACTTTTGACCCCCTTGAACCCCACTTTTATATAGTCTTGAAACTGGGGTTAACAGGGATAAACATTATTTTTCTTATTTCTGCTCAAAAATATAGATTGTGGGTAGTGGTTAGAACCGCCTCATTGAGGCGGTTCTAACGAGTACCCACAAAGCCTCGTTGAGGCGGTTCTAACGAGTACCCACAATCTATATTTTGAGCAGAAATCTAAAAAATATCACATTTTTTTCATCTAAAAATTTCGGGGTTTTTTTTTCAGGCGATAAAATTTGCATTGTATTTGTATAGGTTGGTTTCGTAATGCTTTCAAACTCAAATTCAAACAGATACAATGTAAAACAAAACGCTGACGCGTGGTACTTCAAACTCTACCGGAAAAGGTTGAGGATTTTTTACATTTACATCTTTCTGCATTCTGGTACGCAAACTAGTCACTAACAAATATACATACCGCACAAGACGTCGCTTCATTACGATACGCGCCTATACAAATACATTGTAAACTTTCTCGCCGAAAAGTTGAAAGTTTTAGGATGAAAAATTGTGATATTTTTCTTATTTCTGCTCAAAATATAGATTGTGGGCACTCGATAGAACCGCCTCATCGAGGCGGTTCTAACGAGTACCCACAATCTTTATTTTAGAGCAGTAATAAGAAAATAAGGTCTACCCCTGCAAACCCCAGTTTTACTATATAAAAGTGGGGTTCGAGGGGGTCAAAATTATTTAGGTGTGTTTTCGTGATGTTCTGTGGCAGTGATCTTGCCAATGCACTGTGTACCCATACATATATCAAGGGTCAGTGGCAATGCCTAATATTCCGAAACTAGCTAGTCTGGACCAAACCGATTCTTGATTTTAATTCCTCCTTGCGTGTGTGGTCCTTGTTTCCTAAAGCAACCTCTATTTGCACATTACTCTATTTGATATCGAAAGATGTATAGTAGTCGCAGATAAGATTGACTAGGCGGAGCTATTCAAGTGTTGTCAATATATGTCAAATTCGCTGAGTCCAGCAGAAGATTCGGTAGAGTGACTTTCGCACGCTTTCTAGAAGCGGACGATATGGTCATATACGCCACAGCTATGCTTGTGTTACAGTTGAATTCACTCACGCGGGTGACTTGGTTTACCTTTTTGTTAATAGAATATTCCTAAGGCAGGTACAAACGATAGCTCCGCCTAGCCAATCTTATCTGCGACTACTATACTTATTTCAAATCCAAATATAGACTACGGCAGTTCTAAAGAGCACACACACATTATGTTTTATTTATTTATTTATTATTTTTTTTTTTTTTTTTGGTTTTGGTTTTACGGCCCTTTCAATATTATTTCATTTTTATCGAGCCGACCGTTAATCAGAGGTGGGCGAAAACCGGAGTACCCGGAGAAAAACCATCTGACCTTCCGTTGCAGAACTTGGCGTCTCACATGTGACCCGAGCGAGGCTCGAACCACAGCGGTAAGAGACCTAATGATCAAGAGTCAGCGCTCTTAACCACTAGGCCACGGAGGCCCGTTGTTTTATTAATAAATAATTACAATAGCGTATGAGCTTATAAGCCCCAGGTTTCACTATATTAAATGGGATTATACACGGACATATTTACTTGATGGACGGACGAGAAACAATAACCTATCCATTAGGATTATATATTAAAAACACTAGTATCGCTGGTTTTCATATATAAAAGGCCATTTATACTCCCAAGAAATGCAGTATCATCTCAAACTGAAGTGCTATCCAAATAGAGGCAAAACTTACGAGGGCCTTGTACTCCATCCCTGGCTTAAACGTGCCTGGCAGTGCACTGGGAAACTCCAACTTTATAGGTCGTTCAAAGAACTGTAGCTCTTCCTGGGCAGACATTTTCGACTTTGTAAGTGACTCCGTCACGTTGGCATCGAAGACGAAATAGGAGCCGTCCATGTATTCTTGGATGTCCTTGAGTTTCTTCATCGGCACGGTAAATGTAGCTGTACCATCAATCTGAAAGTAGGAGGAACAATGAAGTCGGCGCATGAGAAAATAATATACATCACATGAACAAAACAGAAGTGAAGGCAATGTTCAGGAATCGATACAATTAACCCACAGCTCTCATCAGAGACACCAAGGGAGAGGAACACAAAGATGAAACAACTAGACCCTAACGGAAACATCACTAGCTCAAAGCCAAAAGGACAGTTACTTTCCCACAAAACTGCCAATTGGCTATCCAAAGCAAAATAATATAAGCGATACACACACTCAAAGAGAACCATAACAAAAATAAACCACGACAGAAGAACCGCCTTAGAACGGTCAGTGATACGAATTCCACTCTTATACCCAACTTTATATAGAGAAAACTAGGGTTTACGGGGGTATGTTTTTTTCTGATTTCTGCTCCATGACATAGGTCGTTGGTACTCGTTAGAACCGCCTCAACTAATGAGCACCCACAACCTATATTTGGAGCACAACTAAGCAAAATATATCACGGATTTTCATTAGAAAAGAATCCATATTGGATATGTGAAAAATGCACTATGGCGGACTGTTCTGCTATCCTAATGGGCTAAGGCAACTTGTGCATACGCGCAGTCTCGCCAGGGCCATTGCTGCTCTCAGACATATAGAGAGATGGCCTTTAGAAAGCTGCATGTAAGAAGTCATACGTCTAGCCCTTCTTGCTGCACACGCGTACTCATCACGAAAACACGCCTATATAACGTTGACCCCCTTGAACCCCACTCTTATATAGTAAAACTGGGGTTTACAGGGGTAAACCTTATTTTTCTTATTTCTGCTCTAACATACAGATTTTGGGTATTCGTTAGAACCGCCTCGACGAGGCTGTTCTAACGAGTACCCACAATCTATATTTTGAGCAGAAATAAGAAAAATATAAAAAAAATTCATCTGAAATTTTGCGTTCTTTCGGCGGTAAAGTTTTCAATGTATTTGTATAGGCGTGTTCTCGTAATGTGCATCGGAGTCTCATTACGATAACACACCCGTGCAACACAGTGCATTTTTTCACATCTCCAAAAATGGCTACTTTTATGATGAAAATCTGTAATTTTTTGGTTATTTTTACTTCAAAAATAGATTGTGGGTGCTAGTTAGAACCGCCTCATTGAGGCAGTTCTAACGAGTACCTACAACCTATGTCTTGGAGTAGAAATAAGGAAGATGATGTTTACCCCCGTAAACCCCAGTTTTCTCTGTATAAAGTGAGGTTTAGGGGGTCTTTATTTCACGGACTTGTTCACGTGATGAACTGTTGGTTTGCTTTTGGTCCAGTGTTTCAGTGGTTTATTGCTGTCGAGTCCTCGCCGTTGTTTCATCTCTGTCATTGTTTGATTTTTGTGTTCACGGAGATGTCGCGCGGATGAGTTAGGAGGCCTTCATGCGGACTGAACAAATTATTTTTCTAAATCACGACGGAAGTAAGGGCGAGGATTGTGACCACGTAAAATTGATTTAAGCCCCCCCCCCACCACCTCCCAGTAGAATTCGTTTCACTGACCGTTCCAAGTCGGTTCTTCTGTCGCGGTTTGTTTTTGCTAAGGCATGTCTTTGCGCGTGTGTATCGCTTATATTATTTTGTTTTGGATAGCCAATTGGCCATTTTGTGGGAAAGTAACTGTCCTTTTAGATTTCCGCTATTGATGTTTCCATTAGGGTCTAGTTGTTTCCTGTTTTTGCTTCTTTCCCTTTGGTGTCTCTGATGGGAGCTGTGGGTTAATTGTATCGATTCCTGATCATTGCCTTCACTTCTATTTTGCACATAAATTGGAGAATGCTCAGTCCTTTCTTAAAGGTCGGCTCAATTATGATATCACACGAGTAAAAATATATTCAATCCATTTCAGACTGGAAACCCCTAAACGGGTACCGTAGCAAACAATGCAGGCCCAGATCAGACGCCACAGAACGCGGCCACCGGAGGGATCAGGGCCTACATTGTTTGCAAAAAGTTTAGGCATTTTCCAAGTAAATTTTTGAAGAAACACAACCTTACACCCCTAAACTTGGAAATGGCCTTATTCTATATATAAGGAGGAAGATTCCATCTGGTACAAAAAGGGTTAAAGGGTTTCAGTTATTCTTTCTGTGTGTTTTCTGCGCTCATTGTCTTCTAGAAAGAGTCGTGGTCTTCGATACCTCAGTGGTTAGCGCGTTCGACTTATGATCGAGAGGTTGTGGATTCGAATCCGGTCATCGAAGGCGAGGTGTATCCTTGAACAAGATCCGTTATGCCACTAACCCACGCAACCAAGATTTAAATGGGTAACAGTGGTGTAAATCTCGCGCGCGTGATAACATCCGGCATGAGTGTTCCAGAGCGATTCAGATAAGCTTGAAGGTAGCTTTGCACTAAATACTGGAGGTACTGGGTTTTATCACTTTGGGACGGAGCCTTTAGTTGCAGTCTAAATACCAGGCAGGCTTCCATTGGATAAATATCCCATGTTTCATTTCAATGTGAGAAAATTATTGTTATAAGGAAATAAAATGATGTGTGTTTTAAAATTATATCTGAAAGCTCAACGAAATTGTTGCTGATTTTGTATTGCCACCTCTCCGTTAAAAAGCCGGCTTGTATTCACTGCGAACCTGCATGTTAACAAACATGGCGGACAATAACTTGAAAAGGAGACGGGCAACATGTGGATTTTTTCTCATCAACTTGTTGAGCTAGGATGGCTCTATAAATAAGTAAGGTTTGAAAAGTTTTGTATGTGTAGTTTTTGTGGGAGCATGTAAAAGGTTACTATTGTCGCCTATGGAAAATATTTAGTGGTAAGCTCCCTATACCAAAAGTAGGAAAATCAGCCTCACACTCTAGTTTTCAGTCATTACATCATATTTTCACACATTGGTAGGTTCTATCCATTTCTGTATCATAAAATGGATAGTCTTGGCATGTGGTTTGCCGTAGAAACTGTTAAAAAAGTGTAAGGTTAGTGGTAATTTAGGTCTAACTTGGTGTATTTGATTAGTTTTTGCTTCTGATCTGTGCATGGTGGGGGGGTTTACTTGAAAGCCATGTTAATCAATTGTTATTGGGTTTGTTTTGGAAAAATTCTTACAGTAAGTGTATAATCAGAAACACAAGAGAAGGAATTTACTCCATCTGGAAGATAATAGTAAGGTTACATGGTTTTTGGCCTTGGTCTCTAGCCAAAGCAAAACTTCAAAATTGTCTCTGCTGCAATATCGCGATAAGTTTTCTCATCTATTATTGGTTCTAATTGATTTGATTCATGTTAAAGGATCTGAACAGATATATATCCACTATTTCTCATGGTATTAAGGCATTTATAATCATTTTCGTCAAAGTTTTATCATCAAAATATCCTCAAAATGGCATTTTTACATAAAATAGGGGGTATAGGTGTGAAATCAGCCTTAAATACCAGGTGGTATGCTATTAAGGCATAATTTAGTGCATTTTAGGATTGAAGTGTTCCAAAGACATAGGAGAAGAACCACTGATGCAAGCTGGTGTCTGGGTTCCATTCCAGAAAGAGGTAAACTTTGCGCTTTTTCACAAAATATGGTTTGTTCGGCTTTCATTGTAGAATCTTAAAGCCATAACTTTTTCGCAAACTTCAAAGATTCTTTGTCACTGAACATTTTGTATGCATGCTTAAATTATTAGATATGATCTAAATTTATATTTGACAATGCTTTTGTTGAATCATAAAGACAATTAGGGTTTGGTATAGGTAGCTTTGCACTGAATACTTGAGGTACTGGGTTTTATCACTTTGGGACAGAGCTTTTAGTTGCAGTCTAAATATACCAGGCAGGCTTCCATTGGATAAATATCCCATGTTTCATTTCAATGTGAGAAAATTATTGTTATAAGGAAATAAAATGATGTGTGTTTTATAATTATATCTGCAAGCTCAAAGAAATTGTTGCTGATTTTTTATTGTCACCTCTCCGTTAAAAAGCCGGCTTGTATTCACTGCGAATCTGCATGTTAACAAACATGGCGGACAATAACTTGAAAAGGTGACGGGCAACATGTGGATTTTTTCTCATCAACTTGTTGAGCTAGGATGGCTCTGTAAATAAGTAAGGCTTGAAAAGTTTTGTATGGGTAGTTTTTGTTGGAGCATGTAAAAGGTTACTATTGTCCCCTATGGAAAATATTTAGTGGTAAGCTCCCTGAAGCTTTCATCGCAATCGACCTAAAATAAATTTGCATAAACTAAAGAAAGAGTAAAGCAACTCTACTCTCGGCCTGGTGGTTGAACCGACTTCACATTACGATAACACACCCATATTTCTCATCTCCAAAAGGGCTACTTGTCTCATGAAAATCCCTGATAATTGTATTATAAATACTGCAAACATAGGTCGTGGGTGCTCGTTAGAACCGCCTCATTAAGGCGGTTCTAACGAGTACCCACAACCTATATCTTGGTATAAAAATAAGAAAAATAATGTTTACCCCCGTAAACCCCAGTTTTCTCTATATAAAGTGGAGTTTAGTGGGGTATTCATTTCACGGACTTGTTCACGTGATGGGTTTTACTTTTCTCACGATCATTTCAATGTAGAGAGTGATTATTGTCTTAGTTTGACATCTTCCATTTTAGCTCATTTCGAAAACACGCCTATCTAAATATATTAAAAATTTTACCACCAAAAAATGAAAATTTTCTGATAAAAAATTGCGATTTTTTTCTTATTTCTGCTCGAAACATAGGTTGTGGTACTCGTTAGAACCGCCTCGCTGGGGCGGTTCTAAAGAGTACCCACAATTTATGAGAGTACCCACAACCTATGTCTTAGAGCAGGAATAAGGGAAATAATGTATACCTCTGCAAACCCCAGTTTTACCGAAAATAAAAGTGGGGTTATAGGGGGTCAAAATTATATAGGTGTGTTTTCGTGATATAAACACAATAAAGATGGAGAAGCAATCTGATCTGGATCTACACTGTTTACAAATGTAGAATTATCGCGTTCAGCATAAAAATGGATAAAAGAGATCTACAAGCCCTAGACTGTGTCATTCGCACAAACAAACGGAAATCTATATTGGAATGTGGATATGCCCCTACATAAAGCTGGGACAGTTGCCATGCATCATGTTAACAACTCCGTGTTACCCCTTTAAACCCCACATTTTACTGATAAAACTGAGGTTTACAGAGGTATACATTATTTTTCGTATTTCTGCTCCGACCTCGATATTGATTGCGACAAAAATATGTGGAGTTATCATATAAATTCTATTTTTCCCAATAACATGTGATGTTTTCAGAAGCATTCATTTACATCATGTTTACAAGTCCATGAAATGAAGACCCCCATAAAACCAACTTTATACACATTACGAAAACACGCCTATACAAATACAGTGTAACCTTTGTCGGCGAAAAAATGAAAAATTTAAGAGGAAAATATGTGATATTTTTCTTATTTCTGCTCAAAATATAGGTTGTGGGTACTCGTTAGAACCGCCTCCTCGAGAAAAATAAGGTATACCCCTGCTATATAAAAGTGGGGTTCAAGGGGGTCAAATTATATAGGCGTGTTTTCGTGATGTAAACACAATATAGATGGAGAAGCAATCTGATCTGGATCTACACTGTTTACAAATGTAGAATTGTCGCGTTCAGTATTAAAATGGATAAAAGCGATCTACAAGCCCTAGACTGTGTCATTCGCACAAACAAGCGGAAATCTATGTGGGAATATACATGTAGGATATGCCATACATAAAGCTGGGACCAGTTTCCATGCATCATGTTAACAACTCCGTGTTACCCCTATAAACCCCACATTATACAGATAAAACTGAGGTTTACAGGGGTGTACATTATTTTTCGTATTTCTGCTCCGACCTCGTTGTAGGTTGCGACAAAAGTATGAGGAGTTATATATACATGTAGCCATATAAATTCTATTTTTTCCCAATAAAATGTGATGTTTTCAAAAGCATTCGTTTACATCAAGTTTACAAGTCTATGAAAAACCCACTTTATACAGAGCAAACTGGGGTTGAGAGGGATATACATGTACATTATTTTGTCTTATTTTCGCTCCAACACATAGGTTGTGGGTACTCATTAGAACTGTCTTAGTATTACAGGCGCTTCCAAGGAGGGCGCGACAACCTATGTTTTCAATGGAAATAAGAAAAAAATATCACAAATTTTCATCGAAACATTACGATAACACACCCATGCGACATAGTATATTTTTCTCATCTCCAAAATGATTACTTTTCTGATGAAAATCCGTGATAGTTTTCTTATAAATACTGCAAACATAGGTCGTAGATGCTCGTTAGAACCGCCTAATTGAGGCGGTTCTAACGAGTACCCACAACCTATGTCTTGGAGTAAAGATAAGAAAAATAATGTTTACCCCCGTAAACCCGTAAACCCGTAAACCCCAGATTTCTCTATATAAAGTGGGGTATAGGGGGTCTTTATTTCACGGACTTGTTCACATGATGCAATTACGATAGACGCCATTTTAGCATACGAGTGTGTTACCCTAATGCACATATTTGCCACGGAGAAAATAAGTAAAAAGCCTATACATACTGGGAACTGCAATTCCATTTCCTTGCTGATTTTAACTCGTTTTCCTTTCACCCAGTTGTAACGTTCCCATTTAGGTTTTATTCGAAGATTCACAATTCCTTTCACCTTCTTTCCAAAGGTATACCTGCAATAAAATAATAAACTAGTTACTATGCATTTTGGATTCCATTCCATTACGATTACACACCCGTGCGACATAGTGCATTTTTCTTACCTCCACAACCTATGTCTTGGACCAGAAGTAAGAAAAATAACGTATACCCCCGTAAACCCAAATTTTCTCTACATAATATGGGGGTTAGTGGGATGTTCGTTTCACGGACTTTTTCAAGTGATGCGGCCTTTTCACATCAGTGTACAGATTCCATTTATTCACTAATCATTAGCCTAAGAGTAGAGTGCATTTGAAACGGCACTCTGAGACAAGCATCAGTGGCATGCGCTGTCTCCGCTGGAGAGAATGAGTGCTTGAGTTTTACGTCCCACCAACAGCTAAGGACACCATTACGAAAACACGTCTATACATATACATTGTAACCTTTATCGCCGAAACAATGACAATTTTAAGATGAAAGGTGTGATTTTTTCTTATTTCTGCTCCAGATATAGATTGTTGGTACTCGTTAGAACCGTCTCATCGCCGAAAACGGGACCTCGGTTTAAAGACCCATCCGAAAGTCTGAAGAAGCCCGGGATCGATCCTGCGATCCCTGGTTTACAAGGTGAGTAGCATAACCACTACACTATTGAGGCTTCTTATTAGGAAAACATTTCCGTGGGAAATAATGGCGTCCACCATGGTGTCAGAAGTGACAAATATTAGGCAAACATGATAACTTCTTTCTTATTTCAGCTTTCAGCATAGATTGTGGGTGCATGTTAGAACCGTCTCAATGAGGCGGTTCTAACGAGTAGCCCTAATCTATGTTTTTGAGCAAAAATAAGGTATATAATGTATACCCCCGTAAACCTCACTTCCCTCTGTATAACAGTGGGGTTCAAGGGGGTCAAAATTACATAGGCATGTTTTCGTGATGTCATACGGAGACGGGACCTCGGTTTAAAGACTCATCCAAAAGTCTAGAGAAGCCCGGGATCGATCCTGCGACCCCTGGTTTACAAGGCGAGGAACATAACCACTACATCACGGAGGCTTCTTGTCTCTGCTGGAAGTTCATCATGTACTCGAATCCTTAACAATCCGTGACTTCATTGGTTAGTTTGGTCAGAGCTTTTTCCTGAATATTCGGACATGTTAAACGACAGCATGGGCGGTTAAATCATTACAATAACACACCCGTGCGACATAGTGCATTTTTCACATCTCCAAAATGGCTACTTTTCTGATGATAATATGTGATATTTTTCTTACAAATACTGCAAACATAGGTTGTTGGTGCTCGTTAGAACCGCCTCATTGAGGCGGTTCTAACGAGTACCCACAACCTATGTCTTGGAGCAAAAATAAGAAAAATAATGTACACCCCCGTAAACCCCAGTTTTCCGTATAAAGTGGGGTATAGGGGGTCTTCATTTCACGGAATTGTTCACGTGATGTAAATTTATTTTAACTTGAATCTTTTTTGTTTCTTGATCTTCATACACTGTTTTATAAAACGTGAACCGTCCAACTGGGTTGATACAAGTTTTGTTAGTTTAATTTGAGGTTTAACGTCCCCGACAACACTGTAAAGGTCATTTTGGAGACGTTGCTTCCAATTTTGTGGGACTTTTACCCAACATTGAGATGAAATGACATCTCAAGCCCTGCAGCCCAATGAAACCAATAGGGTGCTTTAGCATGGACGGTCCAACTCGCACCGCTTTGCCTGGGCAGGCTTAGATCCTCTAAGCGGTTAACCAGTACTTGTGTGCAGGTTGGTTTCAGCTCCGCGTGGAAGCATCATGCAGTCCATCTGTTTCTTCAAGCCCCGATGGGCGGGGCCAGGTCGATCAAAGTAATTTTACCGAAACATTTTTTTATGAAAGCATTGTATACGTGAAATTACATAAATATGAAATAAAGAGATGACTTACTTTGCGGTAACTTTTCCCTCAAACTCTAAATCGTTTACTCGTCCGAATGAAGGCAGTTCTATGGACACTTCAAATTTTGGCAAAACTGAAAAAATACAACAACTACATGACTATTTTTTCTATTTTTAGATTAGTTTTAGTTCGATTGCAATAAAAGCTTCAAGCTTATTTGAATCGCTCTCCAACACCCATTCCGGATGTTATCACGCGCGCGAGAGAGGCAGCGACTTTTACATCACTGCTACCCATTTACACCTGGTGGAGTGGGGCAGTGTCATTACGTGTCTTGCCCAAGGTATCACCTCGCCTCCGGTGGTCGTATTCGAACACGCAACCTCTCGATCATAAGTCGAACACGCTAACCACTGAGCTATCGAGGCTGACAGGCGTGTTTTGTTTACATTTGTACAGTCGTAAATTGGTACAGTATATTTTCCCGCCCTATATGTTAAAAAGCGTGTTTGCTTTTTTTTTCTTTATCTTTTTTTTGTGTAAAACAAATATTATTTCATAAATCCATGATATCTATTACGATAACACACCCGTGCGACATAGTGCATTTTTCTATAACTCCAAAATGGCTACTTTTCTTATCAAAATCCATAATATTTTCCTTATTTATACTGCAAACATAGGTTGTGGGTGCTCGTTAGAACCGCCTCATTGAGGCGGTTCTAACGAGTACCAACAACCTATGTCTTGGAGCAGAAATAAGAAAAACAATGTATACCCCGTAAACCCCATGCAGTTTTCTCCATATAGACTGGGGTTTAAGGGGGTCTTCATTACACGGACTTGTTCACGTGATGCCGACTTGTTTGATACTTGGAAAATTAGGAAAATTAAAAAGGTCGTTATAATAGATATGACTACCATTTTCTAGTTTTTTTATTTTTTTTATTTTTTTTTTTTTTTTTTATATATATATGCAATTCTATTTTTGCAGCAGTTCTTATATGCATCATGAATATTAACATTGTGGCGTATTCTTGTTTAAGGTTAACATCTCCTTCACGGTGCATTCTGTCATATGTTAACAAAAAATGCCGATATATTTCTGATGAAAATTTGTAATATTTTCTTGGCTCTTTTCCCATTACGGTAACAAACCAGTGCGACCTGATGTATTTTTCACATCACGTCTTATTTACACCGCAAACATAGGTTGAGGGTGCTCGTTAGAACTGCCTCAGAGAGTCATTTCTAACAAGTACCCACAATCTATATTTCCAAAACTTGTGTTATAATGAATAGTGTTAAAATGTTGTTGTGGTGTAGTTGCACATATAATTAAGCTGAACCAGAAGAAAACTTAAGCAATATATTACAATTGCAGAAAAAGCTCAGACCATCGCCATTTCGACAACATGCCCATGAGCAATGCGGATATAATAAATGGCTGTTTATAAGGGTGTCCAGTACACAGATTTGTTGATGCGATGTTTACTCATTATTTTGCGGGCCCCGCCCATCGGGGCTTGAAGAAATATATGGGCTGCATGATGCTTCCTCGCAGAGCTGAAACCGACCTGCACACGAGTACTGGTAATCCGCTTAGAGGATCTAAGCCTGCCCAGGCAAAGCGGTGCGAGTCGGACCGTCCATGCTTATAAACCCTATTGGTTTCATTTGGCGACAGGGCTTGAGATGTCATTTCATCTCAATGTCGGGTAAAAGTCCAACAAACTTGGAAGCATCATCTCCAAAATGACCATTACAGTGTTGACGGGGAGGTTAAACCTCAAATCAAACAAACAAACTCATTCTTTTGATGCCTAGATTGTGTTCTTCAATCAGAACCTGCTCCACATGGGCATCTTCTCTTTTTCTGCATTTTTTGTTTTTAACATTATTTCAGAAATAGAGCATCTCAAGCAGTGATTTGTTGTATAATAAATCGCAGTTTAGAGGTCAGCTGTAAAAGTAGATCAAATCACGAGTGCGTAGTGTGAGTGATTTGTCTACTTATAACTGAGCGAAAAACTGTGATTATTACTAACCAAATCACACACTACCTTACGAAAACATGCCTATACAAAAACATTTTAAAGGACGGGTCTCCCTAAGGGGTTTTTTGGCCTCGATTTTGTTTATTTCTGGCTTATTGTTAGCATACATATGCCTAATTTATTTGAAACATATGTGGTTTTGGTATTTAAGCAGTTTTTTTCCTGAGTTACAGGCTCTTTAAAGTGGGTGGGGTAACTCCACACAGTTTTGACATGTATTTTTTGTCTCATTTAAAGGTAGAAAAATTGTACCATACATGACACGTTATTATATAAAATGACAGGGGAAGGTCTAACTCTATGTTTTGTCACAAGTTTATTCACCAAAATTCACTTTTTGGGGGAAAAATATGGTTTAAGGAACATTTAAGGGTCATTTTTGAGATTTTTTAACAGTAAAGTTCTTTTTTTCTATATCTTCGGTATACATTAACCTATAGTGATGAAACTCCTACCATGCAAGCATACTGATTAGGTAATATAACTCAAATGATCATTTGAGATGTTGACCTATATTTCACGGTTGAATGAACATTCTTATTTCATGTTAAAGGGTTAGATTTTTGTTTCCATCAGAGTTCCAGAGTTTAGATAATTCTGGCATTTGGATAAACAGGCGATGGGTTTAAACATATTTAAATAAAACGAAAAAACAATAGAAATGTGTAAAACGTACCCAGATGCCCCCGCCTTTTTGGCTTAGCTAATATGCCTGCATGACCCCTGGGGACCGTGACATTGTACATGTATGTGTCATTGAATATGTATTATAATATATGATCAGATATATATGTTCGTGGGTGGGTATCTCAATATTTTGGATGTTGATGATATGAACTTTGCAGGGCAGGGGGCTGGGGCATGATTGTGTGGGTCTCAAGATGTGTCTAACCATAAACAACAGCAAATAAAAAAGGTTGGAATCTAAAAAATCAACATATTTAATTATTGAATCCAAGTTAATCTATTGAAGAATCGCTTTCATCGTCACCTGAACTTGAGCTGTCCCAGTCTTTTTGTGCAGCATCTTTAAGACTGTTCATATATTGTGAGTTGAATGACTGTTCTCGCTCTGACTTCGATTGATGGCGGTAAAAACCTAGATACCACAACACGGAAGCGATATGGGCACAGCAGCCAACTACCTTGATTTTATTTGGGCTTTCAAAATTCCATCCTCCTCCTTGTGAATCATTATCTCATACTGACCGGCTTCAGTAATGTGTTCGTCTGTATACGAATCGGCCGGTTTTAATTGGTATATGCCCATGGTCATGTCTCTCAGCTCTGCTTTCGTTTATTTTGGGAAGTCTTCGAGGTTGGCATCATCAATAGCTTTCCATGGAGCCTTTGCACGACTGTCCCAACCCTTTTTCTCTACCTTGTCTTTAAGTTTGTTTGATAACTTGGCGAGTTGTAGCATACGTTTTGCAAGAACCTCATCAGATTCAGAATTCTTTACAAGAACAGGCCTAAATGCATTTAACAAAGAACATACGATTCTGACGTAGTCACCAATGCAAGGTATGTGGGAGTTTGGCATTACATTTGAAAGTGCCTTCCATTTTTTGATTCGGCCATTGGCAGACTCAACCATCCACCTTACCTTGCAGAACACCTGGAGTACACTATAACTGTGAACAAAATGTTCTTCTTCCTTCTACTTATTTTCTTCTTTTTATTATTATTATTATTATTATTATTATTATTATTATTATTATTATTATTGTTGTTATTATCATTTTTATTATTCTAAAGAGAATGAGAGAACTAAACATTACTCTCAATATTACTGTTCCTGTAAATAATCATAGATCAGTCAGTTTGTTAGTCAAGCTAAAAATTCAATTGCCTAGAATGTTTTCCTATATTGCAGCATCATTCATTGTATCATGTTAAGTACAACAGCAGCATTATCATTAGATGTATCTTCAAAGTAAGGTAACATCTTTAATGAATAGTGGAAACATATAAGCAGATAAAGGGTCTCCTTGTCTAATACCTGAAATACAGAGATAGAGAGGGAGACAGGGAATACAATCTAAGGATTAAGGAAGGCCATGGACTAGCGTCCATAATAGGGTGGCAGTGCAAATGAAAAAAATGGTGACGAGGTATTTGATTGCTGTGTCCATATGGCTTCTGTGTTAAAGAACCTCGGTTTTAAGGCCATCAGCCAAAGTCAGTAAAAAATCGTTGAAGTCACAGTATATGAACAGTGTAACAGATGCTGTTCAAAAAGAGGCAACAGCTCAAGTTCAGGTGACGATGAAAGCTATTCTTCTGTAGATTAATTCGATTCGGTATGCACAAAGCATGTCAGAATACAGTTGTGAACAACCATTTTCAAATGTATATGCCTGTGTCTTCACGTAGGTGTACCACATTCTTTTAGATGTGCTCTTGAAGTGGGATTATTAAAGATATTCAAGCAGACCTTTCTTATATCTCTGCATGCCAAAGGAAGACGTGAGTGGGGCATATATTTTTTCTTTGTGATGTTATGTTCCTATGTGCGTACTATGTCACACATTATTACGTTCATAACCAGGTTCACGTTAAGGTGCACATTCATGTCTGCATTTCTCCTACAGCTCATAACTGTTTATGGTCACTGATTCTGTCTGGGGTGGGGCTATTTGATTGGACCAAAGAAAATTTGAAAAAAAAATATGTATCTCAGCAACTGTTCAGATTCCAACCTTTTTTATTTGATGTTGTTTATGGTCAGATGCATTCAATGACACACACAATAATGCCCCAGCCCCCTGCCCTGCCCATTTCATATCATCAAAATCCAAATATCTTATACATATATATCTAATGCTAGTGTGTCTCCCAGGGGTCATGCAGTTATATTGGCAAAAACAAACAGGCGGGGGCATCTGTGTACTTTGGACACATTTCTATTATTTTCGTTTGATTTAAATATGTTAAAACTCATCGCCTTTATCCAAATGCCAGAAATATCTAAACTCTTGAACTGATGGAAACAATAATCTAACCTATAAACATGACATAAGAATGTTCATTCAACCATGAAATATAGGTCAACATCTCAAATGATCATTTGAGTTATATTGCCTCATCAGTATGCTTGCATGGTAGGAGTTTGACCACTATAGGTTAATGTATACCGAAGATATAAGAAAAAAAAAGAACTTTACTGTTAAAAAATCTCAAAAATGACCCAAGGTTCCTTAAACCATATTTTTCCCCCAAACAGTGAATTTTGGTGAATAAACTTGTGACAAAGCATAGAGTTAGACCTTTCCCTGTCATTTTATATAATAACGTGTCATGTATGGTACTATTTTTCTACCTTTAAATGAGACACAAAATACATGTCAAAACTGTGTGGAGTTACCCCACCCACTTTAAAGAGCCCGTAACTCAGAAAAAACTGCTTAAATACCAAAACCACATATGTTCCAAATAATTAGGCATATGTATGCTAACAATAAGTCAGAAATAAACAAAATCGTTAGGAGGCCAAAAAAACCCTTAGGGAGACCCGTCCTTTACCGCCAAAAACTCGCAAGTTTCAAGATGAAAAACTGTGATATGTTTTCTTATTTCTGTTCCAAATAGAGATTGTGGGTACACGTTAGAACCGCCTCATCTAACGAGTACCCACAAGCTATATTTAGAAAAATAAGTTTTATCCCTGTAAACCCCAATTTTACTGTAAAAAGCGGGATTCAAGAGGGTCAAAATTATATATGCATGTTTTCGTGGTGGTTTGATTGTTTGAATTGAGGTTTAACGTCCCCGTTGACACTATTTAGGTCATTCTGAAGACGCTGCTTCCAATTTTGGGGGACTTTTACCCACATTAAGATAAAATGACATCTCAAGCCCTGCCGCCCAATGGAACCAAAATTCGTATATGCATTGGGTGGTCTGACTTACATCACTTTACCTGAGCAAGCTAAGTCGTTCTTAGCTGTTTACCAGTACTCATATGTGGTCAGTTTCAGCTCTGCGTGGAGGCACCATGCGGCCCAATCTATTTCTCCAAGCCCCGATGGGCGTGGCGAGTTTTCGTGATGGAACTAATCTGGTTCCATTCTAACAAACTAAAAGCGACAATAATTTTGTTCTTTTCTTCGAACTCTCTAAACCTTTCGCCATTGCTAGAAGAATTCCTGCTAACATTTTTGGCTGTATCGTACACATTTATACTTTGTACAATGTTTTCGAAGAACAAAAATTACATTTCGTCAAACTACATGTAGAGCGATCCCGGGCCGCGACAAACCAAAGTCGTTAAAAATGGTACTAGCTGCTCCTTGCTTGGCACTCAGATTTACGGGGTAGAGCTAGGACTGGTCGACCCAGTGTCAGGATAATGTGACTGGGTGTGGTATCATGTAATGTGTCTGGGACATGATACTTCAGTGAGGCAGCACTATAAAAGTGAGCATTGAGCTCCCTGTCACAACCAGAAACCGTCGTGATATGACTGAAAAATTGTTGAAAGCGACGTTTAACCCGCATTCACACACACACACACACACATGTAGAGGCGTGACAGCATAAAACGGCGACGTTTCTCCCCCAACCCGGTAATTCGTTGCAAAATAAATCACAGTATATTTCTATTGCCTGTTTAGGCTCACTGTTTGTTAGAATATGAAACAAATAAAGAACGATTATAAGCATACCATATTCTTCAACTGTAAAAGACTTCTGAACTTTTTCTCTCTGCCAAAAAGAAACAACAAAGTAAACATTACGATGACACATGCATGTTTTTATATCTAAAAAAAAAACAGACATTTTCCTGATGCAAATTTAGGATATTTTTTCTTATTTTTACACCAAATATAGCTTGAGGGTGCTCGTTAGAACCGCCTCATTGTACGGGTGTACAGTTGACAGGCATGTCCATTTTGACCTGGAAAACTGTGACAGTGCAGACCCAGATCTACAGGGGTCTACACCGTTTACTAACAAAATTTTTCTTCATAAATAAAATAGACTTGCAACCACTTAAATGCCAAATGAACTCTTAAGAATGGAAGAGTCCACCAGTATACAATAGGCTATGCAGCACATCCATGAGTATAGTAACAAATACGTTTATAGTGCAACTGTGGTCGGGCATTTCTGCTATGTCGTTCATTACGATAATAACCGTGCGTTATATAAAATGGCGTCTTTCTGATCTCAATAACTAGTATTTTCCAGGTGAACATGTTTGATATTTTTTCTTATTTCTAGTCCAAAAATAGATTGTTGGTACTCGTTAGAACCGGCTCAACGAAAATATAGATTCTTGGTACTCGTTAGAACCGCCTCGTTAAGGTTCTAACGAGCACCAACACTCTATATTTTTGAGGAAAATAAGAAATATAACGAATACCCCGTCCAATATAAAGAGGGGTTTAGTGGGGTGTTGATTAACACGGATCTGTTAACCTGATGGACACTATTTCAACAAATGCAAATTTCTCGTAAATATGCATTATGTCGCAAGGGAGTTTTATCGTAATTAAAAAAAAGTAAATAAATAAAAAAAAAATAAATAAAAATAGCGAATACTCTGGCAGACTTCACTTTTGTTTATACAGACTTGGGTTTACAATGATGTTTATTACATGAAATTGCACTTCAATATGGAATAAATCGCATATATTATATTTCTTAATAAGCATTTTAAATATTTATTATCCCGAAAACACGCCTATATAATTTTGACTCCCTTGAATCCCACTTTCATATGGTAAAAAGGGGTTTACAGGGGTATACTTTATTTTTCTGATTTCTGCTCTAAAATATAGATTGTGGGTACTCGTTAGAACCGCCTCGAAAAGGCGGTTCTAAAGAGTACCTACAATCTATATTTCGATCAGAAAAAAAAATATCACAACTTTTCATCTTAAAATTTCTTTTTTCGGCGGTATAGTTTACAATGTATTTGTATAGGCGTGTTTTCGTTATGTACTCATATGATCATTACAAAATAAACAACATTTTACATTTTGAAAATGCGACCTCGGCAGCTCAGTCGGATGCGCGTCTGACTGGTGATCAGGAGGACGCGGGTTTGATACCTGCCGGGGTCAGCAACATTCTTTCGTGGAAATTGATCATTAAATGTTTTCTACATTCATTCTCACCCTTCCGCTGATTCAAGAAGGGCAGTTGTCAGTTTCTGGCAGAGAATGTGCACTGGTTTACCGCTTACGTATAAGCTTGCCCAGGAAACGTTAGGATGGGTAAACTGACCGGCTCAAAAATGACCTAAAATAGTGTTGACCGGGTCGTTAAACTCCAATACAAACAAACGAACAAACACTTTGAAAATGGAAACTTACACCAAGAGACACTTTAAATATCCAGTCTCCCATAATTGGTTCAGTTGACATCAGCAATTCTCCCTCAAAGATGCCTCCCATTGTCTGGAGTTCTTGCTTCGTAACAGACCATTGGTTAATTTTATTTCCACTTGGGTCCTGAAAAAACAATATAAAATTGAGCGAGTGCATGCATCGCGAAAAATGCACCTACATGTATATCACTCTGACCCCCTTGAACCCCACTTTTATATAGTAAAACTGGGGTTTACAGGGGTCAACCTTATTTTTCTTATTTCTGCTCTAAAGTATACATTGTGCACGGGTACTTGTTAGAACCGGCTCTTCCAGGCGGTTCTAACGAGTACCCACAACCAAGAGGCGGTTCTAACAAGTACCCACAATCTATATTTTGAGCAGAAATAAGAAAAATATCACAACTTTTCATCGTACAATTTTCAATTTTTTGGGCAGTTAAGTTTACAATGCATTTTTATAGCTATGTTTTCGTAATGGTAAAAAGTTCTAACTGAATAGGCGACCAGCAAAGACTCTTGCAAGCCTGCGTGTAAGTTCAGTTTCGGAAGCGCCATTGCTGCTCCCAGTCATGTGGGAGAGTACATTAGGCAGTTTTCTACACGACGTCATGTCTCTAAACACTTTTATCTAACCTTGCATCAAGAAAACACGCCTCCTCTTGAACCCCACTTTCGTATAGTAAGGATGGAGTTTACAGGGGTAACCCATATTTTTATTATTTCTGCTGTAAAAATAAAGATTGTGGGTACTCGTTAGAACCGCCCCGATGGGGCGATTCTAACGAGTACTACAACTGATATTTTGGGCAGAAATAAGAAAAAAAACCTGTTCATCTTATTTTCTTTTAAGCGGTAAAGTTTATAATGCATTTGTAAAGGTGTGTTTTCGTAATGGCTACATAAGCTCAATTAAATAACATAAATCGAAGAACATAAATCGGAGAGCCCTAAGGCCCTTCCTCTCAAGATAATATTGAGACGGCACCTTGGTTAAAAGACAGGCCGTCTGGAGGAGGCCGAAATCAAAACCACGACGGTTGGTTTATGAGGCGAGTAGATTAGTGCTATGGTTACAAAGATTGGCCGTTATCCGGGGATAGGGGGTAATCGGGAGTACAACGCTTGTTTTGGACTTTTTTCCGACATCGGACAACATCGGTCAAAAATTTGTCACACATCATTTTAAATGGCACCGTCCAGATACCGTGCGGAGGCCGTCCGAAGACCGTCCGGTAATCGTGCGGCGTCTGTTTCCAAAGAGAATTCTTTGGAGGCCGGCGAGGCGGTGAATACCGACCGAACATCTATTACTAATCGGCCGATTATCCTATGATGCCCGGGTGATAACCGGCCTATTCACCGGACATCGTACGAATATCGCACGAGTATCCTACGGACAACGAACGATGCTTGTACCAGGCCCGGCCGAATGTCGGGCGGTGTGTTGCTCTTGTGTAGAAACGCTCTGTAATGTTGTACACGGCGACTGGCGGGGGGTTTATATAGTCCGGCCGATGCCCGGCCGATGTCCGGTTCTAGACGGCCGGTGACCGGCCGATGTCTGTAACATATCTGGGCCACATCGGATCAAGCCGATCGGACATCGGCGGGTTACTTTCCAATGTGTAAACAAACACCGGCCGATTACCGCTCGACTCCAGGCTGGATATCTGACGATACTTAAACGATGTGTGAAGGATATGTGGCCGATTATTAAAATGAACGGACACCGGAGAAATTTTAACTTCGAGTTAAAACTCTTCGGGCACCTCCCCGATGCTGTCTGACAGCCCCGGCCACCGGCCGGCCATGTCTGGTGTCCGGCCGGGGACCAGGCCAAAAGGGCTAAAAATCATGCCGGGAGTACACCCTAAGCCTAATCGGAAGGGGTTGTGACCAAAGCATAACCATTACAGATTGAAGGCTTTTCATGTAATGTTGATTCTATATTCAATTTGCATGGAAATATGTATTCAGATGGCATTCGGTACATAATGCCTTAGGTTAAACATGCGTTTACTTGTAAAAAGATAGAAAAAATAACTTACAAAAACATCTATCTCCATGTTGTCAAATATAATCTGTAACTCAGGAGTTACTCCAAACATTCTAAAGTGAACTGAAATACAAACAATACGAGATGATCTAAATCAATGAATCAATCAAGCCAGCATGCATTGTTCGACTAGATTTAGCGTGTTCCAGCAAAGCCCTGCTAGTAACTCAGTACTGTAAAAAGAGGCAGCTTATTATCTTCACACAGCACATGCAATAACAGACTTCAACTCGTCTGGGGCGAACTCTACCAGGTGTATTCTTTAAGATCAAACTCCTGTTGATGAATACCAAGCACTAACAGCATTGAATCAGGAAACCACGCCTACACAATTTGGACTCCCTCAACACCCACTTTTAAATAGCAGAACTGGGGTTTACAGGGGTATACATTTTTTTCTTATTTCTGTTCAAACACATAGATTGTCGAGGCGGTTCTACATGTAACGAGTACTTACAATCCATGTTTTGAGCAGAAATAAGAAAAATATCAGAATTATTTATCTAAAATTCTTCACTTTTTAGTGGTAAAATTTTCAGTGTATTTGAATAGGCGTTTGATTGTCACTGTTTGTAGGCTAGAAAAAATATCCAGATTTATTTTCGACTGTTTCGTTTCAATAATTCCATGTTTAATTTAGTTTGTTAGCACGCGGTTAACAGTATTTGTCCGCCCCCCGCCCATCGGGGCTTGAAGAAATATATGGGCTGCATGATGTTTCCACGCAGAGCTGAAACGGACCGCACACAAGTACTGGGAAGCCGCTTAGAGGATCTAAGCCTGCCCAGGCAAAGCGGTGTGAGTCGGACCGTCCATGCTTATAAACCATATTGGTTTCATTGGGTAACAGAGCTTGAGATGTCATGTCATCTCAATGTCGGGTATAAGTCCAACAAAATTGGAAGCGACGTCTCAAAAATGACCTGTATAGTGTTGACGGGGACGTTAAACCTCAAACTTTCAAACAAACAAAACTGTATTTGTCAGTGATATCGATAGTAACGTGGTTTACTGTAGTAAAGCCTACTGCCTTTTTGTTATATTCCAGTTGGTTGACGAACAGTCTATACAACAATTTAAATCCATTTATGAAGCGTTTTCACTGCCCTTAATCAAGAGTGGCGGATTATTATTTGTTTTTTTTCTTTTTTCAATTTATATTATTCTCACTAACAGACGTTCTACATGAACATACAGCTCCCTCAAGCGAGAGAATTATTTGCTCCTGATGTAACCCTATTCTGTCCCTCTGTATTTTATCACTACAAACCAGAAATTCTACCAACCTGTTTGCCCTGGCTTGTAAATAGCTTTGTCCGTCTGTACGAGAATTGATGAGCTCTTTTTCTCATAGCTAATTCCTCCGGTTGTATTTTCAAACTCTAGCCCACCAGTTCCTTTTATCTTGATGAAGTAGTTGCGACTCTTAGGCTCCTGCAGTTTTTCTGGAATCTAATCATTTAACCCATTTAGTATAAGAAACCCCAAACCGGGTACCCTGGCAAACAATGCAGGTCCAGATCGGACGACGCAGAACGCGGCGTCTGATCAGGGCCTACACTGTTTGCTGAAAGCTAAGCAATGTTCCAAACAAATTGTGAAGAAAACACAACCTGACACCCCTAAATTTTGAAACGGACCCCTGTGATATATAAGAAGGAAGATTCAATTTGGTACAAAAAGGGTTAAACACGTTACGATACCACGCTAATGCAATGAATTCTATCATATTTCTTAAAATGCACATTTTAGTGAAAAACACAACCATGTGACATACTTATAATCGTTTATATCTCCATAACAGTTATTTTCTGATGAAACTTTGTGATATGTTTCCTAATTATAATCCAAAACATAGGTTGAGGTTGCTCGGTAGAACCGCCTCATGGAGGCGGTTCTAACGAGTACCCACAACATATGTCTTGAAGCAGAATTAAATAAGGATGCATATCCATGCAAAATAGAAGTGAAGCCAATGATCAGGAATCGATACAATTGAATTCACAGCTCCCATCAGAGACACCAAGGGAAAGAAACATAAACACAAAACAACCAGACTCCAATGGAAACATCACTAGCAAAATAATATAAGCGACACACGCACTCAAACACAAGCCATAACAAAAATAAATCACTACAGAAGAACCGCTTTGGAACGGTCAGTGAAACGAATTTTACTCGGAAGACTATTGTTTACACTGGTCTCGGTGTTCAACCGTCTATGGCTGTAAGAAACCTTGGTTGAAACCCAGTTTGCGGCCTCGCCCATTGGGGCATGAAGAAATATATGGTCTGCATGATCCTTCCACGCAGTTGAAACCGACCGCACACGAGTACTGGTAAACCGCTTACAGGATCTAAGCCTGCCCAGGCAAAGCGGTGCGAGTCGGACCGTCCATGCTAATAAACATTTGGTTTCATTGGGTGACAGGGCTTGAGATGTCATTTCATCTCAATGTCGGGGAAAAGTGCCACAAAATTGGAAGCAACGTCTCCAAAATGACCTATATTATGTTGACTGCGACTCTAAACCTCAAACAAACAAATACACCCACTTTGCCCTATAGATCTATAAAGTGGGTTGTAGAGGGTTGTTCATTACACGGACTTGTTAACATAATGATTTACCCTCCACAGACGAGTACAATTGATCTGTATTTAAGACAAACATAGGAAAGTAAACGATAACCCTTGTAAATATGTTTTATTGAAACGTTTATCCTTCGGAAGCAAGGAGGACACCACAGACTGGCTACTTTCGGTCATTGAAGCCTAATATTGTGGATTTTTTTCCATCTCAAAACTGGCAACTTTGCCGATGAAAATCCGTGATATTTTTCCTATCAAACATAGGTTGCGGGTACTCTTTGCACAGAAACACGAACATGTTGTGTGTTATTTATACGAGCATTTTTCACTGCAAAAAATGTTTCAAAGTTTATCCATGCCCCTCCCACTTTTGTCTATACACTGTACGTAGAAGGGTTTACAGCCATCACTAAAACACGCCTATATAATTTTGACACCCTTGAATCCCACTTTAATATAGCAAAACTGGGGTTTGCAAGGGTAAACCATATTTTTCTTATTTCTGCTCTAAAATAAAGATTGTATGTACTCGTTAGAACGGCATCGATGAGGCGGTACTAACGAGTCGCCACAATCTATTTTTTGACCAGAAATAAGAAAAAAATATCACAATTTTTCATCTGAAAATTTACATTTCTTCGTAGGTAAAGTTTACAATGCATTTATATAGGCATGATTTCGTAATGCATTCTCATGCGCGCTATATCGCAGGTTATTACACTTCTAAAATAAGAGAACGCATGCATATGTTTCTACTTCAGCTGCTGGTTTGAAGCCTCCGTGGTGCAGTGGTTACGCTACTCGCCTTGTAAACCAGGGTTCGCAGGATCGATCCCGGGCTTCTCCAGACTTTCGGATGAGTCTTTAAACCGAGGTCCCGTCTCCGTATGATCTTAATTGTTGGTGGGGCGTAAAACTCAAACACTCACTCAGCTGCTGGTCAACGGTCGTTGAGACTTTTGTTGTATCAATTTCTCTTAGCATTACGATAACACAGCCGTGTGATATAGTGCATTTTGTAATATTTTTCTTATTTATACTCAGAACATAGGTTTTGGGTGCTTGTTAGAATAGAACCCCTCATTGAGGTGGTTCTAACGAGTACCAACAACTTATGTCTTGGAGCGGAAATAAGGAAAATAATATTTTACCTCCGTAAACACCAGTTTTCTCTATATAAATTGGGTTTGGGTGGGGGTGAGGGGGTAATCATTTCACGGACGTGTTAACATGATGAATTTCTCGTAGAATTGTGTGCGGCTTTATCCGTTAACAATACGGATTTCGTGACATAGGGGTAGACAAGTTCAATGTGTATTGTTAGTTTGTATGGAGGTTTCACGTCCCCGTCAACATAAATTAGGTCATTTTGGATACGTTGCTTCCGAATTTTTCGGACATTTACCCGATATTGAGATGAAATGACATCTCAAGCCCTGCAGGCCAAACAAACCAAAATTGTTTAAGTGTAGGGACGGTCCAAGTCACTTCAATTTGCCTGGGCAGGCCTAGACCCCCTAAGCGGTTTACCTGTACTCATATGCTGTCGGTTTCACCTCTGCGTGGAAGCATCATGCAGCCCAATCTATTTCTCCAAGCCCCGATGGGCGGGGGCTCATTCAATGGGTAAAGCTCGATAAAAGTAAGTGGGACTATCGTAGCTTATAAAATATGGAAATGTTCGTGCGGAAGAAGCGTCACATCATTCTAATAGCCGGATTTGCCCATGGAAAATGGAAAAAAAAAATCATTTTCTTAAATGCCCCCATTAGAGCGACAAAGGTCGGAATCCAGTCTCTTTAGGAACGACCAATAAAAGAAATGATTTGTCAAATCATTTCTTTTTTGTCGTTCCAACAAAAGCTGAGTTATCATTTCTCTTTTTGGTCGTTCCAACAAAACTCGGTTCCGAGTGAACATACAAGGTTTTGTGCAAAGTTTGAATCTGGTGTTAATCTATGTGTGCCTTTTGTATTCTATTGATAATTTTGAGCAGTGTACATGTTTGGACCAAATTTATGCCAAACATATCAGATTACAATAACTCACCCGTGCGGCATAGTGGATTTTTCACATCTCCAAAATGGCTATTTTTCTGATGAAAATATGTGATGTTTTTCTTATAAATGTTCAAAACATAGGTTGAGGGTGCTCGTTAGAACCGCCTCTTGAGGCGGTTCTAAC
The DNA here is from genome assembly GCA_963580285.1 of Lucinisca nassula. NCBI lineage: Eukaryota > Metazoa > Mollusca > Bivalvia > Lucinida > Lucinidae > Lucinisca > Lucinisca nassula. Next base: position 126,248,942 of record OY757015.1, on the reverse strand, counting down.
GAGTACCCACAACCTATGTCTTGGAGCAGAAATAAGAAAAATAATGTATACCCCCGTAAACCGCGGTTTTCTCTATATAAAGTGGGGTTTAGCATGCGTGTGTGTGTGTGCGGGGCGGGGGGGGGGGGCTTCATTTCACGGACTTATTCAAGTGATGAGAAATACAAAATACATGCTACTTACTGGTAAAGCTATAATTTTTGCTGAAACGAGAAAGAAGAAAGTATAGAATTAATATTTCATTTTTTTTTTGGTTTACTGTATACCTCGCCAAACCAAATTTTAAAACGGCGGAGAAGGTAAGATTTGTGGCATACTACGAAATCACGCCTATACAAATACATAGTAAACATTACCGCCGAAAAAACGAAAATTTTATGATGAAAAATTGTGATATTTTTCTTATTTCTGCTCAATATATAGATTGTGTGTACTCGTTAGAAAAGCCTCATCCAGGCGGTTCTAACGAGTGCCCACAATCTATATTTTAGAGCAGAAATAAGGAAAATAAGGTTTACCCATGTAAACCCCAGTTTTATTTGTTTGTTTGATTTGAGGTTTAACGTCCCCGTCAACACTGTAAAGGTCATTTTGGAGACGCTGCTTCCATTTTTGTGGGACTTTTACCCGACATCAAGATGAAATGACATCTCAAACCCTGTCGCCCAATGAAACCAATAGGGTTTATAAGCAT